>CM050163.1:44277173-44912792 GCA_027410445.1 Discoglossus pictus
CTGACATTTGATAATATCGGAAAACTGGATAGTTCTATTTTGAGCATTTTATATGTGTGAATCCCTGTAATAGTTAGTAGACGTGAGTAATGCCTGGGCGATGCGTTCTGCGCAGGAGTTACTCACGTCTGCTTGGCGGCGCAATTAGAGGAATCTTACAACTGTTGCGTCGTTTATGCGCTTGCATGCACGGTGCAATGGTGCAGCGCTGCGGTGGGGGGCGAGAAAGAGATAGGGAGGGATACGGAGAGAAAGTGAGACAGAGGGAGAGAGAGGGGGGATAGAGGAGTCAGATGGAGGGGGACAGAGGGAGAGAGAAAGGGAGGGGGAGAGAGGGAAGGAGCTGGAGAAAGAGGGAGGGAGGCAGGGAGAGATAGAAAGTGGTGGAAAGAGAGAGAGAGAGGAAAAGAGAGGGGAGGGAAAGAGACAGAAAGCACACAGAGCCCAGAGAGAGGGCACAGAGAGAGAGAGTGTGCACTCACACAGAGAGGGTGCCCTAAGAGACAGACAGGGCACAGAGAGAGCGGCAGCGCACAGAGAGACAGAGAGAGGGTGCACAGAGACAGCACAGAGAGATATAGCACAGACAATTGAACGTAACATCTGACACTAATTTGTATATATTGTGTATTTACTTATTGATAACAATAAACTAGTCATTTTCAATAATTTGCGTATATAGACCCAACAGGCAATGTGATGACTGATTATAGTACACAGGCACTTCCCATGCATTTTTTACGGGATCTTTATGTTACACAAAACACTATTGTGGATGGCAGCTGTGAACCAGACATGGGAGTTTTTTCCTTATCTGTTCTTAGTGCTGTAAAGATAAGTGTCCAGTAGGTGGCAGGACTTAGCCTCTCTTGACCAGATATATTTCCGTACATGGTAATAAAAATGAGTTATCCTGACATCAGCTCTCAATCCTTACCCTTAGAAAGTGAGTACAATTAAAAAAGCAGGATATCCGCCAAAAACGTAGGAATTGTCCTCATTCCAAGTTTCAGCCTCCACTGATGAGACAAAATCATCATGTCATCATTCTTTTGCCTGTGGCACTATAAACGATGGAATATTTGTTGTAGGAATATGTCGACAGGAAATATGTGAGACTGGAAGTCCCATACACAGTATATGGTCCTGATTCACTAACCAGCAAAGTGCTGCAATCCTCCCCATCAATTTGCTATGCTGTCATCAGGAAGCGCCTATTCTTGTAATGTTAAAAGGACACTGATGTCACAAATTAATAAAGTGATTTTAAACACTACAAAAGCTAGCAATGAAAATCAAATGCTGTAAGGGTAAGAACTATTTTTTAAATCTGTACAAACTGCTTTTGGAACAGAATCAATATCTCCATCTGACTAACTTTAACTAGGGTGCACATCAATGGAGCAATGGAGCTCTAGGCAGAAATCTAGTGGCTTCCTTCTATCTGAAGTGTTCTTTGTATAATTATTTGTATGTACCATGTTCTATGACTTTAACATTGATATCTATACGTACATATATGTATATACAAGGATTATATTCCCTGCCATACAATGTAACTGCCTGAAATTTTTAACACATCAAATATTTAAAAAAAAATTGGGATTGAACTTGACACAGATAAAAAAAATACAGTAGACTCTCAGTTAACCGGCACCCACGGGAAGGGGCAGATGCCGGATAAATGTAGTTTCTGGATGCTTGAGAGTCACCATTACAAGACGCCTAGATTAGCTGCACATAGGATGCTCTGCTAAGTATATTTGTCAGTGAGGGCTGTTCTAGCAGCAGCTTTCACTCCTCACTTACACACAGGTATGTTGGGCTGGAGGGTGCGGTGCTGAACCCGGGGAATGTAACGCCAACACTGCCCTGGCTCAGTCACTCATGCCTGTCTGCTTCCAGGTAACATTGTATGTGCAGAGACGTACAGTGGGTGCAATCTAGGTGCCTGTAAGCATTTTGTGGCATGACAATCTGGCTCCTGGCATTTGTTGAGCCCTGTAAATATATTTTTTTATTTAAAGTACAGTATTCATTTTTTTTTCTGGTTAACTGAGAGTCTACTGTAGTAGGCATTGCTAACTTTTTTTCTAAAAGCAGTTTGTACGGGGATAAAATAACATGTATTAACACGCAAGTTTAGACCTTCCTCTTTTAAATGTATATTAGCAAGTGTGTGATTTAAGTCTCCCTTTAACTCATTTTAAGAAATGTATTCAAATAGAAAGGAAGGGGGTAAAGTTTATGTCCTGGAGTTATTTGTCATCCTCTCATGAATTTGCATTATAATAGAAACAGAGAGAAGCTTCATTATCATTAAGATAGTGATACTGTTTGGCTAGCTCACTTTTTATTCACTAGTAGCTATAATGATTTACATACAAGCAGGTCTGCCATATACATGCAAAGCAAAGAGGTATCAGTTATTTGGTGGATCAATGGAGAACCTAGATTATCATGTTTTCAACATCAAAAACATAGTTTTGTATAAAAATTATAGTCACAGAGCATACGGTATGACGCATACATCTTTAATTCAGCTTATATCAGTTTATTAAGTGCTGCAACCTTCATTTAAATAAATAAAAACCCTTGTCCATATAATATGTTGCATTACAAGTCACTAATATATTCATTAGACTTTCTAAAGTTATCATAATATTGATTACATGTTTTACTGCACTATCATAAACATATATGTTATTGATTGGGGCATGGGTGTAGGAACTGGGGGGATGGGGGGGACAAATCCCCCCCAGATTTTTCTATGTTTGCATGTATGTATATATAAGCTATTTTACGGCCTGTGTATATAATAAGCTAAACCCCCCAGATTTATTCTGGCTCCTACACCCCTGGATTGGCGTGTATTACATTCATAGGTAGGTGACATGTATGTCACATGAAACGTACTATGCTAGGTCCTTGTAAGTAGTCATCAGGATATTTATTAAATAAACATTGACTAACAAAAGCTATGTCTGTACTACTTGGATATTACGTGATGTCTTATTGTGTTTCCCTTTTATTCCTCTGCCCCTCCCTTCTTCCTTCTACCTCTTAGTTATATCTATTTGCCATATTCTCGTTGTATTATATCTATTTTATATTCATTTTATAATCGTACATTTTGTTTAATACAGGAATTTTCTTTTATTATATTGTACATCTCATCACAAAATGAAACACAAACAGTTAAAAAAAAGTACACTTGTGATTAATGCTTACTCCAGGCGGTATTGTCACCCAACGAAGGCCTCAAATGCTATTATTATCAGTGAAGAAAACCACTGGGAAATAACACATCTATTATAAGGAGCACTTTCCTCCATAAAATCCTAATAAGGAAGTGCTTAATTTCTATCTTAAAATGATATGTGTAGTAGGCATTGTAATAGGCTGTTACGCATTTGATATTTTCATTTACATACCCTAATTTCCACACATTGCCACACGCATATCCCAATACTTATGTTAAAATAACTCATGTAATTATATACCTGTGTAAGTTCTTTCATTTTTGCTTTTGCCGTTGCCACATTAAATAAGACAAAGATGCAGAAAAATCATTAAACCATTATTAGGGAAAAAGTATATATTTTTCAAATAAAATTAATTAAAAACTATTTTAATTTAAAATAACCATAGGTTGGACCATTGGCATGGGGGGGGCGGGGTCTACCTTCGATGCAATGCACCGGGGCCCTGCTCTGGGGGCTCCATTGCTTCAGTGCTCTCATTGCTGATGAGAAGCAGTAACCTTGAAACAGCTGTACGTGGGTAGGTTTACTGGCTTGTGAATAATCCATTCTGAGCTTTTACTTAAAGCTGTGCAATACAGCAGGCATATGCTTAAAGGAAGCCATGTTTTAAATGGTATTGGATTTCAAGAGTGAAACCTTGTAAGCACATTTGCATGTCCATGCTCAGGTTCCCAGATGCAGTGGAATTACTGTATTTCTCAGAATTCTGAACACAAATGTACTACTTTGTGTGTGTGTCTGTATATGTATATATATATATATATATATATATATATATATATATATATATATGTTTATATATATATATGTTTATATATATATATATATATATATATATATATATATATATATATATATATAGGAAGTTGCTTGGGCATGCATAAATGTTTATTGGCCTAGGGCAGCATAAAATCAAATACATCTCTAATACAAAGGTTATAGGTTAAAACAGAATTGTGTTTTTTTATCACACAAAATTTATAGTATTACTGTTATTAGTGTTATAAGTGGAACAAAAGTAAAAAAAAAAGGTAGGGGCTAACACAGTAAGGAAATGTATTCATCATGTCTGGTGTACATGTACACATATGTTGTAAACAAATGAATTTATTAAAGGAACACTGTAGTCTGATATCTGTGCTTTTTTAAAGAACTGAAATTGAGCATTTATATATGGACTTAATTACCTATTTATCCAATTGTCATCTCCATTGTTGTAACGCTTACCCTATCTTTCATCACATGTTTCTGGTCAAGTAGACAGGACCCTTGAAGTCTGTGCTTGTATACACTTGTATAACCATCTTTGCTCATCTACCCTTCAAGCAGGAAAGCTCCTTGGAAGTTGAGACATGACAAATGGGGAGGTCTTTATAAGACAACAATGGAGATGTCCAAAACTACATTTACTTATATTAACTATTTTAATTTTCTGAAACATTTTGCTAATAATTAATCATATATATATTTTTTTAAATAGAGCACTGATACTGTAGGCACAGTATCCCTTTATGACAATCTTTTTAGGTATATGTAATAAGCACAGTGTTCCCTGGTGGCCCAGTGGTTAGGATGCAGGTGCTTTCACCACAGCATCCTAGGTTCAAATCCAGCTAGGGAACCAAGAGGTCATACTGGTCTGGCAAACCAGGAGCTGTATGCTGTGGCCCCTGGATAAGGAACTGGTAACCCACTCCAGTATCTCTTCCATGTGGATCAGCATGGTGTGTTGTCCATGAGGTCATGGAGAGTCGGACACGACTGAGTGACACCATTTACTTTCATAAGCACAATACATGGAATTCTCAAATATATGAAAACAATGCATTGTGCATGCTGTATTTTATTTCAAAATAATTGACAAAAAAGCATCACATGTGAGATGATATACCTGCAAAGACACTGGTGACGCAACTTGGGACTATAAATATACATTATATAGATGTATATTCATATTGAATGAGAGCTCCAGAGCAGACACAACGTAATCTACCATGGTTTTCCCACACTGAAATTAGATTATTTCCTTTCTACTAGAGTTTTTTGAACACATAATGCATCAATCATAGTATGTGGTAACACACACACACTGCAGTCTGGCAGCTTCTAAATGGGAAATCCGTCATTTCTCAACTGGATGAGCTGCTCTGCAATTAGGAAGCACTTCACCATATTAGGAAGCTGTTGGTGCGTCATTGGTGGAAGTGTGAGTATGCCCTATCTTAAGAGGAAACAGTTTGAGAAACTTACAGCCTTATTAAATTGCGAATCGGCCAATTGAATAGGGCTCTATATAAGCACAGAGCATATTTTTTACAGATGTTTTTAGTTAGTGAAGACCTTGCTTTTGGATAGAAGTTCACTAACTAAAAACTTCTGTAAAAAGATATGCTCTGTGCTTATATAGAGCCCTATTCAATCGGCCAGTGAATTTATTGCGTAAATGGAATATATACTTATAAATTAGCATAATTGCAGTTGGCAGCTATTAAAAAAAAATGTGGAAGCGTTAGAGCTTGAATGTTAGGTATTTTCTAAAGCATAATTTACACAAATTGTTTTACAGGAAATAAATTCCTAATAAAGTGCTTAACACTCACAGTAATAAAACAAATTGAAAGCGAATAGGATGAAAAAGTAAAGAAAATAACTTTATTTACATTGAGACAACGGCGTAAAATAAAAACAACAATTAAAAACTCGGGTAAAAAAAAGAAAGGTTTGTATTGAGTCACCCGGAAATCTTGAAGAAGCCTATATTTTAACTATTCCTATAACTTCTTAATTACATTTTTACTGATGGCTTCTAACTTTTCCCAATATACAGTTATTTAAGTTTGAGGCTGGGATATCATAGCACCATGGACACAGGATTCAAGGCTCAAAGACAGGGCCCTCCTTGCTTTGCTATGTTTTGATTTGTATTTCCCTTTGACTGGAACTTATCTTATGTACATCGCTATGGAATACGTTGGCGCGCTATAAATAAACAATAATAATAATAATCATACTGCAATCTGTTAAATTAAACTTCAAATCTATTTTTAATCAAGATATTTGAATTATATGCTTTTATTACAATTACAACGGGATACACTCCCTCTTCCTCTTTATATTTACTAACTCACCATTTTACTGAGATGTATAAAAAATGAGAAACATATAGGACGCAATGATATCAGTGCTATTACTGACAACATTATTCAAAAAACGATTAACACTTCAGTGACTGGTGTATATTAAAGGGCCACTTAATTCAGCACAGTTTGGACCACATCAAATAAAAGATATCTTAAAAACATGTTGAAATACTTTTTAATGTTTTTTTGTTCACAGAGAAGTTTATAAATGAAATCCCAGTTTAAATGGAGACTCTGACATGCCCCCAGACACACTCACAGCAACTGCTCCTTGCCGTGAGCACAAGCTGATAGAGTGTTAACCCTTCACAAATTCATCTGCGCAGGGAAATGACTGCTGGAATCTTCAAAAAATGACAGGGGTTAACTTGTCCTGCTGCATTCCTGAAGTTCGGTGAAAAACTATAAATCTTTGTGAACACAGAGCTTCACCAGCTGGTGCGGCAGATGTTGTTAATCATGGAACAGTCAGCAGTGTGTTTGTAAACAGACCTAAGACCATATTTTTTTTAGCTGTTATTGGTGTAAATAGAAAAAAAAAACAATAGATAATTTTAACATAGAATCTAATAGTAAATGGCCCTTTAATGTTACTGCCTCACTTATTTGCTAAGTATTGTATAGGCTACTATTTGCTGCATGTGCTTTATTTCTTATATGGAAAATTGCCATAGCAGCCCTTCACAGCCCCACCATGCTTAGTAAATCTCTCCCAGAGTATTTAGGACAGAGTGAGGATATGTTTGGGTATTTTTTGAAATCATATATCTCTGTGCTTTTTATGTTTGCAATACCTGGGACTTTTGCTGTGTTACCTTTAAGCAAGAAAGCTAAGAAGAAATTAATTTGTTTGTCTCTTGTAATGTTTAGCTGGAAACATTCTGTGCTGTCTAGAAGCTGAGAAATATGATATATATATTTTTTTACTTCAATGGTTTATGACGTACAGGATTAACCCTGTTAAAACTAGTGATCTTATACCTAAAAGCGTTGGTGGCTAATTCTGTCTACATAAAACTTTACTTCAGATTAATCATCATGATAGTCTTGTACAATTCTGAATACGTTTACTTTGTTTTTTTCCCTACTATGTGCCCTATTCTATTTGCCAATTCGTAAAATTATACACACTTAAACTGCTCTTTTTCTATTGCCCATATGGTATTACCTACTCACAATCCAATTACAAGTCACCCCCCCCCCCCCCAAAATCACTAAGGGCCAGCCAAAGACGCAAAACAAGCTTTAGAACGCCATTGGTTTTAGCACAGCTCGAATATTACGAGCTCTAAATAATTAAGGTTACACAAAATTGATATTCTATCAGACCCGTAGCTCGCAAATAACGTCTAACCTGCAACTGAGTACTAAATAGGACTCGTAAGAGCTTTTTCAAACACTTATTAGAGCTGTAGCAGTAATTAAACACACAATACTGTATTTTATATGCTTGGGACAGCATGGAAACACTCATCTGATCCCGCCCCTTGAAATTAGGCTTAAAAAGGCAGGGTTTGCAAGTTCAGTCTTGCGGTCAGAATTGCGAGCTTGAGTCCATAGAATACATCTAAACATTTATAAAAAAAACACCTGCAGCCAAATTTGAGCTTGAGGCATTTGCGGGCAGCTAATAGAATAGGGCCCTATGCCTGCTACAAGACTGTTCTTTATATCTACTACCCTCTTAGTAAATCCATATTTTCCCTGAATATTATTAAATTAATATGTGATTAGTATATGCGGGAAGTGGTAGCACGACTATAGCGCGCCTAAAGAACGCTCAACAACAAATGAGCATGTGCACGCACACAAAAGCGCGACCGTCAATAGCGTGGCCCTCAATAGCGCACACACTCACATCTCTCACCTAGCACACACAAAAGCGCTCCAGTCAATAGTGTGCCTGTGCGTGCTGAATCTGGGCATGTGCCCCACTCCGCACTGCACAGGGTAAGGAGCAGATAGAGCACACCCCCACTCATTCTGAGAGGTGACAGCCCCCCCAAAAAAAGCAAAGCCAAGCTAGCTGGCTTGGTAGTCCCATGAACAGGAGGCGGAAAGCACCAAGTCCACCAACTTTCCTCCTCTGCTTTATCCGCACTTCTGTAAAGTAACCCCCACCTCCTCTACTCAGTGATGCAACTCTGCACTAGGAGCCCCCACGAACAAACAAAATGAGTCTTTCCCACAATCCAAGGAGACAGATGTATTCCAGATGGGACCCCTCTCTGTCTGCCCCCACCAATGCAGAGGGGCTATATTCTGTTCTCTCTAGATATCTGTGCAATATAGCCCCTCTGCTCCTTAAGTAAGTCTGACAGATGCCCACATTGGTGGGGGTGGACTTGGTGCGGTGGGTGCAACCCGTTTGAGTGGCAGGGGTTAGGAGGAAGCGGGCGATGGGCATGCAGAAGTTGGTGGCTGTGGCTTTGGTCTTCCTTGTACTCAACAACATAGCTGCCTTCACCCCAAATTGGCTGTACCAGACACTTGAGGAAGATTGCAAGCGCAGCATAGGGCTGTGGAAGATGTGCATAGCTGGCAGAAGTGTGCTGGGGGCTAGCATCCAGGCTGGCCAAGTGGATGAAAGGGAGTGTCACCCACTTGGTTGGGGATCTGAAATGTCAGGCTTACAGGAATCCCGCAATACAGTCAGATGTAAGTACCTGCACATCACATATCAGCCACATGCCCGAATTCAGCCTGTAGCGCGCCCTGACATCAGCGCGCATGGGCGCTTTTGACTGGCGCACTCTTGTGTATGTGCCCATGCGTCGGCACGCATTATCTGCGTTAAGTGGCCAATTAATGATCTGAAATGTATAGTTACAAATTAACTATTACTTTAAACAAATCTGCACTTTATAAACATTTTGACATTTTTGTCTATTATTCCGCTCAAAGATTATTTTACTGGCTAAGACTTATGCTCTTTTCACTTTCTAATTTAAAACTCCATGGGATAACATATCCAGATAAAGGTTTGTACTGCTCAATAATAATAATAATAATAATATAATAATATTAATTTTATTATTTAGTGAAAACAAGTTATATGGTGAGAGAAGTGAAACAAAAATAACATTTATTTAGTATTTAGATTTTATACGCAATTGTTTATTGCTCTAATACACATAAATTGCATAACTAACATATTTCACGTAAATACGGATTGCTAATTACTAAACAGGAAAAAACATGGACTCATATCTTATGCACATTAGAGCTTGTGTATTACATTAAGTTGCATAAACTACATTTGTATACAGATGATTATACGTTATATATAGAGAGATGTAAATATCATGTTTTTACTGACTCTAAATACTAATGTTCCTATAAAATAATGTTACATTAATAAACATAAATGCATTTTTATTGAATTTTGAACCAGATTAGTTGAGGTTTGTAAAAGGGCAAAAGGAAACAAATCTTCATACATAAGGTTTAGAGAAAACTATCAATGTGTTAATACATATAATGGAACTCGCATGGACTTAAAAATCATATTTACTGATTTATTAATTTTGCATTATTTCTGGAATGCGGGTCCGATCGAAACTCGTATCTGAAACCCGTAAGGCTTTGAAATCTAACCTGCATTTTTCAGTGACGTAATGATGACAATCTCTTTTATCATTGGCTCTGTGTAAACCCGTAACTAAAAGGGGACACATCCATATGGGCTTATGGCATCAGAACGCGCTCATTGCGAGGCATGCTGTGAGCGCCAAAGGCGCTCAGCGCAAGCCTTGCAATGAGCGCCGAAGGTCTTAACGCTAAAAAATGGATAAAACAACATTACCTGCCTTACGATTTCATGCCTGTCATTTTTTGATGGGCAATTCGCTAGTAAATAAATATCTGATATACCTGAAACCCAAATTATAGCAGTTGCTATATGTATATGTATATTTGGCTGTTCATTAGTATAATTCAGAATAGCAATTTTCTGGTAAGGTAGTTACAGTATAATGATACAATATGTGTGGCTGTTGTTCATACTTGCTCTGTGCACCGCACACTGTGATAATCCAATATTGTGCAACTCCACACTAGGACAGTCACTGGCACTGACACTGTGTACGCCCATACTTGGGGAAATTTACAAAGCACTTTCTCTCACATGGGATAAAATTAGATAAGGATAGAACAGTTGTTTTTCCTTTAGGAAATAATGCATAGTAAATCAAGAGATGACATGAAATGCACGTGTGATGCTTAGTAAATTCCCCACATTATTTACCTCTCTTTGTCTTTCCTTTCTATCATAATGTTCCTAATATATCCCCTTTCTTCTTTCTAGCCTCTACCATTTTCCTTCTGTTTTCTGTTCTTCTCCCTCTCTCACCACCTTTCCTAGAGCAGTGGTGCAGACCAAAAAGGCAGAGGCCTAGGACAGAACAATGTAAGGCACCGAGCTGCCTCATGTTGTACTGAAGTTCTATAAATAGGGACGATCTACCAGTGCTATGTAATTTAAACTTTTTTTTTGCATTTAATTTTTTTCTGGAGTGTAGAGGCTTCAATGGGACCTCCATTGAATGCCTCTGTGCCTCCTTGACCCCACCCCCCAGCTTGAAATTTGTGTGTATGATGAAAAAAGAGCATTTCTACTGAAGCTCCAACAGGAGGCAGTGTGGAGCAGTTCAGCATGCTGAGGATGTGTATGAGGGAAGAAGTTAAGAGAGCAAACGCTGCAAAGTAGCAGCAAAGTACAGGGTGATGGGTTATGTGAGGGAGGAACAAAGTAGATAGGGTTGGATACTATGTGTGGTGGGTGCTCAGAGGGGTTAGGTGCTGTATGGGGAAGGATACTGAGAGGGAATGGCTGCTGACAAGAACTGGGTGCTATGTAGGGTGAATGCTAAGAGGTGTGGGTTCTGTGTGGGGGTGATGTTTACATATATGTATATATGTGTTTTTGTGTATATATGTGTACATATATATCCGTAGAGGATGTTGCAGGAAAGTGGAGCTTGCCCTGGAGCTGGCAAGGACACTGAGTAATTTAGTCCCAGTGTTGCCCAGTGCAAAATATTTTTTTACATACCCCCAAGGGGGGCCCACATTGTTTTTGCACCAGGGCCCTCCATTCTCTGGCTCCGCCACTGTCTATAAAATATTATATGTGTACAGTAATATTATTATTATTATTATCCTTTATTAACACATCAATATATCAATGTATTTTGTAGCGCTATACAGGGCTTAAGTACAAGGCAAAAACATTGCAAAAAAATGACGTGCCCTCTCTTGGGGCTTTAAATCAAACGTACATAGTGCTTTTCCCCAAAGCTCCCTACAAGATTGAAAACTCACAAACTTACAATCTAAAGGGTTTGGGTGTGATACAGGAGGGTGATAGATACAAGACATAGTGTGAAGGCAATAGGCTCAAGCAAGTGGAGGTGTCTGCTGTGTGCTACACTGTAGATTGTGGGTGATATAATGCCGTGGAGTGTGCAGTTGAGCATATTAAGGCTGAAGGTGAAAAGCTTTTGAGGTAGGAAGATAATCTAGCAGAGCGAGGCAAGGAGTTCTGAGAAAAGTCCTGAAGTCGGGAGGGAGATGATGTGATAAGAGAGGAGGAAAGAAGAAGGTCATTTGCAGAGAGAAGAGGGCGATTGGGAGAGTATTTTGAGACAAGAGCAGAAATATAAGGGGGGGGGGGGGAGGCACTGTTGTTGAGGGCTTTATCCATCATGATTTTCAATTTTTAATCATGTTTGCTATTCTGGAGGCTATGGGAAGCTGACAGAGAAGTGCTGAAGACAATGAGCATTGAGTATGGTAGATGAGTCTAGCTGAGGCATTCATTATGGTTTGGAGCGGTGACAGACGGGTGATGCAGTGTCTGTATGCTGTGACATTTCTTTCTGGTGTTTCCTGCCATACTGTATATATATTTAAACAAACACTTATGATTTTATATATGATTGTGTTAATCTTAGAATGGGTTATATGGTAGCAAGGGGAAAATAGGTGTAGTAACTATGACCTGTGGGGCACACAAGTCTGAATAGACATAGAGCAGCATAACATCGAAACCCTTCTTAAATACCCTTTAATCTTCCCCTTCCACTCCCTTTCTACCCTGCTCTTCACTACCTCCCCTTTGTTTGGTCTTTATACTTTTTTTACCAAAAGAAGATATATGATGCATTGTATTTTACAATTTATAGGACTATACAATCAGCATGATTGTATGAAACTCTATAACACCCTGTGCAGTGAAATCACTCTTCCATAATAATAAAGAGAAATTTAAAGAAAATCGAAATATGTATCTTTTCTAGAGATTTGTGAAAACCGACCTAATGGGCAGCAAAGGGGATAAGATCTGTGTTTTGATGCCAGTTGTATTTCTCAAATGGCACCAGTAATTTGTACCTGTGCAACAGTAGTAAAGTTTTACAGGTATACACATATGTAAAGCTGTGCAGTGTATGACCTTAAGTGCAACGTAACATCTTGCAGTCACTCCTCTCAGCGGATGTTATGACGTTCAGTTAACATTTGACACAATTTCTATCATGTGACACGTTCCATGATAACTCTGCGTTATCGCCAATGTTGTAACAAGTGTTTGTTGCCATTTTAGTAACTGATAAGACTTGACTGATCATGACCACCTGTTATCTGTGCAATATAATGTAATTGCTATCAGTAAAATAGCCCACTAATCACTAATGATGCTAAATGGCTTCACTAATGATTACCTGGAATGGTTACGAATAATGTGTTTATAGGGTTAGTTTCATACTGCCACATTGGCTTCTTTAGAAACTTGATAGTATGAAAAATTAAAATGACATGTGACGTATACCTTATAAAAGACACATATTTTGATATATACCTTATAATAAAATGACATGACATATACATTTTTATATAATAATTTGCAGGACCTCTCGTGCATGTGCAATTCACATACCTACCACAGGGGAGGAGGGGGAAAAGAGACACAGGGAAGGGGGGAAAGAGACACAGGGGAGGGGGGAAAGAGACACAGGGGAGGGGGGAAAGAGACACAGGGGAGGGGGGGAGAAACACAGGGGAGGGGGGAGAGACACAGGGGGGGGGAAGAGACACAGGGGGGAAAGAGACACAGGGGGGGGAGAGACACAGGGGAGGGGGGGAAGAGACACAGGGGAGGGGGGAAAGAGACACAGGGGAGGGGGGGAGAGAGACACAGGGGAGGGGGAAGAGACACAGGGGGCGAAAGAAACACAGGGGAGGGAGGAGGGGGGAAAGAGACACAGCCGAGGGAGGAGGGGAAAGAGACACAGGGGAGGGAGGAGGGGGAGGAGGGAAAGAGGCACAGAGGGTGAGAGACACGGTAGGGGGAAGAGACACAGGGGAGGGGGGAAGAGACACAATAAATATTATCCTGTCATGTTTGACGGGCAAGTTACTAGTAGTAAAATACTTCTGTGCGTCCAGGTCTCAAAAGGACTGTTCTACTGACAAGTATAGAAAACTTAACATGCTCAAGTGAAGTGTGTCTACATTTTAAAGGATCATTGCAGTTCATGAAAAATGGCACTTGTTTGTATGTGTAGTTTGTGTTATGAACAGAAGGGCCCACTGGACTGTTTGGGGTTAATCAGTTATTATATGTGTGGTTAGAAGGTACTAGTAACTAACTTGCTTAACAGTTATATCATGGGTGTAATGCATACATGTAGTTATATCATGGGTGTAATAAGTGCATATAGTACTGTCAATGATTAACATTAAAATAATGTATATGTATTAGAAGTAGAAAAGTAGGCTATGCTTAGATAAAAAAAATACTGCAGTCACTTATGTGACAAAGGGTTGAAGATTCTAAAGAGTTTATATGGCCCTGCGATCGGCCATGTGAAGGCTTTGTCTTAGTCATGAAGGGGGGAGCTGGTTTTATGGCCCTGTAAGAGGAGACTAAGGACAAAGGCCTGAGTTGTTGGTGACCTAAACAACCCTGGATATAAAATGTGTAATGAGACCAAGAAAGCCAGACCCCTCTATACATCTGGAAATCATGTGGGTGAGGGGGTAGCTAGCTATTTGCCCAAGAGGATGGGCTAGAACTGGGGGGGAAGTCTTTGGTGTTTTGTGTCATCTAAAAATGTGTTTTGAAAAACAAAGACTGATGACAACTGATGGTGCTTGTCTCTTCAGAAATGATGCTGTCATCGGAAGTGTCTGCTGGTGTTGAGATCTGAACAAACAGTTGCGACCCATAGAGAGAGAATTGGGGTTAGCGTTGTCCAGTTTGTATGTAACAAATTCATATATTAGCAGCTGTGCAAACCATGTATATAAAAGAAAACTAGACATTTTTGAAGCCTGTTTATAAATAGGGGTATCCATTTAGTATTTGTTACATCACTTCCTGAGACTGAATCATGAGCATGTGTTTTTTAATCTATTAGTAGAAATGTGAGGGTGGAGGTATCAGGGAGTACCCAGAAGGCTTTGGTAGATAATACTGGATACTTGAAATCTCAACATAGAAGAACTCTGTCACCAGTATTAAACTTTAAAGAAAATGGACACATTTGTGAGCTTATCAAAGGAATTAATTTATGAGTATGAGAATTAAAATATCACCTTTATTAAGTGCTTTAGTAAAATATCTCCATTAGTCTTGGTTATTAGTCAATTAACATAATCTGCTATGGGAGCTATTTTAGAACGTTGAAGGCCTTTTGTCATTAATCTGTGTACTTTCTTTGTTTTCTGTACTTTTCTAAAGTTAATATAGAATCCTTTATTTTTGATTCGTATCTGTGTTGCAGAGAAAAGGTGCAATTTATCACAGATTAAACATTTTTTCTAAGAGATATTTTTGATTCACTATTGTTATTCAATAACTCTCCTTGTTATATTTCTAATGGTTTTGCTCAATTACAATTACATAGCTATATAGTAATTAAACGTATACAGAAGTTTTCTGGGTTTCAAGTGTTTCCTAAAAAACAGCCACTGATTAGTAGAAAAATATGTATTATATTGAAACGTTGAATGTACTTACATATTTATATGCACACCCCTAAGAAGCTTCCATCACAGCATCTGGGTACAGTTTGTGACTTCCAGAGGAAGTGCTGCCAGTCATATGGTTGCTGAGGTCACAGCTTATTTCTTTCTGCCTGTATCCTTGTGGGAAATGTAAACACCAGCAGCAGTGATGCAGGGCTTAGATAAGCTGCATGTATAATGTAGTGTTAATGTGCTGCACAGATTGGCATATGCTAGAAAGTACTATTTATTTTCATATGAATCTGACTACATTTCCCAGGCTGCTTTACAGCAGAGACATCAACCACTGCTTCTTCCTGATTGGCCAAAACACTTTTTGAAATGAACGCTCATTTAGCCTGGGTTTGGAGAGGGTGTTAACCCTGTTTTTCAACTGTCAGAAATTACAAGATATTTTGCTAACTTAAAGGTAAGTGTTTAAATGTTTATTTAGTATTTTTTCATGCACTACTGATTCTCCTCTGTCATATGCATTCACAGTCCAGCTCACTTAGATATGCCTTTAAGGTTGAAAAAAATACTTTAGTCCATCAACGTTTTTAGATCTCCTCTGATTTGCAATATGTGGATTAGTTGTTATGACAAGTTATAGCTTCCATCATGAGCATATCTTTTCTTTGAGAAATGAACAATTTTTTTTAGGACTGGGAAATTCCTCCCATAGTATCATCCTAACAATGCTATTGATGTTTTATATTCTTATATCATCTTCTCTTACTCATATCATTACTATTTTGGGAGGATCCAAAATTAAGTTTGCACTATTTAAACCACCTACTTTCCCTCGCCACTGCCTCTGAAGGAGCTGAATCCCGTCTAAACGCATTAGGTGGATGTCCCAGGTCTATACACCAGACCTATGGGTTTTACTATAATCTTTTGGGGAATCACTTATCTTTGCCCAAGATCTTATGCACCGCAATGTTAGTACATAGTAAAGCTATGTCTACTGCATTCTTTATTGCACCGTTTAGATGATATGAGTGAAGACTTGTTGTTTGGTTCTGTGGTGGCAAAAACAATGAGGCGCAATGTTATTATTCAGTTAGATCCGGTTCCTC
Organism: Discoglossus pictus; assembly: GCA_027410445.1. Classification (NCBI taxonomy): domain Eukaryota; kingdom Metazoa; phylum Chordata; class Amphibia; order Anura; family Alytidae; genus Discoglossus; species Discoglossus pictus. Next base: position 44,293,671 of record CM050163.1, read on the forward strand.
TTTATTAAACGCTTGGAGCTTAGCATACAGCCAGACATTAATATAAACATCATCCAGTATAGAAGCTAATGCTGGTGCACAAGGTACAAAACACCAGGACCCACATCATAGGTGCTCACTAGAGGGATTTGTAATTTTTTTTTCAGGGAGAAGGCAGATCATTATTTTATGCAAAAGTGATCAGGTCACCCTAGAGGTTATCTAACCAACCTCACATATTTTTTTATTTTTTTTATGGCACCTACCTACCTTGTATAAACTTGCAATGGATGGGGCCCCAAATTATTTTGCACTCGAGCCGTCCACTCACTAGCTCTGTCCCTACACCCAAACAATGATGAATATCTCAGGAATTTATTTGCTGTAGAGAAACAAAATATCAATATCAGCTTCACACAATGTTTTGTGCTCAAATAAGGAAGCCATACACCCATATAAATAACTAGTAATATTATATATACAGCAAAATTCAGCCAGTGTTACAATAACTAACTGAGCGTGCAAGTAGTTAAAACACAACTATCTTCTACAGCCGTGTACAGAAAGGAGTGAAACCTTCAGCATGCAGTCAGGCCAGATTTTAAAAATTCCCGAGAAAAAAGTACACAACTGCATGTTATAGCAATGTAGTATTTCTTCTACCCACACCCACCACAATTTTCTTAGTATAAACAGAACAAAGTGCTCCAAGATACTAGAGATATGAGAATGCTTCCTACATGTAGCAATCTGAGAGAGCCCCAATCATAAACTAAACAAAGATCCATAATGTCTTCCCCTGATGTAATGCTGTAATAACTGATTTTATTAGAAAATATGGTTGGATCATTTAAAGGGACACAGTAATGGCCCCAGTTATTGAAGCAAAAATACACATATAAATAAATATAACTGCAGTTGGTTGTTATTGAAAATTTTGAGTGATAGTGTTAAATAATTAAGTTGAGGATTTTAAGAATGCATTATCTAGAAAAGGAAGCCACCATCGATCTGTCGTTATGTAGGGCTATTAAATAACTATCACACTGGGGTGATTTAGAGAAGAAGAGGATGTTAAAGTGGGATACATAATAATAGTCACAGTGTCTTTTAATTGTTAAAAGTATCATTATTGTAATCTAAACCAACTGAGCATGCTCTTCTTCTTTATTAACCTCACAGTTAAATGCCCTAGATAAAGAAAGTTAGAGAAAGGAGTATTCTTTTTGGTTAATTTATATGTAAACTCCCTTACTTTCAAGCTCGATTATCTTATACTTCCCGTCAACATTTTTAATAAATACCAATTGCAACGTCATTCATTTATTTCTACAATAACCCCAGCCTCCTGGAATGCTGCATTAATCTGCTGTTACTTTTATTGTGTTGGAGCATTACTGGGAACCCATTCAACTGACACATGCATTCTCAATCAATTGCAAGCCCGTAATTACCTGTAACTCAACATTTTGGCTGCGGGTTACATCTTTTCTAAACATTTAGATGTATTCAATTGTCTCTAACCTGTAATTACAGGTTCACAGCCTCCACAAGCAAACCATGAACTTGTAAGTAGGCTTTCAGAGGGTATGATCATGTGATCTGGCAATAGTTAAGCAAGCCCGTAAGGAACTTTTTAGACAGAGCCACTAGTAAATGAGACATGACGACAGTAAAACATGGAAGTTACTATTAACCTGCAATTGTAAGCTAAGCATTCATACACGCAAATAAATAATGTTTGCAGATCGGGTTGCACTCAAGCAATCTTAACATGCATTAACACATCTGTTTTAGTCCATGTAGGTGGCCTGATGTGTATTATCCCCTTGATTTCAGAGATCGATATAACACGGAAATAAAAGTTACAAATATATATATTTTTTTTTATTGCAGATTTGCAAGCTTGAGACTGTTGTTGACTTTCATTGCTTTCAAATTACAGTAGTGTGTGTTTATGTACTGCTGCAGTTATATGAACAGGTGTTTAACCCACTTTCGAGCCCTGTCTAGAACTCATATACTTTTTTAATACATTTGCGATTTACCTGTTTGAAGGCAATTGTGGGCTAGCTGAATTTTTGTAGTTGAGTATGTATTTTGCTTCTTTAGCACTGATAACATTTACAGGCTTGAATAATCAATGGAGGAGATAGGACGGAGTTACGCTTTTGACAACCGCAGTGCTTTTGAGCCTGTAATGCGCAATTGGAATGTGAGTAGCAAAATGTATCCTATTGAATATTCATAACATTTACTACATTACTGGTTCAAGTAATTCCGATTTGTCCAACTGAATGAGGCCCTACGTTAGTAAGTTGATAAATTACTACCTGCGGTGTGGGCATGCTCTTGATAGTAGAAGAAAAAAGATTCCAGGTTAGGGAAAGAAAAGGGTTCCTCCTAGTACGGGCAATCTAACTGTGGAGCTCTATACCAAATGAGGTGGTGACCTCAGATTCAATAGACAACTTTATTAGGATTGGATATATTTTTTAAAAGGATTGGATATATTTTTTAATACAAAGCGCATTTAGGGTTATTATGGCTAACTAGAGAAGGAGTATTGATCCGGGAAGGAATCTGATTGCCAGTATTTGAGGTCATGATGGAATTATGAGACAACTGGTAATGTTTCAATGTTTTTTTTTATTTGCCATCCTCTGGATCATTTAACAATTAATTAATTAATCTTTTACGGATCAGAGGATATGTAAAAATGTTGAACTTGATGGACTAATAGTTATTTACAATATCAGTTACGATTATTAGTCTTTTCTTTTTTTTGTGCTTTTACATTGTAGATATTAGATTTAATACTCCAGGGGTAAACAGAAATTATTTGTAATTGTTACTCATTAGGAGAAGATATCAGTCTGAACTTAGTTGGTGGATCAAAAAGGCTAACAGGAAAAGCTTTCTGTACGAAAAAGCATTTTGAATTAAATCCAGTTAATAAAATCCTTAGCCTTTAATGCCCTAGAGCTGTCAATGACAATATTTAGAACCTCTGAGGTGTCCCTTTAGGAAGTCTGGGAGGATCAAACGTACTGGGGGCCTCATTCTATTATCGGGCCGCAGCCGTTGCGGGGCCGCAAGGACCGGCCGCAAGCTATTCTGCTATTCTATTCCCCTCCGGCCGGGGATTCCGGCAGGCTTGCGGCCGGCGCCTTGCTATCTCTTGCGGCCGCTCGCGCCGGAGGAAAGCCTTTGATCTAAAACGGCTGCAAGGAAATCGGCCGTAAGAAAATCCTATTTTCAATTCAATTGCTCCGGGAACCCTCTGTGCAAGGCTAAAAGCGAGCCGCAGCTTACTTGCAGGAAAGAGGTCCCGCTAGCACCAATTAAGCACGAAATATAGCCCAAATAAAGCCATCCTGCACTTTGAGAAGACTATAAAGTGATTTTCGGTGTTAGCAAAAATAGCACAAAATTCTCCTATACTCAAATCCGTAAAATATATATTTTTTAATATACGTCAAATATCCATGTAAAAAGTCCAGAGTGCTTGGAGCACCTCAGACCCGCCCACGCCGCAGCCGGAAAATAAACAGTTAATTTGAACTCGGATTTGGGCTGATGTGCAAGCTTGAGAGTGGGTTACTTTTAATCCTCATGTCCCCCAATATGATCCCTAGCATTTACAGAGCTTTACAGAGCTGTCTTCAATTTATTTTTGACTTTTTAGATTTCTGAGCTTACGGCCGGTTGCAAGATTTACGGCCGGCCGTAGGAGGAGATCCTTGCGGGGCCGTTTAATTGAATTGCGAGGTAACGGGACCCCCGCAAGGAATCGCAGCCTTACGGCCGGTTTGCGGCCGATAATAGAATGAGGCCCTGGGAATGTTGCTGGATGTGTAATCACTATATGGTTTAGTCAACGTGTACAGCGGATGCCAAGACGGCTTCAAATGTCAAATTACCTCAGTGTTCCTGGTTTAATTTGCAATGAAACCACTGATAAAGCTCCTTTGATGTGGATTATAATGACTTCCAGTTACAGCTTTCCCAATGACCATAAATTTAAATTTGTCTATTGGTTATGGAAAGGTTATCACTGATCAGTTTTACAGCAGCATTTCAATAACAGTAAAGTCAATTGGAATTTTTTAGAAAAATATTTTAGTTTTTCATTTTATCAGGGAGGGAATTTTGAAAATTACATTTGGAAAAAAACTAATACAGCCTGTTCTTTATTGCAAATTATATGTAAATGTTCTGCAGTAGAAGTCACCATTTTGGGAAAACACCATAAAGGCACAAAAGCTGCCGCACTGGAAATGAGGAAATGCATAGTGTGAGTGCTCTCGATAAGAACCTTTCCTGTTATCTCATTGTCACACTACTGTGCGCTCCCACTCTGCGCAGCACCACTGCGCACATGCAGACTTTATTCACTATTTTGTTAGGGTTAGGGTTTATGGTTTAGGTTTAGGGTTAGGATTATGTTAGGGTTTATAGTTAGGATTTAGGGTTAGTCTTTGGATTTAGGGTTAAGGTTTAGGGGTTAGGTTTAGAGTAGTAAGGTTCTACATAGTTAAAGAGTGGCATGTGCAGTGGCTGGCAGGTGGTGCACTGGCATGTGGCAGGCTGATAACAGGAAAGACCCCATACCCTCCTGAGAAACCAACTTGCTTGCCCAAAGTAAAGGAATAATTGCACATTAAGATGTATTTTTTACTCTAAAAAAGGGTCCATTATAAAGTTTTGTTCTTAAAAAGAGAATATGGGACTATATTGTAAAAATGGGACTAGAGTGGTCCCCTTAACTTCTTTGCTACTCTAGAAGTGATTGATGAGGAATGAAAAGAGAAATGTGTGGGAGAAATAGAGACAAAGGAGGCGATCGAGAGAGGAGGAGAAAACAAGAATAGGTTGTGATATAGGGAAAAACAGGGAAATTAAATAAGTAAGTAGAGAAGGGGCCTTTGGATAACAGAGAGGAAATTGTGTAATTTGGTGACAGACATGGGGATAGAAAGGACAAAGAGAGAGAATGGGGAAAAGGAGAAATGAAAGAAATAAGTTCTAGTGTAGACTTGTTCAGTGTTGGGCATTGGATCCAGTCCACATTTTCAGGAGATTCCTGTATGAAGTCAATCAAAATAATATCCTTAAAATATAACCTGGACATAGGAAATAGGAGGAAAAGAAGAAACAGAGTGGAAGAGGGACAAAAAGATAAGGAGTGAAGGAGGAAAATGTTCATAGCTGGATGAAGAGACATGGAGAGCTGGCTAATGTGTGTGAGAGAGTTGGTGTGTGACTGAGAGCTTATTGGGACTGATAGATTAGAAAATATCAGACGAGAGGAATATATTAATGTAGAAATGTATCTTTCTTGCACAAGCTTAGACTTAATGAATGAAATGGCAGTTGTGCTTGGAATTTGTAAGAAAATCTACTTTTCTTTTTTAAATAATAGTTAGTAGTAGTTGAAGTACAGTGCCTTGCAAAAGTATTCACCCCCCTTGACTTTTTACCTATTTTGTTACATTACAGCCTTAAGTTCAATGTTTTGTTAATCTAAATTTTATGTGATGGATCAGAACACAATAGTCGAAGTTGGTGAAGTGAAATGAGAAAAATATATACATAAAACTAATTTTTAGAAATAGGAAATAGAAAATTGGCATGTGCGTATGTATTCACCCCCTTTGTTATGAAGCCCATAAAAAAGCTCTGGTGCAACCAATTACCTTTAGAAGTCACATAATTAGTGAAATGATGTCCACCTGTGTGCAATCTAAGTGTCACATGATCTGTCATTACATATAGACACCTTTTTTGAAAGGCCCCAGAGGCTGCAAGACCTAAGCAAGAGGCACCACTAACCAAACACTGCCATGAAGACCAAGGAACTCTCCAAACAAGTTAGGGACAATGTTGTTGAGAAGTACAAGTATTAGGTTATACATTTTTTAAAAATCTTTAATGATCCCCAGGAGCACCATCAAATCTATCATAACCAAATGGAAAGAACATGGCACAACAGCAAACCTGCCAAGAGATATGTATACTGTGTAGCGTTAAGCAGGGTATACCTGGATATAAAAACAGACATACCCCTTTTAACTCTGTAGATGTGTTCCTAGAAGACCAAGTGCTAAACAAAACCGTGTTAAACGTGCCAATTGTAACATAGGGTAAATCACAGGTAAACTCGATTTTAAAATTCCTTCCATGGCTCTTGGTGTTTTGGATGATACAAAAGCATTGAATCAGTGTTAATTGGAGATGTGTCGGACAAAAACTGTATTATATCCAATAAGGGGTGTGTCAGGCACAAATATACTTTAATAGCGAATCAGTGTTAAACGGGGTAGTGTTAAGCGGGGGCTGCCTGTATATGTTAAGTAAAACTGAGTCCAATAAGACCTTCTGTAATCTTATTGTGCATATATGTTTAGATTTTATCAACCCAGTAATATAACATGGCAGATGCTATAATTTATATTGTAGAGTTTTTGAAGGTAGTCTTTATTACCACTAATGCTATAAGATTATGTATGTGTGTACATGTTTATTATTATCGCTTATTTGAACTGCGCAAACATATTGCGTAGCACTATACATGGGTCAAGAAAAAGACAAAAAAACAATAGCAGTATTAATACACTGCAAATGATAGAGGGCCTTGTGTTTGGGCTTAGAATCCAATGTCCATAGTGCGTTCCCCAAAGTCCTGTACAAGATTGAAAACTTGCAATCTAAAAGCCTTATTAAATTGCGATTCGGCCAAATGAATAGGGCTCTATATAAGCACAGAGCATATTTTTTTTACAGAAGTTTTTAGTTAGTGATGACCTTGCTCTTGGATAAAAGTTCACTCACTAAAAACTTCTGTAAAAAAAAATTTGCTCTGTGCTTATCTAGAGCCCTATTCAATTAGCCAAATCGCAATTTAATAAAGCTGTAAATGTTTATGTGCATGTGTGTTTTTGATGGAAACTTAATATATACATATATATATATATATATATATATATTTTTTTTTTATACCCCCCCCAGTTCCTACACCCATGGAAATTATATATGTGTGTGTTTGACTAGGACTACGTAGGTAATTTGCTAAGCAAGGAAACTAAATGTTTCTCTGCAAATATTGACTCTATAACTAGCCATCATTGCAGCAGGACCAGAGAAATGAGCTGTCTATCTCCTGAAAGGACATCAACCAACAGCTGTATATTCAAATCAGTGCTAGTTTGCTTCATTTAATGAACAGGTTTTCATAAATAGATGCAATGTACACAGATAAAAAAACACAGAAACTTTTTGATTTAGTTTTTTTATACTCTTTTTTTTATGTCTATGGACGTAAAATATTGCATTACTGAGCCATATGCAAACAAATCCATTTCAGTCAAAGGAAAGAGGAACAAATTATCCTGGCTTTGCAAATATAAACAAGGACACTGTGTGCATGTCAGTATCAGCCCAGCTTCCTACTAATAACACTGTCGGAAATTTATGGTGCCAAGTCCTGAAGTCTACTCAAATATACTTATATTTCCATTGTTATGCAATGTCTTATCACAGTCGCTTCCATAGTAAAATGAAAGTGTCTATAGAGATTAAGAGAGTAAATACCATCTGTTGCATAAAAGAGTTCTTTCAAATTCAAGCCATGAGCCACTGAGTAATAATGCCAAAAACTAATTTCCTGGAATGGGTTTATTTGAGGAAATTCAAAAAATCTTCCCTCTCCCTGTTCAGAGGGTAATTAAGTAATTTATCTGTAGGAGGCGTTTTATTCCCAGACATTTACTTAATCTTTTCTTTTGTCTTTTTTCGGTGAACGGAAGTATACATTAGGAATAATGAACTGTGGCACCTACAGTATATATTTTACATTCTTGTTAAGCTATGAAGTATTAAACAATTGTTTTGTTGTTTGCATTGCTCAGTCGTGTCCAACTCTCCATGACCCCATGGACCGTAACACATCATGCTGATTCATTTGGTATTCATGTCAGATATACTGGTGTTGGTTGCCAGTTCCTTCTCCATGAAAAGGTTAGCAGGGTTTTGTTTTGCGTCATTCAGTAATTTCCAACTCACTGTGACCTCATGGACCATAATACACCAGGACATCTTTAGGTCCATGGTCATGCTGATCCACCTGAAATTCATGGCAGAGATATTGGAGTGGGTTGCCAGATCCTTCTCCAGTGGGCCACAGCATACAGCTCCTGGTATGGTGGTCTCCCATCCATACTGACCAGGCCCAACCCTGCATGGCTTCAAGGTGGTGTAACCTCTTGGTTCCCTGACTGGAATCAAACCCAGGTTGCAGTGGTGACCACTGGACCACCAGGAAACCCACTAAACAATTGGACTTATTTTACATAGAAAAAGGTGCCTTATATATCTGATTACCTTATATAAATACATCCAGGGTCAATACATGGCTTTTTTGCAAATAAGTTTTCAATTTGCATACCTTGAGATCAGAAGAAAAAAAGATTCCATCTTAAAGAAAGAAAAGTGTTTTTCACAGTTAGGACAGTCAAACCGTGGAACTCACTAACAAATGCGGTTGTGACAGTAGATTCAATAGATAACTTTAAAAGGAGTTGGAGGTATTTTGTAATATAATTGTCCAACTAGGTTATGATAACTGAAATATGGGTAACTAAAATAGGAGGGATATTGATTCAGGGAGGAATTTGATTTACAATGTTGGAGTCAGATTTCATCTTTAAGAAATAATTGGCAATGTTTCAGTGGAGTTTTTAAATTGTCTTCCCCTGGATCAATTAAAAAAATCACATAATACAAGGATTAATGGTGAGTTAAAAAGGTTGAAATTGATGAACAATGATCTTTTCTTAACCTCAATTACTGTTACTATTTTGTATTGTTTTTAAATGTTTGGAGCAAAGAAAATAGATAAAATGTTAAGAAAATTAAATTAAAGGAATTTTTAATAACATTCAATTTCTAAAGTACATGTTATTATCTATAGTTTTAAATGATAATATGGAACCTCTGCTGTGTCACTTTAATGGCCCCTGTGAATGATATATCTAATTCTTTGTTGTATATTTATAAGAATTTGTTTATATATTTGATATCTTATTTTAATACAAGCAACTTGCCCGTCAAAGATGACGGAGCAATACAATTTTAAGCCATGGCAATGCTGTTTGACGCACAATGTAAAGCTTTTTCTACTGTGAGGACCTTCGGCATTCATTGCGAGCCTCGCGCTGAGCGCCTTTGGCAATCATCGCCTGGCTCGCAATGAACGCCTTCGGCACTCATAGCAAGCCACTCTTCTTGTGTAGTTTCGGGCCTATGAACGCCTTTGGCTCTCATGACAAAAACAGATACAGTATATATATTTCTTTTTTTTCTAGAATTATTAATTACTTATTTACTTACTGAATGAATATACTTTATCTATTTGTAATTGATATATGCAGCAATGAATAGCCTGAAAAGCTAAGTATCTACTTTTATTTTGCTGAACCATACAATGTACAGTTGGCCTGTGGCTGCCCTGAGGAGAAAGTGTCATCAATGTTCCAAGTGTGCATTAGAAATATACTGCGTGCGCGAGGTCAAAGCGTTGGTTTAGTTGTGTAAAGTGCCATTTTAGATTCGTAATGTGTTAGTGTTGTAAAATGAAGTTTTTTGTCTATGTGCTACGTGGTTCGCAAGCATTTTCCGTGTTTCGTAAGTGTGTATTTTTGTACCTTGTATGTCCCTGGCAAAAGTCGTACGTGCCTGGCGGTGTTTTGCCCATTTCGGGGGTTGTGTAGCCACGTTTTAATTTTTTCCGTCCGCCAATTTTTTTCTCACTCAGGTGATTTTCAATTTCCTAAATTCGTTAAATTTGACTTTAATTAGCATGCAACCTCACTGGCAGATGTCATGGCTGTCTATCGATGCTATCTGTGGTATTTTTTTTTTTTTCTTTTCTATTTTGTATTGTTTTTGTTGTTTTTCAATGTACGCATTTCGGCTGTTAATTTCGTATTTTTGCAACCTTGTATTTTTATTTTCGAAGTTCCGCGGGTTGTAATTAAACCTTCGTACGTCCTTGTCAGTGTTTTCTGTGCTTCTGTGCTTTTCTAAGTCCCGCGGGTCCTATTTTTTTTTGTGTAAGTCCGTATTTCGTCTTTACGCGTTAGTGTTTTTTTTCTATGTCCCGCGGGTCGTATTTTTATTTATTTCTAAGACCCGCTTTTCTGGGGGGGGTTGTACCGTTTTTTTTTTTGAACCTCCGCAAATGTGGCCCCTCGCTTTGCGAGGGTCCGCGTTTGCGGCCAGCAATGAGCCTCCTACCTATAAAAACATATTTCCTTTTCATTGTTTAAAGTGACCCTAGTATTTTACAAAGAGTACCCCTAATTACGTTGAAAATAGGGTTCTTATTAAAGGTAAAATGTGCATGAGTGAGTCTCTCTGGGTGTTGCCTGGTATTTCGGGGCTGGGTCACTCTTTTTGAGTAGGACCAGACTGATATACTACAGGATATTTCTCCCTGTGAAGGGCACAAGTGAGCTAAAAGAGGATGCTCTCAAAGTGGCGTATCATGGCCATAGAACATACCTATTTAGGTTGGTTTGTTCTATGATGAGCGCCACTGACTTAGTTTTTTTTCTCTCTGAGTGTTGCCTACATTCAATGTGATAAACCAATGGACTCAAAACATCTGTTAAAAGTCTCAATAAAGGGCTGAAAAAGATTGCTGATTATTCTAGTTCTTCCCAGCAGCCCATTTGTCACATTCACAAAATTCATTTTATTTTTATCAGTTTCCCAATCTGTACCTATTTTCTTACTTTACCAATGAAGATCTTGCAGTTGATAGTAGTTCAATTTAATTGGGTAATTAATTGTAAAGTAATGGTCTCCAGGTACATGTTGTCACACAAAATATAACCTCATGGATCAAAATTAAATATTTATTAAATATCCCAACATGTTTAAATGAGGATGTTTTTAGACTATACATTATATGAGCTGTCATACAAAAAATACTGCTTTTTCTATTAATTTACGGTAATTATTGGCCACAAACTGATTTCTTCATTTGGCCCTTCAGATTTTGGTGTTCTCTGTACTGTGGGTGCTCTATGTATCCTTTTAAATGGCTTTGTTTGAATTTAGCCTTGTTTAAATTATAAAAAACTATTCTTATCCCTTCCAGTAAGCTTGTTGGCGTCTGTTGTATCCATACTTGTCACAGTGGGAAATTCTGCTTTCATTAAGAAGGTGGTTAAATTCTATGTGTTTCACTTCTCCTTTACTGTGTTATTTCAAAATGTTTTCCCACTAAATAAGAAAAATGTTTCATAATAGACATAATACGAACATTAATTAATTCCACTGGTTAAATGGTTGTTACTGTATATTTATATATGTCAGCATTTTCTGTAACAATGACACCCATATTGTTCCATTATAATCAGTGGCCCACCTTTTGCTTTTTTTGTTTAATAAAGAAGAGACATACTTTGAGGGAAAATTTCCATCTCAATCTAAGTTGTTCTTATGTAATTTATGGAACTTTACCCATCATTGCTGAAATTTTATATATTGTTTTGCTTTGTTTGTGTCATTGACACAATAAAATGATGAGTTTATAACATGCTGTTTTGAGAAATTAAGATTATAGGTTAAAAATAAAAGTTAACGCAATAAGAATACAAAATAGACTAGTCTAATAACTTTCACATATATTTGTAGAATTCTAAAAGTGTTCCATCACATAATAACAACCTATACTCAGATGGAAATTACTTCTTTGCATATTTTATCATAATTTTAACTCCTAATCAAACACCAATCAAAAGCGTTTTAAATATTTTAAAATGTTTAAAGACCTTTACTTAACATTCAAAGCCTAGTGAATATAGGCCAGTGTTCAATTATTTACTTAAAGGCATATCTAAATTTCCTGGATTATGAATGCATCTGATAGAGGAGAATTAGTATGTAAACATTTGTTTTCATGGACAAATCCAAAATAAATATTTAAACACTTACATTGAAGTTGGCAAAATGTCTTGTAATTTCTGATGATTGCAAATTAGGGTTAACACCCTCCAAGCCCAAGCTAAATTAGCATCAAATTTAAAATGATTTGTTTTGGCCAATCAGGTTTGCTGAAACATTTGATTTAAACTCTGGGGCTCCTGGTTGTGCTGTAAAGCAGCCTGGAATATGTAGTGTATTACTGATATGTGCTATGTATTGCCGCTGACATAGAGACAGGAAGCTGCAATGAGATTGGCTGAGCAAGCAACAGCAGGTAAACAGTGGGTTAATATTGCCCCCCTGATGCTGCATGCTGGAGGGGGGGGGGGGGATCAGATGCCTGTGTAGACACCCCCTGAAAGTGTCAACAAAATTATTAGAGGGACTTTTAGATATTAATAAAAGTAAAATGTTTTATGAGATGTGCTGCATTTATATAAGCTGCTTTTTGCCTAAGGAGTGCAGAAATGTATTAATCCATGAAACTTGGATATTATTATTATTATTGTGTATTAGTAATGCGCCAACATATTTCGTAGCGCTAGTACATGCCTTTAAGACTAATCCAACAAGGCCCATGTTTAGGAGCAGGTTCTTAGGGTAAAAACACTATGGTAATCACCTTAAAACTAAATAAGCATAATGATTGCTGTACTTTCCATTTAAATAATATTGATAATAATAATAATAATAATAATAATAATAGTAAAGACAAATATTTAGCATGTGCAGACCATATTTAATCAGGACAATTTCAGCAATAACTAGGCATTTGCTGGGATTGGTATGTGGCACTGAGATTAAGAAAAATTATACTGGAGTGGAATTATTATGGAGTGGGAATGTAGATTAGCACATTTGTGCTGAAATAGGATATTTAAAATCAGTGGTTTAAACCTTTTTTTTGTTTTGGGCACTGGCTGGTCACCTTCCATTGCTCATGGCGACCAGCTGGTTATCAAGTGCTCATGGGAATGAGCTGTGTGATCTAGAACATGTTTTACATGTTGATACTTCATGAATTTTTATCTTGCTTTGCACTCATTTGAAAAGGGTAGAGTTTAACTGATAGTTCCTCTGTATTCTATCTATAATTGTGACTAATGGTATTGGTATGTATAATGTGTTAGGCTCTCCTCATCCCTGAGGACCGGCAGATAAGGTCTCAGGAACGGGCACTGTTAAGAACCACTGCTTTAAAGGATGCTTTTGACACATGCATGCTCTAGGGCCAATTTATCTTTAACTCCGTATTTAGGGCCTCATTCTATTAGCGGCCGCAGCCGTTGCGGGGCCGCAAGGACCGGCCGCAAGCTATTCGGCTATTCTATTCCCTTGCGGCCGGAGGCTCCGGCAGGCTTGCGGCCGGTGCCTTGCTATCTCTTGCGGCCGCTCGCGCCAGAGGAAAGCCTTTGATCTAAAACGGCCGCAAGAGTTTTGCAATTCAATTGCTCCGGGAAACCTCTCTGCAAGGCTAAAAGCGAGCCGCAGCTTACTTGCAGGAAAGAGGTCCCGCTAGCACCAATTAAGCACATAAAATAGCTCAAATAAAGCTATCCTGCACTTTGAGAAGACTATAAAGGGATTTTAGGTGTTAGAAAAAATAGCACATAATTATCCTATACTCAAATCCGTAAAATATTTTATTTTTAATATCCGTAAAATATCCATGTAAAAAGTCCAGAGTGCTTGGAGCACTTCAGACCCGCCCACGCCGCAGCCGGAAAATAAACAGTTAATTTGAACTCGGGTTTGGGCTGATGTGCAAGCTTGAGAGTGGGTTCCTTTTCATCCTCATGTCCCCCAATATGATCCCTAGCATTTACAGAGCTGTACAGTGCAGGCTTGAATTTATTTTTGTGTTTTTATATTTCTGAGCTTACGGCCGGTTCCAAGATATGCGGCCGGCCGTAAAAGGAGATCCTTGCGGGGCCGTATAATAGAATCGCGAGTTAACTGAACCCCCGCAAGGAATCGCAGCCTTACGGCCGATTTACGGCCGGTAATAGAATGAGGCCCTTAGGGTTGAGACCCCGCAGCATTTTTTTGTCATATGTATCACATTTTAAAGAGAAGATATTGTCCACTTAAATATACATCCCTACCATAAATACAAATACATCAGCAAACAAAGCACACACTGTATTGTTCCCTCTTCCAAGTGCAACCCTACACCCAACTTCTCCCTTACTGCACTGTGCCTTGGGGTGATACAGGACTCTAAACTTTCACATATCACATATTCTGGCACTAGCTAATTCCTGCCAATGTTGCGTAAAGGGACATGGAATGCATATTATCTTCTATCATGTATTTAACAAAGCATGTTTTAACATTATAAAAAAATATATATAAAAATATCTAGTAAAACATATTTAAACTTACTAGAAAAGCCACAGGAAGTACATCTTTGAGCAGAGTATGAACAGTTCTAGATCTTATTGGCAGACACTTATGGCTCATACAGATATATTGCTGCACATTAGCTGACATGGTCCAATTCAAGAGCTTCATTTTCAAAAAAGAAACCCAATTATCTTTTGGATGCAACAAAAGTGCCTTTAAGGTCCCATTAAAGAACATCTACAGAATTTGTCAATTTCTTTCACAATACACAGTGAAATTTTAATGCATTCACTCATCATGTCGTGCTTTGACAACCACAAAGCAGTCATAACTGGCCTTCTCATCAAACTTTTACCCCAAAGACAATCTGACATGAATGTCTCACAAGACTCATCCACCTTAATCACACTCCTCCTCCATGGCACCTCTATGTCAGTCCTTCTTTTGCTCCCCATATCTTAAACCCCTCAGCAACGCAGCAATCTTGCACATCTCTATTCTTTTCTCCAAATATACTCCAAATAGCCCCTTTGTTGTACTCGGAACCTGTTCATTTCCTTAACGCTAATAACACCCTACAGGATTTATAGTCCTGTGACGCTACTACTCTTTGGTAGTACTACTACCCTTCGCTACTACCCTTCGGTAGTACTACTACCCTTCGGTAGTACTACTACCCTTCGCTACTACCCTTCGGTAGTACTACTACCCTTCGCTACTACCCTTCGGTAGTACTCTGTCCGACTCTCCTCTTACTTTCAGAGCTTTAAGTTTTCTTTCAAAAATACATTTACAAAGAAGTCTATCATCTATAGCTTTTATGCATACGAGTCATACAAATATCAAATATCCTACTGGCTCAGTATTCACCATGACACACAGCTTACTTCCTCTAATCTGTTATCAAATAAACATCTCCCCACTCATTTTTTGTCACTTAAAAACCATCTCCTTCAGAATGTAAGCTCTCAGGAGCAGGGACCTCTACTTCTCCTTCTGTTTCACAATGTTTTAACTTTTCTGTTTTATATATATTTATATATATATATATATATATATATATATATATATAAAATTATATATACTGTATATATAGAGATATATATATATATATATATATATATTCACCATATTAAATCTATGTTTCCCTTGTACATAGTGCTGTTTAAAATGTTTGTGCTATGTAAATTAAGTTTAAATCTAAGAGTACTAATTAATATTATTGGCTTAGTAGAGTAACAAGCATTTAGATTCTTGGCTCCAGAAGTAGAATGAGCCAGAGCTGAAAGTGTTGGATCCACATATTGAAACTGTATCTGGTCATACCACTATTATATATACACACAAAACTATTGGAGCTGTTGTCTGTACTTCATTGTAAAATCTGCAGTGTTATTAATAGTCATTACTTTTTACCCATGATGATGTCTACAGAGTGAAAAAAATAATTCCAATCCAATTGTGCTCTGAGCCTTCTAGGTCAATATAAATAACCTGTGGATAAGAGAGATCCAAATAAAGTTGGGAGTTTTTCAACCACATCTGATCTATTACGAAATATATAGTTATACACTTTTCTTATGAGTCATTATGGATTGTATTACTGCTCTGCCATGATCACATGCCAAAGGCAATTGAGTTTTCAATGAGTTTTTTGTTGGGGTTTCGGTATATTCCATACACCCAACGGAAGATATTGAGGATACAGTTGTGGTTTATGAACCACGTTAAACACCAATAACTAATAATAAGATATCTCTCTTCTTGGGAAGTCAGGACTCAAATATCACTCATCAGTTTAGTCTTGGTTCCAACTATGGAAAAGTGCCAGAGGTTGAGGCAGTGGAGCAGCTAGTGAAACAAGGGCCCAGTGCAAAAAACAATTTTGCCCCCCCTTCCCCTCCCACAATAGTTTTTTCCATTGCCCCCCTGGGCCGCCTTACGGTGCTATATCATAATATTTTAAATTTGCTGAGATCCCGCTCCACACTGACGATAGCCAGTAAGCTTTAAACAGCTGTACATGGATAGGATTCTCAGCTTGTGTATAATTCAACCTTGGCTTTGCATTAAAACTGTGTAATACAGCATGCATATGCTTAAAGGAAGCCATGTTTAAAATGGTTTATGGATTGAAAGAGCGAGGCATTTGTGGGCACATTTGCCCACACAAGTGTAAAGACTGTGTACATTAACCCCAGTGAGAAGGCAGCAGGATAACTGCAAATTAGACAGAGTTTTTTAAAAGACTGTTGGAGGTCGGAGAATTTAGGAGAGACGAGCGGCCTAATGCTAGCCTTTTTCTACAGATGAAGAGATTGAAAAGAACTGTGTATGATTTGGTATAACTTTGGCTGACATAAATATTGTGTGTGGTGTAAATATTGGAATTTTAATAAAATAATAAAAGAATACCTGATTTCCTGGCTGTTAATCTATAAGGTAACAGGCTAATTTACTAATTATTTTTGAATCTCAGTTTATTGTTTTTTTTTGGGCTACAGGGGGCATGGGCTGGGGGGGGGGGGAAACCCTACTAAAACAAAAAAATCTATAAATTAAGATTCAAAAATAATTCCTCCCGCAGCCATCACCAGGGCACACATCTTGGAGGGATGACAGGGGCATGCCCCCACCTTCTACTCCCCCCTGTGGTTTGTTAGCCTGGCTCCCACCACCAGATTCAAACCAGGCACTGGCCAGGCAACAGCCCCTCCCCACCAGGCCACTACCTCCTTCACAACCACCAATGGGCCCTGCAGCCAGACCTCCATCCCCTCACCACCAAGCCAGGCTGCTCAGGAGGAGATGCTTTCCGTGTCTAGATATACTGGACTGTCTGCAGGGGATCCAGGCCAGATTCTCCTCGAATCACCGGGAGCTTATGAACAGTCTGGCCAGGCACAATAGGGAGGAGAGGAGGCACCATTTAATTACTGAGTCCTACCTTGCCAGGCAGGGAGGGCCAGAGCGCGATCCAGCAGGTGACGACAGATGTAGTTTGGAACGCTCTGGTCCCCATCCCCGCCTCATCCACCACGGAGTTGTCCCCAGTGCACCAGCATATCATATGGAGAAGGTGATAGTATGCCTTGACCACTGACTCTGGTCACAGCTAAGCATTTATTGTGAAATGACACATCATTAATAATGATCATGGCCAATGAGTGCTCCTGAGAACTAGCTAATGGTTAGTAATGCTTGCTGATGGGAAACAGGTGAGTTGTTATATTGTCACAGTTACAGTATTTAGCACTGTCCAGTACATGCAAGTTTTTTATTTTTTTTATCCTCCTCTGCCTTTTTTTATGAGCACTTTTTTAAGATTTTTGTTTTGTCAACACACTGTATGTGTGAAACTGGATTGGATTACACAGTCCAGAGGTTTAAGCATCTATTTCATTGAGCAGATATAGACAAATTGTAAGTGCTATGTACATTATTGTTTTGTTTTTTCTTCAATTAAATTAAGTGATTTCTGATGATCCTTTTATTCATCAGATTCCGGTTGCAGTTGTGGGTGCTATGCATCATGATTATTCTAGACTATGACATTACCTCCTGTAGGTATCCCCTTTTCCCCAAGAGCCTCTTGCCCTTCCGGGATCCGTCCACACCACACCCATGATATTAATGTACAGTCTTGTCCATTTCTGATTGTGCTCTGTGTCTGAAATAAAGCTTTGTTATATAGTTCTCACTGTGTCAGGGTGTTTTCAATGGTTGGGATTTTGGGACATCAACATATATCACATTTGTGTCACATTCCTATATCAGTAAACTAATGCGCATTAGTTACTAGGCAATAGATTAATACATATGATAATAATAATAATAATAATAGTAATAATATAAGATATAATATAATGATATTTATAATATGTAACAATAAAGGATTAATACACATGCACTGTCCAATTTGTAATACTGTGGAGTATCAACATTCCCCTGAAGGCCTGATAACAATATGACAGGTGATAATGAATTGATTGATAGCAAAAAACTTAATGGGATGTCACCAGATGATAATTGGTATACCTCTTGGCACATGGCCACCAGCAATGGCGTGGGATTTTACAGGATGGGCATAGAGGAGATTATCCCTGATGGAGGTGAGTTGGCTGTTGCTCCATGTTCCTCTTCACAGCCTCCATGTGTGTTTGTGGCCCTTCCTGATGGGTTAGAGTAGATTAGTGAGGTGTATGTTCCCCTGTTCCCCTTCTGGATCGCTGCCTTGTGGTGGTGAAGGGGCTTGTGTACTTCAGTGAAGCTGTGTGCTATACCATGTAGGGTCCCTCTAGGTGGGCAGGTCCACTGGAGAAGGAACTGTCAACCCACTCCAGTATCTTTGGCATGCAAACCTTGTGGAACAGCACAGGCAGAGGCCTAGCTAAACGTGCTGCAGTCCATAAGCTCACAGAGAGTAAGACACAACTGAAGGACTGAACAAGAAATAATTAAATGTTTCCTGGTACTATATATATGTGATGTGGTGGTGTAATTGGCCACTATTTCTTTTCCCAATGTAGATGTGATGATCGAGATGTATATGAAATTATATTTATATTTCTGGGTCCACATTAGAGCCTTTGTGAGTGAGAGATTATTCGTATGGCATCAATTTCATGTTTTTGTGTTTCAATTTAATCAGGTAGTGTGTATTTAACTGCTTTATGCATGTTGCAGCATGACTTTTCGTATTTGCATATGCATGACCATCCAACATATGATAAAATATTTTCTTTTTAAATGCCAATTTTGTATTTGGGGATTGTTGTGCATTGAATTGTAACGCCTTTCATTGCTTTCCATATATTTTACAGTCGACTGGTGTGTCTATATTATCTTTTACAGTGTTAAGAACTTGTCTGTAAACCCTTTGCGGGTCCTATTTGGAGGCCGTAATATTTCTGGCTTAGCTGGGGACGAGTCCCGAATTTTACGTCCCATAGAGTTTTTCCGCTTGTAACCTGCAGATTGTTTGCGGGTACCTGAAAGAGGACAATTTAATAGCAGTAACTCAAGCGGGCTCCTTTACAGTCTATAATTTCGTCGTAACAATTTAACAGGGGCCTAATAATGTTAGCGGACATGAGCATGAAAACATTTTAGAGCATTTTTAAAGCTCTATGTATTATAAAATAAAGGAATACTGCAACAGACTACCTTATTTGCTAACCCACTTTCCTTATTGACCTAAGTTGTTTTTATTTTCTAATTTAATTTTTATTTCTGGAAATTTATATAAAAATAAAAAATGTATTAGGTTATGGCAAAAACTACCGACCCAACATCACTAACAGGGATTAATCAAGATTTATAGCAAAATCCAACTGTGTAACTGCCTATCTCAAATTGAATACTGTTTCTGTAAATATAAGCAAGTACATGGTTTGTAAAATGCCCTATCTATATGTTGATATCTCTATTATATTTCCATGCTTTGTCTCAACCTAATAATAAAACTTATTGAAACAAAAAAATACAGGAAAAGTACAGAAAGTCTAAATACACATTGCCAACTTGTACCAATACATTAATATAAAAGACTTTCCCCCGCATTTTGTGTTTTTTTTCCTTTTTACCTTTTTTCTTTTCAATTGCAAATAACAGTAACATCCTAACGTTGCTCATAAACAATAAAAAAAAAAATAAACGAATAAATAAATAAATAATTAAAAAAAGTGGTGAGGGGAAGAAGGGAGGGGGTAATTAAGTTTATCATTCTTCGTTTTGCAGTTTAGATTTTAAGTAATTATTATTCATTAACCTTCACCAAAGTGTCATGGATACCTCTAGAATCCAGCAAAGGCATCAACATTTTTTCGCAATAAAAAACTAGCTTCATTACTTTTTCCCTGACTAATTATGCCCTTAATAAGGATCAGAGGTTTTCAAAGTTTTCAATACACTGGTTGTTTAAAAAAACAAATAAGTATATTATAAAATGACTACAGTCCGCACCTGAAACCTAGTTAGTACTTTCAGTTAGACTGTAGTTAAAGTCATTAATTATAGCTGTATTTGTATTATTGCTGTTTTATTCATAAGCCTTGGTGCAGAAGCAATTAGAGGCTCTACCTTAAAACTATTTAAATAGTCTATAAATAAAAAAATCGTTTTTTTTCACTTTTTTAACTATTATATACAATTATATGAAGAAAAAAAAACTTCTTTAGATTTTTCAATCTTGTGTCGGTGCTTTGGAATCAAGCACTGTGCACGTTTGATTTTAGGCTCAATGACAGGGCCCTCCATTCTTTGCAATGTGTTAATATTGTTTTTTTACTTGTACCTAACCCCTGTATCGTGGAATATGTTGACTTGTTACAAATAAAGGATAATAATAATACATAATATATTGTGTCTCCATTGCAGTGTTTAATAACTTTGGTCCATATTCTATTGGCCAATTCACATACTTAAAATCACTCTGAAAATTGTCACATATTCTATTAGCTATTTGCAATCCGATTAAGAGTTTCCGCCCACAATCACTACGGCCCTGGCAAAGTAGCAAAACCGGATTGTACCATGTCCAATCCTTAGTGTCTTGAATGCCCCTATCACCCCCTGACCAATCGGCTGGATAATGGATGTTGTTTTGGGGGTATGTAGAGGACCCCCACCCCATCAGTTTTGAACTCTGTAACATCTGGGTGTCAGGGGCATTATCCAGTAAGTACAAAACTTTACATGGCACTTTACTGGTAAGGTATTTTCTGACCTTGACAACAAAACACTGTTTAAACCAATGAAGGAAAAGCATTCTTGTGGTCCAAGCTTTTTTATTGCCTATCCAAAAAACTGGGAGCTGTTACTTAGCCTTTCCCTTTAAAGGTATATGCAAGTGAGCTGGTTTATTAATGCATCTGATAGAGGAGAATTGATAGTGGCTGAAAAAAATTGTGTGCATGAAAAAATTCCAAAGTAAACAGTTAAACTGTTAGCCTGAAGTTTGCTAAATTTCTTGCATTTTCAAAGAGTTTTCTCTCAATGTTGACACCCCCTGAAATTCCCAGGGAATATTAGCATACAGAATACATTGTATCTTTTTGGCCTGGGGAGTGTGCAGACATGCTCAGTTAGCAACTGAAGTCAGCCCTACTGTGGCAAGTCACATGATTTCAGACACTTTCCTTTAGCCAATCAGCAGCTTTTATATTGGGTAAATGTTTTTTAATGAAGTACCCGATATGCGCAGTGCCAATTCTGGGGGTGTCTACATGACCCCCAGCACATTTGTTTTGCGCACAGCAAAATAGTAAGTCGCTCCCATCCTGCCTTAAAGCCTAGTGCTCATTTTATCTTCTTTACTGATGAATGCTCGTTGAGGCATTTTGGTCCAAAACAGTATTGAAGACTTGTTCGGCAGCATAACCTTCTCTTCAGTAAGTTTCCTTAATATCTCAGGAAATTCTTTTGCTGCCTCTTGGTCGTCAGAAGCTTTTTCTTCGGCAATGTTAACATTACGTAGGCCAAATCGTTTTCTGAAATTATGAAACCAGCCTTTTCTCTCATGAAACTCATGAGAGTTAGACCCTTCACCACCACCACATCTTTCCTTTATACAAGTGTACAAAGTCATCACCTCTTCTTTGGTTCGATTGGAATCTACTCGAATACCTTTTTTATAGCAATCCTGCACCCATAGAAAACTTGCACTTCCTGCGTGACAGACTTGTGGATCTTGCACTTGATGTAAAGTTTGCTCTTCCACTGGTGTACCAATTGCAACAGCTGAAGGAATTTGCGTTTCCTTTTTTTTTATATGTATCTGAGAGATGCAATGATGCCCTAATGACTGGCAACCTCAGCAATCAACTTTTTCACTTTTTCTTGCAACGTTTTCACTTTCTTCTGTCTTTTAGAATCACTTGGAGAAGCACTAGGACAATATTTTGATCCCATCTTTCACCGTTTACTGTCTCAATGCAATTCTCCATGCAAATCTAGTATAA
The DNA here is from genome assembly GCA_027410445.1 of Discoglossus pictus. Taxonomy (NCBI): domain Eukaryota; kingdom Metazoa; phylum Chordata; class Amphibia; order Anura; family Alytidae; genus Discoglossus; species Discoglossus pictus. The sequence continues at coordinate 44,315,951 of CM050163.1, forward strand.
AAACGTAAAAAAAAATCTGATAAAAAAAAATTTGGAATGTGAGAATGAGAAACCTGCACCTGTATATACTTTCTGTAACCATTTAAGAGGTCACACTTGACATAATGCCTATTGCTGTGTTGGTGAAACCTATACTAACCCATTATGACCAGTTATTAAATATATTTATTTATATAATGTTGTAGCAGTCTCCTATCATACAATTAAACATGAGGTATTAGCCAAGAGCAGATCCTAATTGCTTCATCTGAGGGACATAACCATGATAGAGTGCCTGCTATGTCAAGAATAATGTCTCCTTATGCTTGGACTATTGCAGTGCCCTATACACCATGCTTCCAGATATAGATCTGCACTGGCTACAGTTGTCACACACCACTGTAGCAAATTTACTGGCAGATTATCACTATAAAACCTTGCACTATAATGACTTCATGTGAAACAGACCATGTATTTTGATAATGACTGTTTGGGGAAAGAGACTTTAATATATATTTTATGTGACTTATTAGTAAACTGAATTCTTAATAGATCAGAGATCATTTCAGTATTTACTACAGTTTACTCTTAAACAATATACTTGCTATGCCCAGGGAGATCCTAAAACTATGTAGGGGACTATTGGACTGCCAGGGGCCGTAACTTGGGTCCACTATTTCTCCTCTTTTCTCTGGCAGATGTCCTCTTACCTGGAGTGTCTATGGAAGCCATGCTTATCATTGGGAGTTGTGCGTGGGATGGCGGTCAAGTTGTTTCACTGTGTGCTATGTTTTAGTGTTAGTCATCTTTTGGGGGATGAGCCACATTCCATTTGTTACCCTTGTTGTATAGTTATTGATGTATGGATGGTACCCTTTCATGTTTGGTATCTAAATACTGCATTTTGTACAGAGAGTTCACAAAAGTATGCTACTATCCTACTAGGTTTTCCTGGGGTATGCGGTACAGGGTACAAGATGCCTGGTTGTGAATGGTTCAATACTTCCCCAGGAGGGGGCTGGCAGATGCCAGGAGATCAGTGGAGCAAACAATGGGGCTGTGAATGAGGCTGTCAGCGAGCTGCTGACTATTGCCAGACCATCACACTAAGATGATTATCTCAGCAATAGTGGAGGCCAAGGGAAAGGAAATGTGTGACATAGCATCTGCTTTGAATTCTGTTTGATGGATGGACAGCTCCTGGGCGGGGGGTCGGGGGATGCTGGTGAAGCTGGGTGGGACTGTGTGGGATATAAATTCACTGTAGCTGATCAATAAAATGTATGATAGTTTAAACATACACCAGCATTGTGTATGGTTTATTCTGGGAAGATAATAATTCTACACAAGGGGATTATTGCAATGGGCCCTGTCTGATACTCTACTGCTTTCTATTGTGTATCTAAAAGAACATTACAGATTTTTTGTTAATTGAAAGTAAATTACATTAATTTAAGAAGCTTAATACTAAAGCCACACTGATTTTGAGCAAGGGCTCATAGAGTCTCTTATCTTAAAGGGCCGCTTAAATCAGCACAACACCATCTCACAGCAAAGATGTACTAAAAGCATGTTAAAAGACTTAACATTTTTTAAATATGTTCATTTTTCACTGAGAAGTCCACCTACATGCTGTGGCATTACTGCAGCCAATCAGGTTGCAGGGAAGTGTGTCCAAGTCAACGGTAAGACTGCTTACATTTCCAGTTTACGTACATTTCCTTGTATATTTTGTAATCTCTTATGGCAGAAAATGCAGGTTTCTGCTCTCTTACATTTCTGGAATTGGAAGGGAAAATAAAATAACCCTTAACAAATCTATCTTTGCAGACATGGAATGCTGAACTCACCTAAACTGGTCAGCTATGGGTTAACTGGTCAGTTCAGTCCTGAGTCCAGGGAAAAGCTGCTATCAATCACTGTCTTCCCCACTGTTATTACTTATGCAACATCCAGTAAGCAGTAAACATTATGTATGTAAACAGAGACTTTTTTAGAACTGTAGATTTTGTATCTGTTATTAGTGTAATTTAAAAAAATAGATAATTTTAATACGTAATCCTGTGCTATTGCACTCTATGAGGAGCACTTACAAGCGTAAACTTCCCTTTAATTATCTTGTCTTACAATCAATTCTATGGGGATAAAATTACATTGCAGTCCAGATACCCGCAATCCTCCCAGCCCCTGCAAAAATGTTTGGAATCTTTAAAACATGGTCTCAATATTTTCTGATGATACTAAATTATAAATAATAGTTTGCCATATTATTTAAAGGGACATGGCACACAACAGGTTTTTTTGCAGGAAAATATTAATAATAGTAAAATTTGTTCCTTCAAAATCATGTTGCTAAGCTGCGGTAATTTTGATATATAATCACTTGATTTTACCCTTATTTTGAACCATAATAAAAATGGTGTTTTTCATCTTCAAAAATCTTTCTTAATTTCATCTACAAGATAGATTGCTAGGTCTTTTTTTTTTTGACTTAATTGGTGGTTAGCGTATGTATGTTGCAGGATTCTATATAACTTACCCCAACTTTGCCCCACTACAAATTTTATTAATTATTAATTAATTATTTTTTAAACAATAATTATTTTGTCTATTTTATGAGCAAATACTAAATTTTATTCATTTGTACCTATGTCCCTATGTTGCCATTCTCTTTCCTCCAATCACATGGTGGTTTTATCCTCCCTGATACTATAGTAGTAAAATAAAGTTTGTCTTTCTCCAAAGATGAATGGATAAAATGTATTTTGATTGATGTGCTAATAGTATATAATATATGTTCCTTTAATTCAAATCAAACAATAATCCTAATAAAAACTCTTAAGCCATTAATCATTAGCTAGGCGGTATTTAGCAGATGACTCACTATTTCTTCCGCTGATTCATATCGTGTAATTGTCATTTTAATGACGCTGTCACATCGAAAGACGTAATCGAAAGCCATTAATTTTCTAGGCCATTTGATGCCAATTAGTGGCCTGGTAACAATATTGTTTTGCTCTGAGGCATTTAGCTGGCAGACACACTGTCCTTGTAATTAACTACAACACACAGCAACATAATAGAGAAACAAAAGAAAGTAGAAGATGACAACAGGTTTGGCATCTGTTTCTTGCCAACTATTGTATCTGCTACGCCAAATTTAAACTGAATTTACCTTCGTCGAATTATCACATATATAGTGGTGAGCAGGTGAGCCAGCCAGAGCCGTTGCTCATGCTTGCGGGCTCATGTAGCGAGCCCGCGGCCCGCCTCAGTTGCTGGCATGGAGCGCCGAAGGCGCTCCTTGCCAGCAACTGCGACCCTCGCAAACTTTACGTTGTAACGCAAAAAACACCACACAGCAACTGCGACTTTACGTTCTAACGCAAAAAACACCACACAGCAACTGCGACCCTCGAAAACTTTACGTCGCAACGCAAACCACATACGAGACACGTTACCTCTCATTACGACCTCGCAAAAATCGTCCGCAACCCGCGAACATGAAAAAATTTAATACACACAGCACATACATAAAAAGCTTACCTACAGCATGAGGGAGCATCCAGGACCTCAAAAAAGCAACTTACACCTTCATTTAACTCAAAATAAAAGAGTTTAGACACTAAAAAATTCTCTAAGCAAGAGAAAAAATGGCCGCCGAACAAAACGAAAACGAGGCTACAGCACTCTAAACCCGCAAAACACCACAAGAAACTCGCAAAACACCACAAAAGACCTGCGGATATTCCGCTAAGACGCATAACACACATTACCCGCCATTTTACGACAATGCGGAAGTACACAACTACGCTAACGGTTTGGTCTCGCGCACACGCACACTATTACACTGCACACATTCATCACGCTTACACAGCAGCTCCACAGCACTAATGCTGCAGCAACATCAAAACAGATTGCCAGGTCTTCAACACAATGCTCCAAAATAGGTAAAGTATATTCATTTATTAATGTATTATAGATTTCATTATAATACACCAAACAGCATTAGCTACCTTACAATTTCATTGCCGTCATTTTTTGGCGGGCAATTCTCTAGTATGTAAATAAAAGCATCCGTCCATCATATCTTTGTAATTCCCTTATTAAAGAAGCACTGTTGTCCTATATTTGCAGTATGACTTTTTGCATATGTTTTTAGAAAGTAAAACAATAAATGCAGCTTTTAAATTGTCTACATTTTTTGTTTTAAGTTAGTGTCTTAACAGGATCAATTAATTAATTTGGACCTCCTTAATGTAATTGTGATATAAAAATTATACTTCCTTTACATTAAAGAAGCCCTTCACCTTCTGGAACCAACCCCATTCTTTCCTTTTTTTTCTCATGTAGGGTGTCATGTTGCACAGCTTTAACCTAAGGCTACGCCCACAGAGGAGGGCATGCACACCAGCTCACACACAGAGCATGCCAATGTCAACTTGTTATCAGCATGAGACATTTGTAGTGTGAAGGCCTTCCCTTGTGGTCGTAGCTCACAGCTGTGTATCATGGCACCTTACATGAGACAAGAGGAAGAAGAGGGAGGCTCCAGAATCTGTACAATTACTTTGAGGAGAATCAAATTAAGTAACCAAGGTAAAACATTCATATGAAACAAAAATACATACCGTATATACTCGAGTAAAAGACGATCCGAGTATAAGCCGAGGCACCTATTTTACCACAAAATACTGGGAAAAATGAGTGACTTGAGTATAAGCCAAGGGTGGGAAATGTGCTGCCCCCTGTGTCCCTCATGTTCCCTCTGTGTCCCCCTCTTGTGTGCCCTTTTCTTGTGTCCCCCCTCTCTCTCCCCTGTGTCTCTTCTGCCCTCTCCCTCCACTGTGTCTCTTCCCCCTCTCCCTTCCCTGTGTCTCTTCCCCCCTCTCCCTTCCCTGTGTCTCTTCCTCCCTCCCTTATCACCCTCCTTAACCCCCCTCCTCATCCTCCCTCCTCATTCTCAACCTCCCTCCTCAACCCCCCTCCTCATCCTCAATCCCCTCCTCAACCTACCTCCTCATCCTCCCTCCTCATTCTCAACCTCCCTCCTCAACCCCCCTCCTCATCCTCAATCCCCTCCTCAACCTCCCTCCTCATCCTCAACCCCCTCCTCAACCTCCCTCCTCATCCTCAACCCCCTCCTCAACCCCCTCCTCAAACTCCATCCTCAACCTCTACTCCCCTCCTCATCCTCAACCCCCATCCTCAACCCCACATCATCATCCTCAACCCCCCATCCTCATCCTAAACCACCCTCCTCATCCTAAAACCACCCTCCTCAGCCCCCTCCTCAACCCCCATCCTCATCCTCAACCTCCCTCCTCATCCTAAACCCCCCCATCCTCATCCTAAACCCTCCCCATCCTCATCCTAAACCCTCCCCATCATCATCCTAAACCCCCCATCCTCATCCTCATCCTAAAACCCCCTCTTCACTTTACCCATCCTCATCCTAAATCCCCCTCCTCACTTTGCCCCTCTAAATACCTCCCCCTCTCCCTTTCCCCGCACTTACCTCCATCTGCAGCTGATCCTCTGCTCCTCCACGCTCCTTCCTGCGTCTTGACCAATGCTAATGACGTGGCGCGCATGTGATGTCACGTCATTAGCATATGCCGGTTCCCGACGCAGGAAGGAGCGTGGAGGAGCGGAGGAGCAGCTGCAGATGGAGGTAAGTGAGGGGAAAGGGAGAGGGGGAGGTATTTAGAGGGGTAATGTGAGGAGGGGGGTTTAGAATGAGGAGGGGGGTTTAGGATGAGGAGGGGGTTGAGGATGAGGAGGGGGGAGAAAAAGAGACACGGGGGGGTTAGAGAGAAACGGAGGGGTTAGAGAGACACGGGGGGAGAGTGACTCGAGTATAAGCCGAGGGGGCCCTTTTCAGCCTTAAAAAAAGAGCTGAAAAACTCGGCTTATACTCGAGTATATACGGTAAATGTAATTATAATCAATTATATGCAATGTTGGTGTGTAGACAGCAGTTTTTACAGAGTCTTCCCAGTAAAATATTCTTAGTTGTTTTTTTTTTTAAAACACAATTTTGTTAGTGACATGTTAAAATTGAGGTTTTCTACTTTTCACAATCCTCTCCAGCTCTGCAGCTTTTATCATTGCATCAGCCTTTATCATTACCGGAAATTAATCCCTTGATTTGGTAAAGAGTCCCAAACTAGGAATCTGGGTGGAGACATGCAAATGGGATCACAATGTATTTCCCTCTTTAATCCAGAGAGTATTTTAGAATGGCCACTTTAAAAGAGATTCTATAGCAAAGTTTAAACAAGTTGTTACCATTTAATTAATTAGTGAAGAGCATAAAAAAAATGACCGTGCATTGTACTAGCTATGTTTTTCTAAAGATATTCTGTATTATTTCTGCTGCAGTATCATAAAAATAGGCAGCTCCAGACTAGTAATAATATAAATAAAATAATGTACTGTTAACAGGCAGGTAGGAAGACAGCCTCCCCTATAGTTATTAATCCCTTGAGTCGCGTTGCTGAATATCTCAGGAATGATTTATGGTGGAGACAAACTGCTTGTACAATGTATAGATAGCTTGTAGTGTCCTTTAAGATTAAATCAACTCATTGTTGAGTTTCAAGTAAGCATTTAATTTGTTGGTCAGTAGCCTTTCGACAAAATTCAGTAACTTGCTGTCTCTGGATAAGGTAGAAATATAATGTATATAGCTTAGTGAACCAAATGCGGATTGCCAGGGTGAATCTCCTCAAAAACCTAATACTTTTAAAAATAAAGGACTTGGGACAGTTTAAACCTTTGGGACATCATATATAAATTCCAAAATGTTTAGTTATGTCACATAAAATATGTTAAAGTGTATTCATTTATACATTTTCAGAATTATGTTAAATCTGGCTCACACAGTAATGAAGTTGTTCCACAGTGCAAAATCCGAGACTACATTCATTTTGTTACCCTATGATCATTTTATTTCATAAAAAATATAAGTCCTGGATTTTTCTTGCAGATAAAGCCCCTGTGTAGTTGTATCTATCTAGAAGAAATATCCTACGCCCTGTATGTTTCTCAATCAGAAAGGAAAACCAGAGAAACCCACTACCCTTGAAACGTGAAAGTTATTTTTCATGGAAATGTGTTTTCGCTTATGGCCACAGGTTAGTTCCAGCTGGAGAACTAGAAACAGAAACAGAATAAAAGAGAGAGAAATGAAGATTAAAGCTATGAGTCATGAGCAAATACTAAATTGTTTTAAATTACATAAAAGCAAATGTTAAATAACACAAAACCACAGATATAAATTATATTGTAAGATGTTTGGAACATAGAAGTCTTTGGTACCCTATGTATAAAAATCTTAAAAAGTAAATAACACCAACTATGGTGTAAACAGAAATTAGATTGCCATGTGTTTATTTACTCAGCTTTACATTTTGAAGGACATATAAGCAGGGTTTAATAAAATGTACTCCTAAGTTAAGAGGCAATTATAAATAAATGTATTGATTGCTAAAAAAAAATGAAAAGCAATCTGTTTCTCTCATTTACGTGTTGAGTAGGTGAACCAATAATGTTTATATAGACATTATTTGGGTAAGCTCTTTATAATTAAAATAATCTAATATGACTTGTTAAAATTATCTGTACTCTGTATAAATACATCTATCCAACAACACCTATTAACCTATTAAAACATGGAGTGTTTAGAAATAAGATTCGCGATTGGACTCACAATCCGCAAATGTAGAAATCAACAAAAATTAATAAAGCAACTGTTCTAGTCCTTGCGGGTTCCATGATATGTATTACCCCCTTGATTACCAGGATTGATGTAACACGAAAATAAAACATAAAACAATAATTTTTATTTCAGATTTGGGAGCTTGAGACTGTTGTGTAATTCATTCTAATGCCTTTTTTTGCGTTCCCAGTATTTGTAAGTACAGTAGTTTGTGTTTATTTGCTTTTGCAGTGTTACGAACAGATGTTTAACCCACTTGCGACTCCTAGTAGAAGGCAATTGCGGGTACATGAACATTTGTAATTAAACATTTGTGAACTTGAAACATCAAAAGAGGAGATAGGACAGAGTTACTTTTTTGATAACCACAGTGATTTTGAGTAAATCGCAAATCGAATGCGAGTAGGTAAAAGAAGCCAATTGAATATCAGTAACATTTATGGCTTCTATTAAGGGCTCATGTAATTGAGATTTGCACAATTAAATAGGGCCCTATGTATTCAGGACTCATTTCAACAGAAAAAAAATTATACTTCAGTAAGATGTATTGAAAAAAAATTATACTTCAGTAAGATGTATATATATATATATATACATATATATATATAAATATATATATATATATATATACAAAGAGTAAGGTACCCGTGAATGTCCAGTAATCCAGATTAATAATTAGAGTATTGACTCTGACACGACAAAGAGAGGAACACTCTCAAAAGTTCATCATGAAACCTATGAATATGTTCATACTGCATTATATATATAATATAAGGTATTACTACATACTGCACTATATATATATATATATATTCATTATAGGACAGTGCCACCAGTTTTAATATATACCTAGTTACATAGTACTTGAGGTTAAAAAAAAATGTTAGTCCATCAAGTTCAATCTTTTTAGATCTCCTCTGATCTGCAATATGCAGATCAATTGTTAGTTGTTAATTGATTCAGAGGAAGGCAAACAGAAAAAAAAAACAGAGAAGCTTTGCCAATTTTCTCAAAAGGGGAAAAAATATATACAATTATTTCCTGACCCCGGATACTGGCAATTTGACTCCTCCCTGGATCAATACTCCTTCTCTAATTATCCAGGATAACCCTGAATGCAGTTTAAAAAAATATATATATCCAATCCCTTTTTAAGGTTATCTATCAAATACGCTGTCACCACCTCCTTTGGTAGAGAATTCCACAGATTAACCACCCTTACTGTGAAAAACCCTTTTCTTTCTTTAAGGGGAAATCATTCTAGTTCTAATCTCAAAGGATGTCCTATTGTCAGTTGACAAAAAGTTCACTTGACTAAGCCTTATATTGACCCTGTATATATTTATATAAGGTAATCATATCCCCTCTTAGACACTTTTTTTCTAGAGAAAATAAGTTTAATTGGGTTAGTCTTTCTTCATAACTTAGCCCTCCATTCCCCTTATTAGTTTTGTAGCCCTTCTCTGTACTTTTTCCAGCTCTAAAATGTCATTTTTAGGTAGTGGTGCCCAACATTGTTCTCCATATTCCAAATAAGCGCGTACTAGAGATTTGTATAGTGGCAGAATTATATTTGCTTTCTTTGTTTCTATAACCTTCTTAATACAAGATATTTATTTGCCTTTGCAGCTGCTGCTTGGCATTGAGCACTGTTACCTAGGTGTTTGTCCACAAGTAGTCCTAAATCTCTTTCAATATCTGATACCCCTATCTTTGCTCCATTAAGATTATAATTTGCATGGCTATTTTGCCTTCCCAGCTGCATAACTTTACATTTATTCATATTAAATCTCATCTGCCATTTAGTCACCCATTTCTCTAATTTATGCAAATCCCTTTGGAGGGAAAGTACATCATTTTCTGATTTAATTACCTTGCACAACTTAGTGTCATCAGCACAAATGGAGACAATACTTTCTAGTCTCACTTCTAAGCAATTAATAAATATGTTAAAAAGCAGAGAACCTAATACTGAACCTCAAGGAACCCCACTTACCGCATTAGTCCAATCTGAGTATGTTCCATTTACAACAACCCTTTGCTTACTGTCTTTCAGCCAGCTCTCAACCCATGAGCAAATATTTACTGCAATTTCTGTATCCCTCAGTTTGTACAATAGTCTTCCATTTGGCACTATATCAAAAGCCTTTGCAAAATCCAAAAGGACAACATCCACGGAGTTGCCTTGATCCAAGGTCCTACTAACCTATTCATAGGAACTAATTATGTTTGTTTGACATGACCTATCTCTCATAAATCCATGTTGACTCCTACTTATAATCTTGTCTTATTCTTGCATACTATAACTTAATAACCCTTCTAAAAGCTTTCCCAGTACAGAAGTGAGACTTTAATATAGGTATCACCAGTCATCTTTTAGAGACCCTGTGTTGAGTGAATCTTTAAAAAAAATAGATATAATGGTTTGGTTATTACAGAATACAGCTTTCTCAGTAGCCTTGGATGTATTCCATCAGGACCCGGGGCTTTATTAACATTTATTTTTTCCAACCTCTCTTGGATTTCTTCCTGCTTTAACCAATTATTCGGTGAAAGTAGTGTAGCGCCATTATGTTGCGATGTCCTCACCACTGGTACCTCCCTTGTGTATACCGAAGAAAATAACCTATTTAGCTCATCTGCCTTTTCCTGGTCACTAATTATCAGATGGCCTGTGTCACTTTGTAATGTTCCTATAGCTTCCTTCCTGCCCTTCTTCCCATTAACATATTTAAAGAATAATTTAGGGTTAGTCTTACTCTCCTTTGCAACTAACTTTTCATTTTCTATTTTAGCCAGGCTAATATCCCTTTTGCAAGTTTTGTTGGCTTCCTTGTACTCATGTAAAGCAGTCTCTGTCCCATCTTGTTTGTATAATTTAAATGCCTGTTTTTTACTCAGCATCTTCATCTTTAAATCATTGTCACCTGGGTTGTGATTTACTCCTTTTATTCCCACATGGTATATGCCAATGTGTATGTATATTTAGTAAAGATTTGAACGTTGTCCATTTATGTTCAGTATTTTTTCCTGTCAGTTCTCTGTCCCAGTCTATACTTTGTATTGCTGCCCTTAGACCGTTAAAATCTGCCCTTTTAAAATTAAGAGTTTGCGTTAGCCGCCTTATAGTTTTGTTTTTTAATTCAATCTCACATGAGACTACATTGAGATCACTGTTTCCCAACAGTTGCCCTATTTCAACATTTGATACCATATCAATATTATTCGTAATGACTAAATCCAAGATAGCCAAATTTTTTGTATTTTCTTGTATAACCTGAGCAAGATAATGATGTCTGAGTGTACTCAAGAAACTGCTCCCCTTCACTGATCTGCTGGTTCTATTTATCCAGTTTGTTTCAGGGTAATTAAAATCTCCCATTATTAGAACTTGCCCATGCTTAACTGCATTTCCAAACTGTAACAAAAATTGTATTTCCTCAATTTCAATTATATTTGGGGGTTTATAGCATACTCCTACCAATATTCTTTTAGAATTTGCTGTTCCGGTATTTAACTCTACCCACAAACATTCATCATTATCGCTAGTTCCACCATAAATATCCTCTCTTACAATAGGCTTATATTTAGGCTTAGCATACAGACAAATTCATCCTCCTCTTTTACCATTGCCCCAGTCTTTCCTAAATAGGTTATAACCATCCAGATTAACAGTGGAGTCATGAGAGTCATCCCACTATGTTTCAGTAATGCCTATTAAATCCCATTTCTAATTACTACTAATAATTCTAACTCTCACATTTTTCCTGGCAAGCTACTGGCATTAGCGAGCATACACCTTATGTTATGAGTCTGTAGTTCTGAAGTGCCTGCCACTGTACTTGAGTTACTTAACAGTACCTCCCTATTAACTATACTTCAACTTTATACATTTATACATTTATACTATATATATATTTATAAAACTAAATGCTCCTATATTGCATGCATTATTATTTACTGTTATGTGCTAGAGGTTATTGATAAAGCTTTAATTGATAACTTGCTGTGATATCGTGAATGGTCCTCACAGCCCATTCACTGAAAGGAAACAAAAAGAGAACACTTGTATCCTTTTGAAAAGACACATGACATACATTTGTTTTGTTTAAGGTTAGATTCCAGCAGAAGTAGAAATATAAACAAATGCTTCCACATAACTTGAGCCATAAATATATTTAGTTTTGTTTAAAGGTATTTGCAAGGTTTCTGGATTTTACTAGGTATATACAGTGGTGGTAAAAAGTATGATTCCCTGCTGATTTTGTTTGTCCACTGACAAAGAAATGTTCAGTCTATAATTTTAATGGTAGGTGTATTTTAACAGTGAGAGACAGAATAACAAAAAAAAAAAAAAACAAGAAAAATGCATGTCAAAAAAGTTATAAATTGATTTTCAGGCCAATGTGGGAAATGAGGATTTGACGGCAAAACCCCTGTTGGCACTCACAGAGGTCAGATGTTTCTTGTACTTGGCTACACACATCTCAGAAGGGATTTTGTCCGACTCCTCTTTGCAGATCCTCTCCAAGTCATTAAGGTTCTGAGGCTGATGTTTGGCAACTTGAACCTTCAGCTCCCTTCACAGATTTTCTATGGGATTAAGGTCTGGAGACTGGCTAGGCCACTTCAGGACCTTAATGTGCTTCTTCTTGAGCCACTCATTTGTTGCCTTGGCTGTGTATTTTGGGTCATTGTCATGCTGGAATACCCATCCACGACCCATTTTCAATGCCCTGGCTGAGGGAAGGAGGTTCTCACCCAAGATTTGATACTACATCCATCGTCCCTTTGATGCGGTGCAGTTGTCCTGTCCCCTTAGCAGAAAAACACCCCCAAAGCATAATGTTTCCACCTCCATGTTTAACGGTGGAGATGTGTTCTTGTGGTTATAGGCAGCATTCCTCCTCCTCCAAACACGGCGAGTTGAGTTGATGCCAAAGAGCTTGATTTTGGTCTCCTCTGAACCATTCAGATGTTCATGTAAATGTGCTTTCTTGAGTAGGGGGACCTTAGGGGCACTGCAGGATTTCATGCCTTCACGGCATAGTGGGTTACCAATTGTTTTCTTGGTGACTATGGTCCCAGCTGCTTTGAGATCATTAACAAGATCGTCCCGTGTAGTTCTGGGCTGATTCCTCACTGTTCTCATGATCACTGAAACTCCACGAGGTGAGATCTTGCATGGAGCATCGGACCTAGGGATACTGGCAGTTATTTTGTGTTTCTTCCATTTGAGAATATTCGCACCAACTGTTGTCACCTTCTCACCAATCTGCTTAGCGATGGTTTTGTAGCCCATTCCAGCCTTGCGTAGGTCTACAATCTTGTCCCTGGCATCCTTGGACAGCTCTTTGGTCTTGGCCATGGTGGAGAGTTTTTAATCTGATTGATTGCTTCTGAGGACAGGTGTCTTTTATACAGAAACGAGCTGAGATTAGGAGCACTCTATAAGAAATTGGTCATACATATTGGCCTACAATACATTATGATAATGTTATTATTTTCTCTCTCTTCCTTTATATATATATATATAGATATATATGTGTGTGTGTGTAGATATATAAATGTCATTAAGAGGTCAGTCAGTCATTCCCGGGTTAAATTCCAAAAGAAACACATCAAAGGGGTGAGAAAAACACATAATTGCAATTTTCACATCTGTCATATAGACAAGATTTATGAGGTCTATTCACATAAATACAGGGCACCACCCGTGGAGAAGATAATCAATGATAATGGTAATTGTTTTAGTACAGTTGACTAAAGAGATCTATTGATTAAGATTGCTAGAAAGTCTACTCTGTCAACAGATCCAATTAAGATATAGAGGGGGGGAGACAGCCCAAATATCATATAAAAAAACAGCTTAAATTCACAATAGCAGAAGGAGAGGGGACATAGAGATCCCACACAAAGAGGTTCTGAGGTGACCAGTAGACCATAGGTGGTAACTATACTTCTCAATATTTTTGATCCACGCAGGGTAATTATATTGCATGTCTGATTGATGACTAATTATTTTTCTTTCTCCCTGTATACTGATGATATATATATATTGGGGTAAAAATATTAATTACTGTTTTCTTTCTTGCTGTATACCAATGATATGTGGATATATATATATATTAATTAATGTTTTGTTCTTTCTGGATACTGGTGAAATGTTTGCTGTTTTTCTTTCCTCTTGAAGGGTTAAAAATAATTCAGGTGTTTTCTTTTTGTAGGAGCCAGCCATTAAATATCAACTAATTGTGCTTATATATAAATATATAGGATATATTTTGTTTATATTTTGTTATTTCATAAAACTTTACATTTGTGATTATTTGTTTTTGTGTTACTTTGTTTTCCCACAAGTTCTTGCATGATTATTTGTTTTTGTGCACAGAAATATATAAATATATGTTAATTCATAAATCTTATTGGTGTGTTTTATTTGTCAATCATTCTCAAAAGAATAGAATCTCTAGAAATTACCCTTTAATTTCTTACAGTTGGCGAGCCTAGGAACAGGAGAGATTTGGTGTGATATTTAAAACATATTTTTAAGAATATTATTTCTGTGCTTAAACAAATTTTCATGTCATTTACTGGTGAGGAAATAATTTGGTTTAAATTATATGGTTGCTATGCTTGGGTTGAGTAGTCTTTTCACAGGTTTCAGTAAAGTTACATCTGTTGTTTTGGGATAAACATTAGCTTTTGTTTACATGAATAGAAGTGCTAATAAGGGTATTGTTGTTGAACTAATACAAAGTGTGGGTTACTGGTGAATGAACTGTATTGGAGATAGTTAATATAAGTGGTTACATTATAAAGTATTTTTGTTGTTTAAAACTTCTGTTGTATAGTTGCATAAGCTGTTGGTTTATATAGCTGGTACGTTTTTATTTTTCATTTATTTCCTCTTTCCAAAGTTAATTGTGAAAGTAAGAAATTTGTATAAATAATGGAGAGTCTAATGAAAAAGATTTCTAAAGTTGCTAACCCTGAAGCTATTATAAAGTCCATGGTGGATGCATCAGACCCGTGGTTCCAAGCTACTGTTTATGTTTCAAATGCTATTAATGAGAAAAATTCTCCAAGTCAAAAGGAAAAACAGCCCTTATTTTTGCTGCAAAATGGATTGCAGAGCAGTATAAAATAGTAAATGTACAGAAACAATCGCTAGAATCGAAAATATCTGAGTAAAATATGACTCTAAAATCTCTACAGGTCACTGCAAATGCAGCAGCTGCATTAAGTATAGGAAACCAGGAGACATTATTAAAAAATAAACAATTATGCAGTGAGAATGAGCAGCTTCTGGAAAGGCTAAAAGATGCAGAGGGAGCAATCAGATGTCTGGCATCTCGCGGACATAAAGAAGCTGATCATTCTCAATGTTTAGCAGAAATCAATGACCTGAGATTACAGCTAGGGAAAAGAAATGCGGTGGTGGCTGCCTTTAATATTTCAGAATACAGTGAGAGAGATGTTCAGGAGATGAACTGGGATATGTTTTCTAGAGGAGAGAATGAGGATAGTATGCCTTTGCAAATGGCTCCTGTTTCCATTGAGTACAAAAGGGATGCCCAAGGACTGGCAATTTCTGAAACAAGTATTTCTAGGCCTCTCACTAGTACTGAAATACATTCCCTTAGCAAAGAACTTGGACATATAGATTTTGGGAGTGACCCCGTAGAAGTATTGTTAAAATTAGAACAATTTGATAAAATTCACAGAAATTTTAATGAAGTAGATACATTTGATGTCATTGTTGCCAGCTTGGACAGCTCATTAAAATCTAGTCTTTCCCCAGCAGTGTTTGTTCATCCTAGAACAAAACAACAACTCATGGAGGAATTGTTAAAATCACTTGGCTTAGATGAAGCTGATCACCACTCAGCATTTGGTAATTGTACTCAAAGGAAAGGAGAGTCAGTTCAGGGGTATATAGATAGATTATATGCTTTTTATAAGTTAACTCTTCCAGCAGGAACACAAGGAAGTCAGAATGATGACATTTTTAAGAAAGCATTATTAAACAGAACTTGTCCTGAGATTCGTAGATTAGTGGGTCTATCTGTATCACCTCAGAATCAGTTTCCAAGAATCTTGAATTGCTTGAAGAGGGCTGAAGCAATTCTTAAAGACCAAAATAAATCTAGCAGGGGCAGAATTTCTGCAATAGAAGGGCCGTCACCACAAAATAGATATAGTCAGTATCATTATAAGCCTTCAAATAAAAATCAAGGACCCTTAGTTAAGGGAGAAGCCTTTAAATGTTTCACATGCGGTCAGGTGGGTCATTTTTCCAAAAACTGTAGTTTTTCAAAAGCAAAAGCACCTGATACGCCAATGACCTCAGTGTATGCAGAACTGAGGCAAGAATTGGATAGAATGAGTAAAGACATGGAAAAAATTAAAGCAGTCCAAGTAACTAATCAGATTGCTGGCCACAGTCCCTCTGCATAGGGATTTGTTGCATCTCTCTCACCTGTTGTGGAGTTCGGGCGGGATAGATGCAATAGGCCGATAATCACTGTGTAGCGGAACCCATCACTGTTTTACCCTGTTTTATGATTATTATGGTTAAAATATGATCCTACTATATGTATGTGGGTTGATGCTCTGCAGAATATTGTCCCAGACATTTGCAGCTACTTGGCATGGGAGATAATGCTGTTACAGCGACTCCGCATAAGATAAAGGAAGTCTATTGTATACAGTGTTTTCATTCTCAGATAAGAACAAAGAAGTGTAATTGAATCAATGTCTGATTGTATCAAAGTTGCCAGGGAGGTGTGACCCACCTATTGTTCTCTTTATGTGTATTGTGCGGCCAAATATGGGCATGTGTATTACCTGTGGCCAAAGAGATGTGTATATATTTCTGTAAAGGTAAATAAAGTCAGTATTCATTTGACTCCCAAATTGTGTGTCGTCCAAATTGGGAGGTCGGGAATGGTGAAACTGTAGTGCTTCTTGGGTATTTTACCGTATACCAGCGGAGATATTGGACTGCGTGTTCCAGCTCCGTTACATTTGGTGGCAGTGGTGGGATTGTTCCCACGGTCAGAAGGACAGCTACAGGAGACACCATTCCGTGGAGTACAAATTGAGGGCAACGCTAGTATCCGTACAGCGCCCCTGGCTACAGCAGGATGGAACCGGCTAGTTCTCAGACAGCGTTCCATCATGAGGAGGAGGAGGCGGTCGCGGACTACAGGGATGCAGACAGAAAGGAACTCATGGTTACAGTACCTCTTATTACCCCACAGACTGAGTTTCAAAGAGAACTCCAAAGCAGACTGGCCTTTTTCCCAGGTACGCTTCCCATGAAAACCTTGGAATGGTTAATGACAGATGTCAACAAATCCATAATGGAAAAGCAGCGGGCACGGGAGCGGTCCATCTTGGGAGCTGCTAACCCACCTCCCACCATTAACCCCCCCCCAGCACTGCGTCCGGGTGGTGGGAACTACCAAACCCCTCCACGGTACATCAGGTGCCACACGTGTAACCAGCAGGGCCACATGCAGAGAGACTGTCCCAGAAACAGAAACCGCTCCACGTGGAATACTCCAACTAATTCCCCCCCCCAGTGGCAGTGTGTATCCCAGGGAGCCGAAGGTGTCGTCCTTCCCCCCCAGCGGCAGTGTGTACCCCAGGGAGCTGAAGGTGTCGTCCTTCCTCCCCAGCAGCAGTGTGTACCCCAGGGGGGGCAGAAGGTGTCGTCCTTCCTCCCCAGCGACAGTGTGTACCCCAGGGAGCTGAAGGTGTCGTCCTTCCTCCCCAGCGACAGTGTGTACCCCAGGGAGCTGAAGGTGTCGTCCTTCCTCCCCAGCAGCAGTGTGTACCCCAGGGGGCCGAAGGTGTCGTCCTTCCCCCCCAGCGGCAGTGTGTTCCCCAGAGAAGGTGTCGTCCTTCCTCCCCAGCGGCAGTGTGTACCCCAGGGAGCTGAAGGTGTCGTCCTTCCTCCCCAGCGGCAGTGTGTACCCCAGGGAGCTGAAGGTGTCGGCCTTCCCCCCCAGCGCAAGGGTGTACCCGAGGGAGCAGAAGGGGCCATCCTTCCTCCCCAGCGGCAGTGTGAACCCCAGGGGGCAGAAGGTGTCGTCCTTTCCCCCCAGCGGCAGTGTGAACCCCAGGGGGCAGAAGGTGTCGTCCTTCCCCCTCAGCGGCAGTGTGAACCCCAGGGGGCAGAAGGTGTCGTCCTTCACCCCCGGCGGCAGTGTGTACCCCAGGGAGCAGAAGGTGTCAACCTTCCTCCACAGCGGCAGTGGGTACCCCAGGGGGCCAAAGGTGTCGTCCTTCCCCCCCAGCGGCAGTGTGAAACACAGGGGACAGAAGGTGTCGTCCTTCCCCCCCAGCGACAGTTTACCCTAACCAGGGGAGACACCAATCTCCCAGACGGTGCAGATGGGACCGTGGTCTCTGCGCCCACAGCTTGTCCAGATCCCCAACTACCGTCACTGGGACAACCGGAGGAGGGGGTAAGTACAAATTCCCCTCCCCAACTAACTTCTAATGTGGCCCCAGGGTTAACAGAGGAAATGTTCACCCCCACTGACCCCCACGTTTCCCTGGCTACTGAGCCGGAATATGTCCCAAGTACCCCAGCAGAAGAGCTGACAGCGGGGCAGAGTGCAGTCGGCCTCTGCCCTCCATTTGTCCCTTGTACAGAGCAGGAGGTCCTGCAGGTTATACCAGCAGAAGAGCTGGCATCATGGCAGAGTGCCGCTGGCCTCTGCCCCTCAAGTCCCCTCAGCGTGTTGCACCATCACCCCAGCGAAATATCCAGGTGCCTGGTTAGACTTCCCCCCAAAGGGGAGATGTGTGACGAAGTGCCCTTCACAACTTCGGCTTGGAAAGGACTGTTTGCCAGCCTCCTGCCCTGCGACTATGGCCCTGGTACATATTGCCCTTTGGAACCAGTGTTTGGCCATACCAGAGTGTATGTCACTCATTCTGGCCCTTTACATACAGGGGGGTCATTCGGTACTTGCCCTGTGTGAACCATGATACCCCAGATAGCTATGCCATGGAGCCCATTCATATAATGAAAGACTATGGGAAAGACTTTAGCTACATGGCAATTGAACTGTGTGAATAGGATCTGAGCGCTATTCGGTAGTTTTGTGCGCTCAGATCCCAGCTATCTGGGGATATGGGAAATGTGAGTAAATGTGAATTGCAGTAATGCTGATGGGTTGTCAAACTAGAGAATTGACCAACAAATACTTTTGTCCGGACATCCCCAGGCCGATCCGCTGGGATCAGACCGTGTATGCCGGCTTATGGTCACGGGGGAGGTGTGTAGCGGAACCCATCACTGTTTTACCCTGTTTTATGATTATTATGGTTAAAATATGATCCTACTATATGTATGTTGGTTGAAGCTCTGCAGAATATTGTCCCAGACATTTGCAGCTACTTGGCATGGGAGATAATCCTGTTACAGCGACTCCGCATAAGATAAAGGAAGTCTATTGTATACAGTGTTTTCATTCTCAGATAAGAACAAAGAAGTGTAATTGAATCAATGTCTGATTGTATCAAAGTTGCCAGGGAGGTGTGACCCACCTATTGTTCTCTTTATGTGTATTGTGTGGCCAAATATGGGCATGTGTATTACCTGTGGCCAAAGAGATGTATATATATTTCTGTAAAGGTAAATAAAGTCAGTATTCATTTGACTCCCAAATTGTGTGTCATCCAAATTGGGAGGTCGGGAATGGTGAAACTGTAGTGCTTCTTGGGTATTTTACCGTATACCAGCGGAGATATTGGACTGCGTGTTCCAGCTCCGTTACACACTGCTGCTGTGGAAAGAGGCCCACAGCAGAAGATGTTGATTGACACTGGTGCCTCTGTATCTATTATTCACACTAAACAACCTCATTTACACCCTCTATCCACAGGAAAACAAATAATACTAGAAGCCTTTCAAGGGTCTCAGACAGAAGCAGTGGAGGCCAGAAATGCTAAAATCTGGATTAGGAATAATGCCTTTGATCTGAGTGCATACCTAATGAATTTACCTGAATCTGTTTCTATTCTAGGGTCTGACTTCTTGAGGAATAATGGTGCAGTAATTGATTTTGTAAATAACAAAATTTGGTTTAAGGAAAAAGGTGAATATTGTGTTATTTCTGATTCTCCTGCAGTCTATGCTATTAAGAAACCGGAAAGACTTGATTTACCTACACACATAGACCCCAGGGTGTCAAAAATAATACAGGATTATGATTATGCATTTGCCAAACATAAACATGATTGTGGTAGAATGGAAGGAGAGGAAGTCATTCCTGGTAGTGCCCACAGTGCGCAAAAACAATATTCCCTCCCTAAAGGTTGTGAGCCTTTTATTCAGCAAACAATTGATTCATTATTAGAACAAGGTGTATTGAGAGAGTGTGAATCAATAACAAATTCACCAATTTGGCCAGTACAAAAACCAGATTTATCATGGCGCTTATGTGTTGATTATAGAAAATTAAATTCCATAACCCCAGCCTGTGCACCGGTTGTCAGAGAAACCCCTACCCTTCTTTCCCTTATCCCTTCTTTTGCCAAGGTATTCTCCACACTGGACATTTCGAATGGCTTTTGGAGCATAAAACTAGAGAGAGAATCACAGTACAAGTTTGCCTTCACATGGAGGGACCTACAGATAACATGGACATGTATCCCACAAGGGTTCCATAATTCTCCAACAATATTCCATAAAAAGATGGCAGCATTGCTAAAATCCTTCTCCAAACCATCAGCTGTGCTCCAGTATGTTGATGACCTACTACTGGCCACAGAGACGGAAGAAGAACATCTTGCCCTCCTGACAGAGTTGCTTGAATTGCTTGGTGCTGCTGGTTTAAAAGTAAATCCTAAAAAATGTCAACTCATGCAGACTTCAGTCACATTTTTGGGGATGTCCATAACAGCTGAAGGAAAGCTTCCTGACCAGAACAATGTGGACATTATCCAGAGACTAAATTTGCCTATGTCTAAGACATCACTGAGGTCTTTTCTAGGTCTTGTCCAGTACCAAAGAGACTTAATACCACAGTTTGCTGACATGGCAAAACCTCTGTATAACCTGCTAAATAAGGATGTACCAGATGACACCATCAGAACAGAATGGAAAGAGACTCATACAAAAGCTGTCAACGACCTGAAAAGAGCTGTCATGGAAGCCACTGCATTGATATCGCCAGACCCTACTAAGACTTTTCATCTTGAAGTAGCAGCAACAGACATTGCCTTAGCTGCTGTTTTATGCCAAGAAAAGTATAATAAGCTGCGCCCAATTGCTTATGCTTCTCGAGTTCTGACACCTGTGGAACAGAAGTATACAGCTTGTAAGAGACACCTTCTGGCTACATTCTGGGCTATGCAACACTTCACATATATCACTGGACTGCAAAGCCTAATGATACATAGCCCTCACAGTCCGCTGAACTTATTGTTAAAACCAGGGGATACTACTCTTTCTTCTGCCCGACTCTCGAGATGGACATTGATGTTAATGCAGAGAGATCTGGACATCACGCCAAAGCACACAACCCTTCTACCGGCTTTGCTTCTTTACCAAGGAGAACCACATGAATGTCCCCTTCCCTCTGTCCTTACCCTTCCACCAAACGCAATCTCAGACACACCAGTGCAAGGGTTGAATGTGTATTGTGACGGGTCTTCTTATCATGACCAGGGCAAAGCATACACAGGGTTTTCCATTATATTACCTGATAGCGTAATCATGCATTCTTGTCTCCCTCATTCTTCACAGTATGCAGAACAAGCAGCGATTGCTTGCACATTGGAGGAATGCAGTGAAACTGCAATTAATATATTTAGTGACAGCGCCTATGTGGTAAACACTCTCACAATGTTACCTTTGTATGTGCATAATGGGTTCAGATCCTCAGATGGAAAATTGTTAGTGCATGCTAATTTGTTACGGTATATTTGGAATTTGCTACAACATAGATTACTCCCATGTGCACTCATAAAGGTTAAAGGTCATTCAAAAGGTACTGAGCACTCAGAGAGAAACAGTTTGGCAGATCAGGCTGCAAAGAAAGCTGCAAAGCAGGCTGATTTGTGGAGTACTCCCAGGGCCCTTGAAGTTTCTGCCCTGCAAGTGACTACACCACCTGACTTGCTTTCCTTGCAGAAATCTTATTCTCCTTATGAGGTTGTTAGGAAATGGCATGTTGCAGGACAGGCTGCACCAAAGCCAACTGAATGGGCCGATAGTACCACATTAATGTCAGATATGGGTCACAATTCTATTCTCATGTACACAAGGAACGTAGGTTCTCCTGTGGTGTGTGTTCCCCCTGATTGTGCTGATGAATTTTTCCAAATTTTTCATTCTCACCCTGTTGGTGGTCATTACTCTGCAGATAGAACAATAGCAAAAATATTGAATTCTGTTTGGTGGCCTTCAATTAAAGAGGATGTTAACCTTAAATGCTTGACATGCCTCCCCTGTTTGCAAGTAAATCCTTCCCCTTGCACAAACAAGTCATTTTTAAGATCAGCACCCGCTCCAGATGGGCCATGGACCCATATTCAAATTGATTTCATTGGGCCCCTTCCAAAAACACCAGGTGGATATACATATTGCCTTGTAGTGATTGATGTATTTACCAAATGGATTGAAGCATTCCCTACTAAAAATCAGACAGCCCTTACAGCTGCTAAAACTTTACTCTTTGAATTGTTTTCAAGGTGGGGACTTCCAAAGGTAGTGGACAGTGACAGAGGCACATCATTCACAGGACAAATTTTCACACAGCTACAGAAATTGATGGATATTAAGAATAAACTTCATATTGCTTATCACCCGCAATCATCTGGAGCTGTTGAAAGGGGAAACCGCACCATTAAGACAATGCTTACAAAGTTTTGCTCAGAGAAACCTACAACCTGGAAAGATGTGTTACCACTTTGTTTAATGGCCATAAGATCTACTCCTCATTCTACCACAGGGGTCAGCCCTTATGAAGCAATGACTGGTAGACTTATGCGTACTCCTGGACTTTCACTACTCCCCACTGCAACTCCTATTTTACAAGGGGCAATTACTGAAACTTGGGTGAAAAAAGTAGCTGACCATATAAGGGAAATTAATATCTTTGTAGCACAAAACTCAGGGCGGTCCAAGAAACAAATTAAAAAGTATTTTGATAAAAAGGTGAGACCCTTTGAATACAATGTTGGTGATTTGGTAATGGTACGAGATTTTGGGAAGAAAGAACATTCCTTTGTTCCTTCTTGGAAAGGACCTTTCAACATTGTAGACAAAGCCAGCCCATCTGTTTATCTGCTTAAAATGACAAGGAATAAGGGAAAACCATTACTCAAGTGGTATCACATCAATCAATTAAAATCTACATAAATCACACTAATAACATCATGCCTCATCTTTTACAGAAATGGAACTCCACATTTTTGGGAAAAGATTCAGCATGCAGACCAAGGACATTTCACAATTAGAGGTATAAAATGAGGAAATAATCACTATATATAATATTCACACAATAGCATCCATTTTCACATAATGTAGAGGACAAAATAAATAGAATAATAGAAATAAATAACAGTGAAGCCCAGGAAAATAAAATAGGAAAAACTATTGCATGTGTAGGTTATGGGGATTACTTACTCAGCAAACTTACTGATATCCTCAGAGATATTGAACTTTTGATTTTATTACAGATGACCAGATTTGGAAATGGTATGGCAAATCTGGAACTGGTGTGACCATGTACACTATTCGTGATTTGGGTAAAATTACCAGACACACAATAGAGAATGGCAACCCTTTTAGCTTGAAAATACCTCTTACCATTTCGTTACCTATTGTGACTACAGAAGAAATATACAGAGACTTGGTGCAGATACATTCCCTTGGAAATCTTGATGGACATGTGTTAAAAGAATTCCAGGAACCACCCCAACTAATGGTCAAACAGTCGTCTGGTGAATGGAAGACACCACATATGTCTTGTTGTACTAAGCAAAATGAACAATATATATGTAGGTGTAACGTCATGGACACTGCCGAACCTCCATGTGGATTTTCATCAAAGAAAGAAGAGTTAAACCAAGAGGCTTCTTCCAAAATCTGTGCAATAAAATTAACAAACTGGCATGAGGGGATGACCAGGGTAACATACGTTGGAGAGGGCAAATTTTGTATTGTGTCAACTGGATCCAGTTTGATATATGGGAATCGAGTGTGTCAATTTCAAAATCCAAATTGTTGTCTGATGGTCAACAAAATTTTGAAAATCAATGGTCACACAGTTCTCCCAGTCCCAGTTTACCATGACATTTCCCAAATCAAGGTAAGGTTAAGGTATGAAGAGGAAATCAGTAGGTCTGTACCAGAATTCAAAATTCCTATACCACCATTATCAACAGACTTACATATGTTAATGGAAAGAACACCACAACATCTGTTACAGGTCAAACAGCATACAAAGATGGTGGAGAATGCTATTGATGAACTATCCAAAACAACCTGGGATTCTATTTATAATGCATCTCAACATCCGATTTTACGTCTAACCTTTAAAATACTCATTCTTATTCAGGCTGCCATTATACTATTTGGACTTATTGTATTCTGCCGAATCAAATCAAAGGTTAAAACTATGGAAAGACTATTATACAGAAAAATATAATCAAGAGAGAGCTCATTATTTGAAAATTCATTCACTCTCTAGGTGGGGAATATATAAGAAATTGGTCATACATATTGGCCTACAATACATTATGATAATGTTATTATTTTCTCTCTCTTCCTTTATATATATATATAGATATATATGTGTGTGTGTGTAGATATATAAATGTCATTAAGAGGTCAGTCAGTCATTCCCGGGTTAAATTCCAAAAGAAACACATCAAAGGGGTGAGAAAAACACATAATTGCAATTTTCACATCTGTCATATAGACAAGATTTATGGGGTCTATTCACATAAATACAGGGCACCACCCATGGAGAAGATAATCAATGATAATGGTAATTGTTTTAGTACAGTTGACTAAAGAGATCTATTGATTAAGATTGCGAGAAAGTCTACTCTGTCAACAGATCCAATTAAGATATAGAGGGGGGGGGGGAGACAGCCCAAATATCATATAAAAAACCAGCTTAAATTCACAATGGCAGAAGGAGAGGGGACATAGAGATCCCACACAGAGAGGTTCTGAGGTGACCAGTAGACCATAGGTGGTAACTATACTTCTCAATATTTTTGATCCACGCAGGGTAAAATATTAATTACTGTTTTCTTTCTTGCTGTATACCAATGATATGTGGATATATATATATATATTAATTAATGTTTTGTTCTTTCTGGATACTGGTGAAATGTTTGCTGTTTTTCTTTCCTCTTGAAGGGTTAAAAATAATTCAGGTGTTTTCTTTTTGTAGGAGCCAGCCATTAAATATCAACTAATTGTGCTTATATATAAATATATAGGATATATTTTGTTTATATTTTGTTATTTCATAAAACTTTACATTTGTGATTATTTGTTTTTGTGTTACTTTGTTTTCCCACAAGTTCTTGCATGATTATTTGTTTTTGTGCACAGAAATATATAAATATATGTTAATTCATAAATCTTATTGGTGTGTTTTATTTGTCAATCATTCTCAAAAGAATAGAATCTCCAGAAATTACCCTTTAATTTCTTACAACTCTCTTTAAGAGAATGCTCCTAATCTCAGCTTGTTACCTGTATAAAAGACACCCAGGAGCCATAAATCTTGCTGATTGGGGATCAAATACTTATTTCACTCATTGACCTGCAAATGAATTTATAACTCTTTTGACATGCTTTTTCTTGGTGTTTTTGTTGTTATTCTGCATCATTTATCAAATACTTTTTTCCTCCACTGTATCATACCTATATATTTATTTATTGTTATGCTAGTATGAGACACTGCACATCTATATAGTAGCAGAATGTGCTAGAATTATAATGTTTACTAAAAATAGCTGCTAATCACGGAGCTGCCGCCTGTGAATGCTGTGTGATGTTGTCTAATTGATACATATATGTATTTATAGTACAAACAATGAATAGTACATTAGTGATTCTATTTGAATGTCTAAAAAATAAGTAAATAAACTTATTTCTTGTTCAAATTTCTCAGAAATACCATTGATGCACGGCACTCTGGGAAAACTGGGTGGGGACATATGCACACAATGCACACTCACTCTGTTAATCCATAACCACAATACACATGGCTCCTTTTAATCTTATGCTTACTGTATTTCACAGTTTTAGGCATAGCAATGGATGGATTATTTTATATATATATATATATATATATATATATATATATATATATATATATATATATATATATATATATATTCTGGGCCCCCCAGACAAGGTGACAATTGAAACAATAAAATTGCAGTAAATGAGCTGAGAATCATTATGTCTGAGTCCAAATGAAATAATAAATCATTCATAAATCACAACAATATATTAGCCAGTAGACAATATATTAGCATATTTCAAATATATGTGAAGTATATGTGCAAAATTATTCGAAAGAGATATTAGACACTTAAATTGTTAGTAACAACCATTCTACTGGCTACATACAGAAGTTATATTATTACTTTGAATAAATGACTTTGTCACGAATGTATCAAGTTCCTGCAATAAGGAGCTAAGCAGACAGAAGATGGAATAGATAAACTCTCTTTTGTGACTTAGCATTTAAAAGCTCAGAACAACTTTGTGTTTGCAAGCAAGCAAATACTAAAATATAGTCACAAAAGAAGATGAAATACACCCATACACAGACACCAACTTATAAGCACAGAGCATATTTATTTTACAGAAGTTTTTAGTGAGTGTAGACCTCGCTTTTGGATAGAAGTTCACTAACTAAAAACTTCTGTAAAAAAATGTGCTTATATTGAGCCCTATTCAATTGGCCAATCACAATTTAATAAGGCTGCAAACCTTTAAGTTAAACTTGAAGAATTAAAAAAACATAAATAAATGTAACATTAAAGTTGGAACTCTTATTTTGTAAACTCAAACTTTTACCAAATTAGGTTTTCAAGTTCAGATATAGATACAGGAGTATCTGCTCAAAGAAAACTTACTAAGGTATAGTTGAAAAAAGTGGATACAATATTTTATACCAATGGTTTCTTTGTATATTGATTTAAATTTTTAATTTTACTTGATTTTAACATTCCTCGATGTCCTATAGAATAATTAAATAATTTTCAATTGTAAATAACCCCAATGGATGTTTCTTACTTATATTGAAAGTGTCAATCACTAATGGGATTTTGGTTTCCTAGAAGGCTTTTCTCTTGTACTATGTACTTTCCAAACATACGTTTCTATACTACAGTGGTTCTTTAAAATACATATAAGTTATCACTGTATATTTTCTATTATTATTGAAGCCGTGAGATAAGGTGAGGGGTTTATTCTAACTGAGGAAATAGAAACAGAAACTAATGAAAGAGAGAGAAATGAAGACTGCTGCTCTGAGTCATGAACCAATACTGAGTAGGAAACTTTGCCTTAAATTGCATAAAAGATTTGTGTTGATTGAATAAAATAAATAATACAAAAAGTAACAAAGATCATTTATGTGCGCTATCACATTAGATTTGATTATTTTCTTGGCCAGGTATACAAATCTTTGTACTTCACATCTAGTAACAAACACAACTTTGTGTACTGTATACTAACATTAAGAATCACAGCTAAAGGAGAACTAACAATAAATATATATATAAAAAGTAAACAGTTTGTCTACATAATGAGCAGGAAACTGAAGTTCTAGAAGTTCTAGGAGTCCAATTTATTTGTCCAGTACGGAGTGCACAAAGACACAATTGGCTAATAGGTAGTCTGACCTGGGAATAACATAACCTGTTATTACTATACTGAGCTCTGTATAATTGAAATTATTAGTAAAACATATTTAAGTTTATCAAAATACAAAGTGAAATTGTAAATGTTTCTGTTAGTTGGCACTCTTCCATTGTTTGCATCATTCAGTTGTGTCCCACTCTCCATGACTTCATGGATTGTAACACACTATGCTCATCCATGTGGTATTCATGGCAGAGATACTGGAGTGGATTGCCAGATTCTTCTCCAGTTGGCCACAGCATAAAGTTCCTGGTATTCCTAGGTGGTCTCCCATCCAAGTACTGCCCAGGCTCAAAGCTACATGGCTTCAGTGTGGTGTGACCTCTTGCTTCCCTGACTGAAATCAAAATGAGGGTGCAGTGGTGAAAGCGCCAAGTCCTAACCACTGGACCAGCAGGGAACCCACTCTTCTATTACTAATTTGAATAAACATTATGATATACCTCAAAAAGTTTAATCAATAAAATCATATTCTTTTTAGGAACCTCTTCATCTGAAAGGATTTGAAAAGGATACTACATGTGCTCTGTACCATCAGATCGGGATGCAAAACCATTTGAAAAAAAAGTTATTTCCTTTTTAAAATTGCTATCAAAATACATGGCATATGAGCTTTTGAAGTTAGTGGTTTTGGGCTATTTTAGACCTTTCTTTGCACTGCTTTAATAATTAAGGAAAACCAATGTGTTATGTTTCTATATCTCTACAAGAGGAAACCACTCCGCTCCAAGAAATAGGAAGATCACAAAGTTTCAAATAAAATCCATCACACAAGTAGAACAACAACCTTAATAAGAACATAGGATGTCTAAGAGTTTACTTCAGTTATAGTAATGGTCACTGTTGCGATGGATATATTTAGCAATATATTTTTGTGGTGGAAGTGTGACTTAAAAAAATCATAGTATAAATGGTCAAGAGAAGCAGGTGCGCGGATTTATTCATTCACCTTCCTAGCCAGACTTCTAATAAGATAAAATATATAAGACACAATATTAGCAGCTGTGTAAGCCATGGATCTCCTTCTGGATCGTTAAAGGGGCTTGTGTACCTCAGTGAAGATGTGAGTAATATCATGTGCAGTCACCCAAGATGGGCAGATCATAGCAGAGAAGTCATAAAAATGATGGTCTACTGGAGAGGGAACTGGCAACCCATTCAAGTATATTTGCCATGAAAATCTTATGGATGAGCACAACCAGACACCAGATGTGCCTGGCGTGGTGCAGCCCATAGGGTCATGGAGAGTCAGACACAATGGAACAACTAAACAACAACAAGCAATGGATATAACACAATATATTTATTTATAGTTATCAGTGGAGGGAGGGTGTTGAAGGAGGAAACAGGGAGAAGTCCAGAGCCAATGGATAAGATTGAAACTAACACTTTCCCTCACTGGCCCAGAAGCAGGAAGGTGCATCAAAGGTTGTGATCATTGCCCGGCCAGTGAGTTTTGGTGGGCGGCCGTCTCGTGGCAAGTTTGCTGTTGTGTCATGTCCTTTCCATTTGGGTATGATAGATTTGATGTTGCTCCTGGGGATCATCAAAGATTTGGATATTTTTTTTATAACCTAACCCTGACTTGTACTTCTCAACAAAATTATCCCTCACTTGTTTGGAGAGTTCCTTGGTCTTCATGGCAGTGTTTGGTTAGTTGTGCCTCTTGCTTAGGTGTTGCAGCCTCTGGGGCCTTTCAAAAAAGGTGTGTATATGTAATGACCGATCATGTGACACTTAGATTGCACACAGGTGGACATCATTTCACTAATTATGTGACTTATGAAAGTAATTGGTTGCACCAGAGCTTTTTATGGGCTTCATAACAAAGGGGGTGAATACATACGCACATGCCAATTTTATGTTTTCTATTTCTAAAAAATAGTTTTATGTATATATTTTTCTCATTTCACTTCACCAACTTATGTTGTGTTCTGATCCATCACATAAAATTCAGATTAACAAAACATTGAACTTAAGGCTGTAATGTAACAAAATAGGTAAAAAGTCAAGGGGGTGAATACTTTTACAAGGCACTGTGTATATTTATAAAGTCTCTACATGTTTTTAAATATTTTAAATGTTGCTGTTTTCACCTAAATCATGTATGTTGCTTGGCCCAACTTGTGTACCACTGTAAGTTGCAGTTTTGGCATATGGCAAAATACGACCCACTGATCCAGACCAAAATGTATACTGGCAAACTTGGAAAACATTATATGGCATATCCCTGGAACGTATCCGTCATTAAACCCTTTGTATAACATTCACTTTAATTGCTAGAAAGGAAAACGAGAGACACTTTTATACTTGTAGTCTGAGAAGTTGCGTGCCAGTTTATAGATATATTGTTTTGTTTAAGATCACAGGTCAGTTCCAGCTGAAGAAACGGAAATAGAAACAAACTCAGAGAAATGAAGAAGGCACTCTGAGTCATCTGTAAACACTACAACACGTACAAGAAAGAAAACTTTTCAAATTATTAATATAATACATAAAATGTAATTTATTTCATTATTAAAAATCTTTTTTTTATTATGACTTATACAGTTTGTATACTGTTAATCATATTTTAGATCGTTGTACCTATATTTGTTATTTATTAGTTATAACTATGCATTCATGTTTGGTGGCTGAATCAAAAAGTTGACTGACAGCTGAAGATTGTTAATGTTCATTTATTGTAACAAAATGCAATTTTGGAATTGATATGGTAATTATTACCTAATAATTTTTAATTATCTGTGCTCCTTTATAGTTTCATCTGTTTTTGACATAAATAAAAATTGCTCAGTCCCAGTTTTTGGATCAGACATTACTAGACCACTTGCCATTTTATAGTCATTTGTTAAACTTTTTGTGAAATATTATAATTCAGGGCAAAGCAATCTACTTTCCTATGTGAGGGGAAAAAAACCCCAAAGAAGATCTCCACATCTCTAATAAAACCTTTGACATATGTTTTAACATTTGGATAAGTGTGGCATGGATAAGATCACTGGATTTCTAATAGCCAATATTTACTTTACAGTAATGCGTTTGTGCTTATGGGTACCATTTGTAGTTGTATATTCAAAACAACATGTGATAGCTAACTAACACTTTCCCTCACTGGCCCAGAAGCAGGAAGGTGCATCAAAGGTTGTGATCATTGCCCGGCCAGTGAGTTTTGGTGGGCGGCCGTCTCGTGGCAAGTTTGCTGTTGTGTCATGTTCTTTCCATTTGGTTATGATAGATTTGATGTTGCTCCTGGGGATCATCAAAGATTTGGATTTTTTTTTATTACCTAACCCTGACTTGTACTTCTCAACAAAATTATCCCTCACTTGTTTGGAGAGTTCGTTGGTCTTCATGGCAGTGTTTGGTTAGTGGTGCCTCTTGCTTAGGTGTTGCAGCCTCTGGGGCCTTTCAAAAAAGGTGTGTATATGTATTGACAGATCATGTGACACTTAGATTGCACACATGTGGACATCATTTCACTAATTATGTGACTTATGAAAGTAATTGGTTGAACCAGAGCTTTTTATGGGCTTCATAACAAAGGGGGTGAATACATACGCACATGCCAATTTTATGTTTTCTATTTCTAAAAAATAGTTTTATGTATATATTTTTCTCATTTCACTTCACCAACTTATGTTGTGTTCTGATCCATCACATAAAATTCAGATTAACAAAACATTGAACTTAAGGCTGTAATGTAACAAAATAGGTAAAAAGTCAAGGGGGTGAATACTTTTACAAGGCACTGTGTATATTTATAAAGTCTCTACATGTTTTTAAATATTTTAAATGTTGCTGTTTTCACCTAAATCATGTATGTTGCTTGGCCCAACTTGTGTACCACTGTAAGTTGCAGTTTTGGCATATGGCAAAATACGACCCACTGATCCAGACCAAAATGTATACTGGCAAACTTGGAAAACATTATATGGCATATCCCTGGAACGTATCCGTCATTAAACCCTTTGTATAACATTAACTTTAATTGCTAGAAAGGAAAACGAGAGACACTTTTATCCTTGTAGTCTGAGAAGTTGCGTGCCAGTTTATAGATATATTGTTTTGTTTAAGATCACAGGTCAGTTCCAGCTGAAGAAACGGAAATAGAAACAAACTCAGAGAAATGAAGAAGGCACTCTGAGTCATCTGTAAACACTACAACACGTACAAGAAAGAAAACTTTTCAAATTATTAATATAATACATAAAATGTAATTTATTTCATTATTAAAAATCTTTTTTTTATTATGACTTATACAGTTTGTATACTGTTAATCCTATTTTAGATCGTTGTACCTATATTTGTTATTTATTAGTTATAACTATGCATTCATGTTTGGTGGCTGAATCAAAAAGTTGACTGACAGCTGAAGATTGTTAATGTTCATTTATTGTAACAAAATGCAATTTTGGAATTGATATGGTAATTATTAGCTAATTAATTTTAATTAACTGTGCTCCTTTATAGTTTCATCTGTTTTTGACATAAATAAAAATTGCTCAGTCCCAGTTTTTGGATCAGACATTACTAGACCACTTGACATTTTATAGTCATTTGTTAAACTTTTTGTGAAATATTATAATTCAGGGCAAAGCAATCTACTTTCCTATGTGAGGGAAAAAAAACCCAAAGAAGATCTCCACATCTCTAATAAAACCTTTGACATATGTTTTAACATTTGGATAAGTGTGGCATTGATAAGATCACTGGATTTCTAATAGCCAATATTTACTTTACAGTAATGCGTTTGTGCTTATGGGTACCATTTGTAGTTGTATATTCAAAACAACATGTGTTAGCTGTAGTGATGTCGCGAACATCAATTTTTGGGTTTGCGAACAGCGAACGCGAACTTCATCCAATGTTTGCGAACGGGCGAACATCGGCGAACCGCCATAGACTTCAATGGGCAGGCGAATTTCAAAACCCACAGGGACTCTTTCTGGCCACAATAGTGATGGGAAAGTTGTTTCAAGGGGACTAACACCTGGACTGTGGCATGCCGGAGGGGGATCCATGGCAAAACTCCGACGGAAAATTACATAGTTGATGCAGAGTCTGGTTTTAAGCCATAAAGGGCATAAATCACCTAACATTCCTAAATTGTTTGGAATAACATGCTTTAAAACATCAGGTATGATGTTGTATCGATCAGGTAGTGTAAGGGTTAGGCCCGCTTCACAGTAACAGACCAATCTCCCCGTTTAATGCACCACAAACAACCGTAAACAGTCCCTTTGCACAACCGCAAACTCTCCATTTGCACAAGGTTGGATACCAAGCTAGCCATGTCCCGTTCCTTGTCCTCACTGATGTCATTGAAGGTCTCTTCCTCCACCCAGCCACCAAGGGTCCCCGAAAGGTGACAACAATCCCCCTGGGACGCCTGCTGTGTTTGGTCTTCCACCTCCTCAAAGCCACCTTCCTCCTCTGACTCCTCTTCTTCAGACTCCCAGAGTCTGGGGCTTCCACTGCCCAGCATGGAATATTATACACAGGTCAGAGTCTGGGGGCTTCCACTGCACAGCATGGAATATTATACACAGGTCAGAGTCTGGGGGCTTCCACTGCACAGCATGGAAGATTATATGCGTTGCCTCTGTCTGCGTTATTATAAGGTGTGTACTGTTAAGTAGTACTATTCCTATCGGTTTAATCCCTGTTACGTCCACTATCAGGGGACATGTATATGGCATGGATTTTTGGAAGCGGGAGATGGAAAAAGATGCTTGGTCGGTCCTCCCACTTCAAATTTGGGGCACTGCGCGTGCAATCTAAGGTGCCACCAGAAATGAGTGTCACTGTGCACTGGCAAAAGTTGGCAGAGTAGATGCAATAGGCTTCACACACACGCCTGTAGGCAGGCAATTGCTATTCAATCTATTACAGTCAAAAAAGTGTTGTTTTATGTCACTGTAAACTACGGTTGCACCAGATATGACGTATCACTGTGCACTGGCAAAAGTTGGCAGAGTAGATGCAATAGGCTTTACACACACGCCTGTAGGCAGGCAACTGATATTCAATCTATTCAATCTATTAAGTCAAAAAAGCATTGTTTTATTTCACTGAGCACAATATAAGCTGTTAGGTGTTAGCTTGTCACACACACACGCTGGCAGGCAGGCATATGCAATTAGATTACACAGAAAAATAAAATAAATGACGTTCTAGCCCTAAAAAGGGCATTTTGGGTTGCTGTCCTTCAGATGGGAGGCTCTGGAAGGGAGTGTATGCTGCTGATTGGCTGGAATGTGTCTGCTGACTGTGAGGTGCAGGGTCAAAGTTTCCTCAATGATAAAGAATAGGGGGCGAACCCAAAAGCGCATGTGTTCGCCGTTCGCTACGAACGCGAACATGCAAAAATCGCCGCGAATAGTCCGCCGGCGAACTGTTCGGGACATCCCTAGTTAGCTGTACAATGACTTGGTGGCAGCATGCAGAGTACATCTTTTTTAAAGTTTGGGGGTTGTCTGTGTCAGGGGTGTAGGAGCCGGAATAATTCTGGGGGGGTACAGCTCATTGTATACACATGCCATAAAATAGCTTATATATACATACATACAAACATAGAAAAATCTGGGGGGATCCCCCCCCAGTTCCTACGCCCATGGTTTGTGTTTATTATTTTCACTATAACACCACATTACATTGACAATAATGAGACCACTAGACCTCAAGAAGTAATTAGGTTGTTTAGGCTAATTAGTCCAAAGTGTCTGCACATTCTTATTATTGTTAATTTCATTCAGCTTTAGACTGAACACAATAAAAAAAGAACCCCATGTTTAATTAACAATTATTGGTAATAATCACCTATAATAAAAAGTTATGACTATAGATAGATGATGGATCATAAAGGTTCATTGACAGGAGAAAATATTGTAAGATAAAAAATGCCATTTTTATTGTTTAGTATTATTCACAGAAACGTATATTGTACTACAGATAAGAACCAAAAGTCCCCACCCGGTCTCGGTCTGCCCATTCTAATTTAGTTTAAGTAAACATCAGGTTCGCCTTATGAAATAATCTTGGCGTACTTCAACTAGAACATATTTGAGAAGTCTGATGCACCCCTTTACATCTTTTAAGGTGATACATCCATGTATAATATAAAAAATATTCCCTTTAAATGCATGACTGGACCCTTTGAAGCCAGGATCCACTTAACTCACAGATTATAATGTCATTATTATAGCCTACTGGTTTCTACATAAGAAGGATACCCTCCCTGAGCTCCCTAGAAAGTCAAACAGCTGCTTTCAGTTTTAGTCTTTCTAAACTATTGATGGACTTCCTCTTGGGTTACTGTAATAAGTGAGTGTATCCGTCATGTCATGTAAATTTAGCCTGAACAGTATGTTGATTCAATGGATGATTTATTTTTTCATATTCTCCAATTAAAGGATCACTGTGATCAGGCTATTTAAAATAGCCTTTTTTGAAGAACTATGTTTGAAAACAACATTCAACATGTTTTTAGAATATATTTATCAAAATAATACAACCTGTAGTTTATTACCTCTTAAATGCAATTATGCGGCAGTGGAAACTTCCATTTTAGAGGTTGGTTACATGGCTGCATAAGGCAATCCCGCAAACCTGATACATAACTACAGGAGTAGTTAGTAATTATGGACTTAGGGTTAGGGCTGGTAACTGGTGTAGGAGGTTAGGGTTAGAGGCTAAGAGGGTTAGGAATTTATGGGCACCAAGGTGTGTGGGGGGTTAGGGTTAGGGGGTTAGGTTTAGGGCCGGTAAGTGGTGTAGGGGGTTGGGGTTAGTGCCGGCATGGGGTGTAGGGGGTTAGGGTTATGGACTTAGGGCTAGGGGCTTATGTTTAGGGTTAGGGCCGGTAACTGGTGTAGGCGGTTAGGGTTAGGGCCAGCAAGCAGTGTAGGGGCTTAGGGTTAGGGGCTTATGGAGTACATCGGGACGCAAGCGTGCCCGGCACCAGGAGGTTTCTTGTACCATGCGTGCACATAACAGGATAGATCCCCTATTTCTCATAAAGTTACTTGGAGAGTCTGTAATGTAAGTTAAATAGCTTGCGAATACTCACAACTGTACTTACATGTTACAAAAGCAGCTTACAGATTGAATTTCCCATAGCACAGTAAAATCATAGTAAACCAGTAGCGCTAAGGGTTTCTCTCTCTAATGCTGACTGTGCCGTGCTGTGTAAGCTAAACCACAGGTCCCTGGAGTGGATTCCAGATTTTTGGACAGAGAGAGTAGGAAGTTTGTGCTTTTTGTCTTTTTATTATATGGAAAATCATAATATGTCCATAGGGTCACAGAGAGACGGAGAGACGGACATGACTGAACGACTAAACAACAACATTATCCTTATACAAAAAAAGGTAATATGTGTATAATATGACAAAAACATGCTTTTACATAACTGTGAGTCCAAACAATGGATTTATCCGCAAGATCACATGTGCATTATGTCAATACTCAGTCCTATAATATCATAATTGGCTGATATGGATATAATCACGATGTCTCCTAATCTATGCAACATGCAACAAACAATTGAACACTGTACATACAAACACTGAATGAAATTAGGTTTGTGAGAATTAGAAAATAAATAAGTAGAAGGACATTGAGGAGGGGGTTAAGTGTAAGTGGGCCCTAGATTTAAGGTTTGACATTCTGGAATACCTAGGTTTGTATTTTCAAAATACTGTCACTAAGAACCACATGATATTTTTAAAAATTGGAAATCTTTATACAGAAATTGCTAAAGTATAATTATAGAAAAATAGTGCAATTTTAGTTTAGATAATGGCAGTTATTTCCCAAAAGCATATAAATAGGAAGGGCAGTGCAATAGCATTTAGCTTTGTAATGTGTAAATCTTCAATAATAGGTCCATCCATTCTACCCATTTTATCAACCCAAAATATGTTTCATCGTATATATGTAGCACACGCATAAAAAAAATAACAATTTTGTTTTATGTATAGGGAGACACACAGCAGACGGACATGACGTCCTTTGTTCCAAACAGCTGCATTGCATCTACACTTTGGAAGCTACTCCTGCCTGATTTTTCTATTTTCTGTCTTTCCTGTGCTATAAACATTTAAAAAAAATATATAGTGCTGGATGCTGCTCGTGTAGTTTTCAAAATATCTTATAAAGTGAAATGTAGGAGTTATGGGGTAGTATATTGGATTTATTACACTTGGGGTGCTTTGGATCTCATAACAAAATATTAGAAAACACACCTACCTCTCACTACAATTAGTGCAAGTGGTTATCATTTGTAACAGAGATGCCTTGCTTAGGACAATCCCATCCACACCCCTATAACACACACAATCTTATAACATGAGTTTAGGGGTTATGCGATTGGAGGTAGTAGCTAATTAATTTCAGATGTTACAATCGTGGGTGGACTATACATACCGTACTTTTCTATTTACTCATTTAGTATTGGATCATTGGCTATGGGAATATTAGATTCAATTTCAATTAATATCTTATATGCATCTTACGATCATCTTGCTTGAGAGTTTTTCAGGAAAATTTGATCTTATAATATATAAGATTGCATATATAATATATTAAATTGTATATTTAAATAACATATGTTTTATGGTGATATGTTCATGTCTTATAAATTAAAATATGTGCATTTTGAAAGAAACTTACATTTAGGAGGTCTTTTGTTAGACCAACAATGCATATTTGTTGTTCATGTACTCATCATATATGGGACTTAATTACGGTAGTTATTCAGAATAATCTTAGTTTCATAATTAGTATTAGCATCGGATTATAGGCATGCTTGAGACATTTGTGGAAATATTTCAATTTGTAATATTTTTATAGCAAAAGTATGTAAAATTACAGATCTCAGCAAAAGTGGAAGTAATTTTTAAGGAAATCATGTCAATTTTTTTTAAATTCTCTTCTATATGCTTTTAAATTCTCCAAGGGCTCTAGGATTAAACAAAGTTGATATTACTGTACCTAGAAGGGTAAAACTAATCATTTCCTTGATTTTAGTAAAAGTTCAGAGTAGGAAATGAAAGAAAAATTAAATGAATACAATCTCTATTATGTATATCTTCCTTATTTTATATTAGTGTATCATACAGATTTCCCTAAACAATACTCTACTTTACAATGTCTTTTCCAAATATTATGTATTTCAACCCCACAATAACAGTATATTTTATAATTGCATAAAATGATATGACAAATATCCAGCTGTTACCATAGAACACACCTGGCTAAATATAACTGGCACATTCTGTCAATACAATTCACTCTTAAAGTAGCATACATGAATAATTAGCAATCTCACAGTTTATGAAAATAGTGGACCTTAAAAGAAAATATAATTATTTTTTATGTATAAATATTTATATATATATATTTATATTTTTTGATTTATATAAGTATATTTATAGATAATGTGACAAATACTGTGTAAAAGTAATCATTAATAATCTTTCTTTTTAATACTTTCATAATATGATTGCCAGTTAGGAGGGCCCCAGGGACCACTGGGCAGGTCATCCATGGATGGGTTTGTGAATGCTCACCCTCAGATGACACACGTACTGAGTAGATTACAAGGTAGGCCCAAGAGGTGTGTGTCAGCCTCTTCCAGGTCCTTCAATGTCCTTGTGATGTGGGGTTCCAGTAGGCCTGTTCCTACTGTTTATTTGGTGCTGGCAGGCCTCAATTCCCTGAGCTTTAATCGATGTGACATAGCTTTATTCTTTATCAACTACAGGGCATGGACTCAAGAAATACATCAGTCCCAGGGCCTTTTATATTCTGGCTAAGTCTCCTACACATTGCCCGATGTAGAACATTGTGTCTTAGGCGTGGAAAGACTCCATATCTCTAGCCCAATCCTTAAGTCCTACTGTATCTCTGACTGATAGTCGTCTGACTTCCATTATCTATCCCTGTCTAGCTGCACGATGTACACCGGCAGCCCTATTAATTGCCTCAACCTAGCCTGTAACATAGCCCACAGGACTTGCGGCTATTAAATTGGCCCTGGAAAGCAACCCGCCAACGACTTGCGGGGTGAGGGCGAAAATAGGCTATGGACGAATGAACTCCACGACAAATCCTTTGATTTGTCAAGTCCGGAAGTATTATGTTTGAAACATCGCTATTAAATTGCAACGAATTCACTGACGTTCAAGCCTGTAACCCGTAAAATGGAGCCAAAAAGCCAATGGGTACTAGAGAGGACTGGCAAGGGTATTAAAGTCCTATCTATGGTACTGTAAATGCAAATATTCACACACTACTGTACTCATAATTAAAGGGAAAGTGATGTTAGGTATTACAATTAATAGCACAACATTCCCAAGCTCGCAAATCTTCAATATAAAATACTTTTTTAATGTCTAATTTCTGTGTTATATCGATCCCGGCAATCAATGTGTTAATACATATAGCGGAACTCGCATGGACTACAATATCATATTTATGGATTTATTAATGTTGCACTATTTCTGGAATGCTGGTCCGTTTGTAACTCGTAATTGAACCCCGTAAGGCTTTGAAATCTAACCTCCATTTTTCAGTGACATAATGATGACAATCTATTTTGCTATTGGCTCCTTCTAAACCCATAACTACGGGTTTGACTAATTGATCATGTTCACAGCTTCACATTCAATGAATGGTATACGGCTTGTGTCTCTGGCCGTAACTTGCGTCATGGTGGAATTTAATAGCTCTGTAGCACAAATTTGAAGCCTGCCGCCTTTGCGGGCTTGCCGATGCCACTATGGACTTTGAATTTTATTAGGGCTGTATGTCAGCTATATGTCTGTATTTCACTACTTATTCTGTAGGAGACTTAAGCCTTGAACATCCACATCAGACACAAACACATTGACATTACAAACATAAGTAAATAATATGGTGGTGGTGCTGATGAAAATGCACGGACAAGTTATAATTTTTCCAGGTTTATTGTTATTATACTGTACGTCATTAATGGTGAAATGTCAACTATTGCATCTTTTGATGGTGAATGTGCAGAATCTAAACACGTTCATATATAACATTGCATCTTTTTACATACGCATGCTTGACCCCAAAAACATCAATGCACTCCTGATGACATATGTAAAGGGGTGGATAACACAATGTTAAGTCATGCATTACCGCACCATGTCATGGACCTCATTATAATATATGAGATTTAGTAAATCTGTGTAGACCTGAGTCCCAATAATGTATTATTTACCCCATAGATTGCAGAATAACATGCATCATCTTAGTAAATTGCCACCCAGTTGCTTTCACTTTTGTTCTTTGTATATTACCTTTTTACATTTCCTCTTGGGTTACTAAAATCAAGTGGATTTCGGTAAACTGAATGATGTTTATCATTGTATTTGTTCTCTTTTTTTCATGTTATGACAGTATCTAGTAAAATTCACACAAAAAACTATTTATGCAAATATTTGAAATCAAGATTGCTGCAAAGTCACGTTTGTGATCAGGATTTAAAGTATCATTTAATGAGTTGTAAATTAAATTGTAATTTAATAATACAGTAAATTTACTTGTCTCCATGTGGCTGCTCTCCTCCCCTAGTATGGGAGTTTCCTGGGCAGGAACTAAGAACACCCTTCTTTGGCAGGCACAGAGAGAATCACATATATAGTTGTCAACAGTGCGGGTTGACAAAAGTTGTGGCTAACACTGCAGCCATCGCAAAGCGAGGGCCACAGTTGCTGGCAAGGAGCACCGAAAGCGCTCCTTGCCAGCAACTGCGGACTTTAAGACCGCAAATGCAAAGCGAGGGGTTAAATTTGCGGAGGTAGAGGCTCCCACCGCGACCGCAACATTTACGGACTTAGCATCCGCAAATACGAGCCGCGCCACTTACAAACAAAAATATTACAACCTCGCAATAATACGACATTAGCGGCCGAAACCCGCGCACACCAAAACACACACAATAAACACATAAAAAGCTTACCCACAGCAAGTGGGGGGCACCCAGCACCGCTAAAAGTGAAGTTACAAGTCAATTTAGGTAGAAATTAAAGAGTTTAGACACCCGAAAATCCCCTAAGCAAGAGAAAAAATGGCTGCCGAACAAAACGAGAAGGGCTAAAGGACCCTAAACACGCGAAACACCACGAAACATATACAGATTTTTCAAAAAAGCTGTACGAGGTACAAGAATAAGAACGCAAAATCAGCCACAGCCGCGTAATACACACATTAGGCACCATTTTACAACCCGAACTTACACAATGCGGAAGTACACAGCTACCCTAACGGATTTGCCTCGCGCACGCACACTATTTACACTACACACTGCAAACATTGCTGACACTTACACAGCAGCTCCGCAACACTGAAAACACACTTTGTATGCTGCGGCAACATCAAAACAGATTGTCAGCTCTTCAACACAATCCTTCCTGCATATATTACATCACAAAATGGGTAAAGTATATTAATTTATTAATGTATTATTTATTTAATTACCATACACCAAACAGCATTAGCTCACTTACAATTTCATTGCCGTCATTTTTTGATGGGCAATATTCTAGTTATTATTACATTTTTTAACATCTGCCCAGATACATAGCACATTGATGTTGTTGGTCTCTAGTTATATCCAGTACATGTTATATATCCACCCCTTTCCTTTGAGTACTTTGTATAGATGTCTTGGGAGTGAGCAGAGTTTTTGGGGAGGAGTGATGAGAATGAAGAATGGGGACTAATGAAGGTTGGTATTCTGCAAACTGAATGAGATCTGAGTCTGAGGGATGGGAAGTGAGATCTGTAAGTGGAGTGTGAGACATTGTGAGTGTGGGAGTAAAATCTGAGTAGGAGTAAATAGTGAGGCCTAGAGGATATATGAGGTTAAAGAATCACTGCAAAGTATCAGACGAGTCTGCAGACTTTAAAAGATGTATTCTTATTTCTTTACAATGTAATGGTTCCTGATGAAAGAACAGGTAGTCTGACAAGATTCTCATTCTCATGCCTTGTCACTACAGACCTAACACACTCTGATCATTTGTTTTGTTACCACACATCTTTATCCTTCAAAAAAAAAGGTAGATAATTTGTAGCAAATCATTTTAATTCACAGTGTAGAGGTTTGAGATTACCTTTGAATCTTACCAATGGGCAATAAAGTATCTCATTGTGTAAATGAGGAATGGGATAGATAGATACCGTGCAGCAACATCGAAAATATAGAGAACTCACATTGGGACTTGTTCCCATATCTCAATCCAAAATCAATTCCTCTTGGAAATTTACAAAAGGAAAAGTTCTTCCTAGTAACTAATTTAATATATTGGAAATTCACCATGGTAATTTAAAAATACATGAATTTTAAGAAAAGTAGACTTAAACCATGGTAAACAATGAATATACAATTAAGACACTTGGCTGAATTATATTATAAAACGTAGCTTTTATTTACAAAAATAAACATAACAAAATACATACATAAAATCCGACGCATAAAAAAACACAGATGTCCCCTCCTGATGGAACCAGTGTAGATAGATAGATTGTACATAAGTTAATTCTATAACACAAGTATAGTATCCAACGATTCCTAGTGCTGCTGAGTGGAGTTTGGACTAGGACCCACTCTTGCCCTCTATCTAGTATAGACTCTAACTACACTCATCTAAATAAATACAATAGGTATACTGAAATAAAATCAAAAATACTTGTAGCAAGCCGCTAATAAGACACATCTCTATATACATGTGCAAAAATTAGCAGATAACTGTTTACAGTGGCTGTGCAAATCCGCAATGGCAGTGTTCCTATAATATATATATATATATATATATATATATATATATATATATATATATATGTAAATACACATCCTAGATATATTGATATATTGACATACATTAATCCATACCATTATGAGTTCATTACCAATCACAGTGTGAATTGGCATTGATAGCAATTCTTATAATAATGTCAGTTGTCTCTAAAAAATTTACTATATGTATATATAAAATGTATGTCACAGATATCAAATCTAATAAATGAATAGTCCATATTCAAAAATAAATAGATCATGTCTCTAAATTAGCATCATCAATGCCATAGTGAGATATGCCCCATATGTATATATAGATATACTGTGTAATTCATCCAAATATATAATACACCACATAATGGTGCCTCTATACACATACATATAATGGCCATCTACAGCAAACATTAGTACAGGGGATTAGACAACAGACCATGCACATTACGGCTGCCGTTTTTGTCCCGCCATGCGACGTCATCAGGAGGGGACGGCAGCTTAGACGCTCCCGTTTCGCCAATGGGCTTTAAAGCTTTATTATATATTTCAGCCCAGGATCTTTGATTGTATATTCAAGGTTAACATGGTTTAAGTGTGCTTTTCTTTAAAATATATAGATAGAAAGACTGATTTTACCATATTTTGTTAATTTTTTAATATACTAGTCGTTTGCCCGTCATAAATGACGGGATAATATATTTTTTTCCCCTCCCTCCCTTCCCCTGTATTTCTTTCCCCCCTCTCCATCCCCTGTGTATCTGCCCCCACTCTCTCCCTTGTATCTCTTCCCCCCTCCCCTGTATCTCTCTCCCCAAAGTCTCTGCCCCCTCCCCTGTGTCACTTCCCCCTTCTCCCTCCCCTGTATTTCTAACCGCTCACAACGCTTATATTAGTAATGCATATATGTATATATATATATATATATATATATATATATATATATATACACACACACATACACAATACTAATGTAATATAGTACAATCTAATCTGAAACAAGAAAATGCCACTATGACTAAAAACCATGAGTTTTTCCATGCTTATAAATCCTGGCATACAGATTCTGTCATAACAGGGAAAAAGTTGAATACATTAAAACATTAACCAATTAATCAACTTCCCCTGGTGTCTTCTTTTGACATCACTGGTGGATAAATACATTTACTGTCAGTAAAGAGGAAGTCCCATCACACATCACACACGGAATCAAATTGAAAACAGCTGAGAGTTTCATTAATTCCACAATCATAATATATATGACCTTTTGTTTATATCTCATGCCAGTCAGTAGTGACTAAGCCAATGCCAGTTCTCATACATAAATAGTACAACCACACATTTCACAAAAACATGTGTACATGTGTGAAAAGCTTCAGATTAGGCATGTAAACTGGAACAAATAAGTAATTTGTGATCTTACAGTACCTTTACCTAAATACCATTAAATTACCACATAAATATAAAGTATATAACGTGAATTTAAAGGGCCAGTTCATTCAGTACAACTTGGAGCACATAACTGTAGTGTTCTCATAAAACCATGTTGAAATACTTTTTGAAATTTTGAAATACGTTTTTTTCTCACAGAGAGATTTAAAAATGAAATGTCTGTTTACCAGAGACTCTGACAAGACCCCCAGACGCACCCACAGCAGCAGCTCT
Source organism: Discoglossus pictus (assembly GCA_027410445.1). NCBI lineage: Eukaryota > Metazoa > Chordata > Amphibia > Anura > Alytidae > Discoglossus > Discoglossus pictus. The sequence goes on from CM050163.1 coordinate 44,360,066, forward strand.
GTGCAGGGAGCATACGCTTTGCATTGATATAATTAAGTTTTGTAGCCATTTGCTTTGTTTTCTAGATATCAAGGGATTGATTTTGCCTTGAAGGCATGTTTCGTTTGTGGGGGGTATAGTGATTTGCAGGACTCCAGAGGCTAGCTCTAGGACTTCAGTCCGTAACCACTGTACTACTGTACATTCCCACCACAAGTGGAAAAACGTGTCTGGGGTTAAGCAATGCCTATAACAAAGAGGTGAGAGGAAGCTAATTTTGTTCATTTTAACTGGGGTATAGTAGGCTCTATGAAGGGTTTTAATAGATGTTTCCTTTAGACTATAATTCCGAGGACCATTAATTAGGTTTAAACATGTTTTTTTCCTCCCCAATCCTGGGTGTCCCACTGGGTACCCGTGTCTTTTTCCCAATTGTTCATAAAAGTTGGCTTAATGTGCTTAATTTGCAAAAAAAGAAAATACACTGACACATTATCAAATACCCTCTTTCTGATTCAACAAAGAAAAATAATAATTTCTATGTCCCTTACTGAAAGAACTTCAGTGGATTAAACTAATGGCAAAGACCAGAGTGACGTGAGGGGAACACTTTTTTCCAAAACAGCCGCATTTGATCTAAACATTACACTAATATTTAATTTGTTTATACATTTATTTTCCAACTGAGAAATTACATGTTAACTATTCCTCTTTACATATCTACTCTATTTAAAACCGTGCCTATGCATCTTTTACATGGAATCTGGCCGCCGCAAATTATTTAAAACTAGCGAATTGCCCGTCAAAAAATGACGGCAATGAAATTGTAAGGTAGCTAATGCTGTTTAGTGTGTAATAATGAAATATATAATACATTAATAAATGAATATACTTTACCTATTTTAAAGCATTGTGTGGAAGAGCTGTGAATGTGTTTTGATGTTGCTGCAGCATTAGTGGTGTGGATCTGCTGTGTAAGCGTGCTGAATGTGTGCAGTGTAACACTGTGCGTGCGCGAGCCCAAACCGTTGTCGTGTACTTCCGCATTGGCGTCAAATGGCGAGTAATGTGTGTTATACGTTTGTATCGGAATATCCGTAGGTGTTTTGTGGTGTTTTGCGAGTTTCTTGTGGTGTTTTGCGAGTTTAGAGTGCTGTAGCCTCGTTTTCATTTTGTTCGGCGGCCATTTTTTCTCTCGCTTCGTTTTTTTTTTAGTCTTTAAACTGTTTTATTTGAAGTAAAATCGAGGTGTAAGTTGTATTTTTGAGGTGCTGGGTGCTCCCTCTTGGTGTAGGTAAGTTTTTTATGTATGTGGTGTGTGTATGTATTGTGTTTTACATTTTGTAATGTTCGCGAGTTGCGTCCGAGTGTTGCGAGTCCGTAATGTGTGTGAACGTGTGTCGTATGTTGTTTGCGAGTGTCGTAATGTGTGTGTCGTACTGTTTGGGTTGCGACGTGAAGTTTGCGAGGGTCGCAGTTGCTGGCAAGGAGCGCCTTCGGCGCTCCATGCCAGCAATTGCGGCCCTCGCTTTGCGAGGTCCTCAGGTGCTGGCATGGAGCGCCTACGGCGCTCCATGCCAGCAACTGAGGCCCTCGCTTCGCGAGGGTTCTCAGTTGCTGGCATGGAGCGCCTTCGGCGCTCCATGCCAGCAACTGAGACCCTCGGGCAGTGCCCTCGCTTTGCGAGGGCCTCGGCTCGCGTAGCGAGCCGCGGCCCTCGCTACGCGAGGGCCGCGACTCGCGTAGCGAGCCCGCAGCGTTAGCAACAACTCGTACGCTCACAACTATATATGTGATAGAATTCTTTAAACAGTACAAAGGTTTACTTTTCTTCTATTAAAATGCATTATCTATAAATTATTTGTTCCTCCTCTTGCCATGCATGACCTGTTGAATACTAGTTAATGGGATGAAGTCCTTTGATTATCATCATTTTTAATTCATAATTGGCAGGAAACAAAACAATCTTTACAATATCTATACTACCGACCACTGCATGTGTAATTTTTCAATACAGGATAGAAAATTATGGGCTACATTGGGTTAACTAACGTAAATATAATCAGCCTTATTAAATTGTGATTCAGCAAATTTAAAAGGGCTCTATTTAAGCACATAGCATATTTTTTTAGAGAAGTTTTTAGTTAGTGAACTATCCAAATCAAGGTCTTCACTAACTAAAAACTTCTGTAAAAAAATATGCTCTGTGCTTAAATAGAGCCCTTTTAAATTTTCCGAATCGCAATTTAATAAGGCTGAATATCAGGTGGTCTCTCTGGATATGTTGGTAAAATTGTAGAAAATTGAAAGCAACCCTTGGCAATGGCTCATTAGATCTTTTAGTTGTTTTTTTTGCCAATTAAGTATCCAAGGGGACTGTAACCTCTTAGCTCATGCTCAATTTCCCAAAAAAATGGGTCAATAAATTATTTCAGGACAGTATATTTTCTGTACAAGTAGTCTCCAATCTTTTAATTCAATGGACCACTTAAAAGTTGACTAGGGTGTGATACACCACTTGAATACTACTGAGGATCATCATAGAGAACATAATGATTTTTTGACTGCTTCTTAACAATTACAATGCACTGTACTGAAATAGGTTATAAACCTTAAAATCTGATATTTAGGTACATCTTTACTAAATCTTAGGGATTTTTCTTTATTTCTTTAATTTGTTACATATATTTTATAATACTAGTTTGGAAGTTTAGTATATAAAATTGTAGCTCATAAAAAGTCCTCAGTATCCTTAAGGGGTGAAATGGGGAGGCCCATGAAATATCCAATTTTCCAATTTAAGGACAAGTGGTAGTCTAAAAAGTTTGGGAAGTTACAACATCTGTCTGCACATGTGAATTATTTCCCTAATGACTCAGCTATTATTACTTAGAAAAATGGCTTGGGGAATAATGTGTAAGTGCCCTTGGTTTATGCCATATATACAACAACCAAATGAAGAAGTTTATACTTTCAGTTTACAACAGAGGTTATGTCAACTATAACAGTGCTATTACCTTAAAATATATGCTTACAGGTCAGATCGCACTGGTGTTGATAAAATACATATTAGCTGCATTCTAGATGAAGCTGTTTATTGCAACTTCACATTTTTAAAAAAAATCATCACTAAAAACTTGAATAATTGACTTTTAATGTTAAAATTTACAGCTAATGGTAACCACTAAGGACAATAAACTTAAGTGATCAACTGATAAGAAAAAATAGCAGATAGTATATCTAACAACACCAAGCAGGTCAATGAAGTTCTGAGCAATTCAATGATTTATCCAATAATTTAAATAATTATTTTAGAAATTAAATATAGAGAAAACAGATCTGCGCTGTATGGAAATATTATATATTTTCACTTATAAGAGGAAATAGTTGCTTCCAGATTTATCGTATACAAATTTTGCTGCTGAAATGACATATGGTAATAATCTACAGAGACAATAATTTTAAAGTAATCACAATTAAGATTATTATATTATGTTATACCATCTTATCTCTCAGTAATCTTATAGGAACAAGGAACAAGGGACATAGAGCATATTTGTATTTACATTTTAATTGCAATGCAGCATGTAGCAGCGTGTATATGTGCATGAAATGCTGGGTACTTCCTTGTTCCTTATTATGTCTGTAAATAGTAAAACTTAGAAAAAGAAGTATAAAGACCAGACACTTAATCTATTTGGGCCTCATTCTATTAGCGGCCGCAGCCGTTGCGGGGCCGCAAGGACCGGCCGCAAGCTATTCTGCTATTCTATTCCCTTACTGCCGGGGATTCCGGCAGGCTTGCGGCCGGTGCCTTGCTATCTCTTGCGGCCGCTCGCGCCGGAGGAAAGCCTTTGATCTAAAACGGCCGCAAGAGATTTGCAATTCAATTTCTCCGGGAAACCTCTCTGCAAGGCTAAAAACGAGCCGCAGCTTACTTGCAGGAAAGAGGTCTCGCTAGCACCAATTAAGCACATAAAATAGCTCAAATAAAGCCATCCTGCACTTTGAGAAGACTATAAAGGGATTTTAGGTGTTAGAAAAAATAGCACATAATTATCCTGTACTCAAATCCGTAAAATATTTTATTTTTAATATCCGTAAAATATCCATGTAAAAAGTCCAGAGTGCTTGGAGCACCTCAGACTCGCCCACGCCGCAGCCGGATAATAAACAGTTAATTTGAACTCGGGTTTGGGCAGATGTGCAAGCTTGAGAGTGGGTTCCTTTTAATCCTCATGTCCCCCAATATGATCCCTAGCATTTACAGAGCTGTACAGTGCAGGCTTGAATTTATTTTTGCGTTTTTAGATTGCTGAGATTACGGCCGGTTCTAAGATATGCGGCCGGCCGTAAGAGGAGATCCTTGCGGGGCCGTATAATAGAATCGCGAGTTAACTGAACCCCCGCAAGGAATCGCAGCCTTACGGCCGATTTACGGCCGATAATAGAATGAGGCCCTATGTATCCCCAATAATTAAATAGCAAGGAAAATTATTGTAAAAATATATTTATTAAATATCTTTAAAAAAACAATAGTTAAAAAATAAGTAAAAATAAGTAAAAATTAGGAAAGCCAACTACCGATTATAATCACGTAATATAGAGTATACACATTCTCCTAATGATTATAATTAAATACTTATGAAAGTTGTATATAGAATCTCAAAACCAACCAACCTGTCTGTGTAGGAGACACTGCATGGGTGTCAGTTCCTAAGCACATTGAGCACAGTAAAAAATAATCAATCTATAAAGATTAGTGACAATTAGTGTAAGGAGTAAAAATGTACTCAAAATTAAATAAAATAAATAAAGTAAAGATTAATATTGTGATAGGAAATGCTCGATGTGTTGGTTGTGACACGCAGGTAATGTCGCCAACAACTACAAGTAAATCAGTTTATTGGACTCAAAATAGTATATTAGACAAATTCAATGCATTTAAATTCTTATAATTAATGTGGCAAAAGCCACTATAATAGAAATATAATGGGAAAAATCCAAAACGAATACTAATAACACTTAGGAAGCCATAGTTATATATGTATATATACACAAAGATCCAATCTTACCTATTGTAAGATTGTATCTTTGTATATATATATATATATATATATATATATATATATATATATATATATATATATATATAGCTATTCTATTTATTCTTATTGGCTTTCAGTAGAGGTGTTGTCTGTATCCAGGGCTCTTCACCACCGCCAAGGTCTCCAGCATAGGTGTAGGAAATGAGGGAGACAAATCCCCCCAGATTTTTCAGTGTGTATGTTTATGTGTAGAGAAGCAGTTATGTGGTATTTTTATAATATATATGGTATCCCCTCCAAGATTTTCGTTTTTTTTTATTTTAAACTTTCTAAACTATATTAGCTCTTTATAAAGTCAAGTTGTTCCAAAGTTCCATATGAGACTTCATTGCTCCATTAATGATTTCTGATGTCACTTGAGTTTATTGTTGAGGCTATACAATCTTAACAATATGCACCATTTGTTTTGTTTTTCTAAAATCTCTGGTACAAGTCTGGGTTACAAGCTAGGAATGACATTTCTAGAGTTTGAGCATACACGCATTCCATTACATGATATAGAACATACACATGCATAAGGAAGTTGTAAGGAAAATCCACAGCAGATAAGTAGTGTTGCATCTTCCAAAACTCCATAGTGTCTCAAAAATGTGTATCTACCAGTCAGCCTTTCAAATCCAACCACAAAGAATTGTATCTCTTGCTAATTTAAGATGATTATCAGTAATAACGGATTAGCCTTTGGTGCTTTGGTTCCTTTCTCTTCAGTGTAAGTCAATTGCAGAACAAAAGACTGGTCATGATAACTGGTTCATGTTTTAATTTTTTAATAATGTCTTGGGGGACCCACATGGTATAGGTGTTAATATTAGGAAACATGGGGGTCCATAGGGAACCCCATAGTAAATGGGTTAGTGTTGGGTGTCATACGGATCCTTGGGAACCCCAATGTTTATATATTAGATTACCATGGGGTCTGTAGGGGCTCCTGTATAAATGTGTTAATTTTAGGTGACATGGGGGTCCAAAAGGGGTCTGATGGTTATTTATTAGATTACCAAAGAGATATATAGGGACCCCTAGCGTGATAATTCATGTTAGCTGAATAGGGACCCTCATGGTTAAACTTGGAGGCCCCAGAGAGACCAAATGGGGTTAATGTGCCCCACACCCCAAATCACAAATGGTGGGAGGATATGATGTCCCAGGGGTGCTGAGGGAGTACCAGTGGACAGGTTTAGTGAAGTGTGCTCACATTAGCTAGCTTTTTTATCAATATGTGTTTTTGATCATAATGCATAGGCATGTTATCATTTCCTCAGGCTTTTCATTACCATACATCAATACTTACATATTACAAGAGCTGCACATGCCTAACCCTATAACATGCATACACTACCCCAAACGTGATGTGTAAAGGGATGGATAGGGGGTATATACTCAGTACTACATTGGGCATTACCAAACCTCATTGCGGACTGCAATGTAATACCAGTGATTTAGTAAATCCTATAGATACCCGAGTAACGCTCCTATACAATTGTGCAATTCCATGTAGCATCTAGTTATTTGTACAGGCTGTATTTTTGGGGGGAGAAAAATTTAGTTTTGGAAGAATTATGTGGAATTCTGTTTATTTGGAATCATTCTTGTCCTATGTCTCTTTATTTAGAGGGTTAATATATGTGTGTATATGATAAGTTATTGTTAGCAGTAAGAAGTATATTAAGAATGTGGATCCAGGGTAAGATGTATTTGTGTAACAATAACATGTTAATACATTAGCATATCTTGTTCTTATTAATACAATTTATATTTTTTGTGACTTTTTTGATAAGTATGACATAGTTTGCTAAATTGCTAAAATTGCTAAATGGCTAGATACTATACAAGCTCAAAAGATTTGTTTATAGTAATAGATAATTATTTAGAGGGTGTTCCTGTGATTTGACACATCACCCACTCCTTTGCACATGCTCAAAGGTAGGCAGCTACAAATCCTACTCCCCTTGCTCTGTAAGTGCTCCTTTCCATGCTGGATAGCAAGAATTAATGTCATGTCAACATTTATACAGTAGCAGAGCAAGCTAAAGGACTCTATCACCTAAAAATCAAATAGCTGTTTTTAAAGTTATTCTCAAGAACATGAAACATTAGATATACATCATACTATCTGTATTGTATTCTCTACTGTAGATTATTCCAGCATATCCAGTTTCAATGCTATGCAATAATAAAGGCATATTTTAAAAAAATGACAAAAGGTGAGTGTGGTGATCTGCTTTCTTCCGTCAGGCTTGATAAGACTGTTATGGCCAAACCTACCCAGCAGATACACCCGGTTCTTTACATCCCTTCACCAAGACAGCTGATGTCTCTAAAATGTCCTTCTCAGATCCAGTATTTAAAAAAATATGGACTCCGGCACAGCATTAGAAGAATATCAGAAACTATTTTTTATTTCTGTAGAAAATTCATAGACTGCATTTTCCTTAGACACACACCAACTGCCTAACTGCTCTCTCTGACAGTTACAGACCGACCACACAGCATTGCAAAATATGTAACACTTAATGAACCAAACTTGCAGTATACAGAATCACACATCACAAGTCAATCACACATAGGCAAGCAACATAACATACAGTAATTAGCATAACATAACATACCATACAATAATTAACATTATATGACATAACTATAAACAGACCACACCACCAGATCACATGAGTCACAAAAATGGTGGTCAGGAGGATCATGACAACTACTCCCTCCTTTTAGATGCAGCAGCCCGGTTATCATCTCTATCAGATGAACACTGGCATGCTGCAAAAACAACCCCCATGTGTAAGTCCATGTCTCCGTTGCTGGTCTAGTCAACCCCATTGGGGCGAATGTAGAAAACAATTCCCCTATGCACCCCTGCCCAAGGCCTTATTTTGAGTGTGCAGGGGCAGGATTTTGTTCTTTTTCTTCTGTTAAATGTCCAGGGGCAAACACAATTCTGGAAGTGTCTCCATAACAATCCGCCCCAACCAGGCCAGTCCCAACAGCTGTCCTGTTATGACTGAAACAGTACATGGGCCTATGTGACCAAAAGTGGGCAATACATCCCTTGTGTCACAAACTGTTGAGGATGAGGGATAGTATAACTTCATAAGCAATCCATCATATTCACATATACCGAGAACATCTGTTGGTTCAGAGCTATCAGAGTGAAAGTCAAATTCCGAAGCAACTTTTCTTTTCTTTGCAGATTCTTGTTGAGCTGGGTTTATTTTTTCATATTGCAGCTTTCCATACTTAGATGGAGTCTTTCCTGAATAACTCTTTGGTGGTGTATATATTGGAATTCTTGATGTAGACAAAGTAGCTGTATCTCTCTTAGCTGACAATTTGTTTGTTTCCACGTGAGCAGGCAAATGTGACAGCTGGGACCTATTTGAAAGTGATATTGGATTCTTGTAATTTGGGAGTCTCCATGAAATATGTCTGTAATTTTTGTGTTTCTTTTGCCTCTTTTGCAATGTTTTCCTTCTCTTCTATTTGCTGCTTTATTTGCTCCTTAAGAGAGATTACTTCATCAGTTTTGCAAGACAGATTTATTTCCATGCAAGCTATAATGTAATGGATGTTAATTCTTGTTCTCTTGATCTGTAGTGTCCTAATACTGTGTCATTTTCTTCAACCATTTTATTGTACTGGTGCTTATGTTTTTCCATTAATGCAACCATTTCAGCAATCGTATGCCAGCAATGGATATCTGTTTCTTTCTGTATTTAGATTGCTTCATCAGCAGCACTTTTTAATCTATCAACCTCTTTGTTAAGACATTCTTCTCTTATCTTTGCATCATCTATCTTCTTTTGCTTATTGTTGAGTGTTCTTTCATGGTCGAACTTAGTATCTTCAAGTTGTATGTGTAATTCCTTCACCTCAGATTCAAAAACACTACACTACTAGCTTTCTCTTGTTTTTTTATTTTTCAAAGACTTGTTTTCTTGTTGTAACTCTTCAATTGTCTTGGTTTTATTTTCCATTTGATTCTTAAAAGACTCAGCTTCCTTCCGTAACTGATCATTTTTTCCTTCATACTTCTGCAGCAATTCCTGGATTTGTGTTTCTTTGTCTACGATCTCGTTCTCACACTCATTCAATCTGGTCTCCAGCATTCTTAATGTTTTTTCCTTGTACTTCAGTTCATTCTGTAGCTCCTGTACCAGTGCTATAATAGGCACCTGTTCTGCCTTTTCGAGTTGGCCATTTGCTAACTCTTCCTCCAAAGCCTTGATTTTCTTATTCAATGTCTGGACCATTTTCTCCTTGATGTCCACACTGAGGATTTGAGCCTGTAGGAAATCTTCTACAGACTTTATCTTCCTCTCTTTCTCATGGATCACATTCTTCAGATCCTCAGCAGCTGAGGTAAAGTGACATCTGTTCTGTCTTTTGAGCCTGAAAATTTTGAAAGTCCATTCTTAATGAGGAATTTTCTTCTTTCAATATTCTTAACTCTTCTTGTTTGTTTGCCTCCTCTATGAGTCTGGCCAATAAAAGTTAATTCACTGTTTTGTTTTTTTCATATTTTTCTTTATTAGCCTGTAATTCCTCGATCTGTAATTGCAACTCCTTGTTTTGATTATACAAGGCATTGTTTTCCTCAACTCTGTGAGACACTTTTGCATGCTCATTCTGAAGTTGCTCATCAAGATATCTTATTTTCTCATCTCTTTCAATTATATTTCTTTTTAGCTGTTGCTGATCATTCTTCAAACGCTGTGACATATTGATTTCTGCTTTTAGGGACATGTTTTCTCTCTGTAGAGCCTTGAGCTCCACTAGAATGTGCCAGGGCCAAAAAATCTTCCTTCTGTTTTATCTGCTTGTCTTTTTCTGCAATAGTTTTCTGCAGTTCTTCAACAGGGACAGATGCTTCTAAGACCTCCTTATGACAGGATGCATCTTCTTCATCCTTTCCTGATTGGCATGGCTCCTTCCACCCCTTGTCTTTTTCTGAAATAGTTTTCTGCATTTCTTCAACAGGGACAGATGCTTTTAGGACCTCCTGATGACATGATGCATTTTCTTCACCCTTTCCTGATTGGCAGGGCTCCTTCCACCCCTTGAGCCAGGTCCTACCCATGGTTGCCTCTACCAGCAGCTTCATATAACTGGCTTGCAGCTCCAATTCTTCCTGGATTAAGGATTCAATAAACCAGACTCCTTGGACCCTGGTTTTACTCCCAATTCTTGGCAGTGCTGATTATAAAGGATCACCCCCTGTTCTATATGCCCAATGCCACTTGCAGGATTGCCCTGCAGTACACCCTGTTGTCTTTTCATTAACTCCAGCCTGTAATAGGAGGACTGATGCAATGAGATAGCTGGCTCCATCAGATAATCATACACCTGCTCCAAAGCGATCTCCTCCCACACCAGTCCCTCCAGCCATTTTGATAGCTCACCTCCCTGATACACACGGTTCTTTACATCCCTTCACCAAGACAGCTGATGTCTCTAAAATGTCCTTCTCAGATGCAGTATTTAAAAAATATGGACTCCGGCTCAGCATTAGAAGAATATCAGAAACTGTTTTTATTTCTGTGGAAACTTCATAGACTGCATTCAGAACGGGCTTTTCCTCAGAGACACACCAACTCTGAATCTCAGCTCAACCTCTCAACTGCCTAAACACCTAACTCTGATAGTTACAGCCGGACAACACAACATTCTAAAATATGTAACACTTAATGAACCAAACATGCAGCATACAGAATCACACATAACAAGTCAATCACACATAGGCAAGCAACATAACATACAGTGATTAGCAAAACATAACATAATATAACTATAAACAGACCACACCACCAGATCACGAGTCCCAAAAATGATGGTCAGGAGGATCATTACAGTGAGCACCTTCCGTACTTTTTTCTAGCGGCTATTTTCTTTTTTTTCAGGAAAAATATCAGTATATTTGGTTCCCTGGGTTTTCCTTTAGGTGGGCAAGTGAGAGGGAATTACCCTGTGAACACCTATCATTCACTATCATTTATTTCTTGAAACTATTGCAAGATGAATGTTAAAGCGACACTATAGTCCGATTTCTTTATTATGCTATTTTAAAGAACTAGGGCAAAAACTTTAGGTTAAATAAAAAAATAAACAATCTTTGTCACAAGGAGGAGCCAGACACAATACCTTTGAGAAAGTCACAGATACATGACAAAAACAGTCGGGGAAGCCTGTTCCATTAGTAAGCAACCTGAAACAGGGGCACAGGAGGAAGAAGCGAACGGTATAGTACTTGGTTGTCAACTATTTTGTTGGCATATTTACAATCTTCCAGCAGAATATATTGTGGCTCCCTCATTAGGGTACCGCCTCTGCTGTATATCTTACCACAATTGAGCAGGGGGGAAAATAAAGCCAAGTGTGGCATATTTTTGCCATAGTAGTCCCTACATTTGTATACTTTATTCTAAGCCCCCAAAAAATTCAGGTGTGCTCTTGTTTTTAAAGGGGATATGCTTTTATTGTTACCCTTTTCATGCATGGCATTCCAATGATTTACATATTTGTATATATGAGGATCACGAATAGAGACCTGCTTTACACCACATGATCCTACAAATCCTTCATGTTGATATATGCTATTACCCAAAACTCTTTTTATTTTCTTTAGTCACTTACCTATTATTTAAACACAACACAGCAGTCATCTTTTTTTTTCTTCTGCATTTATCACTACCCTATTATTAGTATCACTTACACCTTAGATATACAGTCTCAAGACATATACACTTTTTTCAACACATGCTTTATTTCTTTAGCACTTCTGTTCCCCAACATACGTTTACATTTTGTGAGACGTAGGATCTTTATGCGTGGTTTGTGTCAGGCTCCCTCTATATAAAAGCAATGCAGAATAAAGAGGGTTTTTTAAAGTATATACAGGGAGTGCAGAATTATTAGGCAAATGAGTATTTTGACTACATCATTCTCTTTTTGCATGTTGTCTTACTCCCAGCTGTATAGGCTCGAAAGCCTACTACCAATTAAGCATATTAGGTGATGTGCATCTCTGTAATGAGAAGGGGTGCTGTCTAATGACATCAACACCCTATATCAGGTGTGCATAATTATTAGTCAACTTACTTTCCTTTGGCAAAATGGGTCAAAAGAAGGACTTGACAGGCTCAGAAAAGTCAAAAATAGTGAGATATCTTGCAGAGGGATGCAGCACTCTTAAAATTGCAAAGCTTCTGAAGCGTGATCATCGAACAATCAAGCATTTCATTCAAAATAGTCAACAGGGTTGCAAGAAGCGTGTGGAAAAACCAAGGCGCAAAATAACTGCCCATGAACTGAGAAAAGTCAAGCGTGCAGCTGCCACAATGTCACTTTCCACCAGTTTGGCCATATTTCAGAGCTGCAACATCACTGGAGTGCCCAAAAGCATAAGGTGCGCAATACTCAGAGACATGGCCAACGTAAGAAAGGCTGAAAGACGACCACCACTGAACAAGACACACAAGCTGAAATGTCAAGACTGGGCCAAGAAATATCTCAAGACTGAGTTTTCTAAGGTTTTATGGACTGATGAAATGAGAGTGAGTCTTGATGGGCCAGATGGATGGGCCCGTGGCTGGATTGGTAAAGGGCAGAGAGCTCCAGTCCGACTCAGACGCCAGCAAGGTGGAGGTGGAGTACTGGTTTGGGCTGGTATCATCAAAGATGAGCTTGTGGGGCCTTTTCGGGTTGAGGATGGAGTCAAGCTCAACTCCCAGTCCTACTGCCAGTTCCTGGAAGACACCTTCTTCAAGCAGTGGTACAGGAAGAAGTCTGCATCCTTCAAGAAAAACATGATTTTCATGCAGGACAATGCTCCATCACACGCGTCCAAGTACTCCACAGCGTGGCTGGCAAGAAAGGGTATAAAAGAAGAAAATCTAATGACATGGCCTCCTTGTTCACCTGATCTGAACCCCATTGAGAACCTGTGGTCCATCATCAAATGTGAGATTTACAAGGAGGGAAAACAGTACACCTCTCTGAACAGTGTCTGGGAGGCTGTGGTTGCTGCTGCACGCAATGTTGATGGTGAACAGATCAAAACACTGACAGAATCCATGGATGGCAGGCTTTTGAGTGTCCTTGCAAAGAAAGGTGGCTATATTGGTCACTGATTTGTTTTTGTTTTGTTTTTGAATGTCAGAAATGTATATTTGTGAATGTTGAGATGTTATATTGGTTTCACTGGTAAAAATAAATAATTGAAATGGGTATATATTTGTTTTTTGTTAAGTTGCCTAATAATTATGCACAGTAATAGTTACCTGCACACACAGATATCCCCCTAAAATAGCTAAAACTAAAAACAAACTAAAAACTACTTCCAAAAATATTCAGCTTTGATATTAATGAGTTTTTGGGGTTCATTGAGAATATAGTTGTTGTTCAATAATAAAATAATCCTCAAAAATACAACTTGCCTAATAATTCTGCACTCCCTGTATATACTGTAAGTCTATAATATACCTCATAGACTGAGGTTAGAAAAGGTGAGATCTTTACCTACTGTTCTCTGTGAACAAGGGTTTGGGATTACAATGTATTGGTTATTTTGCACTAGTAATTGGTGCGCTATCTCTCCCCCCCCCCCTCTTCTCTTTGTTGCATACCATACAGACACACCAGTGATCTGTGTTCTGAGAGAATCAGCACACCTAACTATAACCATCACATTGGACTTGAGACTAAACTAATTTAATACAGAGACAAATGAGAGCAATCTAAAGATTGGATTGATGACTAATCCCCTAAGAACCAGATCACTAAAGGGTCATACATCCCTTTACTTTTTTATCTTTTATTTTTTATCAATGAAGGTTTTTAAAGTAGCCTTGAGTGTTAAAAGTAGCAAGCTCATTTGAGCAGCTAGTAATAAAAGATAAGTTTAGCAGAGTTTATTATTTTGGCTAAAAATTCTATGTCAAAAATCGGTGTTAAGCACCAACATTTTAGTTAATGTTTAGTTTCACCTAAAAATCAAATAGCTGTTTTTAAAGTTATTCTCAAGAACATGAAACACAAGATATACATCATGCTATCTGTATTGTATTTTCTACTGTAGATTATTCCTGTATATCCAGTTTCAATGCTATGCAATAATAAAGGCATATTTTTAAAACATGACAAAAGGTGAGCACCTTCCGTACTTTTTTCTAGTGGCTATTTTCTTTTTTTTCAGGAAATATTTCAGTATATTTGGTTCCCTGGGCTTTCCTTTAGGTGGCAAGTAAGAGGGAATTACCCTGTGAACACCTATCATTCACTGTCATTTATTTCTTGAAACTATTGCAAGATGTACGTTAAAGCGACACTGTAGTCCGATATCTTTATTATGCTATTTTAAAGAACAAGGCAAAAACTTTAAGTAAAATTAAAAAAATAAACAATCTTTGTCGTGAGGAGGAACCAGCTGGACCAGCCAATAAATGGATCCCTTCAGTTAGGTCCTTTCCTCTGTGGGTTTCTGTGTATCTGTGTGTAACAGTGTAATGCCTGCTATTTCCAAAAAACTTAGACCACAATAGCTAATCGTGCAGTGTAATTTACGGCTTTGCCCTAAAATTGCTGCCGGAGCCTTTTTTCCCTACCTTACACGTTGATTCCAATACAGCATTTTACACCCCCAAATACGCCACTCAGCCCATATCTACTGTATAACCCAAATCCTTATACGCAAGATATTTTAGTGTAGGGAGTACCCAAAACAAGCTCTACGCATAAGAAACAGCTCTTGGAACCTATAGAAAATAAGAACGTCATGCCCTGGGGATTCCCTCTATTTAAATATCCATTGAAGGGAATCTCCAGACATTGTCTTCCCCGCTCACTGCATGATTGCTGCGTTCTCTGCTCAAATCTCACCCCCCTACCACGATCACCCCATCTATATAACCATGGTATATTTACAGATGCCCATAGCAATTAAAGTGTTAACCCCAGCAAGGTTGGTCCATAAAGCACCTCCTTGCACCTAAAAGTACATCTTATGCTGCTGGCATCTATCATTAACCCCTATGCACTGGGGCCCTCATCGGGACATCGCCCCGGCACCTATTATACAGACCCCAATGGAAAAAATAATGAACACATTAAGGGTCATGAGGGTCTACCAGGACCCCCATGACACTCTAACTTAAAACACTACACTATGCTACACTATTTAAATTCACCGCCTGCCCAAATAACCAATAAATAAAAATAAATCTAAATAAATAAAAAAACAACTAATAAATTAAATATAAACCCGACTAGTAAATAAAACATAAACACCACTATTTAAATAAAAAAACACTAACTAAATAAAAATAAACCCCACTAATTACAAAAAATAAAAAAGCCCTATATTACAAAAATAAAAAACCCTATAGTACAAAATAAAAAACCTAAGTTACAAAAAATAAAAAAACCTAAGTTACAAAAAAATGACAAATAATTGCATTTAAAATAAAAACACATTACATCACAAATAAGACATAAAGAAAATAATAATATGTATCAAAAATAAAAATAAAATTCACAGCCTGTAAAATTAAAATAAATTAATAATACTTACCTACCCCAAATGATCATCCAGCGATCATCAACAATGACCTGTTCCTCACTCTTTTGCCCTGGGCTAGGCGGGCTATCCATGTTGATTGAAGAGAAGTCTCTTGCAAGTCCTCTACTTTCTTAAATGAAGCATTTAGGGGCTGCACGGACCCCTCAGCATAGGAGTTAATTGTAGGTGCTCAGAGGGTCCTTGATTTATCCCAGCAGCATAGGGGATAATGTTAGGTGCCAGGGGGGCTCCCAATTGGGACCCCAGCAGCATATGGGTTAATGTTAGGTGCTTTAGGGACCCCCTTGCAGGGGTTAACATCTTAGGTGTAGATGGAGAGACAGAGTTTTGTCTCTTTAAGAGATGCTCCAGCACTCAATAGAGTGCTCTTGTGAGTGCTCTTTAGTACCCGTAAGTTTAAAAAAAAAAATTAAACTTTACTGGCTTGCCTATTTTGCACAGGCTCAATAAAGACTGGTCAGCATAGGGTTTTTTGGAGAAGGTGTCACTGGTAATATAGGGAGAAAATCTATGGAAAAGTTTGCCCTATTTTGCGGCATTGGCTTGCCACAGTTACTCGTAGCAGTTCTCTTGCAAGTTTTCCGGGATGGGTGATTAGAAGTGCTAGCAGGATTTACTTTGTCCACAAGCATTATGTAAACTGAGATATAGGGGTTTAACATAGGGCCCATATTTATTAAAGTATGTTCGCATGATAATGCACAGATAATGTATTTTGACTGCTCTGCTCATGCCTGGCCTCCATAACACACATGCGCTACTCCAGTCATGATGTGTAAAGGGATGGATAGGGTATATATAAAAATATCAGCAAGAAGTATCTAAAGATTGTGGATACGGGTAAGATTTATTTGTATGACAATGACACATGTAGTTTTTATGTAGTGTCAAAAAATATTCTATTCTTTACTAATACCGTAAGTGACTTTCCTTGTCAGTTATACAATAAAAAATATAACACTTTATAACAAGCATAGCTTTTTTTCAGCACATGTCTATACAGTACCAAGAGGCTTGAACAAGCTGCCTTATATAGCTCTCTAATTGAAGCGGGTGCAGGCCAAATTAGCTCATTGTTACAGCAAAGGTGGATAGGTTCTCATCCTCACTGAACCCCCCCTCTGCACCAGTGATGGGTCTATATACTCCATCACACATTACCTGGAATTCTCCTGGAAGTAGAATTGCTTCAAGACCTGTGGAGAGCAGGGATGCAGTTCTAGAAGGCAGAGGAATCCTCTGGTTGTTGGACTGGAACAATGATTAAAAAGCTCTTTACAGACCCTCAGAAATACAGCTGACACACTTATATACTTTTAAAAGGGGTAATGCAATTTATTGAAAGAAAAAGGCACTTATATACATGGTAGAACAAAAACGTCATGGTAATTCAATTAGTCGGGTGCAGTGTAACAAAAGGTAACAAAATTAACATACCAGCTAACATAATCACTTGAAAGGATGTCCCATTGTGTTAGTTTCACAATGGACATCTTAGATCTCTCATTGAAACAACAATTGATTTACAGTATATGAAATACAAAACTACAAAAAGCTATATATAAAAAACATGCAGTTAGCCTCACAATGCCTAAAATATACAGGCACAAGGAGTATTCAATAGGGTGAGGGTTTTCAGACCCTATATATACCAAATGATTATTACAGGGGTAGCTCAGGGCTGGGAACAACCTCTAATTATGTCACCAGCATTCAAACAGTGTGAAACCTAGATCATGACCTGTCTGGTGGGCCTAGATGAGAGAGTTAGGAAATACAATAAAGAATTGTCTTTGCTTATCTACCTCTCACATTGGCAGAATCATGGAAATTGAGATAAGGAGATCTATATAACACAACAATTTGGGTCAGTTAATATTAGATATAGTTCAACATTACACAATTTTCTAAAAACTATTTTACACAATTTAAAATAAAGGAAGTTAGACCTACCCTATATTTTTTCTGTCTGTGCTTGCACACTGTGGGCCATATTCTATTAGCTACTTACAAATGCCTTAAACTCATACATTTGGGTGTTTTTTGTAAATAAATGTTTATATGCATTATATTGACTTAATAATTCATTAGTGCCTACAAGTAATATTTGCAGAATATGTAGCAATGTTAAGAGTGATTTTAAATTGATTCGGGCCTTGCATATCTTCACCATTAACATTTTCATAGTACTATATCCATGAACATAGACACTATAAAACAGACTCACTTCTAAACTCTTTTGAAATCTGGGCAAAAACTACAGCGATAGGGAGATTCAGAGAAAGGAGGAGGAAAATGTTTTGTCTAAAATAGAGATATTTGTGGGATTTTCTGTTATTTTTATTTGTGCCTCATGCTGCACACAGCATGTCACTGTCTGCTTGCTAGCAGCATGAGCTGTGAACATGGCACCCTACATGATATAGAACAGATATAATGGGGGAGGCTCAAGAAGGTAAGAATATGTAACTATAGAGGTCTCTTATAAGCAAATGAAGTGTAATTTTATATAATTACCTTAAATACGGTCCCTCTAAAAGATGAGCATTCAATGGAACATTATGATTCCCTACACATTTTCTTAAATAAAACCAAAATCAAAATGAGTTATGCTGATTTCCAGGTTTGCAACTTTAACTAATTTGAGGGTTACAGAGTTCATATAATTAAAAGAAACATGGACTTCCCAGTAGCATCTAGTTGGTTTGCCCACTCTCTTAAACTAATATACCTTGAAGTGTTGTGCATGTGATTTATTGCAGGACATTACAACCAATCTCTGGGGCTGCAGTGGCTTAATGAATCTCCCCTTTTGTTTTGTCATAACTCGCTATGGCAATATGTACCTTTCTGATACATATTATTAACAAGGCACCTCTGGGAATTATGAAGTAAATGTTAAATATGTTCATAGCCCATGTGATGTTTTTTTAAGAAGGAGGCTACATTCTATTCATTCTCGCTGTCTGAGTTTTACGTGATTGTTAAAACTTCCACCCAGAGATTATCAGAGTATAAACGTGGTAAACTGGGGTTTTTTTCTATCCAAAACTTATGGAATTTGCTTCTTGCACTAAGTAATATGTGCAAGATTGCTTTTATATGTAATTTTAAGAGAAATGATTCCACATCACGTTTCCTTTTCTACTGGCTTTTTAATAGCACTTTATCAAGTGGCTACCTATTAATTCCTTGCAATTGCAATATTTTAAGATAACATCTTGCTGTCACTTCCAGTCACTTAAGTTCAAATGCCTTTATGACATCTTTTGATATTTTAAACTGGTGCATTTTTATAGTGCTCTTTTTATTTTTTAATCGCATTTAGGAATGATTCCAATAGTCTATCTGTTCTGGAGTGCATATGTGATTTTAAAGTGCAGTTTACATATTTAGTAACCATCACTAATAGTTGGACATTCTCCTCAACCTGCTGCCATCATTGCTGTATACAGTGGTGGAGCTAGGGAATGGGTCCAAAGTGCAAAAAAAAAAAACATTTTGACTCTCCCCGGGGAAAGCGATGAAAGACATTAGAATTAATTGCACAACATTCTCAAGCTCCCAAATCTGCAATTACATTTTTTTTTTTTACGTTTCATTTCCGTGTTATATCAATCTCGGTAATCAAGGAGTTAATATATATCAGGCTACCCACATGGACTAGAACATTTTCTTCATTCATTTTTATTATTTTGTAAATTGCCGGATTGAGTCTGATCGCAATTCGGACTTCAAAACGCTTATTGATTGAAGTTAAACCGACATGTTTAAATGATGTCATGATAACGGTCTCATTTACTATTGGCTGGTTCTAAATCGGTAGTTCCGGCCTTGCTTAATTGATCATGATCACGCTCTGAAATACTTACAATTGCACGGTTTATGGTTTCGGCTTTTGGCCCATAAATTGCGGGCTTGTTCAATTGAATCGCTCTGTATATGTAGCAAATTTCAAGCCTGCAGACTTGCGGCCGGTATAACTTAATCTGCTGGCTTGCAATTGAATAGGGTCCTGTGTGTCTAACTGTGTCTAATCCCAATACTTCAATATCCATGTATAGGACTGTTTGGAGTAGAAATTGTCATTTAAGTACTAATTCCTGTATCACTGTCAATCCTACTCCTTTATTTGCTATTTCTTTCTTAAAGATTCAAGGCGTAAAGGGACAATGCAATAATAAAACTGGGTGTATAAAACTAGGGGTAGGTTATGGATATTTGTGTTTGCCGTTGATAACTACTTAGTTAAAACCCATCTGCTATTATTACTCTGGGTTGTCCTGTTATATAAAATTACCATTATACCACTTCCATTTCTGTAAGCTAGAAATGGTTTGAGGTCTGATCACTCTAACACCTATCTTGTGTGCTTGCGTTGTTCAGTCATGTCCCACCCTTCGGGACTTCCTGGACCCTAAAACACCATGCTGATCCTCTTCATGACAGAGATGCTGGGCCACAGCATACAGCACCTGATATTCCTAAGTGGTCGTCTCCCATCTAGTGTTGCTCTTACCAAACAAACAAAACGGGAAAGATACCTGGTACTAGATATTTTCTCAGAGATAGGAGAAAGCTCTAAATATCTCTTATCTAAGCAATTAACTTTCAGTAATAACTCAACAGTAACATTGGGATATAAGTTCATTATATAATATAAGCTTTGTGGTTCAATAATAATAATAATAATAGGGGATAAAGGTAGAGATAGACACTGAACACAAATAATCACATGACATTTATGTCACTATATTTAATCATATTGAAGTCAATTTTGACACTCATAAAGCACTTTATTTATGAGCACTTTGCACTAAGTAATTTTCATTTAGATATCCGTGTCTAACATATACTGGATAATCCCTTCATCAAATCCAAATTGCAAATGTTGATAGTTTTCCTGATATGTCAGCAGCATTTGTTTGTTTAAAAAAAAACATTTTTAATAGACCAGAATAAAATTTAAATTTTAATCATAAGTTTGTCTCATATCTGAGATTAGTTACACGTGAGGTGTGCAGAAAAAAATAGAGATGTGTGGTTTAAGTTTATTCTGACCCTTCTCCATCTCCAATCAAGTATTTTGTGCCTCATATTAGCATACTGAGTCACAAAATATATTCTAAATATTTCAGAAATGA
This sequence comes from Discoglossus pictus, assembly GCA_027410445.1. Classification (NCBI taxonomy): domain Eukaryota; kingdom Metazoa; phylum Chordata; class Amphibia; order Anura; family Alytidae; genus Discoglossus; species Discoglossus pictus. The sequence goes on from CM050163.1 coordinate 44,380,876, forward strand.
CTTACCATGGATAAAAACTGCTAGTACAATGTATGACGAGTTTTTAAATCAACTTCCTTTACAGTCTTGTCTAAGCTGCACAGTCTATGAATGACTCACTATCTAAACTGTGCAGTCTGTGTCACACATTTATGTAAACAATTTAAGGTCAAGTTCTAAGTTTTCAAAAGTCACTTTATTTTCTCAGCTAAAAGACCAAGAATGGAATTCAAAATTGCCTTATGCACCCACCTAGGCAGACACTCCAGTGATTGAAAGGCACAATGCTTGACTTCAGCCCACATATGTTTTCATTAAAGGGGCTGTTTTTCTCATGCAACTAAAATACCATGTTTTTTTTAAATATACATGCAACCAAAATGTATTAAACCGATGAAATAAAGTAAGTTTATGATGAATATACATTTCTGATGAGTATCTTGCATGAAGAAAAATATTACATAGCTGTATAGCCCCTCAGTAAATTGCCATTCATTTTTATTTTCTGCTGATTATTCATGGTGACCATAAGTGGTAGAGCTAGGGAATGAGGGGCCCCAGTGCAAAAAGACCCCCCCCCCCCCCAGGAGGGGGCAGGCACATTTGTTTTGTTTTTTGCGCTTCCCTAACCCACTCCAACATTAACTCAAACAGTACATATGTAAAATATATATAAAAATAAAGGGGCCACTGAGTAACCACATGGGCCAGAGGACCCACAGGGCCACAGCAAACTCGTGGGAGGTCCGCAGGGGCAAGGCAACAGTTGCACCGGCGGTATCTCCGTCCCTGGAGACCATTATTTGTCATATAGTAGCAAACAATTTTCTACAGCATAAATAATTTATTCCAGATATGCCACTTCATGAATTTTGTTAATAAATAAAGACTGGAAAATTTCATAATTTGGTGTAACTGGGCTGAGTTGTAATACATATATAAAAGTATACATTTACATATAATACATATATATATATATATATATATATATATATATATATATATATATAAATGTATATATATATCAAATACTCATATTTACATATACAGAACATATGCATCTATATATACATGTTTATTCTTCAATATATACATGTTTATTCTTCAAGTTTGATGTTCCTAATAGCGGAATGGGGAGAATCCGGAAAAGAGAATTTTGTGTAAATAGATCCATCTTAATAGCAGCTATTTGACATAGTGTAGTTTTAGGTTATGCAAATATAGTAGAGGTGCTCATCTGAGAATGAAAAATACCTCAGTGTGTTTTTTCTATAGGTCTGGTTACCTACTCAGAGAGCAACCTCTTTTAGGTCAATAAAGGCCGAAGCGTACATCTGGGATTTACTGTTTCTCCTGCTCAGGGTAGAATTGCCTCGTATTTCGGGGCTGCAACACTCTAGTGAGTGGGACCAGACTGAAATACTACAGCATATTTCGGGGCTAGACCACTCTAGTGAGTTTGACCATACAGATATACTACAGGACATTTCTCCATGTGACGGGAACAAGTGAGCTGAAAGAAGGTTGCTCTCAGAGTTGATTACCATGTCCACAGAGAACTAACCTATTAAGGTTAGTTTGTTCTCTGATTGAGCATGTCTATTTTTTTTTGTTGTTGTTGATTCAAATGACCCTTAGGGATTAGCCTCCCTAAGGGTGATAGGGGAATCCAGACGTGGACTCCTTGCTCACTGTGCCTTAGGGAGTTATCAGCTACACCTCACTGATGAGGCCCAATGAAGGCAGACACGTAAGTCTGAGGTTTTCTGTTTCTCCTGTTCAGGGTAGAATTGCCTGTTATTTCGGGGCTGGACCGCTCTAGTGAGTGGGACCAGATTGATATACTACAGGATATTTGTCCCTGTGAAGGGCACAAGTGAGATAAAAGAGGTTGCTATCAGAGAGGGTTATCATGTTCACAGAACTAACCTTTTAAGGTTATTATGTTCTCTGATTGAGCACCTCTATTTTTTTTATTTCAGGTTATGCCAATTATTGAGTGATTTGATTAAACTAGAGATAAGTGGTTTGTATAAACTGTCAGTGTTAGTTGAGATTTTAACTTTTTGAAGCCAAAGTTGAGATGTAGCACCTTGTTTGTTGGTGTAGGTAAGTTAATACATAGAGCTATACATCTTTCAGTATTAATTTTGAGGTCTGAAATAGCAGCACATTCTTCCAATATTGCAAAAAGGTAATAGAGCTTTGTTAGGGGTTTGGTCATTTTTAAGATGACATTGCCAGCGGATAAACACATTTTTACGTTCTTATTGATTAATTTTTATCTCACTAATATTTTTGTGCTTTCGTATTCTTACTGCCAGAGGTTTCATGACCAGAGCAAATAACACTGGTGATAAGGGACAGCTTTGACTTGTGCCTCTTTCTATATGACTAGTGTCCAACTGAGGACCTTGAAGTTGGACAATGTTTTGGGATTTGTATATAATTGCCTCAACTAAATAAGTCCATTACACGGAGGTAAATACTTTCTCTATATCTAATGAGAGCAGCAAGAATATATATCTTTATTATTTCTTAAGTGTATTAAATTCAATATGTTATCTGGTCTTGCTACCCTGGGATGAACCTCATCTGGTCATTATGGATCAAAGTTGGCAGAAAGGTGTTTAATCTATCTGCCATTATTTTGGTGAATATTTTGATCCACATTGATTAGTGAAATAGGTCTACATTTTTTGACATTCAAGAGGTCCCTATCTGGTTTAGAGATTATAGAAATGAGGAATCAAAATATTAGCTTTTTCTTTTGTTTTTGTTTATAGTATAGGGCTGTTAGCCAATCTGGGTCAGTTGTTATATTCAATGCCTCATGGGAAATTGGGGCAATTAACATGTTTAAAACATTACAAAAACTTGCATGAAAAAATATTGAGTCAAATCTACTGAACGTAACAGGGAATGCAGAGAGCATAATTTTGTCTATAGATCTCATTGGCTGGCAGAAGGTAAGCCCACCAAAAGCAGTTATACCTCTGAATATGTATTTGTTCTTCATGCAAAAATAACACTGGAACTCATTCTCAGCACCCTCTTTTTTGATGCAAAACAAAGAAATATTTCCATATCCCTTTAAAAATGTTTTGTTATGAGTAAATCAAACTTTTTTTTCAAATCAATGGTATTTTACTGACTCTTTAATTTGCTTGCCCTCGCAAATAATGTTATTTTTACAGTATAATAGTGTTCTTCTATTGCAGTTTCTGCAATTTGATGCCAGTAATAAACAACCCTCATAACAAAATAATACACCCCTGGCATTTATATTTTTGTCACTAGTGGCTTTATCATATGTTGCCCAAGGCTCTAACAAGCTAAGTATATCGCTAGAGCTGACAAATTTAGGTTTATATTGCTTTATAGGATGCAGTGCATACTCAAAACACAATGCATAAGGAAGTAGAAGGAAAATCCACTGAAAGGAAGTGATGATGTATCTTCCAAAATTCCAGAGTGTCTCAGAAAGCACATGAGCTGTATTTACTGACAATATACAGTGGGAAAGACGTTTTAGTACTCTGGGGATCAATGCGTAAACAAGACACACAATGAAAGTGGGCCATTGTTCTGTTTAACATTTAAACATAATTTATGACCAAAGCAAATGTAGATATAAATGTTGCTACTGCTGTAAAAGAGGTATAATAATAGCCTGATCATCAGTATTGCAATAATGTGTAAATACAATCTAACCCTTTTGCTGCTGAGCTGTTTTTTTTTTTCCATATACAGTACTGCTATTGACATTTAAACATCATATAATTTGTTTCTGTCAGACATTGACATTTCAAATGATATTATTTTTTTGTGGATATACATTGCTTTGGGAAAAAGCCACTACTGCAAAATATAAACTAAATATATTTTTTACTGAAATTGCAATAAAACACAGTGCAAATATCAGTGGGCATGCGGAAATTTACAAAACCTCACCATCAAAAATAATATGGGCTCTATTCTATTGCCCAATTTGTAAATGTATACATACTCAAAACTGCCACTTAATATTGCCACAGAGTCAGTTAGCTACTCGCATTATGATTTTGAGTTACCCGCCCACAATCACTATGGGCCAGCCAAAGATACAAATTTGGCCTTAGAATTCCATTGGTTTTAGAACACCTCGAACATTACAAGATCTAAATAATTAGAGTTAAACAAAATTGATGTGATGAGATCAGTCTCGTCACTGCAAATTGGAGGAGCCCGGTTGCCCAAATTCTACCTTTTGATTATGGCCCATGATTGATACGCTTCATTTCCCCCCTACAAAGACATGGAAGCCATGCTTCATTTGGTCAGAAAGGACTATGATCTATCTTTTGAACCACTGGACCAATTTATATGATTTGGACATATGTTTATATTTGGAGTATGCTGATTCTGAAAATGTAAGTTTTATGTGAATGTGGTGCATAGTTTAAAGTTATGAATAATGTGTAGAAATGTGTTACAGATTCTGACCACCCCCCATCTATGAGGGGTGAGTCACTAAGGCCAGATGGTTGAGAGCAAAGGTTATCTACATGCACAACAGGGGAGATAGCAGAACAAAGAGAGTTTCCAGACATACAGGCTCCATAACCCCATGGGGTCTACAGGTTTGCCCCACAGGTCCAGGCAGTCACCAAGAACCAATAGGATGGCCTGGGGCTTCTCAGCCTTCTTAGCAGGGGCACAGGCATGCTTCCCCTCTGGTGGTCAGAAGGAGCCTCATGTTTCCCATGGTGTGACGCTATGTGATTGGCCAGAGGCCATTAGGGGTTGACCTCAGGTAGCCCCTCCCTCTACTGTGTATGTGAAATGGTTTAGCATGTCTTGTAATTAATAAAGAAGGGAGTTGACTGCTTGACCGTCAAACACAGAGCTTATGTCTCGTTCTTGGGGGGATTCATGGTATGCTGTTACAGACTGACTGCCAGGAGTTTAAGCATCTTGGGGTGCTTTTCCTGTTCAGCTGCTAGCAGCTATTCATGAGGTTCCAGTTGCAGGCTTGGAGCATTTTCCCCTTGGATCCAGTTTGGGGGAATGGGTGTCCTGCAGTAGCTGTCCCTATATCACTGGACGGGCAGATCAACTAAAACGGCCTTGGCACCCCCTTATATGTGTGGGGGTACCGTTACAATTGATATCCTATTAGACCCGTAGCGCTAGCTCACAAATAAAGTGTATCGCACAACTGAAAAAAGTATCAAGTTTCTAAGAAAAATATTGCAAGTCCTAAATAGGACTCACAAGGGCTTTTTCCATCAATTATTAGAGCCTTAACAGCTATTAAACACACAATTCTGTACTTTAAAAATATGGGAAAGCATAAAATTAAATTAGAATTAATTGCACAAAAATCTCAAACCCACAAATATGTTATATTTATATATATCACATATATAGTTGTGAGCATGCGGGCCGTTGCTCACGCTTGCGGGCTCGCGTAGCGAGCCGCGGCCCTCGCAAAGGCGCTCCATGCCAGCAACTGCGACCCTGGCAAACTTTACAACACGACACACCAATTACGACCCTCGCAAACTTTACCTTGCAACGCAAACAACATACGACACACGTTAACACACATTACGACCTCGCAACACTCGGACGCAACTCGCGAACATTACAAAATTCAAAACACAATACATACACACAGCACATACATAAAAAACGTACCTACAGCAACAGGAAGCATCCAGGACCTCAAAAAACCAACTTACACCTTGATTTCACTCAAAATAAAAGAGTTTACACACTAAAAAATTTGCTAAGCGAGAGAAAAAATGGCCGACAAACAAAACGAAAACGAGGCTACAGCACTCTAAACACGGAAAACACCACAACACACTCGCAAAACACCACAAGAAACTCGCAAAACACCACTAAGCACCTACAGATAATCCGCGAAGGCGCATACCACAGATTACCCGCCATTTTACGCCAATGCGGAAGTACACCACTACGCTAACGGTTTAGTCTCTCGCACGCACAGTATTACACTGCACACATTCACCGCGCTTACACAGCAGCTCCACACCACTAATGCTGCAGCAACATCAAAACACATTGACAGCTCTTCAACACAATGCTTCAAAATAGGTAAAGTATATTCATTTATTAATGTATTATATATTTTATTATTACACACCAAACAGCATTAGCTCAATTTCATTGCTGTCATTTTTTTTTTTTTTTTTTTTTATAAAATCAATTTTTATTGAGGAATTCTGGATTTGTATTGACAAAAAGAAAGGAATAATGGTAAACATAGTCCACAAAGTTTCACATAACTAACAGCTTATTTCTAACATGTTGGAACCGTTTCATATAAATAAAATCCCTGTTACAACTCTTTTTCGTTTTTTTGGTGATTTTGTCTAAGTATATTCAAACTTGTCTCTTAAGATTCAAACAATATATAGCGCTTTTGAGGTCTCATTGATCAAATTGCAGGAATTCACATTTCCATGGATGGACCGGTGCAGAAAGAAATATGATAAAAGAAAATGAAATAAAAAGAAAGCTGACAGCATTCTATAAAGTGTAAGGTGAAGTGTCTTCTCCCAGTTACTCCCTGCTCAACCAATCTTTATTTTACCATCTACCCCCTCTGTACCTTTGGAATAGTGAGGAAGTATCTCTCTGTATCCTCTCACCACTTCTTCCCGTCCGCTCCACACTCCACTCCCCAGCAGCACATCAGGAAAGGCTTATTTATTGTTTTCCCTTAACTTAGTCTTAACAAATTGCTATCTGCTCTTCCATCGTCTTGCGATGGTATTCTTGACTGCTAAATATATCAATTGGGCCAGTTTATTCCCCTCCCTTCCTAGTTTTGAGAAGCGCGTTCCCAGAAGACAGGTAGCTACTGATGGTTGGAGTGGGGTTTTGAGAACTCTTGAGATTAGTCTGGTCGTTTCAGACCAAATTTTAAATACCTCAGGGCAGCTCCACCAAGTGTGTATGAAGTCTCCCCTTCCCTGGCACCCCCTAAAGCATCTGTCCGGGATTGTTGGGGATATCTTGTTCAGTCGAACTGGAGTTGTGTATGCCCGGTGTAAGATCTTAAGAGAGGTCTCTAGCAAGCTATAGTTAAATGAACCCTTAGATAGGTTTGATAAGGATTCAGCCCATTTATTCCCATCCCAATTTAGTCCTAGGTCCAACTCCCACTTTGATACAAAGGAAGGCCTCCATGTGCTTGGTGGACAATTGAAGATGTTGTATAGTGATCCTAAGATTCCCTTGGACAAGGCCTCACTTTTACACACTACCGACATCCAAGATTACCTAGGGGGCCCATGGGTCCTATGTATTTCTTCAATCCAGCTTCTAATTTTAATATAATTGAAGAATTCCCGGTGCGGTACCTCAAAGTTCCTAATCATAGATTCTGAAGTTTTCATGTTATCTCCCTCAAACCAAGCCCCTAGTTTATCTAGATCATGAGAAGTCCAGTATTCCTTGGACTTCGCAGTGATGGTGGTTGATAAGGAAGGTGATGTGAAGATTGATGTGAGAGGTGATACAGGATGAGTAAGTTTGTATTTCCACCTAGCCCAATTCCAAACTCTTAGTGTAAACTTAGTTATGGGATTCTTTATTCTAGAGTAAAACACGCTTGTACCTGGAGCCCAAAGAATAATACCCAACGTTAGCGGGGCCATCTGCAACTCCTCAACAAAGACCCAGTTTGGTTGAAGTGGGATGGAGTGAGCTAGGGGGATAGAGGCAAGTTGGGCTGCTCTGAAGTAATTCAGGAAATTAGGACAAGACAGGCCCCCCTTGGATTTATGTACGTACATTGTTTTTCTCGCTATCTTAGTGGGTCTATTTCTCCATATGAACTTAAACACTTGGGTCTGGAAGCGAGCCAATTCTGTGTTTTTTATCTGGATTGGCAGCGTCCTGGCAAAATAGAGCAGCCTCGGCAATATGTTCATTTTAACCGTGGCTACTCTGCCCGTCCACGAGATATGCCGTTTAGTCCAGTTTTCCAGGTCTCTCCGCAGAGCCCTGTAGAGAGGTGGGTAGTTGGCTTTATACATATCGGTTAATGAGTTGGTCAAATTGATCCCTAGATATTTGATGTGTGAGGGGGGCCATAGAAATGAGTTCCCTTCAGGTGATTTAGGGTTTCTAAAGGGATGCCAACACTTAAAGCTTCTGTTTTGTCTTGATTTAGCTTCAGGCCTGATAAGTTGCTATAATCTCTTATCGTGTCCATCAGGGCATCTACGGAGGAGCTAGGGTTCGAGAGGGTGCAGAGAAGGTCGTCAGCAAACAAAGAACACTTTAGATGCTGGTGTCCCACCCGCACCCCCTCTATAGAGGAGTTAGCTCTAATCGCTTGAGCCAAAGACTCAATGGCCAGAGCAAAGAGAAGTGGAGACAGTGGGCAACCCTGTCTTGTACCTCTCTCGATTTTAATGCTGGCCGTATGGGAACCAGGCAATTTTATTGTGGCCCTGGGAAGTGTATAATATGTACGCAGCAGATTTAGGAAGTTTCCTCTGAACCCAAACTTTGCCAGTGCGGCGAATAGTAAGGGCCACTCCGGGGTGTCAAACGCTTTCTCGATGTCCAATGCGAGCAGGCATACAGGGAGACCACTAGACCTAGCCAAGTGAATGACATTTAGAGTCCTCCTAATGTTGTCACTAGTCTGCCTGTTTGGAATAAAGCCTGATTGGTCCTTATGTATCTAGGAGGGTAGGAAGATCGAGATCCTCTGGGAGAAAATGTTGGCCAGTAGTTTGACGTCGCCATTAAGAAGCGAGATTGGTCTATAATTTTTCGCTTCCTTTGGGTCTCGACCCTCCTTGGGGAAGAGCGTCAAGTCGGTATGATTCAACTCTGGGGGGGTTGTCTCTCCTCTCAGAATTGAGTTGAATAGACTGCATAAATGGGGGGCTAGAATTTCTGAGAACTTTTTGTAGTAGATGTTAGTGAACCCGTCATATATCCAGACACAGCCTTTTATACTTGTTTACAAAATACAATGAAAGAATCCATGTTACCTACATCTAGCAACATGGTACTACCCCCTAACAGCCAATGGGAGTTTATTTATATATGATATCCAATAGGAATGTAACACATACTTTTATAAAATCTGTGCGTATATCTGCTTTATATGATACACTTCTGCACAGTAAATAACACTTATTAGACCTACATATTTATTATGACTGAGAGCTGTGTACTGCCGGTAACTGAAATTGCTAAGTCATGGGTCATGTAGACTGAACCATTTCACAACTTATGTCTTATAAAAATGAAAAATACTGGTTTAATGCTTATATACCAGCCAAATATCACACTAACTGGAAAGAGTGCTAATTGTAGATATTTGTATCTTTTTCCCCAAAACTCCCCCCTATGACAATGAAAATTGTCATCAAATGAAGAGTAAAAATATGATAGATTGCAATCTTAATATAAATTTCCCAGGTGTAGCTAAACAATAAAAGATAAACTTATTAGGAGGTAGAGGTAAGATCTTCAGAGTGACATTTAAAGAAACTAATGGTCTCTTAAAATTCAGTCAGCTGAGCTTCCTACAACATATATATATATATATATATATATATTATTAGATATTAGATCTTATCTCATGGAGTCCTTTGCACCTTTTACATTAATACATTCCTAACAAGAACATTGAAAAATAAAACATAATTACCGTATTTATCGGCGTATAACACGCACTTTTTCTCCCTGAAAAAAGGGGGCAAATGATGTGTGCGTGTTATACGCTGATATAATGCTAAGGACTGTGTCTCTTTCCCTCCCCCCTCCTCATCCTCAACCCCCCCTCCTCATTCTAAACCCCCTCCTCATTCTAAACCCCCCTCCTCATTCTAAACCCCCCATCTCATTCTAAACCCCCCTCCTCATTCTAAACCCCCCTCCTCATTCTAAACCTCCCTAAATACTTCCCCCTCTCCCTTTCCCCTCACTTACCTGCTTCTGCTCCGGCCTCCGCTCCTTCTTGACCTGGCGCGCATGTAACGTCACATGCGTGCCACGTCATTAGCATATACCGGGTGCCGGCACCCGGTATATGCTAATGGCGTGGTGCGCATGTGACATCACATGCCCGCCGGGTCAAGAAGCTGCTGTTATATGTTACCAAGAGATAGTCCAGATAGCGGTGCCATAGATATAAAAGTCAAAATATCACAAATATAGTTGTGAGCAAGCTGGTTGTTGCTAACGCTGCGGGCTCGCATAGCGAGCCTGCGGCCCTTGCAAAGCAAGGGCCTCAGTTGCTGGCATGGAGCGCCAAAGGTGCTCCATGCCACCGACTGCGGACCTCGCAAAATTTACGGACTTACAAGAAAAAAATACAAGACGTGGAACTTAGAAAAACAACATTATGACCTCGCAAAAATACAACCTTACCGCTCGAAACCTGCGCACATGAAAACATTAAAAACACAATAAATACAGACAACAAATACATAAAAAGCTTACCCACAGCAAGGGGGGGCACCCAGGACCTTGGAAACTGAAGTTACACCTCAATTTAAGTCGAAATAGAAGAGTTTAGACACCCGAAAATCCCCTAAGCAAGAGAAAAAATGGCCGCCGAAAAAAATGAAAACGAGGCTACAGCACTCTAATGACGCAAAACACCACCAAACACATACAGATTTTTCGAAAAAGACGGACGCGATCCAAGAACAAGCACGCCAAATCAGCCACAGACGCGTACCACACATTAGGCGCCATACACAGCTACCCTAACGGATTTGGCTCGCGCACACACACTTTTTACACTACACACTGCACACATTACTGACACTTACACAGCAGCTGCACAGCCCTCAAAACACACATTGTATGCTGCAGCAACATCAAAACAGATTGCTAGCTCTTCTGCACAATGCTTCCTGCATATATTACTTCAAAATAGGTAAAGTATATTGATGTATTATTTTATTAATTATTTAATTAGCATTAGCAAAAAAAAAATGCTCATAGCACACAAACAACCAACAACCTCGCAATGAGCGACGAAGACGCTCATTACAAGCCACGCGGTAAGCCCCAAAGGCGCTCAACACGTTTCTCGCAATGAGCTCCAAAGCATCTTGGAACACCAACAAAATGTACTGCCCTTACAATCTTATCTTAAGTCGCTAGTGTAAAATAAAATGCAATGGCTAATGCAGAGAAAATGGCCTTACTTTGACCAATTAACAATAACTAGGCCATAAAACCAATTTACCTTTGTACTCATTGTCTTATGAGGCATAGATGATAGATGTAATTTAATAACCAATAAAGTTTGCCCTGATATGACTAATAACCCAAAGTGTATGAATGAATAATTTCTTCTTTCCCTAATTACTATTCCTTATCAGATGTTAGTACATACTAGATCCTAGCAAGTTGATAGAATAATGTGCAAAAATGTTAGAAGCTAAACAATAGTAAAAAGGAAGACAGGTATAGTAAAGTGAAGAAAATAGAAAGAAAATGACAACACAGTGAAAACATATACTCTGACAAACTGCATACAAGCCTAGTCTTACACATCACACTTAGGTAGGTTCTTCATTTTCCATACGGTAAACTATAAACAGAGGGATCAGTCAAAGCAGTAGGCCGTCATGTGCAGATCTTCAGGCAGAAGACAAAGAGTATGTGGCTTTCTGACAGGTCTTTATATCTTTTTTTCTTTTGCAGCAGATATAGGTATTTGCATATTGTAATTTCAATGAGCAAGAGTTTGAATATGTCCTTCATGGGGATGGACCTTGATTTTAAGCATGATTCTAATATTCCTCTTCTTCCATGTCCTTAGGCAAGCATGCTGTGTAGAATTGCAATGTTTCATATAGGTATTCTTTCTGGTTGATGGTCATGTCAATCCATTTCTGTATCAGTCCCGTTGCACAGGAAACCATACAATAACCACAAGTGACCAAAAATTACAAGTATGACACTGATTGAAGTCATCAAAGAGAGTGCTATGCCTTTCCATCTTCCGAAGCACAAATGAAGTCAGCTAGTGAACGGGTTTTCCATCTCTGAATTTTCTGTTAGTTCATTTGACAGGGCGGACAATCCCTCCAAGAACTTTGGAAATTGACTCCCATCAGGTACCATATTGTTAGGGATGATGGTGCTGCAGGCAGTGACAAACATTTTACAAACACCTCCTTCTTTTGCTAGAAGCATGTCAATTGCCATGCGATTTTGCCACGCAATTTGTCTGACCATTTCAGACTATACTAATTTTCTCAGCAGGGTACGATTGTACAAAAGTCAAACTGTGCTGTTCCTGTCTGACCTTCAGTAAAGGTTAGGTTAGTGGCTTCAGGTATCCATTTCACCTCTGAAGCTATCTCTTGACCAAATGGTGGCTCATCATTCTTTCATTTTCCTGGTTAGCTTTTGTGGATATGTCCCTTAATCTGTTTTTGTGTAATCTCTCAGATCAGGGTAGGTATTACTATAATAGCAGTGATATGGATCAAGATTAATATGGACTTTCTCATTCCACACCATCCTGGACTTCTGAAGGAGTGCCACAGTCTCTGTTTGGGCATCATTCTGGGGAACACTTCCTGCTTCCACAAGGCCCCTCTAATCTGTCTGAACATGGCAGTATCTTCACTGGGTTTGAGACGAGTGACCCTATTGGTTTCACTCCCCTTTGTAGCCAGACTTTGTGTAGCAGACAGGTGCGGGGTTACTCAGGTTAACAGTTAGTTTCCCAGGAACGTGCAGACAGAGGCTCTCTCTTGCGGTGGGTCAGATGTATCCGGGAGTTTTTTTTCTGCAATTTTCACAGCTGTCTGGGTAGCCACTAAAACTTGGTAAGGACCCTCCCACCTGGTGTCCATCCAATTTTTTCTTTTGATGGTTTTCACAGGTAGTTCCTGATGTGCCTGTATAAGGAGTCTCTTAGCAAACTCTGTATCTGTTGTCATCTGTTGTCATCAGTTGTCATCAGGATAGGTACTTGGTATATACTTTCTCTCATCATATATGAGGGCATGCTTGTTTTGTCCATCTCCACAGGCACATATTCGCTGTCATCTTCTTCTGGGGTAGGCAAGTGTGACACAAAATCCAAACATACACGATCTAACATACAAGAAACTTCCATACATCTTTTAACTAGACATCCTTACATCATATACACCTAACCTAAAATTTCCCTAACTGTAACATAAATTTAGCATATGCATAACTCTATAATAAACAAAGGGTGGTATAAACTAAAATTAAGTGATAATGTAAATCATGCAAAGCTAATAACCATATTAAATACTTTTTTGTACACAACCTTGAATAGGACTGTGAGTTCTGTAAACAGTGTATCAGTATAATGAATAGATAGTTCAGCTTCAATTAATTTAATATAATTTGAACATTATATGCTTTTAAACAGTTTTTTTCTAATTGTAATAAAACCTTTAAAAAATGTATTTGTTTAATAACCCAGTATTTTACCAATTGCTGTATTTACTTACAACTAGTTTTCTCAAATATTAACCTTTAAAAAAAAACATTTAACACAGGATTTTAATAAAATCTGATTATCCAAAATTGCTGACGGTAAAAAAAGCACAAATATTAAAACTCAAATCTTAATCTGAAATTGATTAGATTTCAGATTACCGTATTTATCGGCGTATAACACGCACCGGTGAATAACACCAACCTCATTTTAAGAAGGAAATTTCAGGAAAAATAAATAAATTTAAAATAAAGAACTTTTAAGCAAAATCCTCAACCTCAACCTCCCTCCTCAACCCCCTCCTCAACCTCCCTCCTCATTCTCCCTCCTCGTCCTCCCTCCTCAACCCCCATCCTCAACTCCCTCCTCAAACCCCTCATCCTCAAACCCCTCCTCAAACCCCCTCCTCCACCCCCTCATCCACCCCCCATCCTCATCCTCCTTCTTCAACCCCCCTATCCTCAACCCCCTCCTCAACCTCAACCCCCTTCCTCAACCTCCCTCCTCATCCTCAACCCCCCTCCACATCCTCAACCCTCCTCCTCAACCTCCCTCCTCATCCTCAACCCCCTCCTCAACCTCCCTCCTCATCCTCCCTCCTCAACCCCCTCACCCGGTATATGCTAATGACGTGGCGCGCATGTGACGTCACATGCGCGCCGGGTCAAGGAGCGGAGCGGAGGCCGGAGCAGAAGCAGGTAAGTGAGGGGGAGGCATTTCGGGGGGTTTAGATTGAGGAGGGGGGTTTAGGTTGAGGGAGGGGTTTAGAATGAGGAGGGAGGTTTAGGTTGAGGGGGGGTTTAGAATGAGGAGGGGGAGTTATAATGCGGAGGGGGGTTTAGAATGAGGAGGGAGGTTGAGGATGAGAAGGGGGGAGGGAATATCGGTGTGTATAACTAGCACCTATCATTTGCCCCCTATTTTCAGGGAGAAAAAGTGCGTGTTATACGCCGATAAATACGGTATATATTTTCTATAAAAATTTTATTACATTGTCGGTCAGATATAAGGAACAATCTTTGCACAAAAATGCAATGATATAATTTGGACACTCTTTTCCTATCTGAATACCAATATTCAGCATGCTCCATTTTAGGAGATCAATAACAACACAAATTCACATGACAATCAGAACATACATGATGTCCTATCACATAGACAGATCTCAACCTAGCTCACACACTTCCAAACACTGTAAACATATGTTCAAACACACCGTAATAATAACACAGAACAGAGGACTAATCTTCCTCTTCTTCAATTTCTCACACTGCACTTACTGCACACGGTACTCACACTCAGTACTCACAGTACTCACAGTATTCACACTCATATTCATGGGCCAAATTCATTCGTGTTTTTTTGCTAATAGCTTTTTTTTTTTCACATCAGCTCCATGCAAATGTAGATAGCCAGCCTACACTCTATCTTTTCATCTAACAGCTCCGCTCTCAAAAACCCAATTAGACATAACTCACCTTTTGCACGCCTTTTCAACAGGTAAGGTACACATCTGTTAAGCGCTATCTACTTTAATTAAAATCTACAGCGCTTATTAAAATAATACCTCGACAGGTACAACATCAAATCAATTCTACTTTATATACACTTCAACCATAGTATCTGGTCATATATAAATAAATCTATATACAGGGACACATTGAACATCTCCAAACTCTGTACTTCACATTTTAAACAAGACCTTCCTTTCTCTTTGCTTCAGCTGTCATTTGCACTCTAAACCCCTCCTTTCACTCGTTCCTGCAACTTCTAGAAGATAACAATAAGTGGGGTGGGAGGGACAAGCGCAAAGCCAAACCAATCTTGAAGTATGTAAATATTTTTATTTTATTATAGCAAATAATTAAAACCGTTACACTCACATTCAATATGATATCAATTCACGTTATATATGAGATGTCACAGATATTGTCCTGTTGTCCTTGTGTTGCTTGGTGTTTTTAATCCAGGCGGCCCAATGTTTAGTGTTTCAATAGTCTAATATCCAATATATCAATTGTTACAAGGATACTTTTACAATAAAAGATAGAAAACAAATAATAGAAACTGTCTTAGTGCTTCAGTGTCCAGACCTCACTCCCCAGACTGATGCATATATTGTTGATGTTAGCAAGCCTCACATAAGATGCTCCAATATCAGTGAGTTTAAGGTCAGCACAAATGACAATTGGTAAAATGTTTGCTCTAATCTTATAATGGTGGATCTAATTAAGACCCATCTATGGGGCTTCTCACATCAGGGAAAAATAGGACCAATATGGTGAAAATAGGTAAAATAGCAGCAACAATAAAATAAATAATGTAATTATAATAAAAGATACAAAAATCAAATTGGATCCTACCAGACGCGTTTCGGCCAAGTCTTTGCCTTTCTAAAAGGTGATCTTGAATAAAATTGTTCTCCTGATATTTGGGCTGTCTTTATGTATCCTCCTCAGTGCCCTTTCCCCTCCACATTGGCGCCAAATTCCCATCATCCACCACTCCCGGAAACTGGAAACCGGAAGTGACATCACTCCCGGCATGCATTGCCCCCGGAAGCTGGAAGTGTAAGAGGTGGAGGGAAAAAAAAAAGAAACTGGAAGTGACGTCACTCCTGGCATGCATTGCACCAGAAGTTGGAGGGGGGGGGGGGGGAGGAACCAGAAGTGACATCACTCCCAGCATGCATTGCACTAGAAGTGAAAATAAATACCGTATTTTTCGCCGTATAAGACGCACTTTTTCTTCCCCAAAACTGGGGGAGGAAAGTTGGTGCGTCTTATACGGCGAATATGCCTTTTGAAACTGCCTCTGTCCTCTTGATTTCACCCCAGCGCTTCCTACCAGCATCGCGTCGGCCGGTGCGTCCTAGTGACGTCACACACGCAACGCTGCAGTACACGTGGAGTGCTGGTAGGAAGCGCTGGGGTGAGATCAAGATGGCAGAGATCAGAAGGAAGGTGAGGATCAGGGGGATCAGGGGGGTCAGGGAGGATCAGGAGGGTCAGGGAGGGTCAAGGGCTCCCAAATGCTGCAGTATATGGATATGTATGTGTATGTGTGTATGTATGTATGTGTGTGTGTATGTATGTATGTGTGTGTGTATGTATGTATGTTGTGTGTGTATGTGTGTGTATGTGTGTGTATGTGTGTGTATATATGTATGTATGTGTATGTATATTTATGTGTGTATGTATATGTATGTATGTGTATCTATAAAGGTGAGGATCAGGACGGTCAGGGAGGATCAGGAGGGTCAGGGAGGATCAGGAGGGTCAGGGAGGGTCAATGGCTCCCAAATGCTGCAGTATATGGATATGTATGTGTATGTATGTATGTGTGTGTATGTATGTGTGTGTGTATGTATGTGTGTATGTGTGTGTATGTGTGTGTATGTGTGTGTATGTGTGTGTATATATGTATGTATGTGTATGTATATTTATGTGTGTATGTATATGTATGTATGTGTATCTATATATATATATATATATATATATATATATATATATATATTTGTGTGTAATGTAGGTGTGTATCTGTGTGTAAAGTGTATTTGTGTTTGAGTGTATTTGTGTTTGATTCAGATTTTTTTTTTCTTGTTTTCCTCCTCTAAAAACTAGGTGCGTCTTATCTGCCGGTGCGTCTTATAGGGCGAAAAATACGGTAAATAAATAATTTCTAGAAGATGTTGGTTTTTCTGACATAGGCTTTGAGGCGTCAAAGGTGGAGTCAGAAGGAGTGGGTTGATAAATATGCATGACTCGCTCCACATCACTAAGCTCCACCCACTTGGATGGGGCTGGTTTGAACACTCTTTTTGATTTCAGACTGTTCCAACAGTACAAGTGTACAGTCATTGGCTTCACTGTACTCCTTCCACACTCCATCACTGACATCTAACCACAGAGTTCTACATGAGGTTTTAATCCTGCTTCCCTCCTTTCTGCACTTGGAAAACATAATTTCTACAGATAAAAAAAACACTGGATACAAAATAAATACAGACACAAGACACAACACATAACATACAATTACATTATTGTGAGCTCACAAAATTTACATGCACATAAATATTCTTAAATCAATTTGTAAGAATCAAAAAAATTAAATAAAATAATAAAAAATAAAAATAAAACAACCAACTTTTAGCAACTCATATATATATATATATATATATATATATATATATATATATATATATTTACCTATAACTAATCATAATTAGTATAAATACATAATTGTATTAGAAAGAATCAAAAATAAAAGAAGATATATTTCCATCAAGCTCTAATAAAAAAAAAAACATAAAACCAATTTATCAAACTACATATGACACTCTATTGGGGTTAAATATACAATATTTTCTATAATCAAGTATAATTTCACTGAAACAACTGTTTAACTCACTCATTAAATCCTTTATCTCATCAATATTTACATAAAAATCATCATTATCACTTGCAATAGTGTTTGTGCTAATGCTGGTGTAGAAGGTGCAAAGCACCTGGAGCACTACAACAGAGTAAGTGACTCTATTGCTATCAGTAAATAACAACACAATACATGTTATTAGGTGTGCAAGTTAGGCAATTACATATGCACTGGCTTTTGCTCTACCTGAATAACTCATTATAATACATTATTTAATCTTTACCGGAACAGTTTTTTACTTTACGCTCTATACCTTTAAGGATACAAGGGGGGTTGAAATCATAAAAATACATATGCACTCGTGAAAAAAAAAAACAGACAACAAAGTCTTTAACTCTAGAATCTGGATATCCTCAGACTTCCAACAACAACATTTTATACCAACTGGATTTAGAATGACAAAGAAAAAACATACAAAGCAAAACACAAAGTTTACTAAAAAATCCTAATACTATCCTCAAACTGAAGAAGTAACTTATACATGAACATTTACACATTTTTGAAGTAAAATAACACAACCTCCCAAATGCAGGAACTAAAATCTATTACTGTAATTTAATCACCAATTTCTGCCTCCATAACTCCCTGTGATTTATTATCTAATCTAAAATAATGGGGCGCTCTCTGTTTCTCGCGCTCTTTGTTTCTGTACTCTTTACAATACATTCAAAAACTATCTTTATTGTCTGACCAATTTCACATACCAAAAGTCTTTCTTTGATCACTTGCTAAATTCTGTCTAAGAAGCAAGCCTCACACATTTAATGTCTTCTCCTTTTCCAAGCTCCGTGCTACCTTAACACTTATAACCTGAGAAAAAACTTTCCACAAACATTCAATTACTTAATAAAAATCAACTTAAAGAGAAAAATCTCTGTAACTTTAGGCAATGTGCCAATTTAAACAACTTCAAAAGCCATCTTCCTTAGGGTGAAGGGCAAGAGCATTTGCCTGGGCTTTATGACAGCTTCAGTCATTTTAACTACAACATTTTACACACAGCACCAATTCTTTTAACAAATGCTCTCTCTAAAGAATTAATCATAGCTTAAATCACACGTTTTGTTACTTTCGTTAACCCTGGGCATGTTGCCAACTGCAAGGTTAGGATACAAATCTTTATCAGAAAAACTAATTACATCAAAGATACAATTATAACATATTTAAAGGGACATGCACAAACTTCAGCAAGATGAAAAAGCTATATTTCTTTTTAGCAATCTAACAAGAAGACTACATAGCCAGCTTATAAAACATAGCATGCACTATACACACACACACCAAGTCCTTTCTGTGGCTCATATCCATAAATAGCCCGGGTGTATTTACGGACATTTAAGCGCAGCCTCACGTTAGGATACCAAAATGATGAGGGTAAAAACACATACTTACATACTGTGAACCTAATCATGATATCAAAAATAGAGTCTTCTGGTGATTTTCTTATTATTATAGTTTATTTCTAAAAAATGTGGATCAGTAACAAAAACACACCCAATGTGGCTGCCACTGACTCACTCACTGAACTGCTACTACTGAAATATATTCAGACACAGCCTTTTATACTTGTTTACATAAGACAAAGAAATAATCATCCATCTAGCAACATGGTACTACCCACTAGCAATCAATGACAGTTATGATATGCAATAAGAATATAACACATACTTTCGTAAAATCGGCGCATATATCTCCTTTATAAGACACACTTCTGCTCAGTAAATAACACTTATTAGACCTTGGGGATGACCGAAAATATATATTTATTATAACTGAGAGCTGTGGACTGTCTGTAACTGAAATTGCTAAGTCATGGGTCATGTAGACATAACCATTTAATAACTTATGTCTTAAAAAAATAGAAAATACTGGTTTAATGCTTATATCCCAGTCAAATATCACACTAACTGGAAAGAGTGCTAATTGTATATATATACAGTGGATATAAAAAGTCTACACATCCCTGTTAAAATGTCAGGTTTCTGTACTGTAAAAAAAGAGACAAAGATAAATCATTTCAGAACTTTTTCCACCTTTAATGTGACCTATAAACTGTACAACTCAATTGAAAAACAAACTGAAATCTTTTAGGTGGAGGGAAGAAAAAAAAGAAAAAAATAATGTGGTTGCATAAGTCTGCACACCCTCTTATAACTGGGGATGTAGCTGTGTTCAGAATTAAGCAATCACATTCCAAATCATGTTAAATAGGAGTCAGCATACACCTGCCATCCTTTAAAGTGCCTCTAACCCCAAATAAAGTTCAGCTGCTCTATTTGGTCTTTCCTGAAATTTTCTTAGTCGCATCCCACAGCAAAAGCCATGGTCCACAGAGAGCTTCCAAAGCATCAGAGGGATCTCATTGTTAAAAGGTATCAGTCAGGAGAAGGGTACAAAATAATTTCCAAGGCATTAGATATACCATGGAACACAGTGAAGACAGTCATCATCAAGTGGAGAAGATATGGCCCAACAGTGACATTACCAAGAACTGGAGCTCCCTCCAAAATATGTTAACAAATTTAAGGATCTTTGTATCTTTTTCCCCAACAGGTCCTGGGACTTAAGAGGTTAATACATATCATGGAACCCGCATGGACTAGAACAGTTGCTTTACTGAATTTTATAGATTTTTTTTCTGCTGGATTGCGAGGCCAATCTCTAAATACCCTTCTTGACACTAATTCATTTATAGTCCCTGAGTGAAGTTTAAGTATAAACTCCATCTTTTACTGATGTCATGATGGCAGTCTCATTTACTATTGGCTGTGTATAAAAGTAAATTACGGGCTTGCTTAAATATTGTCAGATCACATGACCACGGACCCTGAAATAAGACTTAAAAAGGCAGGATACAAGTTCAGTCTTGAGGTCAGAATTTGCGAGCTGGAGTCAATAGAATACATCTAAACATTTATAAAAATAAACACAGCCATATTTGTGAGTTTGAGGCATTTGCGAGCAGGTGATAGAATAGGGCCCTATGATTCAATATTTAGTATCAGTTTACTTTTTAGCATTCACAGAACACCACGATTTAAGAGTATTCATATCATTTTTTCAATAAAGAAAGACTTTGAAAAATATTATATTTTTTTGCTTTCACTTGTATACATCCATATCTATTATTTCCTGTGTATTATTCACACACAAAAAAAAAAAAACTAAGTCAGAGGTGCTCATCAGAGAACGAACCAACCTTAATAGGTTAGTTCTATGGCCATGATAAACCACTCTAAGAGCAACCTATTTTAGCTCGCTTGTGCCCTTCACAGGGAGAAATATCCTGCAGTATATCAGTCTGGTCCCACTCAAAAGAGTGACCCAGTTCCAATAACAGGCAATTCTACCCTGAACAGGAGAAACAGCAAACCCCAGATGCAATTCGGCTTTAATGGGCCTCGTCAGTGATGTGCAGATGAACTCACTAAGGCACAGTGAGCAAGGGGTCCAAGTCTGGAGTCCCCTATTACCCTAAGGGAGACTAAACCCTAAGGGTAATTTGCATAAACAAAAAACCTAAGTCAGAGGTACTCATCAGAGAATGAACCAACCTTAATAGGTTAGTTCTATGGCCATGATAAGCTACTCTGAGAGCAACCTCTTTTAGCTCACTTGTGCCCTTCACAGGGAGAAATATCCTGTAGTATATCAGTCTGGTCCCACTCAAAAGAGTGACCCTGCTCCGAAATACCAGGTAATTCTACCCTGAACAGGAGAAACAGCAAACCCCAGACGCATTTCGGCCTTTATGGGCATCGTCAGTGAGGTGTAGCTGAACTCCCTAAGGCACAGTGAGCAAGGGGTCCAAGTCTGGAGTCCCCTATTACCCTAAGGGAGACTAAACCCTAAGGGTAATTTGCATAAACAAAAAACCTAAGTCAGAGGTACTCATCAGAGAACGAACCAACCTTAATAGGTTAGTTCTATGGACATGATAAGCTACTCTGAGAGCAACCTCTTTTAGCTCACTTGTGCCCTTCACAGGGAGAAATATCCTGTAGTATATCAGTCTGGTCCCACTCAAAAGAGTGACCCAGCTCCGAAATACCAGGCAATTCTACCCTGAACAGGAGAAACAGCAAACCCCAGACGTATTTTGGCCTTTATGGGCTTCGTCAGTGAGGTGCAGCTGAACTCCTTAAGGCACAGTAAGCAAGGGGTCCTCGTCTGCAGTCCCTTATTACCCTATGGGAGACTAAACCCTAAGGGTAATTTCCATAAACAAAAAACCTAAGTCAGAGGTACTCATCAGAGAACGAACCAACCTTAACAGGTTAGTTCTATGGCCATGATAAGCCACTCTGAGAGCAACCTCTTTTAGCTCACTTGTGCCCTTCACAGGGAGAAATATCCTGTAGTATATCAGTCTGGTCCCACTCAAAAGAGTGACCCTGCTCCGAAATACCAGGTAATTCTACCCTGAACAGGAGAAACAGCAAACCCCAGACGCATTTCGGCCTTTATGGGCATCGTCAGTGAGGTGCAGCTGAACTCCCTAAGGCACAGTGAGCAATTCAGCTTTATTTCTTTATAAGGCCCTGAAACTTTGGGAAAAGCAATGAGTCAGAAAGCAACAGAAAGGTTATTTTTCTTATGAATTTTGAAAAATGTAACCATTGTTAATTTTTGTTTCTTTAAACACTGCCATTACAAAAAAATTACGTCAATTTTAAAATCAATTCACTTTTTCCAAAACACTGAACTTTAGCAGTTTTTCCCAATAAAAGAAACGTTAGAATGTTATTTTAGTGACATTAGTATAAGCATAGAGAATAATAAAGGGAATGGATGCACCTTACACTGTGTCCCTACAATAACTCTTGTGTGGCAGAGGTTAGGGACCCACCACTTACCCCCTAGTGATTACTAAACTAAGAAATGCAATTCCTAGGCTTATAATCTACTCTTACTGCAATATAGACTCATTCCCATTCATTTTAAGTATAGAAGAACATCTTCTTAATGCCCGATGACTGATTCAGTGTTTAGAACAAGGGACACTCTCAGTGAGGAATCTGATGTCATCATCCAGGTACAGGTCTGACACATGTGTTTCGCGTCATCCACTTCCACAGAGACCAAAGGGAGGAGTTCCAGATGCCCAGTTTAAATAGGGTAAGTAATCTGCTCACATGCTTTTAATTAACTCATTATGTTGTTTATTTCAGGTAATTGGACCCTTATAGACTATATGCTGCAGATTGAAAGAAAAAAAAACATAAGCATAATGAATAAAATACATTGTATAGTTTCTCATGTGTTTTCTTCTATACTTAAAACACAGGTGACAATGGGAATTATTCCATATTGCAGTAAGAGTAGATTTTAAGCTTAGGGATTGTATTTCTTAGCTTAGAAATTGCTAGGGGTAAGTGGTAGGTCCCTAACCTCTGCCACACTGCAAGACGTTGTCACACTTTGTGTGGTGCGTACGAGTTAGGCGATGAGCATCGCAGGTGCTCATCGCTTGCGAGCCTCGCAAAGCGAGGCATGCCGTTAACGCATAGCACTTAGGCGATGAGTGCCGAAGGCGCTCATTGGTGCAAGCCTCGTGAAGCTGTTGAGTCAATTAAAGACACAGGACTTAGCCACAAAACACTTAGTAAACGCGCAATCACATTAGCCTTCAAAAACTTGTCAAATGCGGGACTTAGAAAAAAAATACGAGACACGGGACTTTGAAAAAAAAAATACGAGATACCAAAAATACAAGGTTAACGGCCGAACCGTGAACATCCAAAAAACACAAAGAAAATACAAATAAATACAACAAAAATATCACCCACAGCAGGGGGAACAGGCAGGACATCTGGGTGTGAGGTGCAACGTGAATTTAAGCCTATTTCATCGACTTTCACCACACGAAAATCACCAAAGCAAGAAAAAAAATTAATGCCGAAAAAAACAAAAACGAGACTACACGACCCTGGACCATGCAAAACACTGCCAAACGCTTAGCTCTTTACCATGGCACTTTGCGAGACGCAGGACTTAGAAACAATAATACAACAGAGCAAAAATATGAGGTTAACAGCCAAACCACGAACAACAAAAAAACAATAAAAACACACAAAAAATACAAAGAAATACAACAAAAACATCACCGACAGCATGGGGGAACAGCCAGGACATCTGGGAGTGAGGTTCAAATCAATTTAAATGCGATTTCAACGACTTTCACCACACCAAAGTCGCCTAAGCAAGAAAAAAAATGGCAGCCCAAAAAAATTAAAACAAGGCAAAAATACAACCAGACGCGTAGCACTTTCACACAGCAGTGGTCGAAATACAAAATACGGAAAAAACATGCGAGACGCGTAACACAGTAATAACATTACCAATCTACAATGGAGATTTACACAACTACACCAACGGATTTCCCTCGCGCACACAAACCATTTAGACTGCACAGTTGGCACATTCATTACACTTTATCATCAGAGCACCAACATGCACTGTACATTGTATGGTGCTGGAAAATATGAACGGATTGTTAGCTCTTCAGGCTACTGATTGGTGAATATATTCATTGCAAATAGGTAAAGTATATAAATGTATTCAAGAAATAATTAATTCATTATTAATTAAGTAAATATAGATGAATATATATCTCCCTTTATAATGAGTGCCGAAGATGCTCAGAGGAGCAAAAATAGACGAAACGAGTAGCACGCCATGAGCACCGAAGGCCCTCACAGTACAAAAATGTTTTACATTGTGTGTCAAACAGCATTCCCGCTAGTTATTTAATAAAAGGTATATTTTATTACCAGTGTCTCAATCATGATTTCCAATTGTCATCAACTGCGTTATACTTAATGATGCCACATCATAGTGTATTTTTCTAAAAAATTTTATATATACAATCTGTCTAAAAAGTAACGGCTTTGCTTAATTTAACATGATCATGCCCTGAAATGCTACATAATGGTTCATGGTTTGAGTGTGGAAACTGTGTGCCTGCAATTACGGGTCTGAGCAGCATGAAACACTGGTAGTGTGAAGCCCTTCCCCTTTGGACAAGATGGCAGCTATCATGAGGGAGAAGTTTTTATCACATTTTTTTTTTATAATAAAATGAAAAATAATAATTAAAGCAATGTTAGGCACAGTACCGAATCTATACTTGTAAGAGAAATGTCCCCATCCCCTTAGGTACTGGCAAACTAGTTCAGAGGTTTATATTCACATATACAACAAACAGAAACAGAAAGGAGGTCCTTTTTTCTATTTGTTGAATGTACAAGTATTTTTTATGACAAGGAAAGACTAGCATTGTTAGAGATCAAGCGTGCATAGAGTACATCATTACAGGATACAATGCATTCTGACTGAACAAGGAAGCTAAAAATCCACAGTGGGAAAATGATGAAGCATCTTCCAAAATTCTTGAGTCTTTCAGATAGCACTTGAGCTGTATTTACTGACAATATGCAGTGGGAACTGTCACACACGGGGGATCCATGTCACTCGGAAACCAGACAGATATAAACACACTGTAGCTATTGTTAACTGTTAAACAGAAAACATGACTAAAGCAAAAATAATACTTAGCTTGTAGCTGCCTTGTATACAATCTAAAAATAATGTTTCCTTCCAGTATTTTAAGAATGTGGTAATACATTTTAACTTTGTTTGCTTAGTACTGAGGCTTAGAGGTGTGATAAATATAAATAAAAATGGCAAATTAACTATAAATGGACCACTGGATTTAAAGAGATACATAATGCAACAGGTTAATACTATTAACAGGAGCATTGTAAGTTAGCTTTCTTGTGATTACTGGTAATAATTGCTTAATACTCCCTGGGTTTCTAACGGGAATACACTAAACTAGCACCATCAAATATCTATCTATCTATATATCTATATTTCCAAACCTCTTCCCATAGCAGGGAATGGTTTAAATAAAAATAAAAGTATGTAAGGGGTTTATGACCCTCCTGCCATGTCACTTTACCCACTATGCACCCGGGTATTCCCCAGTATTCCCTCTCAATACCCACTACCCCTTATGAGCCTGTGTATCCCCAGGGATTTCTCCTCAATACCCACTACCCCTTATGAGCCTTTGTGTCTCCAGGGGTTCCCCCTCAATACCTCATAAGAATCCCTACGGACCCCATGGGGCCTCTAACCGTAACCATGGGGTTTCCTATGGACCCCCTGGTAACAAATATTAACTTTGTTACCATGGGAGTCATTATGGATCTCAGGGGTATCTAATATTAACCCCTATACCATGGGGTTCCCTATGGACACCCATGGTATACTAGACTATAACAATGGGTCGCCATGACACCAAAATGTAACCCCTTTACCAGAGGGCACCTAAATTACCCATATAATTCAGTGGTCCCTACAGACACCATGTTATACTATACTATAATCATGGGGGTAACTATGGACCCCCCATGGCACCTATATCTAACTCCCCCATGGCACCCGGACCAAATAGGTCCTTATAGACTACCATGGACCCTAATCCCCAATGGGAATCCAAAAGGACACCCATTGTCCCTAACACTAATCCTTTAGAATGATTGCAGAAAAATATATATTTACAGAAAATAAATATTTAAGCAGCTTACTTCTTGTTAATATGTACTGTACACATAGTTGGAGAATTATAGCTAGTATAAATAAGCACTTTTTATAAGCTATATACTCCTTTCAGTTTTGTGACATTTAAAAAGAGCTCTGTGTGAGGTCCAATGGTTAGCATTTGTTGCTGAATGGTTCTTATGCAAATTGTATTTGATATAAAATATTTGAATCATCAAGAAACAGATGTTGTACAAATTACATACCTGAATTAGGAGGTCTAATTACAGCTAAGCACATTTTATTTTTTAAGTAAGATTTCTGAAAATTAAATTTACTTTATATGACATTATACTGAAACCACATACTTGTTACGCTATAAAAGTTATAGTGTAATATACTGAAAAATTTGCTGTTAGTTGTATTTGCCTTGAGACTTTCCAGAAGACCTTGCTTGATGAAATCAAAAAGATAGATGACCGGGACATGGTCTTATGTTGGAGAAACTCTTATCATCAGCCCAGTGGTGGGGCTGATGAATTGAGGGCCCCGGTGCAAAATATTTTGGGGACCCCCATGCAACTTCCCTGACAAAAAAAGGCCAAAAATATATGTAGATAACCAGATCCCCCCTATGGTGATCAGATCACTTTTCTATAAAGTTATCATCTGCCATATTCTTCTAATAAAGTAAGATTCCTCATTTACTGCCAGTAGCAGAGGGCCCTACCTCCGCCCCTGAATCACCCTCTAACATGCAGCCTCTAACATAGAACTAGTGAATGGAGGGGCCCCATGTAAAATAAATGTGAGGCCCACCTTGCACCTTCTCTATCTAGCGCCAACCCTTCTCCTAATAAGTTTAGAGGCCCTCTTTATCCGAAGATATTTTCATTAGAGAGGGGTGCTGTAATGGGCCAAGTGACTTGCACTTGTTGCACCAGCAGTAGCTCCTCCCCTGCACCCAATAATTTCAGTTCATTTAAGTAACATTTGAGCATCTTCTTCTATTGGTCTGATTGGGTCTGATTTTTCCTTATTAGCTCAGATAAAATATAAATAATAGCATATAAAATAACGTCTCCATAATGCCTAAAGTTATACATAAACTGAGCTTGTTCATAAAATTATCGCAGTTCTTGGTAAAATGCTCTTGAGTTCTGTTGGTTTGCAACTACCGCTTCCTAGTTCCTGCTTGGATTGTACTTCTGATGGGGTTGTGACTTGATGACATCACTGTGTGATGATGTCAGATATCACCCCTCATGAGTGACGTACCCAAAAACTTACTTTACCTAGGGATTAATCCAAATCTGCATGCTACACCATCATTAGTTGACTGAACCATGTATTACTTGAGCTACTAAGAAACAAGAGATTCCATAGCTATAAGATTATATCAACAATTGCACTTCTTCAAATGTAGGACATGATTAAAGGAACATTAAACATAATTTTTTTTTCTGTCTAGTATCTGAGAGAGAGGATTTGATTATGTACCACTGTGTGATTTTTTCAAAGCTAATTCAAATATTGAACTGGTCTATGGGCTTGTCCTTGTAATAGAGATGTACAAGTCATAGCAGTGAGATCTAGAGACATACATATGCTCTGTGCACTTCCTGTTAGTTTCAATGAAACATATATTACTTAATATTTATTCATGCAAACCCACAACTTTGGTAATGTTTAAAGCATGTTCATTTAAATGCATGAAAAAAAAAGAATTGTGTTTCATGTCCGTGTATGCATGGAGACTAAATACATTGTCAAGCTGGAAAAAAACAGCCTTTTGAGCCAATCCAATTACAGCTGTGAATTCAGTTCAGTGTCAGTTTGCTTCATTTCCTGTGTGTTTCTGTAACTTCTGTAAAATTGACTATTTTCTCTGAAACGCAAGATTCTTGACGGAAAACATGGCAAAAATAGACTATTTCTCTAAAGCTTGCATACTTTTTTCATTGTTTCAAAATGCTTATCCACCTTTTAACAAATTCTACAAATTCAAGGAGCAATATATGATTTATTAAATAACATATTAATTATTAATGAAAGCAAGCTGTATACAGTGCCTTGCAAAAGTATTCACCCCCCTTGGCATTTTTCGTGTTTTGTTGCCTCACAACCTGGAATTAACAAGGATTGTTTTAGGATTTGCACCACTGGGATATTTGCCCATTCCTTCTCGCAAAACTACTCCAGCTCCTTCAAGTTGGATGGTTTGCGCTTGTGAACAGCAATCTTTAAGTCTTACCACAGATTTTCTATTGGATTGAGTTTTGGGCTTTGACTAGGCCATTCCAACACATTTACATGTTTCCCCTTAAACCACTCAAGTGCTGCTTTAGCAGTGTGTTTGGGGTCAATGTCCTGCTGGAAAGTGAACCTCTGTCCTAGCCTCAAATCACTCACAGAGTGGTACAGATTTTGCTCAAGAATATCCCTGTATTTAGCACCATACATCTTCCCTGGCCAGTTTCCCAGTCCCGGCTGCTGAAACACATCCCCACAGCATGATGCTGCCACCACCATGTTTCACTGTGGGGATGGTGTTCTTTGGGTGATGTGATGTTTTGGGTTTGTGGAAGACATAGCAATTTCTTTGATAGCTGAAAAGTAAAATTTTAGTCTCATCAGACCAGAGCACCTTCCTCCATACATTTTGGGAGTCTCCCACATTCCTTTTCACAAAATCAAAACGTGCCGTTTTGTTTTTTGCTGAAAGTAATGGCTTCTGGCCACTCTGCCATAAAGCCCAACTCTATGGAGCGTACGGCTTATTGTCGTCCTATGTACAGATACTCCAGTCTCTGCTGTGGAACTCTGCAGCTCCTCCAGGGTTACCTTAGGTCTCTGTGCTGCCTCTCTGATTAATGCCCTCCTTGCCCGGTCCGTGAGTTTTGGTGGGCGGCCGTTTCTCGGCAGGTTTGCTGTTTTGCCATGTTCTTTCCATTTGGTTGTGATAGATTTGATGATGCTCCTGAGGATCATCAAAAATGTGGATATTTCTTTCTAACCTAACCCTGACTTGTACTTCTCAACAACATTGTCCCTTACTTGTTTAGAGATTTCCTTGGTCTTTATGGCAGTGTTTGGTTAGTGGTGCCTCTTGCTTAGGTGTTGCAGCCTCTGGGGCCTTTCATGTATATGTAATGACAGATCATGTGACACTTACATTGCACACAGGTGGACATCATTTCACTAATTATGTGACTTCTGGCAGTAATTGGTTGCACCAGAGCTTTTTATGGGCTTCATAAAAAGGGGGTGAATACATATGCACATGACAATTTTCTGTTTTCTATTTATAAAAAAAGCACAGAGCATATCTTTTTTACAGAAGTTTTTAGTTAGTGAAGACTTTGCTTTTGGATAGAAGTTCACTAACTAAAAACTTATGTAAAAAAATATGCTCTGTGCTTTTATAGAGCCCTTTTCAATTGGCCGAATCCCAATTTAATAAGGCTGTCTGTCTAAAGAGTCACTCTAATTATTCACCTGTTATAAGTGATAATGCTCTAGTGGAAGCCACCATTTTTGTTTCTTCTGTTTGGATGCTAGGAGAAACCTAAAATGCAGAAACGTTTGCAATAGCTGAAATGGAAATGTGTAAGTGCTTTCCCTAATGAACATCATACTAGTTTACAAAGAAAGCTGCTTGATTAATCAGCTCAGTCAAAGCAATGGCATCCAAGAGAAAGGCATACTTGAATATAATAGGTAATAAATATGTCTGTATTTATAAAGTCTCTATTTATTGTTTTATTTTCTACAAATATTTTCAGTTTTCCTATTTTGAAAGAGAATATGTAAATATAAATATACACAGTGGTCCCAATGTGGGATAGTTGGAAAGTATACAAATAAAATGAAACTTTACACATTTCTGAAATGCTTTTTTATTACTTATCAGAGCAGTTTTGGGAGAAAAATCCTTGTAATGAGGCATAGTTTGCACCCAAATTAAAAGATTCTACAAGTCAACGCATTTGAGAAATACCAAATGTCTGCATTATTGCTCTGTAAATTCCCAGACCTGTTTAACAGGCTATTGTGAAAGAGAGGGGCCCTTGGGGATCATGGTTTAAGGTGTATATGAGATAGTGTGATACATGAAGCTGCACTAACACGTGTCTGGATTACTGACCGAGACTTATACATTAAAAATCAGAACAATATTGTATATTTAGAAACAAATTCTGGAAATGTAATTTGATAATGTTTTTTTTTTGCCATAAGGGAGTTTGCCATATACCCTATGTATAACCATGGCTGTCATGAGGGAGGTTAAAAGGGTAATGGTCAAAGGGATTCTATAAAAAAAAGCAGCTAATTAGTATTAATGTTAAATAGATGATGCTGAATTTCCCAGGTACACTAATATAATGTATAATCATTGTTTCATGATTTTTAAGAATAAACTAAAACAAGCTATTTTATTTTGAGATCCCTTTAAATGACCACTGTAGTTTATTTATAAGCAAAGCTCATGTGTTTGTTTGTTGGATATGTAGTATTAAAAATAGTATGCAGGACTTAGCTAAAAAAAAGTCTGATCAGACAGACTCTGGTTCAGACTGAGCATGCTCAGTAAAGATGGCCAGGCCTATTATGACTGGGGCAGTTGCAGGCAGGTTACAAAAAGTTCTTACCTCTGTGTATAGATCATAGCACAGCCTGTGTCCATGATTCATGAGCAGTCAGCCACAGATAGAGCTGACCACACCCCCTGACAAGGCACAGGGAGGAGGAGATAAGCAGCTTTGTTTGAGGGAAAACCGATACATACAAAATTAAGAAAAAAATAAAACTTTCTTTATTTTAAAACTGCATACTGTTTTAATAATCTCTTCCCAAGAAACAAAGATATGAGCTTTAACTGTAAATTCAATACAATGGTCTTTCTAGTGATAAGCGTTCATTGAGCTTAGTTACAATGAAAATTAACCAGTATTGCAAAACATATATTTCGTATGTAATAGTAATGTATTTAAATAGACAGCCTTTAGAGAATTGCCTCCTCCTTTTATCAAGCTACAAGCAATACTGACAAGTAATAAAATCCTCAGTTTTCAATATACAGTAAACTCCCAGTTATCCGGCACCGAACCAACCACCACTCTCAAGCAACCGGCACCGGCATCAATTCCCTATTTTTTACTTTGATCAAGATTTTCGTTCGAGACTGCAAAAAAAAATGCTAACTTTTTTTCTAATTATTTTGTCTGTGCCTAAATGGCCCAGTTTAGGTGCTAATGCCTTTTTAAGAGCATTTTGAGGGGGTTTGGGGTGTTTAATGGTCGTTTAGACCCATAAATTCGGGGACTCCTGATTAACCGACAACGACACTTATCCGGCATTAGGGAGTCCCCATAGGTGACGGATAACCGGGAATTTACTGTATAATGAATTGGATTGATACAGTATTTTTTTAAAAAAAACGACTATTTATATAATTATGCTAATAGTCTCATTTTCATTTGGGTTTTAGTAAAGGAACACTGTATATTAAAATTATAAAAATGTAAATCAGAAAGTGTGATGCTGCCTAACAGCATAATTGGGCAGGAAAGTGTGAAAATCCTTTTTTATTTTTAAAATAGATATGAACGGTATGCTTTGTATGGTCCATAGAAGCATACATGACAGTTTGTACTGTGCAGATATCTTGTTTGTTGTGAAAGTATTCAATATGTTTGCATTGCATGGATATTAGCTTTTAAAGGGATATGGAACACAATTCTTATATTTATGAGCATGATTTAACCATTATCAAAGTTCTGTTTTGCATGAAACAATGTTAAGTAAAACCTGCTTAAACTTCATTGAAACTAACAGGAAATGAACAGAGCATACTGTACATATGTCTATAGATTTCATTGGCAGACAAGTATGAGTCAAGGACCCAAATCAGTCAAACTTTTTATTTATTTATATATTTATTTGGTTACGAGACCATCATTTAAAAATAGAAAACAGACAATAACTTGATCAAATACCCTCTTTCAAATGCAGCAAAGGAAAATGCTTTCAATGTCCCTTTAAATAGTATGTCCATCATTAAACTTTAGTCTTAATAAGCATAGTTAGGAATGGAAACTGTCATAAAAGTAATTTAAATTAGAAAAACTAATCCCTTATCCCTCAGGGTCCTTGTAGGCGTCTTTGATAAGTTTGTATATGTGAGAGGGGAGCTTTAGATTGTTAGTTTGTGACTTTTCAATTTTGCTTGGGGCTTTGAGGAAAGCTCTGCGGACACTGGATTCTAAGCTCGAGGCCAGGGCCCTCCATCCTTTGCATGTGTCAATATTGCTATTGTTTTTTGCCTAGATCTTAACTCGTGTATTGCACTACGTAATATGTTGGTGCGTTACAAATAAATGATAGTAATAATAATAATTTATGCATTAGTATGCTTTGCAGCTAACCTTGTGACTGCAGATGCTATCTCAAATGCTGAACTTTAATTGAAAGAGAAGGATACAGTGTTCAGCTTATTACAGAATTTATTGTTTAGATGAATGGACAGAACCAAACACCAAAAAACAAAATAAATGAGCACACTTTTAAAGTTCCTTTTTTTGCAAGTGCTTAAAACTTAACATTTATTAATTACATTAACAATTAAATAAATATGGATTTTTAAGAACAGGAGAACACCTTGTTGCTCTGTAATACATTTGATGTCATAATGAATTGAATTATATATTTTTTTCCAAAATACATAAATTATAGGAATTTTTTCAATATTGTATTTTTTTATATACAGTAAAACCCCCATTATCCAGCACCCACGGGGACTGTAGTTGCCAGTTAATCGAGAGTCCCCGAATTTAAGGGTCTAAATAACCCTTAAACCCCCCAAAACCCTGAAAATGCATTTATAAAGGCCT
The DNA here is from genome assembly GCA_027410445.1 of Discoglossus pictus. Taxonomy (NCBI): domain Eukaryota; kingdom Metazoa; phylum Chordata; class Amphibia; order Anura; family Alytidae; genus Discoglossus; species Discoglossus pictus. The sequence continues at coordinate 44,414,215 of CM050163.1, forward strand.
TAGCACATAAACTGGGCCATTTAGGGCCCCCCAAAAAATTAGAAAAACAGTTAGCATTTTTTTAAATTGATGCCGGTGCCGGTTGCTTGAGAGTCCCGGTTAGTCAAGTGCCGGATAACTGGGATTCTACTGTATATACTGTACAGCTCTTTGTATGGATACATTTTGTGATTAAAACTAAAGAGATTCATTGTCTTTCTCCGGAGTCTTTTTTATAAGAAGACTACACCATATATTGCTAAAATTGCTATAATTAGCAACTATTACTAAATCACAGTTTCAGCTTAATGAAGAATATTATAATTTACTTCTGTATTTGTATCTTTTGTATTTTATTTACTGTTGTATACAAAAGAATTCTAAACCCACTTGTAAAGCTTTTAATTTGTAGAATCCCTTTATATAGTTAGTATTGGCAACAGTTATAATATCTGCAACTTTTCTAATATCAGCCTAGACCAGGGGTCCTCAACCTTCTATTACCCACCGCCGACTTTTGATGGTAAAATGTCCTTACTTCCCACCAGTGCAACAGTAACTCAATTTATCATCTCATTTCTGGTTACATAAATCATATGACCCTAGTTATGTATCGCCTGTACTTACTAAATAGTGACCCGGCCCCTAGGCTCTCTCACAAGCTCTCCAACTAGCCAAGCATGGTGCTACGGGTTTCCGGAGTGTGACGTCATTTGTCAGCGACGCCACCTAGTGATTACACCACCGCCCACCATGAAAGCTTGAATCTCCAACTAGTGGGCAGTAGGGACCAGGTTGACTACCACTGGTCTAGACGGAATAAATTGAAAAAGTTATTATACTTATAAAATATGAAAACACTTGATTTTTATGTATCAATTTGTTTCAAAATTTCTGATACCTCATGGATGAATGATCACCCACTAACATTTACCAAGTTCTTTAGCTTTATTTAATATTTAATTTAGTATCACACTGCTTTAGGGAAAGCCACAAATGTTGGTGCATTTTGTAATAAATTAACAACATTAGTAGCGGTGTAAGCCATAAACTAAGATATGTTTTATTAAAACCTTATTTTCTTAAGACTCCTTATAGGCCAGAGCATGAGGGTATCTTCTGAATAGTGGAGGGAGGCTGGGGAATGACGATTTGTTAATCATTGTAGCTTTTGGTACTTGAAACCTATCCCTTCCCACAACTCACTCGCAGGCTTTCCATTTGCAAGAATAACTGCAAACATTGCTCCTGGAGAAATGTAAACACCCCTCTCATACATGCAAATAAAGTATTATGAATGCCTGCGAGGACCAGGATGGTCAGCAGAAGCATCACAATTTTATTTTATTCTAAAGAATATATATCTAATTATGTATAGTCATAGACATATATTTTTTTATCATACACTGCTCCTTTAAAATATTTAAATATATATATAAATCTGTATTCCCTGATGTATGTATTACCAGTAATGTACTAACAGGAGAAATTACCATTAAAGGACAACTGCTGTTTTAAGAAAAAAAGACACTTATTTGTAAAGTATGTACCAAACTAACAATATTAGCAGCTGTGTAAGCCATGGACATACATTTTTGGGGAAAATCTGAATATTTTAAGACTCTGTTTATGAGTACAGGAATCAATTTTGTTTTTGTTACAGCACTTCCTAAGAGCTGAATCATGAGGGTGTGTGTTTTCGGTATCCATGAAGAGAGGGTAGGGAAGGAGGAAACTGAGCCATTGTAAAGATAACTGGACAATACTGGAGAAGACACAACTCCCATTCTCTCTCACTTGCCCAGAAGCAGACCCCTTGCATCATTCACTGCAACGAGAGGTCTCCAGAAATATAAACACCCTCACACACACAACTTTTACACACAACAGGCATCAACAATTATTTATTTTTTCGAATTAAAGATGCAAGCCTTTTTCCTGCTTTATCTGAGTCAGACAAAGTTTTTAACAAATATTTGTTTTTATTGTTCGGTGGCCCTTTAAGTTGTCCCAGTTTCCTGATTGAGATGGAGATTTGATTTTTTTTTCTGTCCCACTAAAGTTCAGAGCTGTAGTCTGACTGGCTCAAAAATAGATCAATTAGACTTCAGCTAATATTTAAATCTGTAGCAGTTTCTTTTTTTCCTGCAACTCTTCTGCTCACATCGCCTGCCTCCTCAAACCTACAGACATTAACAATAAAAGGGAAGTGATGTAGGAGTTATACATATCTTACTTCATAAACGGTACTCTTTCATATGGGAAGTGTTTCCCATTCAGTGTGAATATGGGATATAATCCAAACTTGTCCTTAAAGGGACATGCTAATGCCCAACCACAAAAGTAAATAATGCAACAGATTTTTGGAAGATAACGAAACAGACCAAAAGGTGAAAAGAACCTCTATTTCAGAGCTTCCAACATGATATATATCCCTCAGATATCTAGAATACGTGGAACTGATCTGTTAGAATAGCATAAACTAAAGAAGTCACTCATTATACTGTATACATAAATGTAACTGTATGTTATAGGGGACCGAAGCCGATACTTACGAGAAGAACACTTATTATGTTTCTTACTACAAGTAAAACCACTTGAATGAGCATGACTCATTGTTCACCAGAATCCTCTGCTTTCATTTTCACGTCATCTGTAATACGAGTCAATGACATAATTCCATAATATACATGCAGAGGAAACAGTTCGGAATTTTTGGTTCCCCCTTAAAGACAATTACTGGCAACTGATTGTGTTATTCTCATATATGCTGATCATTTTAATATTTTCCTGATATTTGTAGTTTTGTGGAGATGATCTCTGCTTTAAAGAACGACTAAAATCAGAAAACAAATGTGTTAGTGTTATCAATATTTCAGTTAATAATATAAATATATTGTATTGTATTACTGCAGTAAAAATGCTACACAAAATAAAGCAATAACACTAACGTCTGTCCTCATAATTCAGGCTTTCTATTTCCATTATGGGTGCCGCCATTTTGTTATGAACAGTCATCCCTTGACAGCAAGGCCTACATCTTGTTAATATTGCAGTTACAGATTTATCCAACACTGATCATTGCTTCTCCAGAAATGTATCCTGAACCTGGTCTTCATGACTCCGTTTGTATAGATATGCTCTCTAACAAACTAATCAACCTTTAAAAAGCAGGTGTATTTATTCTGAGATCATCTAAAAATATATACTTGTTGCTACAAGAAGTTGTATATATATTCCAGAGGCTAAAGTGACTAGGAAAAGAGCTCTAGTATTTCACAGAAACACCACTAAAATGGGTTGTGGAAGATTTAGAATTACATATGGAGGAGCAAGAGGAGTAGAGATAATGTCGACACAAAATAATGTAAGTTCTACATATATTTAACATTATATAAAATGTTTTTTTTTGTTTTTTTTAAAAAGATACAGGAACTCATATTTGACAAAAGGGGACAAAATTATTATTATTGTTTTTTTTAATTCTTTATTTTTGCACTCGATAGGCAAAGCAAGGCTAATACATTTCAGAGGCTTGCGCAGAAGCCACAATAATCAGAGGAAAATACTTATGAACAATAATCTCTGCATCAACCCCTATAACGAGCCACTTTACAATTTCCATGTAACTTGCTTCCCATCTAGTTTTTTTTTTTTTTTTTTTCCCTTTTAAACTTATTAATAACTACTTTATTTTCCCATAACCAACCTTAAAGTGCAGTTTTGTGACAAAGCTAAGGCTTGCGTAGAGGCCACTGTACATATGCATAGACTCATCAAGATCCAGGCTTACGCATAAGCCTAAGTAGAGGTACATATTATGCAAAGTATGAAAAAACAATACTCTACACATTATAATCATGGTTAATAACGCTTCCAATCACCTCAGTGGTTTATTTTCTATTCTATGCTTCTATCACAGCTACCCTATGTGGCTATCACTTTGAGTACTTTGATTGTTATGGTTTTAGATAACTAGACAATATTCAACAATTCTAACCAAATCAATAGGTATAACATTGATAAAACTAACCATTTCGCTTAGTGATATGGCAGATCGATGCATCCATGCCCGCAGCCCGGACGAGGGTCCTCTTGAGTCCCCCTACCATCTTCCCTTGTAAGTGTATGTTTCACTAGTCTTGGTATTGTTCCCACAACTCCCAAATTCTATTAAATTTTTTTGTTGTGTCCCTTACTAAGGAGGTTAATCTATCCATAAGATAATTGTCTTTTATCTTTGCAAGGACCAGAACTACCGGGGGCAGTTCCGGACATCGCCACTTCTGAGCTAGCACCCTACGTGCCGCCAAAAAGATCATGTTCAATAATTGTTGCTCTGGACGTGGGAGGTCTACTGTTGGTCTGGAGAGCAGGCATGCCCAGGGGTCTAACTGTAACGGTCTCTGCAGTATGTTTGCGCTAAGGTTGATGATTTGAACCCAGTAAGCCTGTACTACTGGGCACTTCCACCACATGTGTACATAGGTGCCAAGTTCCCCGCAACCATGCCAGCATAAATCTGTGGGAGTGATCTGCATGCGGAATTGTTTCACTGGTGTAGTGTACCATCTAAAGAGTGTTTTGAATGATTGTTCCTGGAGGGTGACACATATTGAAGATCTAGCTGTAGCCTCCCAAATATCCTGCCAATCGGGACCCTCTAACTTCTCACCCAAGTCTGTCTCCCATTGCTCTATGTATCGTAAATCTCCCCATTCTTTGGCCTCCCCGCTGAGATGAGAGTATAATAATGATATAAGTCCTTTGGGGTGTGTTTCATGATAGCACATATTCTCAAACCAGGTAAGGGGGAGAATGGCTGTCACTTCTTTTGAGCTAGCGAAGTCTCGTAATTGGAGGTATCGGAAGAAGTTTCTGGTTGTTAGGGGGTATTGTTCCCTGAGCTGGTCATAGGTAACTATTTGATCATTTTTGTATAAATGGCAGTATCGCTGAATACCTGCTCTCTCAAGACCACTAAAGTCACCTGCTGTCATACCCGGTTGGAAGGATCTGTTTCGAAGTACTGGAGACATTGGAGAGGGGAACCTGCTCAAAGAGTACTTGACTGCTATTTGATCCCAGATTCTCAGGGAGTTTGTTATTGCTGGGCAGGTTACTCTGGAGAGTGCTCTGTGTGCTTTATGTAACCAGAGGTAAAATTGAGGTAAATCCCGCCCCATTAATGATGACTCGAGTTCTACCCACCGTCGGGTGTCTGGTGTGGAGTGCCAGTATGCGATTTGTGCTGTCTGCGCCGCTAGATAGTAAATATATAGATTCGGTAATCCTAGCCCCCCTCTGTCCTTGGGGCGGTAAAGGAGTTTTCTTGCTATTCTGGGCCGATTCTTTTGCCAAATGAACATGTCTATTGCTTTTTGAAGTGTGAATAGGTCACTTCTTTTGATCGGAGTGGGCAGGGCCTGGAACAAGAACAAAATTCTAGGAAGAATGTTCATTTTAACTAAGTGGAGCCTACCTAACCACGAGATTGGTTTGTCTGTCCACTGTTTCAGATCCCTTATGAGTGACCGAATCAATGGGGAGTAGTTAGTGTCATGTAAATGTTCGTAATTCGCCGTGAGTTTGATCCCTAAATAGGGTATGTTGTCAGTTGTGGTGAGCAGATGATGTCTAGTCTGTATTGTAGCCCTGTCTTGAACCGAAAGGTGAAATGGTAGTGCCATGGATTTAGTAAAGTTCACTCTGTAGCCCGCAAGGGTTCCATAGTTCTCTAAAAGTTGTGTCAAATGTTCCATGGAAGTCAAGGGGTCAGTAAGAGTCAGCAGTACGTCATCTGCATATGCAGATACTTTGAAGATTTTTCCCGCTACCCTTATTCCGTGTATGTGTGGATGTTGGCGTATGGTTTGTAAAAGCGGTTCTAGGGAGATAGCGAACAAAAGCGGGGATAGAGGACACCCCTGTCGTGTGCCGTTGTGAAGGTGGAATGGGGTCCTAGCAGCCCTTGTTATTAGTGTTTGGGCTCTCAGATTGGTGTATAAGGCGCGTATGGCCTGGATGTATGCCCCCGGGAAGCCCCACTCCTCCAGCAGGCCAAACAGATATGGCTATTGCACCCTATCAAAGGCCTTCTCCGCATCTAGGGATAGGGCCAGAGAAGGCTGCTCTGACACCTGCATGTACCATGTGAGCACCGCCCCCCTACGTGTATTTTCGTACAATTGTCTGCCAGGTATGAACCCTACCTGATCAGGGTGGATTAGACGTGTGAGCATCGGCGCTAACCTGGCCGCCAGGATTTTTGCATAGATTTTGAGGTCTGAGTTGATCAGGGAGATGGGTCTATAATTTGCAGCCGAATCGGTATCTTTCCCTGGTTTTGGAATAAGCGTAATGTTGGCCAATGCCATATCTGCGTCTGGTGCTCCACCCGTCATGAAGTGATTATATAAGGCGGTGAGATGAGGTGCCAATTCTACTTTGAATTTCTTCTAATAACCTATGTCGTACCCGTCGGGGCCTGGGGCTTTGTTCCCTTTTAGGGTCGCTATTGCTTGTTCTACTTCCTGTTGTGTGATCTGATCTTGTAGGACTGTGATATCTGTATTAGTCATCTCAGGGAGTTTAATGCCAGTGAGAAGTGTACGCAGTGAAGTGCGTATTTGTTCTGGCGTATTTAGTGCAAGGTGTTTCTGCCCATATAGATTTGAATAAAATTCTGTAAACACCCTGTTTATTTCCTGGGGGGTCGTTACGGTTTCTTGAGTGAGTGTGCGTATTTTCGTGATGGGTTTGTGGTCCCTCCGAGGGCGTAGTGCTCTGGCCAATAAAGAGTACATTTTGTTGGACTTTTCATAGAACAGTCGCTTAGACCTCTGTATGGAATGTGCCACCCCCTCAAGCAGCACACTCCTGATCGAGTGCCTCAGATTTCTGCTAGTTTTTTTGCAGTGGGATTGTGTTTATGCTGTTGTTCCGCTTTTCTCAGGGCATTCTGTAATTCTATCAGTGCCTGTGTGTTGTTCTTTTTTTTGTGTGTTGCTGCTCTAATGAAGTGTCCTCTCAGAACCGCTTTATGAGCTGCCCATAACGAAACTGGGTCGACTTCTGGCGTGTTGTTATGTGTGAAGTACTCTTTTAGGATAGTACGCGTGTCCTTGCATAGGCTGTCGCTATTCAATAGGCTTGCATTAAGGCGCCATGACCAAGTGGCAGAATATTTGAGTTTATCCAATGTGACTGATACGTCTGCATGGTCCGACCATGTAATACTCCCTATGTCAGCATGTATGAGTTTGGACATCCCTACCCCATTGAGGAAAATGTGGTCTATCCTAGAGTACGTTCCATGGGGTGTCGAATAGAACGTATAATCCCGTGTATCTGGGTGTTGGAGCCACCAAGTGTCTAGGAGTTGCGTGTCTGTGAGGAATGTGTGCAAGAGCTTGTCCTGCGCACCCCTCCCATGGGACCTAGGTGAGCCTGTTTTCGAGCTTCTGTCGAGCACTGGACATGGAACAGCATTAAAGTCGCCCCCCACCAGTGTTATCCCTCCCCCACCAGCATTTATGATTGTTGTGAGAGTGTCCCAATACTTTGGGTCTGGTAAGTTAGGTGCGTATACGTCAATGATTCTTATTTTCATACTATGTATAGTACCTGCTAGAGCGATGTAGCGGCCCTCCGGGTCCGCTATTGTCTCCGTGACGTGGAGAGGGCAGTTTTTGTGTACCAGTATTGCCACTCCGGCGCGCTTGTTGAGCGCTCTCACCTCATGGGTCTGTGGGAAGTGTCTGTCTTTCAGGGAAATTGATGCTGTCTTAGAAAGGTGGGTTTCTTGAATAAGTGCAATGTCTATTTTGCGTCATTTCAGGTCTCTCAACAGTAATCTACGTTTGTTCGGGGTATTAAGTCCCTTAACGTTGAGAGAGGAGATCTTAAGGGCCATTTGTGTGTACCGTGGTGGTGTATGCTTGTGCGCACCTACTTTGTAATGTGGTCTGTTTCCCACTAGTTTTGGAAGGATCCCCCTCGTCCGGGCCGCGGGCAACAGCGATCAACCACTGCAATGTGACCACAAGGTCGTTTCGTAGGAGACCTCTACTGCAAATAGAAAGTACACCAATAATTATCAGGTCAAAAGCGTAAACTTAAACAAAAATTAAAACAAAACTAAACATAAACTTAAATTCAAGTCCGGTCTTACACCCTGCCAGAGGCAGCAGGGGGCGTGGGTTCCCTTGTCCGAATAACGTATAAAACCGGACGTGTCCTCAGTGAGAGGGCCGGTTAACTGCTATGGACAAGTCCGTTGGAGTCGTCGGCTCCAAGGCAATATGCGTTGAGTCTGTAAAAGTTTTATGTGGTTCGCACGAGTCGGTGGGCCAGCAGGCACTTGCGAATGTCTTAATTGTTTGGGACTGGATAAAATCAAAAGTTCCTTTATTACCTTGCTAGGTATTCTGTAATAGTATGTTGGAGGCTAGGTCTCAGAATGGGGATAACTTTCTGATCCGGGTAAAATGTCCTTCTGCATTGGTTGCTTGGTTGGGGCTTTTATGCGCCTGGGGGGGGGCCCTAGCCATTGTCCTGGCTTCTTAAAGATCCCAGAGCCGGTGAGTGATCACCCCTTCTGTGGTCATCTGTGGAGTTCATTCTTTGCCTCTTAGGGGGTGAGCGTCTTCTTTGTTCCCTCGGAAGTCTCATGAGGGTCTGCGCTGTGTCCGTGGCGTACCAGTCTATAATGCGCACCTCTTTGAGTTTCAGTGCCCTGATAAATGGTGGCACGTCTCTGTGTTCTGCTATGATGTGGTTGGTCCCTTTAAGTGTAACGATAAGGGCCAAGGGGAAGCCCCATCTGTATTTGATATTCCTGGCCCGCAGTTGGTCTGTAATTGGCTTCAGGTGTCGCCGTGCTTGAAGAGTGAGCCATGAGAGGTCTTGGTAAATCTGTATCTCGTGCCCGTGGAACAACAGTGGCGACTCAGCATCTTTAGTATACGATCCTTATCTGTGAAGTAAAGTAATCGACATATGATATCCCTTGGAGTATCACCATTGTTACTCTTGGGTCTAAGTGAGCGGTGCGCTCTGTCAAATTGGATCGGTGCTGATGGTGGTTTCTCTAGAATTAAATTAAATAGTTCTTGCAGGGCTGCTTGAATGTTTTCAGCCTCTGTTTCGGGTAGGCCCTTTATTCTTAGATTATTTCTGCGCCCCCTATTGTCTATATCATCCAGTGATCTCTGAAGCTGTGACATTTGGGCGTCATGGGCATCTAAACGATCTGAGAGGGCTGTAATTTGGGTCTGCACACATCCCCTATCTCCCTCTAGGTCCTGTACACGGAGGCCTACCTGCCTGATGTCTGCGCCCAATACCTCCATCTTGTGCTGGAAGGAAGATTCTAATTTTTGCAGCATCGTGGTGAGATCTGCCTTAGAAGGTAAGTTCTTAATCAGTTCCTTTAATTCTGGGTCCGCTGAGGCTACTGATGCCTCCGATGCTGCAGGGCTGGACGGGTTAGAGAAGCGCTCTCCCGCCATCGGCGCCATATTGGCTTCACTCTGTTCCGTTGTATGGTCGGCGTACTCTTTAGAGTTTAGAAACCGAGCCCGGTTTCTCGGCGGGTACCTTCCCGCTGCTTGTGTGGGCACTCTGGGTCCGTCTTTGATTGTGCTCGAGTCCCTGCTCGTTTATTGCCTGCTTTGCCGGAGCCGAGCTAACATGCGGCCATCTCTGCTGACGGTCGGACACGCCCCCCACAAAATTAATTTTTAAAAAGACAATTATGTAAATGTTTGAGCACTCATATAAATAGCAGAACAAAAGATAAATTAAGTTTATCAATATCTATCTATCTATCAGTCTATCTATCTATCTATCTATCTATCTATCAGTCTATCTATCTATCTATCTTTCTATCTATCTATCTATCTATCTCTATATCACAGCAAAGAATACTGTGCCTTAAGCAGAAAATAGTTGGAAAACCACTGGATTAGATATATTGTGCAGCTCTTTTGAAAGCTGTGTATCACTTAGGTTGTCTATACCATGAGGCTATCGTTCCATCAGTGGAATATCAGATAGGCTGGACTAGTAAACCATCTTTGCAGCACATAGGAGGAGGTCATGCAGAACTGTCCACTTGCCCAAGGCAGCTTCCATCTTTATCTATGGATAAAGCCTGTGCAAAATCACTGAAACAAGCAACTTTTTCAACTGAATTTTGCTACTACTAATCAACAGCCTTTTTAAATTGTGATTCGGTAAATTCTAAAGGGCTCTATATAAGCACAAAGCATATTTTTTTACAGAAGTTTTTAGTTAGTGAACTTCTATCCAAAAGCAAGGTCTTCACTAACTAAGAACTTCTGTAAAAAAAATATGCTGTGTGCTTATATGGAGCCCTTTAGAATTTACCGAATTGCAATTTAATAAGGCTGCAAGTTATTTAAATGAATACTGCTTATTGAATATATAAAAGTAAATTTAGAGAATATTTAATTTATTTTTGTTTTATCTATCTATCTATCTATCTATCTATCTATCTATCTATCTATATCTGGTAACGCATTCTGACGTAACTTAAATGTTAACTTTTACTCATCATTTTCTGTTTCTTTTAGACATATTATCAACATGTTCAGAGCAGTTTCAGTAAATGCCGCTATTTTTGTTGTTGAAACTGAAACCTATGGATTCCAGTATGTGTATGAGACTCACGCAGTGCTCTTCTAGATACTCTCAGACCTTCCAAATCTGGGTTTCCCTTATGATGAATATATTACTACAGTGACTTTTAGTACCATTGTGTAATGTACTGACATATACAGATACAGATACTTTTTGCAATATATTATTTCACAGTTTTCTGTATGTGTGTATACAGAGCAGACTTTATGCAAACTGTATTATTTTCACAATCAAGTTTGAAAATCTTTAACCTAAATTATGATGAAAGACATTGAAAAGATAACACATGCCTATAGTACGCCTATATAGGGCCGTCATTTTAGTGGGCGTCAAGCCTTAGTGACGTCACACGCCATCCGGACCTTCAGGGGAACAACAAGACAACTTTAATTGTTTATTAGTGGTCCTTATATATAGGGACTATAAGTGTTCTTCTATCTCTACATAACTTTAGATATTCAGAGTTTAAGACACTTGGGATCATATTACATTTCCCCCATGCTACCCACTTAATAGTTACTCCAGTGGATTACATGAGGAATTTTCAAATCTTCCACAACCCATTTTGAGAAATCCGAGGCTGGAGAAGGCCGTTGAACGGTTGGATTGGAATTCAATGCAGCCTCCCTCTACACAGTATGGCCTGAACAGTGGAGCTTACACCTAGTTGGGGCTAGATAGGTTTGATAATATTTAAGTGCTTATACTTTTATTCTCTAAGGGGTACATATAAAACCTATGGGTTCTGTGATGGATTGACAGTGACCAACACTTCTTTCGCGATATACTTATTCAGAGTTTTATTTTATGCAACATGGACAAAAGCATTCCTAAACCCATAGTTGTCAAATACACAGCTCTTACAGTTAATAATTGTTCTAAGTTTTATCCAAAGAACTGAATTATTAGAAAAAAAAAATACAACTTGTATATGAATCTATCTCTGAAGATCTCTCTTCATCACTAACCATAATACAAATCTAAATAGCTGCATGGTTTAAAGCACCCTATCTGATGCTGTGGAGTTCACCAGTTGACGTTAGTGGCCTTTTTAATTTAACACAAATATAACTTGACATGATTGTGACTAATTAATTATACAAAGTTAAACTAATTTGATATGTTTAGTTACCCAGCTCGGCATTTAGATGGATGGTAATTATTCAGCTGAATGACCCAGCACTTTCTACTGCTATATGACTTAACTGATCAGGAAAAGAAGAGGCGTAAGCTATTCCCAGAGACGGAACTTCAATGTGCACTTTTAATACTATAGCTCATGTATTCTTTATTGGAGGAAACCATCTGTAATATGTAATAACTACTCTATTAAATGCATGATAGAAAGTTTAGACATTAATTCCCTTTTAAGGTCACCCATATCACAACAGACTGAAACAGTAGCCTTAACATTTAGGTTTGATAAGTACTCATATGACTTTCAGTAATACCTTCTTTATTAAGGTGATGTATATTTGTTTGCTTATTGAATATTTTTCTTTATACATTAACACCCAAATGCCCTTTGCTGAAATTGAAACATTCAAAGTTCCTGTGAAGTATATGAATTCAAATTGACCAATATTTGCTTTTCAAATCCTAACGTAAACCAAAAGCTAGCACGTGAATTTAGATTTTTTTTTCTAACAGTCAGATAGCATTGCAAACTCACATATTGAATTAATCTCTCTGCCTTTGTCCCTTGGAAAAATCATTATGGTTGTAATATAAGCTCAATTTTACCAAATGCGTAGATAATACTCAGGTACACAAAAAATACACATTATTACAAACAACAATATTTTAAATAATATTTTATGGTTTTCATTGGATTTTTGAACATTCATTTGATAATCAATGCAGGGCATAATTTACTTTACATCTCTGGCACCTTCATACACCTTCCAATCACATCCATGTTTAGCTTACATCTGCCAGGAGTTTGCTATATATTCATAGAATTAGAGCAGTGGTTATCAAAAGTTGGCCATGAATTATCCGAGGATACACTGAATAAGATTAAATATAACAAAACACTCAGGATAGGAAGTAGTTAGCCCACATGGAATAGTGCAGCACTGAATTTATGTTTTAGTCTTATCAAAGATGATTTTGTATAAGAGAAAAGCTTCAGATTTCAATTGTGCCTAAATAATTTTGAATTAATTAATGCAAATTGGCTGCTGTTTTGTGTATTATCTTTATTTTGAACACAAAGCATTGTGGGATACTTGTGATGACATAAGACGTAGCTTAGAGCCCATTGAATTCTGTTAACAAGACACCAGATAACAGGGTATACAGATGTATGTATATATATATATATATATATATATATATATATATATATATATATATATATATTTCTGAGAAATTTGAGCAGGAAATAAGTTTTTATCAACTTATTTTTAGACATTCAAATAGAATAACTAATGTACTATTCCTACTGTACTTTGTACGGTGGAGGGCTTCTATCACTCTTAGCCCACCATATGTGAAATAATTGCTGTATAGAACTACTCTTTACAACAATCCCCACACAAACCAGGCACTCACACCATACTGAGGATTGGCAGTAACCGTGAAACAGTACTGTATGTGGTTAAGTGACCTGGTTTGTGAAAAATCCATCCGTTGCTATGCCTAAAACTGTGAAATACAGTAAGCATATGCTTAAAAGCAGCCATGTTTAAAATGCTTTGGATTGACAGAGTGATGGTGCATTATGTGGCCTCATTTGCATGTCCCGCCCAGTTTTCCCAGACTGCAGTGCATATACTGTATTTCTGAGAAATTTGAGCAGGAAATAAGTTTTTAGCAACTTATTTTTAGACATTCAAATAGAATCACTAATGTACTATTCCTTATTTGTACTACTGTACTTTGTACGGTGGAGGGCTTCTATCATTTTTAGCCCACCATATGTAAAATAATTACTGTATATATATATATATATATATATATATATATATATATATATATTATGAATAATCTAGAATAATAACCTCTCTCTTTATATATATATTTTTATATATATATATATATATATATATGCATATATATATATATATATATATATATACATATATACACAATTTCAAACTATACTGCAACTCTGTGAAGGGCTTCCCTAAAACCTTCCTGGTTCCCCTAAGTGTAACATATTTTCTACACCTTTTATAAATAGATAGAGCTATATATATATATTTGTTTTCTCTTTCTCTCTCTATCTATAGACACATATATATATATATATATTTAGCACAGAACATCAATTTCACAACACTTTAGGAATTTTGGACAGCAACATAATTAGACAAAAAGCTTGTCAGTACATTCCTCTGCTACACAAACTGTAATGTTACATATGTGCTTATGGGAGTGGTGGCATATGAGGAGCCTCTGTCTAGGAGAGCCTCAGGTGTAAATCCGGCACTACACACGTGCGAGTATACTGAGTCTCCGGTAATTTTGTCATCAATTGCTGCAATTCTTCACAGCAAAGAATACAGTGCCATGAGCAGAATATAGTTTGAAAACCACAGGATTAGATATATTGTGCAGCTCTTGTGTAACAACCGGTTTGTCTATACCGTGAGGCTATCATTCCTTCAGATTCCTAAACTAGTAAACCATGGCCCCTATTAAATTTTCCAATTTGTAATTCCAGAAGCCCATAAAGGAGCCCACAAAAGTTACGGCTATTAAATTGGCCTCTTTTAGCTCTGCGGGTTACAGGCTGAAAATCCCTGTGGGCTGTCAAAATCGTAACTCCGACCCAGCTAAGCCTTTGATCTTTCATCCCAACAAATGTTACAATCGATAAAATTGCAAATCGCTAATAAATTGCTATATTTCCCCCAAGACGCACTTGCGTTCTAACCTGTAAACGGCAAATTTAGACAAAAACATTACAGGCTCCAAATAGGACCCGCAAAGGGGTTACAGACAAGCCCTTAAACACTGTAAAAGACAATATAAAGAAAAACCACTGGACTTTAAGATATGGGGAAAGCAATGAAAGGCATGACAATTACTTGCAAAATAATCTCCCAATAAAAAATAGGCTTTAACATTTTTTTTATTTATCATGGAATGGTCATGAATATGCCAATATGAAAAGCCTTGCTGCAACATGCATAAAGCAATTAAAGACACACTACCTGATTAAATTGCACCACAGGAACATGAAAATGCCTGCCATATCCTCCCTTTCTCACTCACAGAGGCTCTCATGTGGACCCCAAAATATAAATATAATTGCAAATACATCTCACTCATCAATAGTGGGCAAATTACACTGCCACATGACATATATCAAGTACCATGGGAACATACCCCCCGCTAATCTACTCTAACCCATCAGAAAGGGCTGCAAACACACAAAGAGGCTGTGCAGAGGCACGTAGAGCAACAGCCAACTCATCCCCATCAGTAACAAAGAGGAGAGAGGGAAAGTGGGGGAGGGGAGAGATAGAGAGAAGGAGGGAGGAGAGAGGGAGGGAAAAAGAGAATGATATTTATGCAGACAGTTTTTATTATTTTTGACAGGCAAGCTACCAGTATTATTATATGATTTGCATGATTAATATTATATGTATTGATCTATTACTCACTAACTAGGTCTCATTTGAAGGAATGTGACACAAATGTGATATATGTGTATGTCCCACAACCCAAACCATTGAAAACACACTGACACTGTGAGAACGATATAACAAAGCTTTATTTCATACACAGAGCGCACTCAGAAATGTGCAAGACTACCCAAAACAACATTAAAACCCACCATAGATAACTGCTCGTTAGGCATACACTACACTAATTTAACTATACAAGGTAATAAATAAGCCCAATTAATTTTTTAGCTACTAAAAACGTTATAGCTAGATTCTGGAAAAATGGTTTTATTAGATTCCAAGATATAATCAATAAAATTAACAACATATTTATAAATGAGAGGATAACACACATATTATCAGATAAATATCCTCATTTTCTAAATATTTGGGAACCTTGGATATCTTCTCCAGAATGTGTTTCTGAAAGACATTAAAATTAATAAACCTTTTGAAGCTTTGTACCCAATTATAAAAGAGAATGAGGTTGAAAGAAAACTGAAATAAATGACATTGAAATAAAACTGAGATTCTTGGACAAACATCAACTTATTTCGCCATATAAGAGACCAACTGGATGATGATGTAGGAATGAGAATTAATCACCACGGAACTTCCCCATTTTGTTTATTATTTAAACATCTATTTTATATTATATTATCTTTTTCCTTTAGATCCCCTGATCTGGTTGCTTCTTTAAGTCATCAGATTTGAACAAATCTTAATAAAATACATTATCTGTAGATACTCCAAAACACCCTTAATTTAAAATCATTACAACTTAAACCATAGTTTAAAACTCAATCACAATTTCAAAATCAAAATGTTATTAATTCCTTTATCCCATCCCACCCCCTTTTTTCCCCTCTCTTCCATTTTTCTTTCGTTCTTTATCACATATTTTCATAAATGTTTTTATAAAATGTTATACATTGAATTTTTAAATTAATTGTTGTGAATTTTTATTTATATGTCCTAAATAAAGATATTGAAATAAAAAAAGAAATGTACAAGACTGTGCATTAATATCATGGGTGTGGTGTGGGCAGATCCCGGGAGAGTAAGAGGCTATTGTTGGAAAAAAGGGGATACCTAAAAGGGATAATAGTCTAGAATAATCATGATACATAGCACCTACCAGGGTCACATGTGGTCACTACACCACTGCAACCAGAATCTTAGGGAACAAAAGATCATCATAAATCACTCCATTTAATTGTAAAGTAACCAGTAATGCGCATAGCACTTACAACTTGACTATATCTGCTCATTCAAACTGATGCTTAAACCTCTGGACTGTGCAATCCAATCCAGTTTCACACATACAGTGTGTTCAGAAACCAAAAATCTGAAAATAATTGGTCCAAAAAAAAAAATGGCGGAGGAGGATAAAAAAAATGCATGTAGAGTACAGTGCTAAATCCTGAAACTGTAACAATATACCAACTCACTTGATTTCCCTCTGCAAGCATTACTAACCATTAGCTGGTTCTTAGGATATCTCACTGGGCATGATTATTAATAATGTGTCATCTCACAATAAATGCTTAGCTGTGACCAGTGTCAGTGGTCAAGGTGTACTATCACCTTTGCAATATGATATTGTTAAACAACATTGATATCACACCCATCAGCTATACAGGTGATAGCACATGTTAAAGGATACTCATGATATCAGCAGTATGGGACAAATAGCCATTAATACGGAGAGGACACAAAGGTCAGCAGCCAGTTTCAATGTTAATTACATCAGACACAGGGATCTGTGAAGTGCTGGGGGTGGGGGGACAGGGGGAGGCATCCCCCAGTAGGCAGCTGTACAACCAGTGGCAATGGAGAAGAAGAGGAGGGGCCGGGCTGCGGGTGTGCGGGGGGCTCCTCCCAGATGAGGCAGGTCTGGGGACCAGAGCGCAGTGAACTGCATCGGTTGTCACCTGCTGGTCATACCTATCCTGAGCAGCCTGGCAAAGTACGACTAAGTCATGAGATGGTGCCTCCTCTCCTCCCTATTACGGCTGGCCAGGCTGCTCATGACCTCCTCGTGATTGGAGGAGATACTAGCCTGAATCCCGTGAAGGCACTGCAAGATTTGTCATGACACGGCCAGTATCTCCTCCTGAGAATTCTGGCTTGATAGTGGTGGGGATAGAGATCTGCCTTCTGGGCCCATAGGTGGGTTTGGAGGGGGTGGCCCAGTGGGGAGGGGCTGTGGCCATTTCAGTGGTGGTGGTGATGGACCTGGTGGTGGAGCCAGGCCGACGAACAGCAGGGGGAGGAGAAGGTGGGGCATGCCTCTCTCGTCTTTCTAAAAGGTGTGCCCCGAGGATGGCTGCAGCTGCTGGAGGAGGAGGACAGTGGGACGAAGGCCACTGGGGTGGCATATGGTCCAGCAAGTGGCCCCACTGCCCAGGTGAAGTCCTCCTGCTCCTCTTCATCACCAGAACAGGGGGCTTGTGCTGGTCCCTCCTCCCCCTGCGCCAAATCCTGCTGGCTCACTAGTGGACCCAGACTTCAGTGAAGCTGAAAAAGAGAAAAACGATTTTCTGTTCCTTCCTAACTATCTGACATCTAGGCTTTAACCTGGATGGATCACTTACTGAGCCATTGACCTCATTATCAGTGCTCTTCATTGTGTGACAGAATGGAAGATTCTATGTTAATTGAGTGGTTAACTGCTGGCTGATTACATTCCTGTAAGCAGTTAAACCATAATAAGTAAAACGTTCTTTAAGGCAAAGGCTATTAACCAGCACTGTGTCTGTAGACAAACCTTAGACTGCATATGTTTAACTGTTCTTTTTGAATTACAGGAAAGGAATAGATGCCTTTAACATAGAATCTTGTGCTCTTTCACACAATGAATATCACCTAGAGTGAGGTAACTGACCCTTTGTGTGCAACTCTGAGTACCTATCATTTGCTAGATGTGATCTTTGTTGGGTTCTTGATCTTGATTGTTCTTGGCTCCTAACACTCTCTTGATTCCGGCTGCAGTCTGTGACTGCATACCCTGCAGTGGGCACACCCATACATGGACTGGCTATTGGTTGATTAATGTTGTTGTTCCCACTGAAGACAGTGACTTGTCAGCCTCATGGATTCCATGGAGCTGACATGTCAGTGTCCTTGTTGGTCATCCTGTACATGTGTAGTGTGTGTGAAGTACATGTGGTGGCATGTTGGTGTATGTGATATTCACATGACATGGAGGCTAGATCCTGCTGAGCCTGGCTCAGTAGGTTCTTGATGTCCCTAACCCAATCATTGTAGGTAATGGTTACTTTGGGGTCACCACTTATTGATGAAGTTGTGTCCGTCTCCTGGGCCATCTTCCTCCTCATCGGGACTCTGACATCATCAAACTTGTGCTTCACGGACCTCACATCCCTTTCAGTTATGCCCACTGCTGATACTGTGGCCGCTACCTCCTTCCATGCCTGGGCCTAACTTTCCTACCCCTGAAATGATAGTGGGCTGCTCACAGATGGCACGCAGAAGTACCACCATCTCCTGGGGGAGTAATTTGGGGTCCTGTGCCTGCCCCCAGCCTCTTACCCTTCTGACTGTTTGTGGGGATTTTGTCCCTGAGGCCTGTCCCTCATCCCCGCTTCCAACCCCCCTGGGATCAGGCTCCTCCCCCTCTGACCTTGATGTAGGTGTACCTATCTATATGAGCACCTGCTCAACCACCTCCCCCTCTACACTACTTCCCACTCCTCAACCTCCGCCTCCTCCACCACCTCCTAAACCTCCTCCTCCAAATCCACCTCCTCCATGTCCTCTGCTTTCTCTCCTACACTCTTCTCCTCCTCCTCTGCCTCCTCTCCAACACTCCCCATGACCACCTCTCTCTCATCCTCACCTCTCCTCCTCTTCTACTTCACATTTCTCCACTCCTCCCCCCACTCTCCTCCCTCCATATCAATCACGAAAATAAAATAAGGATAACGGAAAAAATGGTGGAACGCAGCGTTATTATCTCTCCCTGTCAATAATTTTCCGGCATCCCGCTTTATATTGCCTCTGAGGCCTGTGTCGCACTCCGTAATTATGGGACTGGGTTGAAATTGTGGAAAGCATCTTATCCAGCCCCCTAACAGCTTGTGGGCGCGGGAAGGGTGTAGGGGCTTGCTGCCGTGTTCAGTTTAATCGCTCTTACGGGCTATACGACGGACACTGCAGAATTTAATAGGGCTCCATGTTTGCAGCACATAGGAGGGAGTCATGCAGATGTCCACTTGCCCTAGGCAGCTTCCATCTTTATTTATGGATAAAGCCAGCCCAGAATCACTGAGATAAGCAACTTCTTCAACTGCTTATCAAGTTACTTAAATTAATACTGTTCATTGAATAAGCTGATTAAGAGCATAATCAAATTTGGCCAAAATTAATAAATAGACAAATAGATTTAATTTTATAAGCATTTTCATCTTTTAAAGGTTATTTTGGTCCCCATTTGTTAAACATGAGTTCCTGTACCTTTTAAAAAAAAAATCCAAAATGTTACATGTAATGTTTTATATGTGAACTCATATTTTGTATCTACATAAGCTTTACTGCTTTCCTTCTATTAGTAATTAGTGGTGCTTGCTTGTTTCTATTGTCACCTGTCAGGCGGTCAGAGACACCAATAGACAGCACGCACAAACTTATCAGGGATCTGGTCAGTTGTGATGGAACTAGGGGTGCAGGGGGTGATCAAATACATAGTTGCCGTAAAGTAGAGGGGGAAATGGCTTGCAAAGAACAACGAAGGCACTCATTCCGAGGCCCACAAGTTAGAGGGGGAGAGCCTCACATTGTGTGGCAAACAGCATTGCGAGGCTTCAATTTTTTTGCCGTCATTTTTGCCGGGCAAGTGGCTAGTCCCATAAATAGTTGTGAGCAGCAAAAAATGTTGCGGACGCTGATGTCATCAAGTGGCGTGGCTATGATGTCAGTGGGAGTGGGGCCTAAAACCTGATCTTTATTGTCAAGCAGCTAGGCGGCAGCACAACTCAACTAGTTCCTGGCCAGACACACAACACTGGTCACCAGGAACACCAATCACTGAGGAAGCTGCGACAACGAGCAGCGAAACGCGTTTAATCTACCATTTACATACATATACATTTTTAGGGTACTTTACCACTGATAAACATTGAGACATTAGTGTCTTTTATGATATCACAGTTTATATTGTGTTTTTTACCAATTTTTACCTTTTAGTTGTACCTATATTTTTTAGGATATTTTGTCCAATTCCTACATTGGCCAGTATGTTTTTTTAAGGCATAATAAAAAGTATATATTTTCAAGGAATTGGGTGTGTGTGTATCTTTCCATTAGACTTGGATTTAGATTACATAGACACACATGAATATATATATATATATATATATATATATATATATATATATATATATAATCATTGGTGCATACTCTTATATAGAGATATACAGAAATGTGAGTGTTTTTGTCATTATACCTGACACCTCACAGAGGTAATTTCAAGTACACCTCATAGATCATAGAAACACACTGTATATTGGGGTGCACTACGAAAACCACAAAGAGGTCTTGAAACATCCCTTCTGACACCTACCTGTGAGAGAGAATCATATCCAGCTTTTAAGTACCTCACATTCAGAGAGAGAAAGCGCACACACAGAGAGCGTACAGAAAGCAACACAGAGAGGGAGGGGCACAAAGAGAGAGAGTGCACACAGACAGCGCCCACACAAACAGCAAGAGAGAGAGATTGCAGACAGAGAGAGAGAGCGCAGACAGAGAGCGCAGACAGAGAGAGCGCACAGTGAGAGCGTGAGCACACAAAAAAAGAGAACGCACAGAGATCAACATAGAGAGAGAGGGGTACAGAGTGATAGAGTGCACACAGACAGAGAGCACACACAGACATTGCACACAGAGAGCGAGAGAGAGCACACAGACAGAGTGCACAGAGAGAGAGAGTGCACAGACAAAGAGAAAGAGTGCACAGACAGAAAGTGCACAGAGAAAGTGCGCAAACAGAAAGCGCACAGAGAGAATGCAGAGAGCACACAAAAAGAGAGAGAGAGCAAAGAGAGAGTGCGCAGAAAGAGCTCACAGAGAAAGAGAGCGCACAGAGAGAGAAAGTGCAGAGAGAGCAAAAGCATACAGAGAGAGAGAGAGAGCGCCCCAGGAGTGAGAGAGACAGGTCAGGGGAGGGAGTTGGGGGAAAGAGACACAGGGGTGAGAGAGAGGGGGAAAAAGACACAGGGGAGGGAGATAAGGGGAAAAAAACAGGGGAGGGATAGAGGGCAAAGAGACAAGGGAGGGAGAGAGTGGGGAGAGGCTCGCAATGAGCGCCAAAGGTGCTCATTGCTAGGCCCGAAAGTTGCGGGTTGGCCGAGCCCTGCAATGAGAGGCCAAGCCACTCATTGCAGGGCTCATCGCAAGGCCCGGAAAGTAGAGGGGGAAAGGCTCGCAATTAGTGCCTTCGGCGATCATTGTGGGGCACAAAAGTTTTGGGTTGGCGAGGCCCCCATTGTGTGGCAAACAGCATTGCTAGGCTTCAAATTTTATTGCCGCCATTTTTTACGGGCAAGTCACTAGTATATTATAATGTCTAAGTCAGGACAACTTCACCCTCTAGGACCATTTATGGCAGGCATTACAACATTTCTAAACCCTTTCAAAAAGCAATAATTTAAGACATTTCATTTTTTAATCTAATAATTATTTTGAAAACTTGCTATACCATTTGCATTATTACAAAATGTGCTTTCTACCTTTTTTTTAACATAAGAATACAGAATACAAACAGCTCTGCTGATGAGTAATTGGCAATGTATAATAAATGATATGATGAAAATTAATATGAACATGTAATTATACAGACAGGTCTAATCACCAAGGGCCTCATTCAATTGCAACTTGGCCAATTGAATAGGGGTCTAAATAAGCACATAACATATTTTTTTAAAGACGTTTTTAGTTAGAGAAAATCTTGCTTTTGGATAGATGCTTACTAACTAAAAACTTCTTTAAAAAAAAATTGTTATGTGCTTATTTAGACCCCTATTCAATTGGCCAAGTTGCAATTGAATGAGGGCCCAAATATGTTTGTTTCACCCCTTACAATGTCATTTTCATTTTGTTACAGCCCAGTAAGAATGATTTAGTTTTATGTATAGACTTCTATTACAATCCTTCATTAAAAGTCATCTGCAATTGTGTTTATAGATAAGATTTTGAGTAAAAAAAAAATATTTTCTATAAAGCAAGAAGAATGTATAACTGTATATTAAGGCGCAAGAGTCTTTTATAAACTAGAATAGCACAACTGCCAGTTTGACAGGCAAAAAAAGGTTGTGTTTCTGCCTAGGCTCAAGAGGACAGGCCTAGTGAGGACATTTCCAGGAGGTAGGAGGCTGAAGATCCACTGTAATACATTGAAATATGTTTGTATATGTACAAATATATCTATATACTGAGAAATATCTGTCTGTAAGTGTATGCTGTCTGAATGCCATATATATCCATGAACACACATAAACATATGATTTGAGGTATAAAAATGGGAAAGTAGTAGCTGCAAGTGGGTTTATGGGTGGGGCACACAAATCTGAATGGCATAGGGCATTGTAAACCCTAAAATGCCTGTGAGACAAATATATGATCATTTAAGTATGCATGCTATGCAAAGAATGGGGAAGAGATTAAAACATGCTTCTGGACAAAAATAGAAGGGTATATGAACATTTTTTACTTTTAAGTTACTCAACTTGCACACACACGTGTAATTAGGCACTTGTTCCATGGTATGAAATATATTGTTGTAATATTCTATGAGTCCAGCTTTTCATCCATCTGTCGTGTTTTGAAATACCTCTCCCCAAATGGTAAAAGAGGAAGTTTTTCTTTTGCCCACAGTGGAATTACTGCTGTGGTCAATATTTTTCTGTATGGTCATTTGAATAACAAAGGGCAAAATTAATTTAGAAAGTAAAAACAAATATTCATTTATATATGTAATTATTATTTATGTACAAATTAATTTTCTATACTGAACTTCTTGCAGCTTATGTCTGAATAGGTATGTTCTTGTGAACAAGCTTTTAAATAGGCGTAATAAATGCATGGGCAGTTTTAACTGCCACATTACCATTGTGCAGATACAAACTTCCTGTATTCAAAGTCTCCTTTATATATTTTTTCCATGTGAATCAATTTGCAGCTCTGATCAAACACTACATGTCCTCCTTTGTTGTTGTGTCACTATAGGAGGCTTCTATCTAAATTATGGGCAGTTAGGGCACACAGTTCTTCCAGGCTCTGTGAATGAGCCCAGAAACAGCTCCATGCACAGCCACGAACACATCCCATAATTTATAAAGAAGCCTTATACAGTGAAACAGTAACAAAAGAGGTCATGTAGTGCTTGATCAGAGCTGAAACTGGAGTCACATAAAAATAAAAATAGAATATTTTAGAAATAAGCCTGTTTAATTGTCATTCTTTGGCATATGCAGTATGCCTTTTTTTTTTTTTTACACCAAAACGTTCATACATTGGTCCTATAACATCTCTATTACAGATATGGAGCTGTATCAATTGCTTTATCGTTGTTGGTGAAAGTCACCCCACACATTTATTCATATTAGGAGGTTGCTTGTAAAAGGGCACAGTGGGTTCTAGGAAAACTATTGCTATGTATAGTACAGCAATGTAAATCACACAGGACAATTTCCCCCTCAGATTATATGAAGAAGGGACACAAAAAATAGCAACATTAAACTTAATCATGAATTACCAGATTTGGCCGCCAGTGCCAGCGCTATGGAACAGTATGTCTTTCCCATGAATGCTTTGACCCATAATTTATATATATATATATATATATATATATATATATATATACTGTATTATATATAAATATGTCTATACAAATAAATATATATAAATAAATGTAAATATATATATATATATATATATATATATATATATTGTTTTTAGTTATATTGGTTGTGTGGGGCCCAGGGGCATTGAGAATTAAAACATTTATTTGAGGGGCACTGCATCACTGGGGTCCCCTAGGTCAGGGCTCTGGTGCACCAGCGGTTGATCCACTCTGCTGCCTGTACAGTTGAATTGCACCACACAGGGCCACAGTTTTTTGTCTCTTTAAACTTTGCCACCCCCCAGATTTTTGGGGCTCTTACACCCATGCACGCATTAATTTAGTTTCTTTGGCACTTTTCCACAACAGTGGTCAGTGGAGGATTGAGAACTAATTATTTTTAGCCATTATATACAAACTAGCGACTTGCCCGTCAAAAATGACGGCAATAAAAACTGAAGCCTGGCAATGCTGTTTGCCACACAATGTAAGCCTCTCCCCCTCTACTTTACTGGCCTTGTGATGAGCGCCTTTGGCGCTCATCACAGGCCTTGCAATGAGCCCCTTTGGAGCTCATTGCGAGTCTCTCCCTCTGTCTACTTCCTCCCTCGTGTCTTATTTCCCCCCTCCTCTCCCTCCCTTGTGTCTCCTTCCACCTCGTCTACCTCCTTTGTATCTCCTGCCCCCCTGTGTTTTTACCTCCCTCTCCCTCCCGTGTCTCTAAACCCCTCCCCTGTGTCTCTTTCCCCCTTCTCCCTCCCATGCATCTCTTCCCCCCCCCTGTGTCTCCCCCAACCCTCCCCTGTGTCTGTTCCCCCCTGGCCTGTGTCTCTTTCCCCCTCCCCCTGTGTCTGTTACGGCCTTCCTCGTGTCTCCATTTCCCTCCCTTGTGTATCTTCCCCCCTGCACTCTCTCCCCTGTGTCTCTTCCCCCTCCTATCACTCCGATGTGTCTATTCCCCCTCCCCTTTCTGTGCCTCTTCCTCCCTGTCTCTTCCCCCTCACCCTCTGTGTCTCTCCCCACTCTGTGTCTTCCACCCTCTCCCTCTGTGCCTCTTCCCCCGCCTCTCTCTGTGTGTCTCGCCACTGTGTCTCTTCACCCCTTCCTCTGTCCCCCCCCCCCTCTGTGCCTCTTTCCCCTCTCTCTGTACCTCTTCCCCCCCTTCCCTCTGTGTCTCTTCCTCCCTCACCCTCTGTATCTCTCCCCCCTGTGTCTCTTCCCCCCTCTCCCTCTGTGCCTCTTCCCCCCTCTCCCTCTGTGCCTGTTCCCCCCTGGCCTGTGTCTCTTTCCCCCTTCCCCCTGTGTCTGTTCCCCTCTCCACCCCCCCATTTCCCTCCCATGTGTATCTTCCCCCTGTTCTCCCTCCCGTGTGTCTTTTCCCCCTCCTCTACCTCCCCTGTGTCTCTTTCCCACCTATCCCTCTGTGTCTCTCCCCCCTCCCTCTGTGTCTCTTCCCCACTCTCCCTCTGTGCCTCTTCCCCACTCTCCCTCTGTGCCTCTTCCCCACTCTCCCTCTGTGCCGTGCCTCTCCCCCCCCTCTTCCCCACTCTCCCTCTTCCCCACTCTCCCTCTGTGCCTCTCCCCCCCCCCTTCCCAACTCTCCCTCTGTGCCTCTCCCCCCCCCCTCTTCCCCACTCTCCCTCCCCTCTTCCCCACTCTCCCTCTGTGCCTCTACCCCCCCCTCTTCCATCTGCTCTCGGGCCGCGCTCTGCGCATGCGCGGCTCGTGCCGCGCTCTGCGCATGCGCGGCCCGCGCCGCGCTCTGCGCAATGCGCAGCAGTTTATAATTGTCTAACTGTGATTCGTCTGAAGCGTGACGACGAATCGCAGTTAGACAATTATAATATGTGATAACCTGATATAAAGCAAAGTAAGATACTGGCGGCTTTAACAAACAATGAGAGGATCGGTTGCTTTGCTTCAATGTTTTATGGATATATGTAATAAGTGAATTTTAATATTTAGATAGTATAATAGATAGAAAACAGCTATAAAAACTAAGGACTTTTAGCTGTGAGGCAAACCTGAAGATTGAGGCCTTTGCATATCCTCATAAACACGCTTGCTTCCTTGTGTATGTGTTTTCGTTTTTTCCCTATATACAAAATACTTCCTCCTCATGTAAAGGTCACACATACAATTAGGCAGGATCTACAAAATTCAACAGTGGTTAAACCAGATATGGGATATAGCCTTTATTTCAACACATCAAAATTTATATAGTCATTGGAGGAGCTTAAATTGACACAAACGTATAATAACACGTGCTTTATCAACTGGATCTTAATTCCAAATGTGGTTTCCTACAGTAAACAAATATCCAAGTTTGCAATTTATACCTGTCCGTAAGCCTTTCTGATCCACCCATTAATGACATTCTGGTATATCTTGCTAATGGCAGGTCAAAATACTGAGCATGCTCAGACCCTTGGAAGTCATTTGTTTTGCACATGGCTTACACTGAACACAATAGATTCACAGCCACATGGAGTAATCAGCAATTATTGGCAATGATCTGCCATGAAATGCATTTTAATAACATTCAGTTCATAAAATGCCCTATTATTTCACATAATTATACTATATTTATGCTGTTACATGCTTTAAATGTGTATTAAATATATATTATAGTAACACAACAAAGTTCTAGATGTTGTAATTTAAAATTATGGGAAATGATAACTACGTTATCAATTGAATGTTATAACATCAACTGAATGTTCTTATCTTGACACTTGTAATTTTAACCTGTTAATACTTCTTTATGCTCCACCCACCAAGTCTATGCATTTTATATTTCTACAGTATGTTAAAAGATAAATAACTTTCTGGAGGTTTGCATACTATGAACCCGATTCAGTTGAGCAATTTTAAGTCACTGGTGCCCATAAGTAAGGCCGTAAGTTAATTTGCTATTCAATTGGCTTTTTTTTGCGCGTTAGAAACTGCTTACGTGCTATGGGCTTGGAAACATTGTGGTTGTTAAACCCGGAAGCCTTTGAACCTTCATGTCTGCAAGAGTTTAGGGCGCTAAAATCGCTTTTCAATTGCTACACTTCCCCAAGCCCGCAAATGTTTTTACACCCGGAAACGGCAAATGTAGGAGAAAATCCTACGAGCGCCAGATAGGACTTGCAAAGGGTTTTAACCCCTGACCGTAGCACTGGAAATGCAAATAAAAAAACAATACTGCACTGTAAATGAAGGGGAAAGCGATTCATGACATTAGCTTGCAAATCGGCAATAACAATTTTTTTTTATGTGTCATATCAGGGTTATATCGATCTTGCAAATCAACGAGTTAATACCGTATTGGTCCGAATATAAGCCGCACCTTTTTTCTGATTTTTGAGCTTGCGAGTTACGGGTGCGGCTTTTATTCGCGACCGAAAAAAAATCATTGCCGATTTGGGAACTTTGCTTGTTATGTGTGCGGCTTTTATTCACAAACGCAAAATTACTGCCGATTTGCTCGATTGCGAGTTAAGGGTGCCGATTTTCTTGCTTGAGACTGCGGTATTGAATAGCGATTTACGGTTTTAGTGATTCTAACATCCTGTAAAGCCTGTAACCTGCAAAAAAAGCTACAGATAGTATAATAGATGGAAAAGCCTGTTTCTTGCAATGACTGATCACTTTGAGAGTCTTTTCTCTCCAATTTTCCGGGTGCGGCTTATATTTGAGTACTATCCTTTTTCTATTTTTTCCCCTTGAACTTTACAGGTGCGGCTTATATGCGGGTGCGGCTTATATTCGGACCAAAACGGTACATATCAGGTCACCCATATGGACTAGAACAGTATTGGCATTCATTTTTACTATTTTGTATTTTGCGGTTTTGCAAGTCCGATCCCATACAGGCCCCTCAAACGCTAATTGATTGACATGTAACCTCCATGTTTTACTGCCATAATGATGACGGTCTAATTTACTATTGGCTGTTTCTAAATGGGTAGTTGCGGCCGTGCTTAATTGATCATATTCCTGCCATGTACGAGTCATGGTGAAATGAATAGCACCGGAATTGTCGCAGAGTTCAAGCCCGCAGCATGCCCAGAGACATACGGCCTGTATACCGTGAGATGCAGCCTTCAAATTGAATTGGGCTCATTGTTTTCTCCCTGAAACAGAGCAACAGAATCTGGCCCAGTGTAGAACCCATGGATTAATCAGGCAAATTTAGCTTCCCTCTAGACACACATTGTGCAGATGGGCTAAAGCTCATTTATTTTTTTTTACCAGTGTGGTATCCCAAACTGGTTTCTTCTCCATTCCCTTCAATCCAAAGGTGGCGAGAAGATATTTACTTAATCAAGTAAGAAAATGAAGAATCAAGGTTAGCATATCAGTATCGCTTTGACATTACTGGGTGACAGTCAGGGTTAGCAATAGCTTCTTCCCTGGAATAAATGCTATTCTTGTAATTAGTGATGGAGCTCTGTATTTCAAGTGTAAGCCAGGAGACATTCAGGATCCTTTTTACCATCTTGGTTTGCCACTATGGCACAAAGCCCACTTGGTCCTTATTAAAGGGCTAGTGTAACCACCGGGTAAAGTACTGTGAGTATCTAGTTCACTATTTGTTAGTTCAGGAAATGTGTGTTTATAAAAAAAAAAACAATAAAGCCAGTGGGCCAGGCCAACGCTCACAAACTTAGAGCCTGATTTAATTGACCAATCGTAAGTTACTGGAGCCCGCAAGTGAAACCATAAGTTAATTTGCTATTCAATTGATGTTACAGGCTTGAAAACTTTGCGGTTGTTAAGCCCGGTACTAACAGCCTCCCAAAGCCTTTGATCTTTCCCGTCTACAAGAGTTACGATTTCTAAAGTCACTAATTGCTATTCAATTGCTAGAATTCCCCAAGCCCAAAATGGTTTTCACACTAGGAAACAGCAAAAGTAGGAGAAAATCTTACGAGTCTTAAGAGAGGACCCGGAAGGGGGTTTAACCCCTGTCTGTAGCACTGTAAATGCTAATAAAAAATCAATACTGCACTGTAATTGACAGGGAAAGCAATGAAAGACAGTAAAATTAATTGCACAACAGTCTCAAGCTCGCAAATCAGCAATGAAAAATGTATTTTATTATGTGTCATTTCAGGGTTATATCGATCTCGGGAATCAATGAGTTAATACATATCAGGCCACCCACATGGACTAGAACAGTATTGGCATTCCCTTTTATTAATTTGTATTCTGCAGTTTTTCAAATCCGATCGCATATCAGACCCCTAAATGCTAATTGTTTGACATGTAACCTCCATGTTTTACTGACATCATGATGATGGTCTCATTTTATATTGGCTGTTTCGAAATGGGTTGTTCCGGTGTTGTTTAACTGATCATATTCCCGCCCTGAACTGCTACATACAATTGCATGGTTTACAGTTTCAGCATTTGGCCTGTAACTTGCGGGCTGGTTCAATTGAATAGCACCGGAATTGTAGCAGACTGAGAGCCCGCTGCAGGGCCGCAGACATAAGGGCTATATACTGTGAGATGCGGGCTTCAAATTGAATCAGGTTCTTAGTTCCTGAACTGACAAATAGTGAACTAGATACTCACAGTACTTTACCCGGAGGTTACACTAGCTCTTTAATAAGGACAAAATGGACTTTGTGCCATACTGGCAAAACAAGATGATAAAAAAGGGTCCTGAGTCCTCCATCACTAATTACAAGAATGTAATTTATCCTAGGGAAGAAGCAATTGCTAACCATCCAGTAATGTCAAAGGTTTTTCCATACTGATACGCTAAACTGATTCTTCATTTTGTTACTGGATGAAGTAAATATCTTCTCATCCCCTTTGGATTGAAGCAAATTTAGAAGTAACGAGTTTGAAATACTACACTAGAAAAAAAAAAATGTAAATGAGTTTTAGCGCATCCAAATTCCAAATAATAACAACTGGAAATATACATAACATACACCTTTAACAAAATTAATATGGAAATAGTTTTAGGCAGATATCACTCACTTCATATGGTATCATTTCCACACCTACTATATCCATTACAAATGCTTCCAATAATATTATTGAAAAACAAAGTGAAATATCTTATTAAACAATTATACATTTGGATTGGCAATAGACCTCACACATTGTTGATTTAACTATAAAAAATATGCTCATACAGACCTCACTTACCAAACAATTATAAATACTGTCATGACCCAGAGACAGGGGGTCTTGAGCACCCCAAGACTCTCTTGCTTTCTGCTACAGGAATTCCTTTAGGTTGTGAATTTTGGATTCAATCTCTCAGTGCCTAGCATGCCAATTCAGATCAAGACATCATTTTTGGAGAAGCAGGAAAAATTAGATGAGCACACCATTCAATTAGTGCAGAGACTGACTGTTTATTCTTTTTCCAAACTCATTTTATTTAAAACCCCAAAACAATAAATCCACATCTCCTTACTTTCTTTAGCCAACCTTCCTCTTGTTTTGCTCTGCTGTAAGGGTTCATGGGGTTTCATCAGGTTTCCCCCTGTCTTCAGATCCAGTCTGTTTTACAACCCCAGAGGGGTAATAAACTAACCTCAAACTTTATGACTCTCTGAGGTCAGAGCGAGGTTCTTGCAGAAAGTGTATCTCTGTTAGTTACAGGTAAAATAACTTTAATATGATGCATATAACATCACATAGTAACCCCGACATTAATTATTGTGGTCCACTTTAAATTATGCATGTAAATTTTGATAGTCTTTGATATTACCAACATAGTGTGTTAGTCATGGCAAATACAATTTAGGTGCCCAATATTGTTGTGTAATTGACTGTATACATTCATACTTTTACACCTGGGATTATTGGACAACAGTTTGCCCCAGAATTTAGTGACATTTCTGTATTTTAAATCTCAAGCCCTCCCACCCATGTTAGTGATATCCTCATTTTATGTACAAAATATGGGCATTATTCAATTTGCAAGCCCGCAGTTGCCTTCATACCGGCAGTAAGTCTGAAGGTTTGAAATTTGCAGCAGTTACAGAGCGATTCAATTGAACAAGCCCGCAGCTACCTGGCTGAAAGCCTAAACCGTAAACAATGAACCCGTAAGT
The DNA here is from genome assembly GCA_027410445.1 of Discoglossus pictus. Taxonomy (NCBI): domain Eukaryota; kingdom Metazoa; phylum Chordata; class Amphibia; order Anura; family Alytidae; genus Discoglossus; species Discoglossus pictus. Next base: position 44,445,411 of record CM050163.1, read on the forward strand.
AGCGTTTCAGGACATGATCATGATCAATAATGACCGTGACTACCGAAACAGCCAATAAGTAAATGAGACCGTCATCATGACATTATTAAAACATGGAGGTTAAACGTCAATCAATTCGCATTTAGAAGTCCTATATGGGATTGGATTTGAAATCCGGCAATGTATTAAAAATTAATGACGATACTGTTCTAGTCCATGTGGGTGGCCTGATATGTATTAACTCCTTGATTCCCAAGATTAATATATCACGGAAAGGAAACATGCAAAAAAAAATTTTATTACAGATTTGTGACCTTGAGACTGGTATGTAATTAATTCTAATGTCTTTCATCGCTTTCCACGTCTTTTACAGTGCAGTCTTGATTATTTATTTGCATTTACAGTGCTACGATCAGGTGTTTAACCCCCTTGCAAGTCCTATCTGGTACTCGTAGGATTTTCTTCTATATTTGCCATTAACGGGTGTGAAAACATTTGTGGGCTTGAGAAATTGTAGCAATTAAATAGCTATTTGCGATTGTAACATTTACAGGCTTGAAAGATCAAAGGCTTAGCTGGGTCAGAGTTCCGATTTTGACAACCACAAGGATTTTCAGCCTGTAACCCCCATATCATTTGCGGGTAGCTAAAAGATGCCAATTGAATAGCAAATTAGCTTATGGGCTACATTATGGGCTCCAGTAACCAAAAATGAATAAGGCCCTATGTGTCATAGCATGTACTATGTAAATAACAAACTTTACCACAACACCACTCACACTCTTAAACCCCTCTTCATAATACATACTTATATGATTTATGGAATCTCACACCCAAAACCCTTGACCATAAAACTTTTACAATGTACGCAACAGCTTACTCTTGCAGACCTAGATAACCTCTAGATCAGTTGGTAACTAACAAAACAACCATCCTTCATTCACTCTCCAATCTATGTAAATTGAGTACCAGATTAAACCCAGGAACCATGACCACAGGTGTAGCTAATTCGTCCCTTATATTCCTATTAATCACTAATCAAACACACTCTGTCTCACAATAAAATATTAGTTGAAAGGTCTTACTATGAGATTACCTAAAACAAACTTTATTACACATACATAACTGGGATCCCAAAGAGCCGGAAATGTTGATTTTTTTATATTTTTTTATACTTTAGCACAACTTAAAACCACTGTTCAACATACATTATGGTACATTATTGAAGTGCTGAAGGAGACAGTACCTTTTTAACCAAGACCTGGATTCATGTATAGGGACATAATATTTGACAGTAGTTAGTCATCATATTATTAGCAAATTATATTAGAAGATATACAGGAACAAATCATGTTTCACTCATATATAACATTGACGAAAGTAGTAGGAAAAGGAACTATCTCACCAGTAAAGGATATTTTAATATCCTTTGAGAAAGAGATCCTTGATCATTTGGGACCCAATCAACCTTTTTTGTACCTAGGCTATCTCAGTATGATTTGAAAAGTTGGTCTTGGTTATTTAACCTGAGTTCCAAAATTGTTTGAATGTGGGTATAGTACTTTTGTTTGACAGTTGGAAAATCATGTGCAAGGAAGCTTAAGAATCGTAGCTGTCAGATATTGTTTTACAAAACATCACATCACTTACAGCCGGAACTGGATCTACCTTTTTGGAGCCCCTAGGCAGTGAAGTGGAGGAGCCCCTGTAAGTGAGCATGCATGGTATGCAGGAACCCATTTTTGCCTTGTCTGTGTGTGTAAGTTCCGTTTCCTGTTGTAACTCTCTTGTTCTAGATGGTTACTTCCTAGTAGCCAGTCTATGAACTGCAGTATTTCATTTCTTTTAAGCCAGAAACCATTTTTTTTTAAAGTGGCACCCATCACAAGGATGGCTGCCTAGTTGGCCTAATGGGTAATCCGGCCATGCTTACAGCACGTTTCATAAATTCTACAAATTGTTTTAAATTACTTTGTATGCAACACCTACTTGGGAATGTAAAGAAAAGGACATTATGTATGTGATAGTTATCTGCCTTTTGTGGAACACATTGTCCTTGCAACTTTGTCAAGGTTCCCATTCTTAGTCACCATTAACTTACCTCCAGCAGATAAGAGTTGAAGCAAGTTATAAATTACATAGGCAGGGTATAATATGACCCATTCCTGCTGCAATATGTCCAATTTGCCCCTTCAACTACTTGAGCAACAGCCACCAGGAAGAACAAGCATTTTCTTTCCATGGCTTTTGCCAAGTAAAGTCCTTAGTTGCACAACTCGCCCAGTAAAACAAAAGATAATATCTGGTTATTGCAATTCTTTTCTGTCACAGTGTAAAACCATCACTCACTATAAACACACAAGATAAAGATAACACTTTAACAATACAAATTGCTAATAATATAACATCTTCACAAATAATAACGTTTTTGATACAAAATTAAGCAGATGTGTTAGAAACCATGTGGTATATGGACTCATCTTTCTGCATTCTACTACCTGCTACTGACAAATCTGGCAATAGCTGTCCATTCTTGGATGGTTGAGAGATCAATAACGCATACAGTATAAATTAACTAACTGTATTATAATACAGTATATTGATTTACATTATACTTAGGACAGTCAAATAATGCTTTACAGTGAAGCATAGTATATTATATACTATACACAGCCCAAGTCTAAGGAACTACTATATAGTAATGTATGTTCTACTTCTTCTTTCATGATCTCTGCTCATCTATACTTTTATCCACTCTTTATCTCAGACCAGCTTCTCTTTCATGGAGACAGACTCAAAAGAAACACCTGGCTTTTGTCTTCATTTGTTAGATGCAGGTACTCCAGGCCACTGGGTTGCTTTAAAGCAACTTGGAGCCTCATTCAATTGCAAGCTTGTAATTGCCTCCAAACTGAATTTTTGTCTGCAAGTCACAATTTTCTAAACATTTTGATGTATTCAATTATCTCTAACTCGCAACTGCCCTCTCACAGGCTCCACATGCAAACCATGCACTCGTAAAGTAGAGGTTTCATCTGATCATATGATCTGAATGGCAGCCTGGAATTTTATCAGATCGCTTCTTTATCGGTTTATTTACGTGACGCATAAAATCGAACTGAAAAATACACATAAAAAAACAATAAATGCAATTTAGTGTAACTAAAAAGTGGAAGGGCCTTAAAATAAATGAGTTAGAGTTATTTTATTTATAAATTAACTGAAAGACCCATCACCTGAATTATTGGAATAGTAAGGTTAGCAGTGGGGGTAATAAAGATAAGCATGTCCTAATGAAAAATGGTAATAATGACAGAGACAACTAAACTGATTTGTTTAATTGTCAAATGTTTCCGTCCGTATTACAGTTTTTTTCAATTGAGTATGCTCTTATTCTTTATTGCCTCTCGCTACTAATCTTAGTTTATTACTGTTCATGAGACCATAATCTCAGATTGTGCATTTTGAACACAAAATCATTTCTGTATCAATCTTAAAACACTACCAGCTAGATTTTTTTTAATTATAACCAATTGAAATTATGTTTATTTTTATGTGTAATTTTATTTACTCCAAAAAATGGGGCCTTTTCTGTGTCACTGTAATGTAACCATGTGCAACTTTTTTTCAATATCTAAACCATTCTGTATTTTCACAGAGAATTGCAGCATTGATTAAACTGGTTCCGTCGGGCTGGGAAATTCTACGCTTATTGTTATTGAGATATATTGTCTTTAAAGGACCACTAAAGTCACCATGTGTGCTCTGCACCATCTGTTAGAGAGTGAAAAATCAGGTGGAAAATATTGATATATTTTTTAAAATTGATCAAAAATGTACTTAGATATTATCATTTTAGTTTAGCCCTCAAAGTCCTCCCACAAGAATCTGCATAGATAATAAGAATGGAGTCTGTAACTGTTACACATTCTATATATATTAATATTTATACTTATTTTTTAAAGCAGCGTGCACTAGTGTGGTAAATGAGTTGATTCATGGGTTCGACTCCCATGCCTCAAACTTAGTTTTTTGTTTAACTAATGTGCTTATATATATATATATATATATATCACATATATAGTTGTGAGCATGCGGGTCGTTGCTAACGCTGCAGGCTCACGTAGCGAAGGCGCTCCTTGCCAGCAGCTGCAGACTTTAGGCCCGCCTTACAATCTTATTGCCGTCATTTTTTGACGGGCAAGCCGCTAGTATATATATATATATATATAAGTGAATTGCCCGTCAATAAATGATGGTCATAAAATTGTAAGACAGGTAATGCTGTTTGCCACACAATGTAAGGCTTTTTCTAATTAATATATCCAGCAATCAATATCCTGAAGAGCTAACAATCTCATGATTTTCCTGCAGCATACAATGTACATTTGGACTGTTGCTGACCTGAGGAGAAAGTGTCAGTAATGTAGCAAGTGTGCCATGTAAATAGGCTGCGTGCTCGAGGCTAAACGTTTGTTTAGTTGTGAAAAGAACGGTAATGTTATTAGTTGCAAGTTAGTATAAAACGTCTGCAATTGTCTAAGTGTTACGTGGCTCTTGAGCATTTTCCATCCTTCCCAATAGTGTATTTTGTACCTTGTACGTTCCTGGGTAAAAGTCTTATGAGCCTGGCGGTGTTTTGCGTAGTTATGGGTCATGTAGCCTCGTTTTCTTTTTTTTTTTCTAAGTCCTGCTTTCCTTTGCAAATTGTTACAGGGCGTAATTTTTCCAATTTTTTCAAACTGCTACGGGTCTCGCATTATAAATTGTATAATTGAGATTTCTGTTGATCTGTAGTCCCGCGGGTCGTCGGGATGAACGCCTACGGCGCTGATCTCCACCAGCGCAGTGCAATTGCGGCCCTCGCTTTGCGAGAGTCGCAGTTGGGCGGGCCTGCAAATGTTAGCAACAGCCCACAAGGCTCACAACTATATATGTGATATATATATATATATATATATATATATATAATTATTTCACATAGTTCATTCCCTTTAGAGAGTTAGGAACACGTTTACAATCTTCAACCACATTAAATTCGAAGCTCGTATGTGCAACGTGAGACCCGCAATGGCTGTGAGCTTGAAGAGTTGAGGTTTTACGGTGCTATTAAATTAGAACATGCCGTGAGTTACGGGCTTGAGAGGCAAGCCCGTAAACCATTTGTCGCCCGTCGGATGTGTGGCCGTGAACGTGATCAATTAGTCTAACTCGTAGTTATGAGTTGGGATGGAGCCAATGGCAACAGAATTACGTCACTGAAAAATGGAGGTAGGATTTGCAAAGTCTCAGTTACGAGTTACGATCGGACCCACATTCCAGTTGTAATGCAGTATTAATAAAGCCATAAATATGATATTCTATCACATGCAGGTTACAGTATATGTATTAACACATTGATTGCCGGGATCGATAAAACACAAAAATAATGCCTGTAATAAGTATTTTTCTGGGCCGATTTGAGGGCTTGAGAATGTTGTGCTATTAATTCCAAGACCTAACATCACTTTCACTTTTTATAGCATAGTAGTGTGTTTTTATTTGCATTTCAAGTGCTACGTATTGGACTTTACCCCCCTTGCGGGTCCTCTCCAGGACTCGTTGGGCTTTGCGCTACATTTTTAGGGTCTTGCTCGCAAGTGACTTCTTTGCAATTTAATAGCTAAATTGGAAATGTAGCAGTTACGGGCTTGACAGATCAAAGCATTTACAGCCGCGAAGTTCAAAGTTGCTCAACCTTTTTTTCACAGCAAACCTGCAGATCAGCAGTGGCTTGCTTTACGGGCTAATTTAATAGCAGTAAGTCTTAAGAGCTACGTTGCGAGCTACGTTTTAACACATAGCCCAAATTTGAAGGGGCTGCTGATAGGGTGCTTTGGAAAAAATACTTCCTGCAAAGATTCTAAACAAAACAGAGCCCTTAATTTTCTGAATTTGTTAATATTGTATTTCTCTTGTTCTTATTCCTTGTATAGCGCTACGAAATATGTTGGCACGATACAAATAATAATAATAATAGTAGTTATTCAAATAATTATTTTAAAAGCAACACAATACCTCAGTTACCTCAAATCAAATTAATACTTGCTTTAAAATATAACCTTGAACCAGGGACCTTCAGTGCCTCTTTCTAAAGGTACAGCGCACTATTATATTTCCCCTTGCTTGGCACTATGGGATTGTCATCTCATCCCGCCACTCAGAACCTGTCACTGTGTGAGGTTTCTGACATCAGTTGTGAATCTCCAGCTTCTATTAGTTCTTCTATTAACAGATTACTACTCCCATCTCACATAGCTGAGTCTCATCATTGCATTTAATTTAATATCACATTTAATAATTAAAGTCTTAACATTTAAAAAATATACTTCTAAATTGAACTTTTGCACTAAGTTTCTATTAAACAAAAATAAACCACTATTGATACCACATAATCGGCAATGCATTTAAAGTAAAGCTCTTATTTAAGTATTTTGTGCAGAGACTATTAAAAACAATATGCAATTTAAAATAAAGAAAAGATAATATTTGTGTCTTACTTTTTGTCTATTGTCTAGTCTCCCCTAAGCAGACCTGACTTTCTCCACTTATCAGGAGGCCGAGACGGCTCTGCCTGGGAGCTGGACTATCTGCTGCAATTCCCTTCTTGCTGGCCTTCCCATCTCTCGTCTGTCTCCCCTCCAATCCATAATGAACGCCTCCGCTAGACTCATCTTCAATACCAAACGATCAGTGTCTTCAGCTCCTTTCTGTCAATCACTCCATTGGCTTCCCATAGCTTCCCGAATCAAATTTAAAATCATGACCTTAACACATAAAGCTCTCAACAACAGTGCACCCCCTTATATCTCTGCTCTTGTTTCAAAATACTCTCCCAACCGCCCCCTTCGTTCTGCTAATGACCTTCTTCTTTCCTCCTCTCTCATCACCTCCTCTCACTCCCGTCTTCAGGACTTTTCTCGTGCAGCCCCTACTATCTGGAACTCCTTGCCTCGCTCCATTAGATTAACTTCCTGCCTCAAAACCTTTAAAAAATTACTAAAAACACACCTATTTAAAAAATCATATCACCTTCAGCCTTTATAATTACAACTGCACACTCCACAGCTTAAAAACACTCCCACCCACAATCTACAGTACAGCTCACAGACCCCTCCAATTGATTAAACAAATTGCATTCACGTTGCCATTTTTGTATTTGTCACCCTCTTGTATCACACCTAAACCCTTAGATTGTAAGTTTGCGAGTTTTTCATTTGTGTGTCCGTGTCTTGGAAACAAGCACTATGTACATTTGATTATATGCTCAAAAACAGGGCCCTCCATTCTTTAAGGTGTTAAGTTTGTTTTTTGCCATGTACTAACCACCTGTACAGCGCTACGGAATATGTTGGCGCGATATAAATAAAGATAATAATAATAATAATAAAATAATAATCATGGGACTTAGAAGCAAGCTGGACTATGTCAATGACCCTTCCCTGTGACATCATTAGCCCTACCATCATTGCATACACAGAAGTAACAGCTCTATTGTAACATGTTTGCAGCTGCCCCCATAAGCCTATTGACAGTGCATGAGCCATTATAGTACCATCACACCCATTTACCGAGCATGCTGAGTCTGAACCAGAACCCAGACTTGTCATACTTTTTATTAGTCTAGCCTGGCAATTGTTCCAGATAAACACAAGGAGGAGAAGAAAAAGACATTGTCTTAACTTTGACACATTCAAAAGTGAGAAAAAATATAAACCACTGCATACACAGCTAACAGCTCTATTGTAACATGCTTGCAGGTGCCTCATAGGTCTCACCCAGTAACAATGCATGAGGCATTATAGCCCCCCCCCCCCCACACACACAAACATAAATATACAGTATGCTCTACACTTGGTATAAAATAATGTAAACCAAATTATTTAGAAGACACATTCATATCTATCTCTTTATCCCTAATATATCTAAATTCTGTTCTTGTTTCCTGACATTAAAGGGGCAGTAGGATGTAAAAGCTATCTATCACCCATTGATCTGTATGTCAGGGTCCTCTGGACAGGTCTGTGCTTTGCTGTTTTGCCCTTTTCGTCTATACCAAGTGGTCTTCCTTGTCCACAAGGGGTTACTTGATGATCAGGAAAGCCGTTATCACTTATTGTAGACAGGAAGAGCCTGCACAATATTTCTAGCAATAGTACTTTGACAATTTGTACGTATCTGGCACTTAAATGTCACAGTGCAGTGGCATGCAAAGTATTGGTGCTAAATTTAAATGTGATTATTTCATTTTGAAAACTCAAAATAGACATTTCTACAGACTCATATCGTAGAATGTTTGTATTAGAAAGGAAGTAAGCTATATTTAATTAAACTACAGTGGGAACTTTCAGGAAATAAATACTATTGCATGTGTTTTGCCTACTAGCATTTGTATTTTTCTTCTAAATGAGAAAAAAATGACAAACAATTATTTTAATTACAGGTCATATATATTACAATGAAGTATTTATTGTGTTATACATGTGTCTTACGTACATAGGTCAGAGCATAGTGCAGTATACATTTTCTGACACTTATAGGATATCATTTTCTATTTAATAGATGACGCTATTGCAGCTTTAGTAACTGAACAGGAAGACGTTCGGAAATATGTAAATATTGGTAGTAAAACAATTTTACATAACCATTAATCTCTCTGGCCATGTTTATTTTAAATCTGGATTTGACCATAAAAGTTGTGTTTGGTTTTAATATGATTTTTTTTTAAATTGAATGCCCCATAAGTGGAACATATTTAAATGGCAAGAGAATTATAGTATGTCTGCTGATGTTAAAGGGCCAGCTTAGTTTTTATTGTTCACTAATTAATCCTCTACTCTCCTTTCAATTACTTGCCAAGCCCATGTTTCGTCCTTTTAATCCCTTTAGATGTAAGTTTGCAAGTTTTCAGTCTGTGAAAAAAAGCACCATGTACGTTACGGCTTTTTGCTATGTGTTTAATATTGCCATTTTTTCTTTGTACTTAACCCCTCTATTGAACTACAGAATATGTTGACCAGTTACAAAAAAATAATAATAATACAAATATTTAGGTAGTAATCCTTAGTATAAATAAACTTTTAAATTGACTACAGTTAAAAACAATGGATCTTTTATGAGAAAACCCATACTGTTATAGCTAGTTTCCCCACCATCTTCAGACTGAAGTTCCACCTATATTGTCAAGAACAGAATTACCTGTAGCCAGGGGCAGAACTACCAGTGGTGCAGGCGGTGCAGTGCATCAGGGTCCTACTCTGGGGAGGGGCCCAGTGCTGGGTATTTTTTATATGTTTTGCCTCCTTGGCCATACACCCTCGGAACAGAAATTTGTATGTGCTTTAAAAAAAAATTCTACTAAAGCTCCAAGAGGTGGCACTGTGATGCAGGTCAGCTAGATGGGGATGTATATCAGGGAAGAAATGAGAGAGCAAGAGACTGCAAATTGACAGCAAATTACAGTTAGGAATGGTTCTGTGACGGGCGAGCAAAGGAGATAAGAAGGGTTGTTGTTATGGCAAATGGTCTTAGGGAAGGGGTGTTGGTGGGGACTATATGTACCGGGGGACAATTGTTTTTTGCACTAGGGCCCTCCATTATTTAGCTCTGACACTGCCTGATACTGCCTATTTCCTGTTTCACACACTTTGCCATAGTTTGTATAAGCTGCGATGTATAATTGTAATGTAATATATTGTAACCGCATAAATATGCAAATATTTATATTTTTTCAATACTTTATTTAATCACTTTTATAGACTATCCAATGAAATGACAAATAGCTCATCTTTTTCATATGTTTCCAGCAAATATTAAGTTCTTCAGTGTAACATGTACAGTATATTTATTGCAGCTACGTTACTCAATGCAAATGAATGGAAACACATTGACTTTTAATTTATGGTAATTAACAGCCATATTAAATTCCAGCCTTGTAAGTCCAACGTATAGCACGTAAGGGCTGCGTGCTTCAAATTTGGCTGTTTTACATGGCTATTAAATTAGAATAGGCTGCGAACTAAGAGCGAGAGAGGCTATTTGGTAAACCAGTTCTCGTTGCGTGCTCAAATGCAAACAACATTACGGGGCTAATTGAATAGCCGTAACACGTAAATATGATGTTACTGGCTACGTTTTACAATTTAAAAATATTGTAAATTAACATCCTTCCTTGTAGAAAGAATTTTTGCAAGAATATATAAAATATACACAGACTCAATGTCATCTCTCTGCATATTTGTTTGCCAATATGTGATATATTGTCTCTTATTCTCCTAATACAGAAAGTTTAATTCTTATAATACAAAACTAATTCTCAATGAAGTGTCTTGAAAAGTACAGTTGTCCAATTTTTATAAAATAATCTTGTAGATTAAACCATAACTTTGATTTTGTTTTTATTTTTTCTAAATTATTTTATTTTTGTTTACATATAAGCAAGTATTCTATAGCTATTTTTATATTTAATTTATAAGTACAAAGTGTTGCACAGTACTTTTATTAAGAGAAATTGTATTTTTACCTGTATAACTAGTTACTCAATAAAAAAATAAAAAAAGCTAATATATATATATAGAGAGAGATATTTAATATGCATATGCAGTGTTTTATAATATGAGTTGAAGCAAAACACACATTTCTGCCATTCTTGGTAAAATAGTTTATTTATTTTTAATATACTCAGGAGGGATGATAAGGACACGTTTTTTGGAACTAGTCAATGCACGTGTCAGTATGTCTATTTTTAAAAGAGATTAGGTCGTACATTTTTTTTACTGTGAATTGTTTTAGAGGTTAAACCTCAAAGACCATGCGAAGGTGACCAGGAAATATACTTTTTTGCATAGATACAAGGAAATATAGTTAAATAGAGTAATCTATTGTTTGAGCTGGTGGGATTTTTTACCTCGCTGATAACTTCCTCTACATAGCTACAGTAAATAATAATTCAATTTGAAAAAAGACTTTTAGTCCACCAAGTTCAACCTTTTTTGATCTCCTCTGATATGAAACATGCAGATTAACTGTCAATTGCTAATTGATCCAGAGGAAGGCAAACCCACTGAAACATTGCCAATTGCATCAAAAAAGGGAAAAAAATATAAATTCCTTACTGATCGTAATTCTCCCTGAATCAATACTAATCTAATTATCCAGGATAACCCTGAATGCTCTTTTTGTTCAAAAATATATGCAATGAACTTAAAGTACATTGCAATGTCTTTTAAAGAGCAGACAATGACATATACATAAATTAGCTCTAGTGATTTGCCATGGACATTGAGGGGTAAAAGTAGAGAACAAATAGTGGATGATATAGTATAGGTTTCAATCCTTCTTAGGGCCTCATTCACATTTGATTTGGCCACTGAATAGAGCTCTATATAAGCACAGAGCATATTTTATTTACAGAGGCTTTTAGTTAGTGAAAAAAAATATGCTGTGTGCTTATATAGAGCCCTATTTAATTGCCCAAATCGCATTTGAATGAGGCCCTTAGTTAATACTGCAAGTATATTTAACATGTTGTTAAAAGATACATATTCATCTAAATGCCTTTAGATGAACATAATTTAAATGTAACAAAGTTTTTTTGTGGCTATTTTATGTAAATGTTCTTATCTTTTACATCCATAGAACTAATTGGTGCCTCCAAAATCACAACAATAATTACATAAATATAATTACCGGCTATTTTAGAACATATGTGATGAATGTTAATAGGTCACTCACTGATGTGAACATTATGCATCCCTTAGCAATACCAAGGGATTATTTTGAACAAAACACTTGTAAATATTCTAGAAACAAGTACACGAATAAATGTTGCTGTTCAATTACAGTATTAATAAAAAGTGATTGCCTTCTCGCTAATTAAAACATAGAGCCCTTTGCTAATCTGGTGCTCTAAGTTAAGGAATGCAGTAAAAAGTCTGCAGGTGCTTTTTCCCCCCTAAATTCTACACTTAATTAAATAATTCACTCCCCTGATTACAGCATCCGTCAATCCTGCTCTGTTGCCGCAACTGATATCTGTGCAGGGGCCAGCCAAACCAAACTTTACGAATGAGACGGCCCTAAGAGGCAATAGGAAATGTGAATGTTATAAATCTTAGAATGAGAGGGAAATGCAGGAATAACTGCCTGCAACTGGAATAAATATATAAAATAATTGTTTTTATATTTATTTATATTATTTATTAATATATTTTGATATTAAAAAGATATGGCAATTGTATTTATGGCTCCAATAAATAAAGATTTGTTTATTTTGTGTTAAAATATGATATATTTATAGACAGTGCATTAGAGTGTTTGTTCCTAGGCAACATGGTTTTGTGATGTGTATTAACCCCTTGAGTACTGGGTTGTTTGTTACCCTGGATTTTGTTTAATGAAACAGGGTTAATACCAAGATATTTTTTAATAACACATATGTTGATAATGGATTGTTAAGAGTCAAATAATTGGGAAATCCCATAATATTGTAGTGCTTTTTGTGCTATAATGTCACTTTAAATGCTTCTGGGAGACTCAGCAAAGGTTTTAAAACCACTTGCGAGTGTTGTTTGGTAGACATAAATCTTTTTTCTGCTTTTTCAGTTATGGCAGTGCCCTGACTTGCGAGTGATCAGTAAAATCTTATTAGCATAGGGTTTAGGTGTCAGAGTGTCAGGGAGTAACTTGTAATTTATTGTCAGTGCAAAACTCAATGGGGATTTATGACTTGCTTTTTGTCTGGGTTGTGAAGTTCACTGGTAGCAGTGACCCATGGCAGTTTGCTCGCTAGGTTTTAGGGATGGGGGATTAGCATAGCTAGGCAGGGTTTACTCTTCAGTTAGGGCACTCACAATTACTTTTTCAGAGATTAGCATAGGGCCTATAGATACTGAAAAATGGTTGTTGATTCAACAATGGTTGTTGATTCAAAAACAGAGAAGTTCAAATGCAAATGGTCTAAATTTAGAGGAAGTTACATTTTTTAAATTTTGTAACTTTATATACCAATTTAAATTAGAAAAACTGAACAATTACAGTGGTGTGAATAATAATCCATAATTATATAATTTTAAGTATGTTTAGTTTGTAATATGGCAAGTTGCTAGATTTGATGATTAATAAATCTAAAAATAATCAGCATCGTGGGTAGTTAATAGCAAGATTTGAGTTTAGTTAATTTGGAGAACTTGGGCTTTTACTGTCTGCCACCAGTAGCACGCCCATATTATCCCATCCAGGTAAACCTGCGATGATGTACACAGCTTGCGGTAAGTATATTCCATGTGACTATTCAGAAAGCCTATAGTTGACATTGTTGACACTTCCTCTAAGGATTCTTCCAATTCTCTGGTAATTTAAGGTTTATGAAATACATTGCTTTCTATATATGTATATATATACATATATATACATATATATATATATATATATATATATATATATATATATATATATATATATATATATATATATATATATATATAGCCTGAGTGTTAACTTTCAAAAAATGCAAAATTCTTCTGTAATGTGTAAAGATGATTGTTTGTAGTTTCCAATGTTGGGTCTAAAGTGCCCATAGTTAAAGGCATATCTAAGTTTTCTGGGTTATTACATTTCTCAACTCCTTAGGAAAAAAATGTCCTCGCTATATGCAGTACATTTCATAAAAAGTTTTATTTTTATTAATATCTAAAAATCCCTCTAATGATTATATTGATACCCCCAGGTGTGTATACACGAGTACCTGATTCTATCCAATCAGCATGGAGCATTTGGGGTCCAATTTTAACCCATTATGTACCTGCTGTGTTTTCCTCCGCTAATAGGAAAGCACTGATGACAGCTCTGCCAAACAGAGAGAGGAAGTAAAGAAACACTAGCATCAGCAGCAGTTGATTCAGGGAATGGACAACCTGCAGGGGTAATAATCAAGTGTGAATGTGCTGCACATACATAGCACCTTCTAACACACACCACACTACATATCCCAGACTGCTTTGCAGCACAGCCAGGAACCCCAGAGATTGATACAAATGTTTTAGCCTTTTAGCCTCCTGATTGTTCAAAACAAATTATGAATGGTATGCTAATTTAGCTGGGGTTTGGAGGAGGAGTTTACTCACATTTTCAACTGTTAGATATTACAAGACTATTTGCTAACTTTAAGGTAAGTGTTTAAATCTTTATTTTGGTATTTTTTCATACAAAATAAAAGTTTGCATACAGTACTGATTCCCCTCTATCAGATGCATTAATAATCCAGGAAACCTAGATATGCCTTTAATTAAATTGGCGAGAACTATAATACATATGCATGACCACACCTCAATCAAATAGCCTCAGCAAAGTAGGTGATCCTATCACGCAAGGATGTTGTCCTTAAATTTTTGTCATTCAGAAGAAAATATATAATTGAAGATGATTGCAAGCTTCTGCATACAGTAGACTTTAGGCTTAACAATAGTAGACCATATTAAGAGAGGTTTTGCAGATTACATTTTACAACATTAAAGTGCAGTTTAATTAGATTATTCATTGATTAAAGTACCACTGTATGAATGTTTTTTCAAAAGACATACAGCCCCTGTAGGCAGTCTGCCAAAGAATGAGAATTGAGCACGTTATTTTATTACATGTAACTCCAGTTTATTTCTGAAAAATATGTCAAACTTGTATCTTTCTACAATTAATGAAAGTTTCACCAAACTATAGAAATATTTTATTTTTGACCTAGTTTTAGAAGCCCTTGAGCAGCAGTTCTTACAAATTCACAAGGAATCTATTTTTATTGACCTACTTTAGTGAATAATGACCCAAACATTTTGTAGAAATCAAAACATTCTGACTCAAGCATAAAGCTTTGTATAAGGTAGTTTTTTTTAATAACCCAAATTAATAATGAGTAACATGTTTTAGAATTAAAATAAACAAATATTTCACATCTGTATGCAATTATTCTGCACAGCAGAGTTCCATTTTCTTTACTAATCTTTTTGTTTGTCCTACTGTCTTGGGCGTATATGTTCTTTAAAACTAATTAGCTTTACATTGTTGTTGTTCAGTCTGTCAGTCATGTCCGACTCTCTGTGACCCTATGGACCACAGCACACCACGCACATTTATCATCATGTCTCTGGCTGTGCTAATCCATAAGGTTTTCATGACAAAGATACTGGAGTGGGTTGCCAGTTTCTTCTCCAGTGGACTGTAATTTGTCTGACCTCTCTGCTAAGACCTGCCCATCTTGGATGCCCCTACATGGTATAGCTCACAGCTTCATTGAGGTGCACAAGCCCATTTATCACGACAAGGCAGTGATCCGGAAGGGGACTAGGCAGTGTACCCATTATTAAAAATGATGTGTCAACATTTTTTTTTTAAATAATGATACTACCATGACTGAGCACCTTCATATTTTGGGTTCTCACACACATTGTATAGATTATAAAGACACATGACATACATCCTTTAGATCACAGCTTGTGAGAATCCAGAAAGTCACAGTAATAATGTATTCATCATAAGGGAAACCCACAGCGTCAGATAGTCCGAAAGTATCTAAATGAGCACTGAGTGAGTCTCATACACGTACTGGAACACCAGAGGTTTCTGTTTCAACACAGAGAAAATTTGAAATGAGCCACATTTACTGAAACTGCTCTGAATAGGCCTAAAATATGTAAAAAGAAAAGAAAAGAAGCAGAAAATGGTGTGTTTTAGAAAAATGTTTCATGGTCATAATTTGCAAATGTAAAAATGTGAAAGTCAATTTAACCAGAAAGACATATGATAGGTAGAAAGAGATAGATAGATAGATAGATAGATAGATAGATAGATAGATAGATAGATAGATAGATAGATAGATAGAAAAGAAATAGAAAATTGTGTGTCTTGAGAAAATGTTCATTGCATGGTCATAATTTGCAAACGTAAAAATGTGAAAGTCAATTTAACCAGAAAGACATATTATAGATATAGATAGATAGATAGATAGATAGATAGATAGATAGATAGATAGATAGATAGATAGATACCGTATTTATCGGCTTATAACACGCACCGGTGTATAACACGCACCTCATTTTAAGAAGAAAATTTCAGGAAAAAAAAAATAAATTTCAAATAAAGAACTTTGAAGCAAAATCCTCAACCTCTCTCCTCATCCTCAACCCCCTCCGTATATGCTAATGACGTGCCGCGCATGTGACGTCACTTGCGCGCCGGGTCAAGGAGCGGAGCGGAGGCCGGAGCAGAAGCAGGTAAGTGAGGGGAAGGTATTTAGGGGGGTTTAGGTTGAGGAGGGGGGGGGTTAGGTTGAAGAGGGGGGGTTTAGAATGAGGAGGGGGGTTAGAATGTGGAGGGGGGTTTAGAATGAGGAGGGAGGTTGAGGATGAGGAGAGGGGTTGAATATCGGCGTATAACACGCACCTATCATTTGCCCCCTATTTTCAGGGAGACAAAGTGCATGTTATACGCCGATAAATACGGTAAATAGACAGAAAGACAGACAGACATGTGGACATATGGAGGGATGGATAGATGGGTATGATGGACAGAGAGATAGATGGATAGATTGATGGATAGATTAATAGGTGGGTAGATAGATACCGTAGATAGATAGATAGATAAATAGATAGATAGATAGATAGATAGATAATATATACATACAGATAGAAGAGAGAACAAGATATTCTGTATATCATAGTGATACATAGATCAAAGTGAAAGAAAAAGGAGAAAACCCAGAATGAGAATGGTATAGATGCTATTTGAACACTGATGAGTCCCAAAAAACAGCGTGGTTTGTGACACAGTGCTACTAACCAAAAAATGTGTTCCAAAGGCAGTCTGAAAATAATGAATACATGTTAAAGGACCCATGTTTAAAAAAAGACAGGGATCAGTTCTCCATTTTGACACTAATGAGTACCATAATGGATGGAACAGCTGCCTGGCCTGAATTCTTAATCCAAGACTGTGTTCAAGGACCTGTGTGAATACAATGTATATATGTCAAGGAATCCATGTTTAAAAAAGATAGAGGCAAAAGGGTGGTGTTACACCACCGACCTTGTGTACATGTCAGAATCCTTATCTGCTGTAGGAGCACTCTATACTGCACCAACCCGTGGGAAAGAGAATACACGGTATGGCAGTGAGGTGTTACAGTTTACTGATTAATATACTGTAAGCTATAACACAAGATAGAAAGCCCCTGAGTGGGTGTCTCACTGTGAGTAGATGAATAAAATCAGAATATTCTTCACTGTCTGAGATGAGAGTAAGATTTGCTGTGGGAGGCATCGCAGAAGATACAGAAACATAGAGGTTAGTGGGTTTGCACCGCCCACCAAGTCTAATCATAGATTTTTCTTGGTTTTATTTTATACTAAGTGGGCCAGATATGTTAAAGGGGGAAGTGTTGAAGAAATATGAAAATTGAGTACATTTATACCACATGACAGCATCAGCATTGAGAGGTTCTCTAGTACTTCACAGGACCACTGTTTTTAACAGCTGTGACAAGCTTGTGAAGTATATAAGAAAATAATAACATTAGCAGTTGTGTATTTAATGCTATAAGCATATAAGCAGTGGCGGAGCTACCGCCGGTGAAAGTGGTGCTACGCACAGAGGCCCACGACTGTCAGGGCCCCAGAGCTATCGCTTGCTCTTTTTTTTTATTTTGCACCTCTGGTGGACCTATGCCATCCTGCCCCAGCCCCCTCCCTACACTTTCTGCCATTTCTGTATTGACTCCCATTATGGTTCTGGCTGTTGCAATGACGCTGTGAATGGAGGGTGAGTGCATTACTAGCCTTCCCACTGTACCACAGGACCTGTGTGTAAGGAGGGCAATTATGCTGTGGCACAATATATATATATATATATATATATATATATATATATATCAATGATAGTAACATATTAACAGGAAGTGACAAGGATAATTGCAAGCCCTACTCTTGCAGCCCTCTCATACCCTAACTTAAAGGTATAGGGAAGATTTCTGAATTTTAGGTACTAGGTACTAGCTATGCAAAATACCTATGTATTTATGTAAAGCCTATGCAGACACAGACTATGTAGGGCTGGATGTGCAATATAGTGTCCTAGCACCTCCACCAGATGTATCTAGGTTCCAGTAGAGGCATCAAAATATATATTTTTTACAATTGAAACAGGCTTAATGAATTGATTCCTGCTTTATGCTCTTAGACTAAATTTATATATATATACTGTATATATATATATATATATGTGACCCGTTAAGTTAAATAAACAGAAGCGAAAACTGTGTTTTATTTGTTTGGGCCGAAAGGATGACTGTATGTTCTAAAAAATATCACATGTTAATTATGTACAGTATTTCACAAAAGTACACCCCTCACATTTTTGTAAATATTTTATTATATCTTTTCATGTGACAACACTGAAGAAATTACTCTCTGCTACAATGCAAAGTAGTAAGTGTACAGCCTGTATAACAGTGTACATTTGCTGTCCTCTCAAAATAACTCAACACACAGCCATTAATGTCTAAACCGTTGGCAACAAAAGTGAGTACACCCCTAAGTGGAAATGTCCAAATTGGGCCCAATTAGCCATTTTCCCTCCCCAGTGTCATTTGACTTGTTAGTGTTACAAGGTCTCAGGTGTGAATGGGAAGCAGGTGTGTTAAATGTGAGTTAAGCTCTCACACGCTCTCATACTGGTCACTGAAAAGTTCAACATGGCACCTCATGGCAAAGGATCTGAAAAAAAGAATTGTTGCCCTACATAAAAATGGCCTAGGCTATAAGAAGATTGAAACTGTGCTGCAGTATGGTGGGCAAGACCATACAGAGTTTTCCCAGGACAGGTTCCACTTAGCATAGGCTTGGCCTACCAAAGAAGTTGAGTGCACGTGCTAAGCGTCATATCCAGAGGTTGTCTTTGGGAAATAGATGTATGAGTGCTGCCAGAATTGCTGCAGAGGTTGAAGGGGTGGGGGCCACCCTGTAAGTGCTCAGACCATACGCTGCACACTGCTTCAAATTGGTCTGCAGGGCTGTCGTCCCAGAAGGAAGCCTCTTCTAAAGATGATGCACAAGAAAGATCACAGTTTGCTGAAGACAAGCAGACTAAGGACATGGATTACTGGAACATGTCCTGTGGTCCGATGAGACCAACATAAACTTATTTGGTTCGGATGGTGTCAAGCATGTGTGGTGGCAACCAGGTGAGGAGTACAAAGACAAGTGTGTCTTGCCTACAGTCAAGCATAGTGGTGGGAGTGTCATGGTCTGGGCCTGCATGAGTGCTGCCGGCACTGGGGAGCTACAGTTCATTGAGAGAACCATGAATGCCAACATGTACTGTGACATACTGAAGCAGAGCATGATCCCCTCCCATTCAGAGACTGAGCCGCAGAGCAGTATTCCAACATGATAACAACCCCAAACACACCTCCAAGACGACCACTGCCTTGCTAAAGAAGCTGAAGGTAAAGGTGATGGACTAGCCAAGCATGTCTCCAGACCTAAAGCTAATAAGCAACTGTGGGGCATCCTCAAACAGAAGGTGAGGGAGTGCAAAGTCTCTAACATCCACCAGCTCTGTGATGTCATTATGAAGGAGTGGAAGAGGACTCCAGTGGCAACCTGTGAAGCTCTGGTGAACTCCATCCCCAAAAGGCAGTGCTCGGAAATAATGGTGGCCACACAAAATATTGACACATTTAGACTTAGGGGTGTACTCACTTTTGTTGACAACGGTTTAGACATTAATGGCTGTGTGTTGAGTTATTTGGAGAGGACAGCAAATTTATACTGTTATACAGGCTGTACAATGTGAGGGGTGTACTCACTTTTGTGAAATACTGTATGTAGCAAACTAAAAATATTAAAAGTAATATTAACATGGAGCATCCACAGTGCTTTAATAACTACCACGTTTTCTAATCCTGTAAGAACAAAGGCAAATGTCTGCTGTTATTAAAACAAAATGCCATACAAAAGTATTTTTTTTTATATTTGTTTTTTATTCAGTCTTTTTATAAAAGACAAAGTTGAAACAATACAATAAGGGAGAACAGATCAACAAATACATAAAACAACTTGTAGTACTGTCACTCCGCCCTTTAAATGGTTGCATATCGTTGAAACATACTAATAAGCGGTAAGAAAAATGTTAAGCTACCCACATATAAAGGCATGTAAACCTGAAAAGCTTTTCTTGTCTTTTCCTTTTTTTTGTTTAAAGTGATCTATCTAAGAATTCAAAAGTTGATTTAAAAAAAACAGATAAAGCAACTAAATGAGTAGAGAAAACAGAAAAGAGAATGAATTGGGAAAGGGAGAGGGGAAGGAAAATCATCTGGCAAACTTACCCTTGAAGATGTCCTCAGCGTTGCATACATTTGTGGCGTCCTCCCAGCCTCCACATCTACCAGTGACAGCCTAAATTACCCTTATAAGCAGTTAGCCATAGAGGAATACTATGAGCAGACGTAAGCCATGAGGTCCAAATTTTTAGGAACAGGGGATACGTGACTTGTAAAATGTGGGTCAATTTTTCATTAACCAATGTATTGTTAATTTTGTTGATAACCTCATTAAAAGTTAATAAGGACGCTTTCCAATGTCTTGCTATAATTAGTTTCACTGCTAGGGCAAATTATTGCCAAAGCTTGTGACCAGTTACCGTCATACCTGGGATATCCCCAAAGCCCAACAAACCTGAAATAACGACATGACACCAATCTGGGTATAAAAAACTGGCCACAGCTTCTTTATTAGACTTAACAGGTAAACCAAAACCAAATTTTAATTAACCAATATACCAACTAGTGCTTGCCCGCCCTACTTAGCCTAATACCCCTCAGGGGACCCCGTGCCCCTAGAGGCTCCTCCTCCTTCACCAACGTAGGAGGGCAAACACTACCGCCCCCTGCTGTGACATATAAAACACGTACCATATATCTTACAAAACTTTTATGCATGTTTTTTTTTTTTTTTTTTTATTTATTTATTTTGTATATATATTTTTTTTTTAGAATAACATTCCAAGATAGCGAAACAAGAGGGAGGGAGGGTGGGAACTAACCTACAGCTCTTTGCTTAGGCTCAATGTGTGCTCACTGCCACACACATCTCTTTAAGAAACTTCTGCTGAAACCCCTCCTCTCTCCCCTCTCTACCAATCAGCAACCACTCCTATCCTTTGCTTCCTTCTCTGGTCACCACCCACTCCCCTTCCACTTTGCTCTGCCGTGGGTTCATTGACCAGTTACCGTCATACCTGGGATATCCCCAAAGCCCAACAAACCTGAAATAACGACATGACACCAATCTGGGTATAAAAAACTGGCCACAGCTTCTTTATTAGACTTAACAGGTAAACCAAAACCAAATTTTAATTAACCAATATACCAACTAGTGCTTGCCCGCCCTACTTAGCCTAATACCCCTCAGGGGACCCCATGCCCCTAGAGGCTCCTCCTCCTTCACCAACGTAGGAGGGCAAGCACTACCGCCACAAACGCACGTCACGTGCGTTCCGCCACCGAAGCTATGGCCCTTGCAATGCTGTCCTTAATTGCATAAATAAACAAATTTAACCCAATTGGATTTAAGTGCACCCCATCTTTCATAAAATATCCCTCAACGTCAACTATCTCAAAGTCAACGTGCCTTATGGAGATCCCTCCATGCCTCCTAATGAAACTCGACATTGCCTTGTTGACTCGCTTCCTACACCTGTCCATCGTTGCCCCATCCATGGGAGCCCTCCACTTCCTACGCTGTATCATTTCTGACCATACTATCACCAAACCCGGGAAGAGAGCCAACAAGCGCTCCACATCACGCTTCATTATCCTGATCAACTCCTTGATTGGCATGTTGCCTAAGTCATTTCCCCCAGCGTGAACAAACAGCACCTCAGGCCCTTCAAACATTCTGGCATACCCCGCTATATGCTCCACCAGCTTGTGCCACTTAAGCCCTCTAACCCCCAACCACCGGAGTGACACCCGATCTGAAGGGAATCCCAGCTGCAAACCTCCATCCTTGATCCCAGCCTCCTTCCTGGTCCAGTAAATATACGAGTGACCCGTGAGCCACACCTGCCAGGTGGAACCTGTCATAAAGAAAGCCTTAATTACCAGTCACTAACTCTGGCCGAATATATGACCTGAAGCTATTAGACCCCCATCTACCTATTCTCTTAACCCAGTCATCCCCCATACCTGACCCCGCTGCCTCAGTTGCTGCCCCTATCCTAAACGAATGCGACCCAAACTGAGATGGTGTTAGCCCAATTCTACCCAATGTTAACTTGAGAACGGAAATGAACTGGAACTGAGATAAAGGACTCCCATCTTCGTGCATTAGGAAGGAACCCTGCTTCCTAACTACCCTGAAACTAGTTACTAATTTACAAGGGCAGACTGCGAATGAAATAGGATGCAAATAAATGGCAGACCCCTTACCATAAATGTCGGTCTTCGACCGCCTAACCCATATAACCAGTGAATGACCCAAATCTTCTACATCCTGATCCTGAAGACCTCCCATAACTGTCTTGTTCCGGCTTACCAGTTCGCTAATCCGAAACGCCCCAAAGAAAGCGAGCGAAAAGGCTGTCTGAAACAATAGCGCCTCGTACTCAGATTTGCAAATTCCACCTAGCTCGCCATTCAAGGATGGCAAAACTGCAAATGATATAGGCCTCCTCACATCCTTTCGCTTGGTCCCCCGTCTCATTCCCTTTAAAGCCTGCCTCACACAGAAATTTTTTGTGACGTCTGGCCTCCCCTGCAGCTTCAACATGAAGGCCAGGGCTGTTATCTTCCTACCTACCACGGACGGGGATATTCCCCGCTCCTGGCACTGCAGCATGAACGCGATGAGGGTACTCAGATCATTTACCTCACCGCCACTTTTTCTGGCTAATTCTTCCCCAAAAGCTTCCCACTCCAGCCACACTTTCTTATAACCCCTCCATGTGGTTGGTGCCAGCGAATTCTTTATCAACTCCCCTAGCTCCGCGCTCCCATGTTCCATAAGTGGCGTGGTAACGGGATTCCTGTCTCGGATGCCGATGGAGCCACCTGCCGGAAACGATCCAACTGTGACCGGGACAACGCATCTGCTATCACATTTTGAACCCCAGGTACATGCTTAGCCCTAAAGTTAATGTTACACTGCATGCACCTAAGAACCAACTGTCTGATCAATCTTATCACCGGCAAAGAGGAAGCCGACAGTGAATTGACCGCCTGAACCACCCCCATGTTGTCACAATGAAATATCAGCTGCTGGTCTCTAAGCTGATCCCCCCAAATAAACATTGCGATCACTATAGGAAAGAGTTCTAGGAATGCCAAATTTTTAGTTAGCCCTATTGAAACCCACTCCGGCGGCCACTGCTCAGCGCACCATTGCCCCTTTAAATAGGCCCCGAATCCGACGCTACCGGCTGCATCCGTAAAAAGGTCTATCTCCGAGTTGTTGACGGGAACTGCCGGGATAAAACATCTCCCGTTAAAAGAATCCAAGAACCTTAACCACACTTCTAAATCCTCCTTGATATCCCTGGTGACCCTAATAAAGTGATGAGGCTGTTTAACCCTAGAAAAAATCCTTCCCATAGGAATTATCCGACAGGCAAAGTTTAACTTTCCTATCAGAGACTGAAGGGCCTTAAGGGTCACTTTCCGGGCTCCCCGTGTTTCCTCCACTCTGGCCCTGAGATCGGTTATTTTATCGTCCGGCAGACGACACTCTAACCTCCCCGAATCAATTGTAATCCCCAGGAAGCTAAGCACTGTACATGGACCCTCTGTCTTTTCTCTCGCAATAGGGATCCCAAAGTCTTTCGCTACGGACATGAACACGTCCATCAGATCCCCACATACCTGAGAACCCCCTTGTCCAACAAAAAGGAAATCATCTAAATAATGGACTAGGGACTTCGATCCTGACTTGACCTGAACCACCCATTGAACAAAGGAACTGAAAGCTTCAAAATACGCGCATGATATAGAGCATCCCATAGGCAAACACAAATCGACATAATAGTTGCCTTGAAAGTGGCAACCTAGTAGATGCTGACTCTCCGCGTTTACCGGAAGCAATCTGAAAGCAGACTCAATGTCTACCTTTGCCAATAGGGCGCCCCTGCCTGCTAACCGAACGAGCTTTACGGCCTGATCAAATGGGGTGTACCTAACCGCTGACAAGTCCTTATCGATCTCATCATTCACCGATCCCCCTTTGGGGTAAGAAAGGTGATGAATCAGCCTGTACTTGCCAGGCTCCTTTTTGGGAACCACGCCTAATGGCGATAACCTCAAGTTTGGGACGGGTGGCTCCCGAAAGGGGCCAGCCATCCGTCCCAAAGCTAGTTCTTTTGTAATCTTTTCCTTAACGATGCCGGGAAACTGACCTGCCGATTTTAAATTAGGGGGAACGAACAATAGCTCAGGAAAAGTCTTAAAAGGAATAGAAAAACCGCTGTCAAAACCATCACGGATCAACTCCGCCTTTTTAGCATACCCTCTACGCCTACCGTACATTTTTAACCAAGGAAGCATCCTTTCAAGCCTGATCGGCGTTCTCGCCTTTGGAAACGGGCTCAGACTGCCCTGCAGTTCCGCGCAATTTCTTGAAACACCGGAACAATGGGTGTGGATGCCCGCATTCCGAACACTCGTGCCTGAATCTGCAGGCAGATCCCCATTTGCATGAACTTTCGTTGTATAGGAAACAACATCCCTTCCTAACCGAGCTGGTGACCTGCTGCTGCCTATTACCGGACCCACGAAAGGACTGAGCCGCTCTGAGTGGGGTGACTATCTTCATCCATATGCCTACCTCCCTATCATCCCATCTCATTTCCTCCCTAACAGCCATCCTCTGCCTGAACTGTTCGTCGTACGCCCACCAGGCCATCCCCCGTATGTCCTATGGATGCTGTCTATTTCGTCCTGGTAGCAGAATAGAGCACAGCAATATTCTGGCTTCCTTTCCCCGACTATGCTTGCCAAGATTGCGAACGCTTGCGACCAATTCGCGAAGGTTTTTGGGATTCTCCTAAACCTACGCTTCCTCTCATCCTCTTCTTTTTTGCCCTCATCCCGGAATGAGTCCTCCTTAACCTCAAAATACTGATCCAGCGGCAGCAAGGAAAATATTTCTATAAACTCCTGCTTCCATATTCTATCTTTTAGCTCCTGCGCTACGTGAACTCCCAGAGGGCCTATCCTGCAGAGGGTGGGGGCTGCTAGCGCCGTATCCGCTACCACGATAGATGCCGAGTCACTCTTACCTGTTTTCTGGCTCTCCCCCGCACTCTCTGCCTGCCCCCTTCCTGCATCTACCAGTGTTGCTGGGACCCACGCCTGCGCCGCTGACTTCCCACCTTCTAACTTAGACAACACAGTCCTCAGGAGCTCCACTATAGTGTCTGATTGTGTTCCTTGTATTGATTGTGCTGTGTGTGTGCCTGAGCCGTGTGCAAGGCACTCACCTCCAGAGTTAGGTGTTGCGGCTTTCCTGTACAACTCCGCCGGGATAGCATGCCACCGTGCGGGAAGTGAAATTGATGGGTTGTTGTCGCCACTCTGCCGGCGTGTCACTGCCGCTCGTGCTGATGACATCTGTGAACCTGTATAAAAGGCCGAGGACCTATGTGATTGGTACACATGAGACATTCCTTGCCTCCCCCCCAAGGCCCTTTCCAGCCTGTGGGGCTCATCCCTGCCACTTCTCCTGCAGTGTAATTTCTGTGAGGTCTCCTCTCGCCGCCTTCCACTCCTGATCCTAACCCTAGTTCTACCAGGGGAGTAGCTTCTGCCTTGCCTTCCTCCATCTACTACCGCACTCTCCGACCTCTCATCTGGGGATGAAGTGTCATACCTCCCACCCTGCTCGTCGCTCTCTGCGTCCTCCAAATACCCTGCAGCTGCCACTCCAGCCCTGGGCTCTATAGAAACTTCTCTCCTTGCCTTTCTTACCCGGCTACCAGGCCCCTCCACCAGTGGGGCCCTTTTGCGCCCATTCCCAGCTTGGGTTCTAGCCTGTAACCCCTTACCGCCTGGCCTTGTCGTGACAGGGTTAACCCGCCACTCCCCATCAGGTTGTCTGTCCCCTGGGCTCCTCTGGGTGCTGAATAATCCATCTGCCTGGGGGGGTGCCTGCTGCTGGCTCCTAATTCTCTGTTCTAGTGCCCTGGCTCCCCCCCCCAGGTAGCTCCCTTCCCAGGCCTATGACCCTCCTGCTCCTAGTGAGCATACCCACCACCCTGGGTTGTGGCTGGTCCACACCCCCAGGTGGCACTGCCTCTTCCTGGGCTTGCTGCCTCTCAGACCCAGCATCAGACCTCACTGCTGCGGCTGACCCAGTGCCTGTGATGATCACAGACCTCAGATCCCGCGGGACCCGTAACTCACCCTTCCTGATGTCAGCGCCGTCCCTGCTGGCCTCCGCCGTCCTCTGCCGAGCCGCCGGAAGTGAGGCTGACGTCACTTCCGGTCGCGCCACTTTCATCCCGCCGAGCTTCCTGGAGCCACGTGCCAGCTCCTGCTGCCGGACCACATGTTGTGCCTTCTCAGCAACTCCCAACCGGGGTACCTTCGGCCTGCTAGATGCTTCACCCGCGTGCCTCTTCGCCCGCGACTTCAGTCCAGGCCCAGCATCGTTCAGACCAGCAGGAGGGACCGGCTGGCTCACTGAAGGGGCTGATGGACCAAGGCTCAGTCTTGCCGGAGGCCTGGTTCTTCTGGACGGACGATGCCAGGCCTCTTGAGGTAGGATGGCCGAGGTGGATGGGGGAGAGGGAGATAGGTGAAGGAGGGGGGATACAGGAGGAGGGAAAGGGGGGGAATTGGGGATATCAGGGGTTAGTTCCCTAGTATAAATAGGAGGAGGGGTAGGTGGAACCATAGAGGGAGAACTATCCCTAGCAGGCGGAACTCTGGGGATGGAGGCCACTAACGCTGACAGCCAATCCTGGCCTTTTTCAGCTGCAGCCTCCCTAATCTGACCTAGCAGAGACTCCATGTCTGCAGATGACATTATGGGTAAATGGGGAATAATAGACTGTTACACAACTAACCTACAGCTCTTTGCTTAGACATATAAAACACGTACCATATATCTTACAAAACTTTTATGCATGTTTTTTTTTTAATTTATTTATTTTGTATATTTTTTTTTTTTTTAGAATAACATTCCAAGATAGCGAAACAAGAGGGAGGGAGGGTGGGAACTAACCTACAGCTCTTTGCTTAGGCTCAATGTGTGCTCACTGCCACACACATCTCTTTAAGAAACTTCTGCTGAAACCCCTCCTCTCTCCCCTCTCTACCAATCAGCAACCACTCCTATCCTTTGCTTCCTTCTCTGGTCACTACCCACTCCCCTTCCACTTTGCTCTGCCGTGGGTTCATTTTTGATATGCAGATATATTTTTTACATGCAAGTCCAGAAGGCAGAATTCCATTTTAGGTTGCAGAGGGGTGCTAATTATTTGTGAGAACAGACCTACTGATTTCCCCCATAATACTTGTACTAGAGGACATGTCCACCATATATGATGGAAATCCCCCTGTGAGTGGCACCCTCTAAAGCAATTCTCACTTAAATGTGGGTTTATTTTATTCATTAAAGATGGTGTATAATAGATTATGTGTAAAACCTTGATCAAAACCTCACACTTCCTTCCACGTGTTTATATCTAGCTCCCGTTCCCGTTCCCATTTTAGCATAAAGTTGGGTTTCTGGCTGTTTTGTGAATCATTAAGTAGAGAGTATAAGAAGCCCAAAAATCCCTTCATAGAAGATAAATTCTTACATACAGTTGTTAATTTAAGTCAGCTTCGAAACTGGGGAATGACCTTAGAGATGCTAACGGGGAAAGTGGCGGAACCAAATGATTTATAGTTTTGACCTAGGCCTAAGCAGACAGGGTAGAGTTGATCATAGGGTTGGAGTGGCGTTGTTTGATACAGGGAGAGTAAGGATCCCATATCACAGTATCCCAGGTGTGGGGTTTCATTTGCCAATTCTCAACAAAGATCCAGAGTGGTTGGTGTTTGCTCGAATGGGCAACTGAAATAAACGCTAACTGCTCTCAGTTATAGCCAAAGATTCAGGCAGGAAAGACCCCACCTGAGTTTTGTGTTGATTCATTATTTCCCTCGCTATCCGAGGAGGTCTATCCCGCCAGATAAACTTAAAGATCTTGTTTTGCAGTTTGTCTAGTTCCTTCATGTCCACCGTGATAGCAAGGGTTCTAAGTAGGTATAATATTTTTGGTAAAATATACATTTTTACAGTGGTTTTTATTCTTAAAATTCTAGACTGAGAAATTCTAGAATTCAGCCTCTTAGCCAGAAAGGAATCCGGCTTATTAGCCTTTGTGTAAAACAGGTGGTTTGTGCGTTTAAGGGCTTTTTTCAGTTTTGTCAGATAAAATGTTGTCTAGTTCAATTCTACATTTATCAATCAATTGGCGCATGAATGCAGTAGGGTTAAGCTGATTCTGACGTTTTAGTCCCTGCAGTTTGGTGATGAGTTCAGTTTCTTTCAGTTTTCATTGTCTTTTATAAGCTGCGGACAGTTTTATACATATTCCCCTGATGAAGGCTTTGTGGGCCGCCCATATCCAGCCAATTCCCGGTTCTGTAGAGTTATTGGTCTCAAAATATAAGTTCAAGTCTGCCTTTATTTGTTCTAAAAGTGTTGGGTTAGTTAGTAGTAGGTCATTTAGTCTCCATGCATATGGGCTTCTCACACTTAAACCTAAATCTAAGTCTAGTCTGACAGCTGCATGGTTGGACCATGGGCAGGCGTGAATTGCGGTGTATTAGAATAGATGTGCCTGCCCTATTAGTGAGTTGGGTGGGTGAGAAGTAAGTAGGGAAGTCCTTATTCAGATATGTAGGAATATGACTGTAAGCAAAGTGTGTTTCTTGCAAAAACAATACAGAGGGCTTAGTGTCGTTGTAGTATATAAAAGCTTTCCTTCTTTTAAATTGGGAATTAAAGCCCTTAACGTTATGTGTCATGAACGTAAACTCAATGTCAGACATAACAGTAGTGTCTAGTTAAGCCTACAATGTCATGCCATCCTACCTTACTCAGTATTTATATTTTAAATTATGTAAAAATATTTTGCACGTTAACATTTAGTTTGACTGGGACATGGCTTCCTGCAGCATTTTACCCTTTTTATACGTATATCCTAGATCTAACCTCCTGGTAAATATGCAGATATCTTCCTGGTGTCATGTGCCACATATTTATATTTTTATTTCCTTATTGATTAGGGATTCCAATTATATATTCCTAGTTAAGTATATGTAAAACTATTTGCATATTGAGTGAATTTTTGCTGACTGGATTTTATTTATTCACTTATCTAAAATATTTATTATCTCAAATTAAAAAATGTTATCCCATCAGAAAAAAATGCATGGTGCTTTCCTAATATTTTGAGTGTCACAACAGCAACAAAATCTAGTTATGTTAAAGAAGTGAGCAGAAGATTAAAAAACAATGGATGAAAGGATAAAGACACAGTATTTTTCAAGCATAACTACTGCAATATATTCTCCAATATTCTAATCCTGTTGCCTGGCAAAACTGCAAAGGTAGAATAAAATGGATGTCTCATTGTCATATGCATGATCTCTGATGGTTTGAGGCTCAGGGTTTTAATAGAATGCTCTTTACGAAGGCAGCTAAACCCTCAATGTTTGCAAGCAATTACAGCATATTTTCTGTGATTTGTCGCCAATTACCTAATGATTGTTCTACTTGGGAATTTTAGTATTTAGTTTTAGTTTGTCTATTCCTAGGATTGAAAATAGCAACTCCTAGCAGATAGTATCCTATTGAAAATGTGCCCCAATCTTACTTAATCTTTGCTCCTTTAAACAGAATATATACTATATATATATAGTGACAGAGTTATCCAGAGGGTTTATATGAGCCATAGACTCTGCAATACTCCCATCCCCTAATACGACTTGCCTGCTCAGTTAATTCGCTACACCTGGTAGGCTCTGATTTAAGACTGCTCCTGGAGCATGGGAGGGGCTGCTGATTGACTGAATTGTTTGCAGTTGGATCTCACCTAGAGAGAGACATACACAGCAATATAGCAGCCTGCAGCTTATGAATGAATTCATGAAAATCTGATATTACAAACTATTGGACTGCTTGTTTTGTTCCACCCAGGTTTAGCTGGATGAGAGTTTGTTGGTGAAGAAACTGTTAATTGGTTGAAATTAATTAGTTAGGCTTCAGTGGAAGCTAGGCATTTTATTGTCACTGATTTTGCTTTTATTTTTTATTTTTGTATCACTGGATAAATGTTATTAAAACTTGGAAAAGTATATATAGTATTGTGTCCTCCATCAAAGTGCCTGAAACATGTGCACAAAACCAGGAGACTGGTAATTTGTCACATGTGTTATCAGATAGAGGAGTGGGTTTAAGATAGAGGAACTTGTGAAAGCCCTGGTACAAGCCACTGCATGTCAGCAAGAAACTACACAGCAGTTAATGGGCAGCAGAGGAAACAGCCCATATGATACAGACCTTGGCAGCAACAGACCTACGCAGCAGGAGGCAGAAGACTTCAGTAGGAAACAAACCAATTACTTTTAGTCCAGGTGCAACACCTGATGACTGCAAACACTGCTGTGTTGATGAAGATAGTGCAGAAGGATACCTCCTGACATTTGAAATAATTGCCACCAGGGAAGTTTGGCCCCAAGGTTACTGGGCCAGAATCATTGCCTCTTACTTATGTGGCGAAGCTCATAAAGTCTACTTTGACATGGGTGCAAAACAAGATGTAAGAAATGACTGTATTATTTCTACAAATATTATATTCTTTTGGTCAGGTGAATAATCAAACAGACAAATATGGTATCATTAAAAACATAGGTATCTATGCTAATCCCCTACATTACATATTACAACATGTTTAATATCGGGACTTAGAAAAAAAATATGACCCGCAGCACTTCAAAAAATATGAGGGAAAAAAAAATACGAAGTTAACGGCCGAACCGCGCACATACAAAAACAAAAACACAAAGAAAATAAAAGTAACAAAAAGATTAACCTCACAAACACCACGTGGGGACAGACAGGACGTCTAGGAGTGAGATTACACAAGAATTTAAACAGAATTTAATGAGTTTCGGCACTCTAAAATCGCCTAAGCAACAAAAAAAAAAGGAGGCGAAAAAAACGAAAACGAGGCTACTCGACCCATAACCACGCAAAACACACTATTAGGAAGGACAGAAAATGCTCCAGACCTGCGTAACACATAGACAATCGCAGCCATTTTACAACACTAACTTGCAACTAATAACATTACCATTATTAAATGGCGTTTTACACAACTACACAAACGTTTTGGCCTCGCGCACGCAGCCTATTTACACTGCACACTTGCCACCTTGCTGACACTTACACCTCAGGTCAGCAACAGTCCAAATGTACATTGTATGCTGCAGGAAAATCTAAAGAGATTGTTAGCTCTTCAGGATATTGATTGCTGGATATATTAATTACAAATAGGTAAAGTATATTAATGTATTATTTATTTATTGAATTAACTATTATAAAAAAATATATTTATATAAAACAAAAGAGCAGGGGAGAGGCTCGCAATGAGCGCCAATGGCGCTCAGCGAAGTGCTCACAATGAGCGCTGAGGGTGCTCAGAGGAGCAAAAGTACACAAGGGAGAGGCTCGCAATGAGCCCGAAGGTACTCAGAGGACTAAAAGCCTTATATTGTGTGGCAAACAGCATTACCTGCCTTACAATTTTATTGCCGTCATTTTTTTGACGGGTAAGTCGCTAGTAATCTATAACTATTATTAAATGTATAATAATCTATAATCTAAAATTGTCACATCTATCTATCTAAATTAATATAAATACATTTAAAAAGTAATATATATGCATATATA
This sequence comes from Discoglossus pictus, assembly GCA_027410445.1. Taxonomy (NCBI): domain Eukaryota; kingdom Metazoa; phylum Chordata; class Amphibia; order Anura; family Alytidae; genus Discoglossus; species Discoglossus pictus. Next base: position 44,477,414 of record CM050163.1, read on the forward strand.
AAAATAATGGTTTATTGCCTCAGTTATAATAATTATGATGTTTCTCATTTTCTAGAGTTGTTTCTTATCTGTAAAGCTTGGTTTGTTATAATATACAGAATGAACAAATGCTTCCTCCTCTGAAATCTCTTGCGGACAGGGCAGGATTGATGGATGTGGGCTGAGTGCTGTAATATTGAGAGTGAAAAGATTAACATAAATGTGTAACGTAGGAAATATAATATCTGTATAGTCAGCGTTTTGTTTAGGATCCATGTCTATCTGGTCTCTGCTCACAAGGCTGATCTCTGGGCTCCTCAGCACTATTGCTCCATGGAGACTCTCCCAAGGACACTCTTAACTAGGACACTCCTCCCCTTTAACTGCACATCCCAAACTGACTTATTCCTTATGACTTCCCCCAATAGTCCCAATAGTTCCAAAACAACCAGTTTAGCTACTAGCAGTCGGGGTTGGCTGATAAAATATCCCCACACAGTTGTCGTTTATTTACCCCTCCTGAGACAGTGTTTATATAGTTCTTTTATCTAAAAACTTCCTAAGGCCAAACTGCTTTTATCTATTATCTCACACTGAAACAACTATCTCCTGCTAAGGGATAATAGATCTCCACTGTATGTTATTTTTTGGCAGATGCAAGAAAAATAGTTTCTTACTTTTCCAGGAATACAGTTTTTTTTATTATGTTATATGGTGGGGGTGATTGATCAACATCAATATATGAAACACACCATTGCAGTAACCAATTTCCAAGACTAGAGATTTATGTAATAACATTTAGTTATAAAGTACAGTCATTACGGACCTACAGCCTTATTAAATTGCGATTCAGCCAACTGAATAGGGCTCTATATAAGCACACAGCATATTTTATTTACAGAAGTTTTTATTTAGTTAAGACCTTGCTTTTGGATAGAAGTTCACTAACTAAAAGCTTCTGTAAAAAAAATATGCTCTGTGCTTATATAAAGCCCTATTCAATTGGCCAAATCGCAATTTAATAAGGCTGATAATATTTTAAAAAATATCTCTATATAAGCCGTATTTTACAATCATCTTCTAGAGAGCAAATTATTTTGCAAAGAATGAGCTCTCCCAAATTATACCAATAAATATGAGCTATCGTGTCTACACCCACTGTGTGTGCAAGATTTCAAAGTCATACAGTTCACTGAGACAGAAATGATTTGGAAACAACCAATATTTTATTTTTAATTTTTGAGTTCTGTGAGGCATATTTAGACTAATTATATAAACACTCACAGTTAGCACTTTATGATATTAATGTATTCTCCTTTAGCCACACTGTGTATCATCACATCACCCTCCCATTACTGCAGCTTTATTCTTAGCCTAGACTTCCATACCAAGTTGTTGCTTCCATGTGCCACTTTCTACTTCTAACATTTCATCTTGCGTTGTTGTATCCATGTGTCACCATTTCCACCATTATGTCCTGCCTCTGATCCTTACTGGATCTTATTGAGAGGTGTGTGTTACACAAAGGTTGCTTGCTTCCACAAGAATTATGCTGTCTTTAGTACCGTGTAATGTTTGTATTAAGGAAACCACTCATCAAAGGACACTTTATTGTTTACACATGTGGAAAAGTGTGTAGATATTTGTAGCATCCTTAATTGGGTACTTTAGTGACAAAATAAAATGTAACTAGGTGTTCACTCGGGAAATGGAAGAGTTGTGTGATAAACCCGGATCTCTCTGTAGCTTTAAGAAATTATAAGACCCACAACTACACATAAAGCATGCAGCATGATCTCTGTGGATCACTAAGGTCGTACACCTCACTCTTGTCTCAGTACCTCCATATCACCTTCACGTTTGGCTTTCTAAAACAAGAGATGGGAAATAATAAAAACACCAAATCATAATAACCCATCATTCCCAGACATTCCTAAATTAGGGTGATCTGATTCTAAAATGGCCTTTGCCCCTATCAGAGATCAGCACATATATCAAGACCTAATATGATTGATACAAAGAACTGGCCAATGGGGAATTACTCTGAATTTATAACTACTGTAGTTTTCTAACATTAGTATTAATATTTTCTCATATTCCTGTAGCTCCCAAAATTACAAGTTCTGGAACTATCTGAATATCTGTTTAGGTTGTGGCACTTCTCCTTTAGAATATCAAATACTATATTTATATATATATATATATATATATATATATATATATATATATATATATAAAATAATTCACACTAAATGATTCCTTTATAATCTAGAACTTGGCGTACTTTAATCAAAACAAAGGATATCTGTATAAAGAAAATGATGTAAACATGTAAACACTTATTACCATTAAACAAAAAAAGCAACAAATAAAAAACATTCTTAATGAGGCTTTAAACACAAAAAGAACTGTTTCTGCCTCACAAAAATTACAGTTAAAACGTGTGCTTCATGTAGAGTCACCACAGTTAAAAAAAATTTTTAGAAATAAAATCATAAATTTACCCAGCAAAAATGCAAAACTGGGAGTGCAGGGGGTTTTAGATATGTGCTTATAAAATTAAACACCCAAAAAACTATAATTTAGAATTTGGGCCATCTGACTTAATAAAAGAAATGTAAACGCTTTTCCTTTAAAATAATAAAAAAATCTAAATCAAAACTAAGGTCTTCTATTTAACATCAGAAAACCCGAATTTAAGGTATATTAGGAAAGGTTATTTACTGGATTTTCTTTCACACTTTCATCCATGCTTGTTTGGTTATTTTAATATTATATATTAAATATATTGAATATATATTTAAAAAACATCAAGGATAGAAAAACATTTGAAATGAATGTGATCACATTTTTCAACACTAAAGATAATTATTTTGCAATGTGTTCAAATAGTTTAACTTGTACATAACCCCAGTATAGTGCTACGGAATATGTATTTATTTTATTTCAAATAAAATATGACTAATGAAATAAGGAAAAAGCTGTATTTTAAAAGGCTCATAGAAGGCTGATTTGGAAATTTCCTAGTGATATTCATCCTGCCCTAGAAGCTAGTCCTCATAATCTGGAATACCACTTATGTTCCCTTCTTTCAATTATGAGTAAACAAAATCTCGAAACAAAACAAGGTCATTAGTGATAACCATGGAATATTTATTGTGTTGCATCTGCACCTTCATTTTTCTTCCTTTTTCCTGTTTCAGATCTTGTTAGTGTTTTTCAGGTGTAAATGTAACGTGATCTTGAAAATGATTACACGTGTTTTGAGCGCACATTTCAGGAAATTGATACTAACAAGTCTAAAATTGGGGATGTTATGTACACAGAGCCCTCTAGTGGTAACCAGCCACCACCTGTTACAATAGATGACACATGTATGGTGATACATTCATTTTATTGTAGGGAAGGAAATGCAGTATACGATATCCTTATCAGGTCACCTATGCTGAGGTAAAACAAATAATTATCACAACAAATAATTTCTATCATATCAACATACACTACTAAAAGCTAGGTTTATGTGAGAAAAAAAGATTTTTTTTTTATAAACTATGTGATATTATTGTTTTATGTGACTCCTTGTATATAATGATATATAAATTAAATTATTGTTTTTACTTTCTAAAAACATCAAGTTTTCTTCTTACGATACTGTAAATGAGGAACTTCAGTGGCCTTTAATAAACAAAACATTTTTCATTTTCAATAAATGGCATAGATTAAATTTAATTATCACCATTTTTCTGGCCACATTTTACTTATTTAATTAATGCTACATTTACATAAATTCACTTCACCTTTCCCTCATCAGTTAAAATCTATCCTCCATGTGTCTTCCCCTTAAATAAAGCTAAATAACTCTTTTTATGTCATATCACTCAGTGAATACAGGCATGTATTTTTAAAAATGATTAATACAATTTCTTTACAGGAGAAGTAAGGAGGTGTCTCTGGAGAGCCATGAACAGAGAAAGTAGCAGTGGAAAGAAAGAGAGTAGTGATTGAAGGAGCAGAAGTGGGAAGAGGAGAGTTGTGGGGTAGTATGAGTGAGAAGAGGAGAGTTATGGGGTAGTATGAGTGGGAAGAAGAGAGTTGTGGAGTAGGAGGAGCCCCTCTGTCAAAGAACAAATCCGTGCCCTACATTGAACCTTCACTGAGAGTGAGGTTCTTGTCTCAGATGTAATTAACAGACTACTCGTTATTTTTGTTCCCAGTAAGATGGAATAGTCGGACAAAAGGATGTGGCAAGGACTGTCAGATGGGGTTAGTATTTGAGGACACACATTAAGGGGCATAAACTAAGTGAAACATCAGTTCGGTGGCTGCAAAATAAATGTCAAAAAGAGAATGGCTGCAGAGTACAACAACACAATTGAAACTGGTTGGGGACCTTCTATGGCAGAAACCTACATATTGTGGGAGAGGAACGTACAATAGCTCCTATCCTATATGGGCTGTGAATAAAAACTGGACAGGTGATATAGAAAAAAGGTGCACAACGCATTAGCGCAGGCAGATATGACTTTAATGTGCCATAGTGCTCACTCTGATGAAATCATCCACTATTTTAAAGTCTAATTCATTATAGACTACATAATATATGTATGTCTAAGTAAAATGTGAGCATGTCACTCTAAAGGTCATTATTAGTTGTATAATGTATGTGCTGCAAAGAGCAGAAGGCAGGGAAGGGACAGGAACAGAAAGGCAAAGGGGAGAGAGGCAGAAGAGGAGGGAGAGAGGGAGATTGGTGTAAAGGAGAAAGAGAGGGAGAGGGGAAGATAAGCAAGAGAAAGAGAGGGGTGAAAGGGAGATGGGGTAGAGAGAGCGACGAAGATGAAAAGAGGAATGGAGAGAGAAAGAGGGGGCAGGGGGAAGCAGAGCAGGAAAGAGACGTCAGAAATATGGGTGGAGAGGGTCAGAGAGGGGGAAAGAAAGAGAGGGAATGAGAGAAATGTTGAGAAGTAGGTGACAGAGGGTGAGAGGGAGCAGGGAAGGGATGCAGAGAGTGGAAGAGGGATCAGAGAAACAGGAAGAGGGATTGGGAGAGAAAAAGGGGGAAAGAGAGTGTGAGAAAAGGGGGAGAGAAGGAGAAAGGAGTAAGAGAGAGGGGGCGAGAAAGATAATGGGGCAAGAGGGGGAAGGTGGAGAGACAGAAGGGGTAAAGTGGGATAGAGGTCTTACCTTGCCTCAACAGCAATACCAGGAGCAAGTCTAAGTGGTGCCTCTGTAAACTCTCTACTTTTGCATCAGAAAAAAATTAAAGGGGGTTTATGCACCCCAACCAATGAGACAAAAGGGGTGTCTGAATCAGAAAGTAAAACAAAAAATTACTGATTAGACCACTAAAAGTCTGAGCAGTCTGGTCAGCAACCGAACACCTGGCAACACTTACTATCATCTACAGCTGTTCCTTGCATTGAACATTACAGGAAAACAGAACATGAACAGACACTGAATGTAAGCAATAAACTGTAAGCATGAACATATCACTCATTCAACACATCATGCATGGACACCATCCGTACCATCCTGGACTTCATAACATTGCACAAAATGGCAGCACCAATACCTAATAAGGCAAGCTACTTCCCTATTATATTCCCTTGCGGCCGGGGCTCCGGCCGGCTTCTGGCCGGCGCCCTGTTATCCCTTGCAAGCGTTTTGGCCGAAAGAAAGCCAAGGTCGCTATTCAAATGCTACGCGAACCCTTCCATCAAGGCCGTAATTAGCTAAAACCGAGCCACAGCTTACTTGCACCAAAAACGTCCCGCTCGGCTCCTACTTACAAATCGGAGCACCAATTAAGCACATAAAAAAGCCATCCTGTACTTTGATGAGACGTGAAAGTTATGGGAGGTGTTAGAATTCATATCACGACATTCCCTACACTCAAATCTGAAAATAATTTTTATTGTAATTCATGTTCAATTTCCGTGTCCAGAGTCCCACGGGCTTGGAACACATCAGACCCGCAAAGGATGCGGGATTAGCCTCCGTCAAGTCCGTAAATGGGTAAAATAGACCCACGGGTCGCAATGGGCTTACTTACAAATCGTAGCATAGAAAAGCCATCCTGTACTTTTATTAAAAGTGAAAGTGATGTTTGGTCTTAGAATTAATTGCTCAACATTCCCCTACTCTCAAATCTGCAAATCAAGAAATGTAATTTCATGTTCGATCTTCTATCTATCTATCTATCATGCAAGCCTGCACGGGTTTAAATAACGAGCTTTGTCATTGAGGCCTGTGGGACTTTTTTTAAACCTAACATCAAAGATTATAATTTGGCGATGTGCAAGCTTGAGAATGTTTTGCTATTAATTCCTCATGTCCCTAATTGTGTTCCCCCTCCTTTACAGTGATTTGCAGTGCTGGATTGAATATATATTGGCTTCTACAATTCTTTGAGTTTGCGGCCTTCAACCTCCGAACCCGTACGGGTTTTAACAACGACAAGAGCGCGGGACTTGGGACGAAAAGTAAACCGGAAATTAAATTTTGGATTTGTGCAAGCTTGAGAGGGTGTTGCTATTCATCCTCATGTCCCCCATTATGTTGCCTATCATTTATTGTACTTTACAGTGCTATCTTGAATTTATATTTGCATTTACAGTTTTCCGACTTTGGGGCCTTGAAACACATTTCCGGGCGCGCGGGAAAAGCTTGAGGCCGATTGCATGATTTGCGGTCAGCCGTAAGGGGGACCTCCTTGCTGCGCCATCCATTTGAATAGCAGCGTAGCAGTAGTGCTACACAGGGCTTTAAGATGGCCGCAAGGAATCGCAGCATTACGGCCATTTTACGTCCGTTAATAGAATGAGGCCCTTAGCCACTGGACAATCAAACACAACAGAAGAGTAAGTTCCAGTCAGATATCCCTCCCCATCAGGCTACTGGCAGACTAACAGTCTACAACGACATGAGCAAATTCCGATTTTCTCTAAAAATGCTTTTATTTACTGGCTTACAGTTAGTTTGAAACTCCAAAAATACTTGAAGTTTATCCAAAGTTACGGTGGTCTTTTAGTATGGCCAAAGTGAAAATAAAAAGTTAGGCAGACACTTCCTCTATAAAGGATACTGGTTTTAAGGTCAATAATACCACCTGCAGGCAAAAGACCTACCAACATTCCATGATCAGGTCCCTAAGGTCAGTCACTCAGTCTTCTTGGGAAGGTTGAAGATTTTACATTTTCCATGAGGGATAATGAAGTTCTGGCACTGTATGTGCAGGGCAGCAGAGAATAGAACTGTAAGAGCGCCGCTACGGAAAGAGAAGAGAGCTGAAGATTTGCTAGACAATCTAATAAGTATTTATAGGACATTGATTGCCCCTTAATGACATCTGCCCCAATGCAAGTAACATAGTAGCTGTGTAATTTAAAAGCTGAATTAAGCAGCATGCTCTTCTGTTATCGTGCAAATATTATTTAATTATACTTCTTAACTTTCTTTTTCCCAGTTCAGTTCTCTTTTTGAATATTCTGGTAAATAAAGTGTCAGGCTATTTATGCTGATAACCAGCTAATAATTTACTGTAAAGCAACCGGATAGTCACTTTTAAAAAGCACTTTCAGCCTTATTAAATTGTGATTCAGTAAATTTAAAAGCGCTCTATTTAAGCACACAGCATATTTTTTTTACAGAAGTTTTTAGTTAGTGAGCTTCTATCTAAAAGCAAGGTCTTCACTAACTAAAAACTTCTGCAAATAAAATATGCTGTGTGCTTAAATAGAGCCCTTTCAAATTTACAGAATCACAATTTAATAAGCCTGTTTGTGTTTAATTTCAGTATTTACTTTGTGTTGTGTGGCCTTTTTTTTATTTTGTCTTTAAATTGTACTGAAGTGTTTAACAGCACATATCCCATTACACAGTTTTGGGTCTGCTTTGAAATAATGATAAATGGTATTCATATATCAATAGAAAAATGCTTATTTTTTCTCTGCTACTATACTTTTATGTAAGCAAGCCCTACATTTTGTTTGATTTAAATTAACTTTAAACATATCAACACACGTTAAAAACATACAGTTGGTATAATGTGTAGCAAGATTTGTTTGTACTTAAAAACACATAGAAGTCACCAACACATCTGGGAACCAACATGTCCAGGCTTGAAAATAATGTCAAATCAATGTTTATTTTTTTAACTGTTTAAGAATTTGCTTAGATGGTGTGATTTTAGTCACTACCTGCATACTTCCTCAAGAAACTGCAAATATAATGAGATTCAGGCAAAGGCTGTTACACTGATGTTTTTTTTATTTATTTTTTATACTTTATTTTTATTAAGACAAACCATAACATTCGTAATATTACATCATAGTTCTATTAATAAAATCAAAAAAGTAGATATTAAGTGAAAGCATTTAAAGCAAACATGAGATATATTAACACTAAGATTAATACATGTTATGATGTAATTTGTATTAATTACTTTGTTTTACAAAGATTATGAGGTCCATCTTTTGTCTTTTTTAAAATTATTTTTCTAGTATTTACCTCTCAGCTTTACGTTAAATATCTAAAAAAAATAAAATAAAAACAAATTCCAAGCTAGAATTTATAGTGAGGTGTCTAAATATATTTAAAATTGGAATAACATAACAATATATAAACAAGTAACTCTTCATTTGTATATTCACTTCATTCACTTCCTTTCTTTATTTTTCTTTAAGCAAAACAACAGATCATAAAATAAAATGAATTTGCAACTTATATACAATACTACTTACTATCCTTTACATTTTTCCAAAGCTCTAATTTTTATTATTGTATAACTCTGTTTATCCAAAATGCCAGTTTCTTCTCATAATGTTATTACCTGTTTTCTGCCAGTCTTTAAAAGTAGCTTGTTTCATCTATTTTCTCTATGATAATAGCTAGAAAGGAACTCATGTTTTCCATCTATTTGCAATGTGTAATTTTACAACACTAAATATTTTTTAACTTAACTTTAATTCTCTAGGAACATTTCTATTAAACATATTTGTGGCATATTTGTCTACTTTACATATCGTTAATTACTTCTATTTTCTGCCATATTTTCCTAACTATTGGACAATGCCACCAAATATGTAAATATGACCCTTCTTGACAACATCCTCTAAAGCAGGGGTCATCAACTTAATATGTCGGCGCGTTATAAATAAACTATAATAATACTCACTGCCCACTTTTGATGGTAAAATATCCTTACTACCCAGTGGTGCTGCACTGACTCAATTTAACCTCATTCCCTAGGCTCTATCACCAGCTTTCTAACCAGCCAAACGTGGTGCTGCGGGTCTCCGGCGCGTAACGTCACTCGTCAGCGATGCCATCTAGAGATTACCCCGACGCCCACCATGAAAACTTGAATCGCCCACTATTTGGTGGGACGAACCAGGTTGACTACCACTGCTCTAAAGCAACACTCTAACTGATTTTTGGATATTTTAAGTAATTTTGTTACATTCTACAAAAGTGGAATATCAACAACTATCAGACTCCCTTTACTTTTAAACTACTGATTTATGTACCTTTATCATGAAGAAGTATATGGATAGAACATTAGGTTGTAGGTTCAAATGCCACCAGCTCTCATTTTTTTGACATTAATGTTTTTTTTTCATTCAATTGAATAATTCTTTTTAAGCCATTTCAACATTTATATTTCTCCCATATCACCCTTTATGTATATTTTCTATTTTATCATGTACTCTAGATAACAATGAATATTAGAGGGATAAACAGGAGCTGATGGGATTTCAACTCATCCCCTCCATATCATACTAATATTCTCTAACAAATACACTATCCTTCTAAATAATTACCAGTTGCTGAAAAAGAACAATTTAACTAATATGTGAATTGTAAGATAGCTGCACAGCTGTTCTTAATTAATACCTCTGGCCGTCACTGAATGTGTTCTGCAGATTCAGAGGAGGATAGTCACAGTCTTTAAACTACAAATTAAAAAAGTGTTTAACTCAATTAATTTGGCAGCAATTTCAATGAGGAAATCATTTTTACCACATGTCCTTTGGCGCAGAACACATCTGGTAACTTAAGCATCCTATATATAACTATATATTGCATGACAACTTCATTAATTAGCTTTTTCATTTAATGGGTTAATAAAACAACAAACAAAAGAGCAAAAAAACACAGCTACATCATGATCTATGGTTTGTTGACTGATGCAAACATCCAAATCCTATGTAGATATAATACTGTCCCTGTCCTTCTTGGGAATCTATAGTTTGAACAGATACTCCAAGTTGACCTCAGCAAGTCCAATAAGATGTACTCCAGCATGATTCAGCAGGTCCTCTAAGGAAAGTACATCGATCTTTTAATTATTGGAAGCCAATAGGAACTATGACACAGAATGACATTGCATTTTCAGATGTGTGTGGTGTAATACATAGATGTTTTGTAATGCCAGGCACATTTTTCTAATGCCCGTGACACTGTCAGGGAATGCCTGAGCTATTTAATAGCAGACATTCCCATGCCATTACTATTATTGGAAACTGATCACCTAACCCTACCCCGGCTGACTCATGTTACTGTCACTGAGTATGTGATCTTTGTACACAATATCTGTATCCTTCACCTGCCAAGGATCAATATACCATTACACCATGCAATATAATACAATGATTAACGGCACTTGGGATTATATAAAGTATACTTACAATAAATAGTATATTTAGAACCATTAAATATAGAACCATTAAATTATAAAATATTATATTCAATTTTGTTTATGGCTTACATGTTTTTTTCTTAGCCTAAATAATGATGTGGAATGGACATTGGATGCTTAAATTTGCCAGTTTAAATGAATTATAAGTTCCAATGTGACTAAGCAGGTAAGGAGCAAAAACACGTTACCCCAATAAAGCAATATTGAACAATAAATTAAATAGTTAGGTTAATAGTTAAAAGCAGTGTTTCTTATGTTTTTACTACCGAACAAACATTATACATTATTATGCCAAATTCTTCTAAACAGCATACTGTAAACATATAAATATTGTCAATGGTTGTTTATCTACCAGAACCCAGATTTGTGGGTGTGTAGTCCCCAGTTAAGTAATAATTGATAATGGCATCATTGTACTTTATATGCATGTATATATCCAAATATTACAATGTAATTATTGCATGGAAAATAAACAGTGTAAAGAAAAATACTTTTTCACTCATTAAATGGCCATTGTAGTTCAAAAATTCTATCACACATTTAAAAGATCATGTTTGTAAGGGACATGGCATGGTTAATATTGCAATACACTACTTATGTATTTATTTGCATATTTAAACATAATTTTATTAACAAGTACTAAAAAGCGTTGTTTTTACTCACTGGTGTGCATATAATGGCCTCCATTCAATTGCAAGCCTGCAACTCGATAGCAGTAGGCTGTTTGTCTGCAAGTGTGTTGCAGGCTCCCGTTTGTCTCTGATTGCGATTCTATGCAATTAAACAAGGGCGTGCGTTACTGGTCGAAGCCTCAAGCCCATAAATCACATCTGTGGCCGCAAACTGTTAAGGGGCTGGCCGAGATGCGATCGACCATTGCAATCCAATTGCGGTATAACGTAGTGCGATACAGCCTCTCAGTGAATAGCAAGTGGTCTAGTCGAAGACTGACAGAGGGAGATTATACATTTGCGTTCCACCCGCCCATGCGTGGACTGTGTTGTATTTTCTGACGAAGTAGCACGCAGGTCCCGGAGTTGGTGGTTGGTTCAAGTTAGAGAGAGAGTAGGCGAGTTTGGAGAGAAACAATTTGAGCTTTTTTCATTTATATTCTATTTCAAACGATTTACACATAATTGCAATACACATAATTTAAACAACACACATAGAGACATATAGAGCTAGGTCACTCCATACACCCCCCACCCGGAATCAAGATATTGTTAGGAGACAAGAACGATCAAGATCAATAGCCAAAGGATAGTTCACATATAGCAAATGATAGCTAATCTGAGTTGCAATTAGGAGTATAATCCAGGCTCAAGCCTAGATGTCAGATAGATAGGAATACACACAAAACAATATATAACTCATTATACAAATGACATATACCTTTCTTTTCTCTCTTTCAGCATCAAGGAGGTCTGGGTCCAGTGGCGAGCCAGAGGCGGGGGCGTCGGCTCCATCGGAGCAGGAAGAAGGAGACAAGCAGAGCTGAGGGCCCTGGTTCGGAGGAGGAGGATGTCACATGGCTGGTGGGGTCACCATGTGGCCCTCTGGCCACACCACCAGGATTCAACCCCACTATCGCCAGGACCCTCCCACTGGAGTGATGACACCAGCCAGCCACCACTTCCCTCCACAGCAGTGCGCTGGACTGGTTGCCACCACCAACACCAGGCCCAACCACACCACCTCCCTACCTGCAACACCCTTCAGCCGGGCTCCAGACCCTCCCCACTCCCGCACCGCCACATCCTCACCACGTCACGCCCCAGGGACCTCCATCCCCAACATCAGGCCAGATACTGGCCCTCATGAGTTAGCAGGTTGACTGTCTTCAGGGGATCCAGGCCAGCATCTCTGCCAATCATACAGAGGTAATGCGTGCCTGGCAAAGCGCAATAAGGAGGAGAGGAGGCATCATCTAATGACTGAGTCCTAACGGGCTGCTAAGGATTGGGACGGACTAGAGAGCATTCCAGGGAGTGACTGCGGAGGCCAAGCAACGCGATCTGGTCACCAGCCCCGCCTCCTCCACATCGGAGGCATCCCCCGGCCACCTGCAGCCCAGCCCCTCCTCTCCTCCCACCATGCCTCCGCCACTGCAGGTGCCGCTGCCTCCCGGGGGGTTGCCAGCTGTTTGATGGCAGCTGTCCACGGAGGATTTGGGCCCTGTGCCGATGCGGAGGAGGACCTAGTGGCTGTGCATATGTTTGTGCCTTCTCAACAGCACTCCTCAGTGTCAAACTATTGGTCACAATGTTAACCTAATCTAGCCTGGCTAGTCTTGGGTCTTGGCCTATGTGATGGTGACATTTTATATGTAGATGGCTACCTCCCTTAACATGGTCCATGATCCCCTTTTCTGTGGACACGTAGGGTTCTGTTTAACTTTTCACCAATTGATGGTCACTGAGGAATGCTGTTGAGAAGAGATGCTGCAGTCACTATATTTTTTAAGGCCTTATTTTTTAGGTTTTGTCTTTATTTTTCCTTTTTTTGCTTTATGTACAATTCAGGTCCATGAAGGCCTCTTCTGCATCTGCAAGCATTGTAAAGGAAATGTATGAGGTGTAAGGTTGTCACAGTACCTCTCAGGTAGACATTCCTTCAATGACAGCCCCCCTTAACATGTAGATCCCACAAAGCTATCATATAGCCAGATATCTAAGACATGATTGTTGTTAGCTGAAATGTAGACAAATACCGCTATGGTGGTGGATTTGCAAAGTCTCCCAATGGCACCCAGTATTGATATGTGCACTAGTGAAGCATGTGACCCTGACCTCAATATCAGTCTGATAACTAGATCCTTGGGTCTGATGAAAGTAACATTGAATCTGGCTGCTGACCTTTGTGTCCTCTCCGTATTAATGGGTATTTTCCCATATTGCTGATTATCCATAGACCTAGCTAATAGTTAGTAATGCTTGCAGATGGGAATCAGGTGAGTTGGTATATTGTTACAGTGTTTAGCACTGTACTCTACATGCATGTACAATTTTTTTTATCCTCCTCCACCTTTTTATAGTTGACCACTTTTTTAAGATTTTGGTTTTGTCACCACACTTTATATGTGAAACTGTTTTGGATTACACAGTCCAGAGGTTGAATCATCTGAGCAGATCTAGACAAGTTGAAAGTGCTATGCACGTTAATGGTTTCTTCACTTAAATGGAGTGATTTGTGATGATCCTTTTTTTTCATCAGATTCCGGTTGCAGTGGTGTAGTGACCACATGCGATCCTAGTAGATGCTATGCATCATGATTATTCTAGACTATTACATTACTCCCCGTAGGTATCCTCTTCTTACCACAAGCTTCTTGCTCTCTCAGGATCTGCCTACACCACACCTATGATATTAATGCACAGTCTTGACCATTTCTGATTGTGCTCTGTGTATGAAATAAAGCTTTGTTATAACATTCTAACCGGGTCAGTGTGTTTTCAATGGTTGGGGTTATGGGACATTCACATACATCACATATATGTAAACTAATGGGCCCTAGTTACTATGCAATAGCGCAATACATAAATGAGGGCCTGTTAACAATATGACAGGTGATACTGGAGTGGGTTGCCAGTTCCTTCTCTAGTGGACTGTGATTTTTCTGATCTCTCTGCTATGACGTGCCCACCTACAGCGGTCTTACATGTTATAGCTCACAGCTTCATTCATGTACCCAAGCCCCTTCACCACCACCACTTTACAATCCAGAAGGGGAGCAGGGGAACATACACCACACTAATGTATATTGATGAATAGCAAAACATAATGGGAGGTATACATCTTGGCACATGGCCACCAGCAATGGTGTAGGACTTTCCAGGGTGAGTTGGCTGTTGATTCACATGCCTTTGCACAGCCTCCATGTGTTTTCGAGGCCCTTCCTGATGGGTTAGAGTACATTAGTGTGGTGTATGCTCCTCTGGTCCCCTTGTGGATTGCTAAGTGGTGGTGGTGAAGGGGCTTATATACCTGAATGAAGCCATGAGCTATACCATGTACTGCCACTGTAGGTAAGCAGATCACAGCAGAGAGGACAGATGAATCACAGTCCACTAGAGAAGGAACTGGCAACCCACTCCAGTATCTTTGGCATGCAAACCTTGTGGATACGCACAGACAGAGACATTAGTAGGTGTGCTGCAGTCCATAGGGTCACAGGGAGTTGGACACAACTGAGGGACTGTACAACCATATGTGAAATGTTCCCCTGGTACTTGATATTTGCCATGTGGCGGTGTAATTTGGCCACTATTTGTTGTTCCAATGTAGATGTGATGAGTGAAATGTATATGAGATGATCTTTATATTTCTAGGGTCCACATAAGAGCCTCTGTGAGTGTGAAAGGGTTAATATGTCAGACATTTGCATGTATTTGTGTTGCAATGTAATG
This sequence comes from Discoglossus pictus, assembly GCA_027410445.1. Taxonomy (NCBI): domain Eukaryota; kingdom Metazoa; phylum Chordata; class Amphibia; order Anura; family Alytidae; genus Discoglossus; species Discoglossus pictus. The sequence goes on from CM050163.1 coordinate 44,492,498, forward strand.
AGGTAGTGTGTCTTTAATAGCTTTCAGCATGTTGTAGAAAGGCTTTTCATATTGGCATATGCATGACCATTACAACCTATGAGGAAAATACAATTTTATTTTATGCTATATTTGATAGTTGGGAGTTGCTGCGCATGTAATTGTAATGCCTTCCATTACTTTACCTATTTGGAACCCGTAAGCTTTGGGCCGCAATTTGGCATTTGCAAGCTTGATTGCGGCTGCGTTGTTGAATGATTTTTGTAATTGAATTACTATGTGCGATTTTCGCGATTGGAAGTCTTGTGGCCTTGAAAGATCAAAGGCTACGAGAGGCTGTAAATTACAGGTTTAACCATCGCTAGTTTTTCAAGGCCATAATTCGTAAGCTGTTTGGGGCCCGCAAAAGGAGGCCAATTGAATAGCTTGCGACCTCACTTATGGGCTACCGGATCGTCCGAAAGCTCAATTGAATGTAGATGTACTAGCCAATGAAAGACTTTGTCTCAGCAACAATTCAGTAAAATGCTACTGGGACACAATCTGCCATTGGCTAATAAATCTAGTACTGTAGAAATATTGTATGCATGATCTAGAGGGGGTGGAGCTTTGAAGTGACAGTTTGAAAGGTTTGGAAGGTTTAAGTGATGTTTAGATATGCAAATACAAATGTAAATAATTTATTTTAATAATAAAAACAGGGATCCTTCCATGTCCATTTAAACATTATAAAACGTTTTTTGTATGAGAAGCTTCCTTGTAACTCACTGGTAAGATAAAGTTGGGCATACACATTGCTTGACTATTTTTTCATTGTTAATTTTCTTCAATTCATTTATAATTTTCCTTGGGGGAAAACGTTGACAGAAAGTTTTGTACTACAGTGGCCATTTGTTCTTTGTTCTTGGTGTTGGATTATATTAATTTTGGTTACAAAACCCACTGTCGAAGAGCATTGAAAATAGTCATATAATACTTAACATGTCATAAAATGTACTGACCTTTTCCAGACTGACCTTTTCCAGTCTACTGGCTGCTGTTGAATTTTTCAAATGTGTTGACATAAGGCAAGCACACTTTGACAGCATCCTCTTGTATGATTTTGAACAGTTCAGATGAGATCTCACTAACTCCTGCAGCCTTGTTATGAGTATAGCTTCCTAGGGCCCATCTCACTTCACTCTCCAAGATGTCTGGCTCTAGCTGTTTGGACAAACTATTGTGGTTATCAGTGAGAAGCTTCCTTGTAACTCACTGGTAAGATAAAGTTGGGCATACACATTGCTTGACTATTTTTTCATTGTTAATTTTCTTCAATTAATTTATAAATTTTCCATGGGGGGAAACGTTGACAGAAAGTTTTGTACTACAGTGTCCATTTGTTCTTTGTTCTTGGTGTTGGATTATATTAATTTTGGTTACAAAACCTACTGTCGAAGAGCATTGGTAACTCACTGGTAAGATAAAGTTGGGCATACACATTGCTTGACTAATTTTTCATGGTTAATATTCTTCAATTAATTTATAAATTTTCCATGGGGGGAAACGTTGACAGAAAGTTTTGTACTACAGTGGCCATTTGTTCTTTGTTCTTGGTGTTGGATTATATTAATTTTGGTTACAAAACCTACTGTCGAAGAGCATTGAAAATAGTCATATAATACTTAACATGTCATAAAATGTACTGACCTTTTCCAGACTGACCTTTTCCAGTCTACTGGCTGCTGTTGAATTTTTCAAATGTGTTGACATAAGGCAAGCACACTTTGACAGCATCATCTTGTATGATTTTGAACAGTTCAGATGAGATCTCACTAACTCCTGCAGCCTTGTTATGAGCATGGCTTCCTAGAGCCCATCTCACTTCACTCTCCAAGATGTCTGGCTCCAGCTGTTTGGACAAACTATTGTGGTTATCAGTGCTGTTACAATCCTTCCTATATAACTATTTTGTGTATTTCTGCCACCTAACTGTTAATAATTATAATGATAAAGAAAAATAATAATCTACAAGCAAAGACAATTTTAAAGGGTCATTTAAGGTGTTTTTTGTTGCATCTGGAAGAGGGTATTTGATAATGTTGAACAGTGTTTCCTTTTTGAAAATGAAGTACCTGAAGCAAAATATACTGCTTTAAACCCTTTAATAATGGGGACTTTTGATACTTTTGATTTTGCATACCATGTCCCTTTAACCAGTGGCAGAGGTAGTAAATGGAAGACTCCAGTGCAAACATTTTGGGAGGCCTTGCATAATTCTATACACCCCACAGGAGTCAATACAATGTATGTAGTTGGTCAGATATCCCATAGTGTGTTCAGATCACCTTTCTATAAAACTAATTATCAGATAGCAAAATGTCCCTATCCTTCTGTGGGCCCCAGTGCTTTGAATCTGCTGCACTGGCAGTTGTCCCGCTACTACCTTTAACCTTCTTTGAGCAACACATATTTGGGTGTGTCCTGCCTATGGCCAGATTTCCCATTAGGTCAACTAGGCAGCCTCCTATGGGCATTTTACTGTGAAGAGCGCCTCATTTCACATTTCAAAATATTCCTTGGCATAAAGAAATGCATTACTGCAGTTCACAGACTCACCACTAGTGGGTTAACATCTGGAACTAGAGAGTTACAAGAGGAAGAAAGCTTCAGTGCCTAGGGGCGCCTGAGATGTAAAACCGTCCTTGTATGTGTCACCAATCACCTGTAGCAGGGCCACTATGTTCTTTGCTCATTAGAAATAATGATTTGTGCAATGTGGTCTCTAATTAGCTTTAACTGACAAAACCATATATCAGAGTGGAGTCCTAAAATGTCTAGGAAGTCCTTACTTTGTTGGCTAAAAGTACATTTTAAAAACTTTTTTACATGCAAAAATATGTTTTTTTTTTAAATACATGATAGAATAAAGAAACAGCACCAACCATTATCTCTCATGGATATAAATCTAGTCAGAGATTTCCATGACCTAACATTAGCCAGTAACAGTACACAGGAATTGTATACCGTTACAGTCAATATTACTCAATGTTCCCACCATGTACTCAGTACATTTTCAACCTAGAAGACGTCACAAAGCCTTTAGGCTACAATGTTTATTAAAACCACCCTCTTCCGTTGACCTTTGAAAGACTGATTCCTATAGTACAACCAGTTGACATAACAAAAAGCACATGTTTCACTATTTGTTTTAAGCAATAAAGAAACTGTGACTTGCTGAGTCAGCATGCAAAAAAAACCAGAGTCATAAACAGAAATGATTTTAGTTTAACTTTTACAGTAGTGGAACTCTGAGAATGCATCATCGTACAAAATGTCAATAATCTGCCGCATTATTCCATAGTCTTGGTGACATGTAATTAAGTGCTAAATAATGCTCATCTAACCAAAACTGTGTATTTTCTCATAACTGTATACACCCACCCACCTAGATATATCTACAATTAACTGGTAAAATTTGAAAAAGGTTAAAAAAACAAATAAAATGAATAACAGTTTCTTGTAAAAGTACTGACTTCTTATTAAAAAAATCAATACACAAACATTGTGCACAATAACTACACATAACATTTTACACAAATAGTAATTATATTATTACTTACACTAATAACATTTTCTATGTTACATTATAAATACTATAAATATTATAAATATATACTATAAATACATATATACCTATTTTAAAATGTAGCTCTTCAAAAAGGTATAGTTTAAATATAGGACTATCTTTTTTATTTAACGTTTAAACTTTGAAATTGATATTGGTATGTCCCCATGTATCCCTTAATTAATCTTAAACAGAAAATTCTATTCCCCCTCACCTCCTATATTTTTATCTGATAGCTGGATTTAACAAGATTATGTCTCGTGATCTCGTGAGAGCTGTCTATCAGGGCAGTTAAAGGCATAGGAGGTGAGAAAGAGAGAAAAAAATAGCAGCGCTGATAGATACCAGGCATATGGTGCCTACCTCTTCTACAATATAGGGAAGGTAGGTATTGTTTTATATATATCACATATATAGTTGTGAGCGTACGGGCCGTTGCTCACGCTTGCTGCCTCGCGTAGCGAGCCAAGGCCCTTGCGAAGAGAGGGCACTGGGCGAGGGACTCAGTTGCTGGCATGGAGCGCAGAAGGCGCTCCATGCCAGCAACTGCGACCCTCGCAAACTTCACGTCGCAACGCAAATAACACAACACACATATTACGACACTCGCAAACAACATACGACACACGTTCACACACATTACGGCCTCGCAACACTCGGACGCAACTCGCGAACATTACAAAATTAAAACCACAATACATACACACAGCACATACATACAAACCTTACCTACAGCAACAGGGAGCATCCAGGACTTCAAAAATGCAACTTACACCTTCATTTCACTCAAAATAAAACAGTTTGCACAATAAAAACTTTGATAAACGAGAGAAAAAATGTCCGCCGAACAAAACGAAAACGAGGCTACACACGCAAACACCATACGACACACGTTACCACACATTACGACCTCGCAAACATCGGACGCAACACGCCGACATACAAACATTTCAAACACAATAAATACACACAGCACACACATAAAAAAATTACCTACAGCAAGAGGAACCATCCAGCACCTCAAAAAAACAAGTTACACATTCATTTCAATAAAAATAAAACACTTTACACACTAATGAAATCGCTAAGCGAGAGAAAAAATGGCAGACGAAAAAAACCAAAACGAGGCTACAGCACTCTCAACACGTAAAACACCACAACACACTCGCAAAACAACACACGAAACTCGAAAAACACCACGAAACACCGACGGATAATCCGCAAAGACGCATAACTCAGATAACCCGCCATTTCACGCCAATGCGGAAGTACACCACTACGCTAACGGTTTCGTCTCGCGCACGCACACTGTTACACTGCACACATTCATCACGCTTACACAGCAGCTCCACACCACTAATGCTGCAGCAACATGAAAACACATTGACAGCTCTTCAACACAATGCTTCAAAATAGGTAAAGTATATTCATTTATTAATATATTATATATTTTACTATTAAACACCAAACAGCATTAGCTCACTTACGATTTGATTGCCGTCATTTTTTGACGGGCAATTCGCTAGTATATATATATATATATATATATATATATATATATATATATACACTTGTAAATTGCCCGTCATAAATGGCGGTATCATATATGATCTGCTTTCTCTCTGTGCGCCCTCTCTCTCTCTCTCTGCGCCCTCTCTCTTGCTGTACGCTCACTCCCTCTCTTTGTGCTCTGTCTCTCTCTCCCTGTGTGCCGTCTCTCTGTCTTTAGGCTCTCACTCTGTGACCTCTCCCTCCCTTCTCTCTCTCTCTCTTCTTTCTCTCTCACTCTCTCCTTCTCCCTCCCTACCTCTTCTCTCTCCCTCCTTCTCTCATCCCCCTCCCCTCTTTCTCTCTCCCCCATGTCTCTCTCCGACTCTCTCCGAGCCTTAGTTTACACACTATGTGATGCACAATGTGCCACGTTAGCCGCGCATGTGCAATGCACTGCACTCCCTGTGCATCCGTGATGTGCCGTGCTCCTAGCACATGCGCAACACGCTGCAATCCCCCCGCATATGCAATGCGCAGCACTCCTAGCGCATACGCAATATGCAGCGTAATCCAAGCATGTGCAATGCGCTGTGTGACCCATGCATGCGCAATGCACCCAGGCTGGACGCACATGCACAATCTGTGGCACTGGGGAGAGGAGGGAGAGATGGGGAGAGACATGTGGGGGAGAGACATGGGGAGAGACATTGGGGAGAGACATGGGGGAGAGATGTGTGGGGAGAGAGACAGAGGAGAGGGTGGGAGAAAGACAGGAGAGGGGAAAAGAGACACAGGGGGGAAGAGACACAGAGGAGGGTGAGGGGGAAAGGGACACAGGGGAGGGAGAGGGGGAGAGACACAGGGGAGGGAGGGGTAAAAGATACAGAGGGGATAGAGAGGGAAGATACACAGAGGAGGGAGAGGGGGAAGGAAGAGACACAGGGGAGTGAGAGGGGGGGAAACAGACACAGAAGAGGGAGAGGGGGAAGAGAGACAGGAGAGGGAGAGGGGGGAAAGAGACACAAGTGAGGGAGAGGAGGAGGGAAGAGACACAGGGGGAGGGAGAGGGGAGGGAAGAGACACAGGGGAGGGAGAGGGGGGAAGAGACAAGGGGGTGGAAGAGAAACATCAAATATTATCTAGTCTTTTTGACAGGCAAGTTACTAGTTGTAATATAAAAGCAAAGTTCCACTGGAATAAATATGACATTCGGATATTAATTGAAAGTATTACATAATGCTTAAAAGCAAAATAAAGCCCCTAAATGTTGCATTTACATCACAGTGTGTTATTAACTCAATTATATCAGAATGGCATATTTATTATTTTAAACCAGAGGGGCATAATTTGCTTTTACATCAAAACTTCATATTTATTCCATAAAGGCTTATTTGTACAGTTGCATATTTAATGCATATAGTTAGAAGGACAAATGTATATTTTAAAAATGTAAAAATATGTATAAATTAATATAAATATGTTGCAGGGCCAGTGAGGTGTAATGTTGTGGTTTAATATGGTATTATATTATTTGCAATGTTTTCCATGTAAGCACATGCTTTATTAACCCTTGCATAATATAGTTTTGTAATAAACTATTCTTTATTCTAATAGAAAGATTGCATCATTTAGTTAAAAAAAAAAGTTTGCCTAACAGACACATACTTATTTTAGACCACCAAACAACTACAAAATTGGAATGAGAATGTAAATTGTTTAGGTGAATAAAAGAGATGCTTTCATATAACACAATAGCATCCTGTTATACAAGGGTGAGGCCTTGTTATCTTCTATAGGGTTCTTCTGTCTTACAAAAAATTTAAGATTTTCATATGTCTAGACAGCAAAGGTTTTTTCATATAACATGATTCCTAGGCTAAAGTTTACGATCTCCTGCTCATCTCCAGCCAACTGAACATACTCAGTGCAGAGAATGAAGCCCAAGACCAGGGATAGGCAAGTTCAGTACTGGAGAGTAACACACAGGCCAGGATTTGATGATATGCCTGCTGCATACATGCTAGAATAGTGTATCAGTACAATTCTTCTCTAGAAAGATATTTGTTCCAGCTTTCCTCTGACACACACCATATATTAAAGCTGTTTATTGAATTTACCCAACAGTGGATGCCTTAAAGCAGTTGTGCATGTGGACATTGCCACCCTCCATGATGAAGTTGTACTTTGTAATAACCAAACATCTGCATTTTTAGTAGACAGTCCCCCAAATAAGCCATGTTCTTCTGAATAATATTTATTCCCAGAAATGCCCCTGATTAGCAGGATACGCAGACCTGAAAATGATTATTGTGGTAACAAGGGTGCTTTAGCTTTAAGATTATACCTATTCCGGTAATGCTTCTTTATAATGTAAACACCTGATATCTTCAAGGATGGGCCCATTTGGCCAGCTTGATAGTGTTTTGTGTACTGGTCATAATTGTATTTCGTATATAAATCCTTGTTTACAAATCTCACATGGCATCTTGCTACAGAAACCCTGGACCGCTTTCCTCTCCAAATAGAGGGCAAATAAACAAATCTCATGTCAACAAACACCCCACAAAATGTGTTAATTTAATCATAGTTGTAAAATTATAGACCAGAGTATGTGGGTACCCTGATGTGTGGTTTAAGCCATGTAAACTGTTTTTTAAAGTATCAGTGAAACACATTTGTACTAAAGGCAGCTTCCTGTCTCCTCAAACAAAACATAACAAGTACCATGTCTTTTGCATACATAGCTTACCTCCTGTAAGTGTGCTTTCTGCATATCAGATATATATCTAGGTGGTGGTAAAAATATGATCTGTTTTTACAGTCTGCATCCCAGGATTTGGTTTAGTCTGGTGAAGAATCGGGTCTAGGAGTACAGTGCGGTGGAGAAGTCACTGTGACACATTAATGCATGGAAGTAATCTCAATACAGTGGATGAATATTCCGCTCCCCTGCTCACTGAAGTCTATTTCCTGGTAATACAGTCACAGATTTGGACTTATATCTCCAGAGAATCATATATTTTATGCAAAGACAAAGGGCCTTATTCAATTGTGATTTGGTCAATTAAATATGGCTCCTTATAAGCACAGAAAATATTTTTTTACAGAAGTTTTTAGTTAGTGAACTTCTATCTAAAAGCAAGGTCTTCACTAACTAAAAACTTCTGTAAAAAAAAAAATGCTCTGTGCTTATATAGAGCATTATGAAAAAATGGCCAATTCACAATTGAATGAGGCCCAAATAGTGCAGTTCTGGGACAATGGCAATAGTGGTGATAATTATATTACGATAGTGTTGTATGTTGTTGAAAAATCTTCTTATGATGTGTAGCCGTGTTATATTTAAAGAGACTCTAAAGAGCTTGAAAAACTAGCTGCATATTGTATTAGCCATTTATTAACCATTTCTGAGATATATTCAGAACTGTTTTAGCTGTATTAATATGCAACTGAGCAGCCCTTGTACATTAATGTACAACATTCATTAATATAACAGTCGATCAGTCTTTGTAGTCGCCAACACTATGTCCACCAACATAATCATGCAGTTAGATCCCTTCCAACACCCTTATCAAGCACTCTTAGCTACATATTAGCATACTGAACCGCACATTAGCATACATGAGCTGCATAAACAATGCTATATATCTCATTAATTAATTACTGTGGAGAAAAATGGCTAGTATACTTGTCATGCTCTTTAAAATTAAATCAACTTGTGGCTGGCGCGACAGCTGCACAGCTCCTAGTGTGTATGTATTGATTTATGTATTTTATTTTTCAGTATATTTTCATGCATAATGATGCTCATGGTGTCAGTATCTTTATAATAACCTGTATACATTGGGTCGCTTTAGGTGTTTTAATTTAATAACTTTTTTATATTTTATTTTCGAAGCTGCCCATATCTGATAGGCAGCTTACTGTATTGGCATATGCTAGGACCCTTATTTTTCTTCAGTGATCTGACTGGGTGAGCAGAGTCTTTATGAAATGTTATATCTTGCACTTTTTAATTACAATAGTATTTATATATTTAATTATATATTATGTATGTAAAATATTTAATTTATAGCTTGTGAGCTTGTCTACGCATGTAGCATGATGCACAGTAATATGTCAGATTGATGTCAAGTAGATACAACTTGATTCATTTAAAGATAAGACAGAAACCAGGTCACAAGACTCCTGGGGTGGCACTCTTCTCTTGGGATTTACACTGTCTCATGCCCAGACATGTGAGTACAGCAGGATAAGTGGCTGGGCAGGTCTCTTGTGACGTATAATTTGTTCTCAACAAGGTGAAAGAAGTTCATAATGTATGAACTCACATAACCAGCGGCTCCAAGATCATTACGAAACAGCACAGGGAGCCACAGATCAGGCCACAATCCTATCTTGCCATTGGGGCTTATCATGAATTGTGCAACTGGGTTATGAAAATAGATATTCACTCATTGTTGTATATAATCTAAGACTTAGTCATGCTTTTCTATTTTATCAGTGTTTATTTTTATGTTTTCTTTTCTGGGTCATTATGTATATGGCTATATGTAGATAACTCATACTAACCTGATAGATGTTCTTGGATATCCTTGAATTTCGAAAAGCACATTAGCTGAAAAACTGAGCTCTATCTATCTATCTATCTATCTTTCTATCCATCTATCTATCTATCTATCTATCTATCTATCTATCTATCTATCTATCTATCTATCTATCTCTCTCTCTCTCTCTCTCTCTCTATCTACCTATCTGTCTATCTATCTATCTATCTATCTATCTATCTATCTATCTATCTATCTATCTATCTATCTATCTATCTATCTATCTATCTATCTATCTATCTCTCTCTCTCTCTCTCTCTCTCTATCTCTCTCTATCTATCTATCTATCTATCTATCTATCTATCTATCTATCTATCTATCTATCTATCTATCTATCTATCTATCTATCTATCTATCTCCCTCTCTATATATCTATCTATCTATCTATCTATCTATCTATCTATCTATCTATCTATCTATCTATCTATCTATCTATCTCTCTCTCTCTCTATCTATCTATCTATCTATCTATCTATCTATCTATCTATCTATCTATCTATCTCTATCTATCTATCTATCTATCTATCTATCTATCTATCTATCTCTATCTAGCTCTATCTATCTATGTCCAATTATCCATACATTTATCTTCATATCTATAATTTGTCTATGTATATTATAAAACCTAATATATAAACAACATTTCCAACCCTCCACTACCTTAGTGTCGTACTATACACCTCAATTTTTTTCATTTGCCACAAAATCTGTTGTAATAATCTAAAATGTAGATTGACGTTGTTCTTTTATGTCCATGAATCAGCCTTATTATTCCTCCCTGCCTCTGGTTATCTATTAATGTAAAGTGTTATCACTCTCTGAGAGGTTGCAGGTCTAGCACATGCTCAGAGTGATTTAAATGCTGAAAGTTCTACATTAGAGCAACCAGAAATCTCAAGCAACCAGAAAAAATATTGAATACTGTAATTAAAAATGTAATTTTACCCAGCTCAATAAATGCCAGGAGCCAGGTTGTCATGCCACACAATGCTTCCAGGCACCTAGATTGCACTGTATGTCTTGGAAATTCAGTTTTACCTGGAAGCAAAAAGGCTGAGCCAGGGCAGTGTTGGCGTTACATTACCCGGGTTCAGCCCAGCACCCTCCAGCCGAACATATCTGTGTGTAAGTGAGGAGTGAAAGCTGCTGCTGCTAGAACAGCCCTCACTGGCACATATACTTAGCAGAGCATCCTATGTGCAGCTAATCTAGGCCTCTTGTAATAGTGACTCTCAAGCAACAAGAAACGACATGAATCCGGCATCTACCAATCCCCATGGTTGCCGGTTAACTGAGAGTCTACTGAACCTTTTTTATTTTGCCTGCTGGTGATAAATGGAAATTCAATTGTTTGTTTTAACATATAGTATCTTTAATATAATCACATATATAGTTGTGAGGTTAGTTGCTAACGCTTGCGGGATCGCTCATTGCGCTGGTGGAGATGAGCGCCATAGGCGCTCATACCTACAACCCCGCACAACTTAGGCAGTGAGCGCTGAAGGCGTTCATTGCGCTGGTGGAGAAAGCTCAATTATCCAATTCACAGTGCGAGCCCTGTAGCAGTTTGAAAAAATTGCGTTAAAAAAATTAGTCACGTAACACTTTGTAAAAATCAGAACCCCGGAAAAAATCTGGACCACGCAAAAAATCCGGACCCGCAAAAATACAACTTTAACGGCAGAACCGAAAAAACACACAAAAAAATACATCACACACAGCACGGGGGGACAGCCAAGATGTCTGGGAGTGAGGTTGCATGTGAATTTAAGCCAAATTTGCAGAGTATCGGCAGAGTATCAGAGTATCGCGGAAAAAAAAAATTATGGCAGAAAAAAACTTAAAACGACTCGCAAAACACTGCCAGCCACGTACGACTTTGCCAGGGACGTAAGAGGTAGAAAAATACACTATTGGGAAGAACGGAAAATGCTTGCGAACCGCGTAACGTATACACCAAAGCCGTAATTTCACAACACTAACTTGCACATTACCACACATTACCACTTTACGCTTTTGAAATGGAGGTTCTCCCGCTTAAACAAACAATTTGCCCTCACAATTATAGTAAGGTATATTAATTTATTAATTAATTAATTATAAAAAAAAAAAAAAAATTCATATTTTACACTGCCCTTACTTTATGAATAATGCTCATTGGCTGACAGGGATAGAACACTCAAAGCAGTTAAATATTTAAATCACTTTATAATGCTTTGATACCTGATACATTTTCGCCAGGCGACACGCGGGACTAAGGCACTCTATGCGACATGCAAAGGCCCTCGTTGGACTGTGAGCCTTGCAAAGTGAGGCGAGCAGTTGAGGCATGCACTGTTTACCGTAGGCTTCCCATAGGGCTGCAAGTGGGAGCCTCGCAAAGTGAGGCCAGCCGTTGCCTCTCAAAGCCAGCCCACATGCAGGACTTAGGGTGCAATGAGCGCCATAGGGCCGCAAGTGCGATGAGCCCCGTAGGGCCCCAAGTGCGAGCCTCTCAAATTGAGGCGACATGCGCGAATTAGGATTGCACTGCGAGCATCGTGAAGCAAGGCAAGCAGTTTAGGCATGCAGTGATAGCCGTTGGAGGCCCATAGGGTTGCAACTGCGAGCCTTGCAAATCGAGGCAAGCCGTTGGCTTGCAAAGCGAGCCGACATGCAGGACTTAGGGTGCAATGAGCGCTGAAGGCGCTCATTGCATTGCAAGTCTCGCAAAGCGAGGCGAGCAGTTGAGGCATCCAGTGATTGCTGTTGGCGTCCCGTAGAGCTGCAACTGCGAGCCTCGCAAAGCGAGGCGAGCCGTTGCCTCGCAAAGTGAGGCGACACGAGCAAATTAGGTTTGCACTGCGAGCCTCGGGCAAGTCGCTAGTCATATAATATTCCTGAGTAGTGATTACACATGGCTGCACTTTTTTTTTCTACTAGATAATTTAAATAACTAAAATGGTTACGTTCTCAGGACTGTCTGTTACTTTATAAACTAATGAGCTTTCTATTACTCTTTTTGAAAGGACTAGCAGTTTTAGAAGCCATATTCCCGTAGGACAGGTCGAATTTTCCTGTATATTCAAAGTCTACTTCCACCTCAGGAAATTGGCAGCATCTGTATACAAAAAGTAAAAAACTGGAGGCTCATAGAAAATTGTGAAAAAGTATAGTTCATCAACACAGTATATTTTGCATCAGATAAACTTTGCAAACTTTGCAAGAAGTAAAATGGCTATCAAAAGATGGTCAATTGCTCCACCTAGTGGCTCAATGTTGAGTGACACATGGTACAATCATAGTGGCACATATCACATACAGGCATACCCCGTTTAAAGCTATACCGTTTAGAGCCAATTCGAAACAGAGCTGTTTTGGCGTGCCAGACCCCTTTTATTGCTAAACCCCTGCCAAAATACTGTTTTCGCCTGCCAGATCCCTTTTAACGCTCTGAATCTCCATAGCATTGCCCCGCTATAACAATGTTTTTAAGTGACGGACCCCTTTTCACGCTCTGATTCGCTATACCAGTGTTTTTTCTCCAAAGAGAACAGTGTCCAGGATGAGCCAGAAGCTTCAACATCAACAATTTATATATATTTTTTTGCTAATGCTCAGTTTGTGTTAGTGTTATGTTTGCCGTTTCTTTGGAGTTCATATAAAACCAAAAAAGTTACAATTTTCAACTAAAAAATATTGAGGAGAACACCCTTTGGCCAACCAAGTCTATACTTTTGTTCTATACTGCCTGAATTCTTAATACAGAATGTATTGTGTCATTCTCTTCTCGCTCACATGTTCTCCAATACGTCACTCCAGGCAATCATACAGGTGTGTAGGACAACCTTCCAGGCAGCGCTCACCCCTGATAGGGACGAGAGAAGCAGATCTACAATGCTTTTGTTTCTTCATAATGCTAATCAAATATTAAACAAGTAAATGAAATTCTACTGTATCACCATGGCACCTGTACTTGGATAAATCCCAAGGATGGCCCTATGGTTATCCCAGGGATATAAGAATTAATTTACTGCGAGTCTCTACCATCAGTTTGAAGGCTGCTCAACTTATTTCTACCTTTAAAAATACTTGCACGAACCAAGCTAGACATGTGCCCTAAAGACAATTTTTTTCTACCCTTATCACAAAGCCTTTACCCAAGAGCCTGTAAATGTTGTACATAATTGTATATATATGATCAAAATCTACACTGCACAAGAGAGATGATGGGGAGATCACGCAAGAGTACTCCATATAAGGGAATTCCAGAGCATTTCAAAGACCTGTCAAAGCATCAGTCACCACAACGGGGCTCCACATTGGGCCTATCAAACACTTCAGATAATGAAGGGGATCAAAGGGATACATTGAAGGACCCTGATATTGTTGAGAAGATGATGACGAGATTTGAGTCATTACTAAAGACGCAGCTATCAAAGGCAGTCCAGAACTTGAAGAAAGAAATGCAAGATTTAGGGCAGAGAACGCATGCCCTTGAGTCTTTAACGGATCGGATACTGGATACTCAAGAACTAGATAGGCTATCTATAGCAGCGAATACAGCAAGGATGGTCGCACTGGAGAACAAACTGGAGGACACTGAAAATAGATCTCGGCGGAACAATGTTTGATTCTGTGGCATTTCAAAACAAGTTACCAATCTAGTGCCATATCTAATGGAGGTCCTTCGCAAGCTGCTACCGGAGGTGCAGGATTGTGAGCTTGAAATAGAGAGAGCACATAGAGCTCTAGGGGCATCTGCCAATCAGAATCTACCTAGAGACATCAAAGCTCGTTTTCTCCACCAAAAAACGAGGGACCTTATCTTGAATGCTTCCAGAAATGTTTCCAATATAGTGGGCCCTGATGGTTCCTAAATCCAGATTTTTGCAGACATTGCTCCTACAACTTTGTCAAAACGTAGGGAAATGAGGCCGGCACTGGAAGAGCTGTTGAAGCATAGAATTTCCCTATAGATGGGGCTTTCCCTTCCGGATCTTTTTTTATTGGAATCAAGCAAATCATTCAGCACAAACCTTAGATGAATGCTTGAAAATATTAGCACATCTAAATCTCGCTGTAGACGGGGAGGTTACGGGATCTAGAGAGCCGAGACAAAGAGGAAGGCCCACAAGACAGTGGGTGGAGGTGCCACTTCCGAAGCATCAGAGAGGTCACGCGGGCTTTATGCATAAGAATTACCCGTATATGTATAATGCCAATCAGAAATCGAAACAAAGGAGGGCAGCCATTTTGCTCCACAGAAACTTCCCTTTTGGAAAAAAAGCTGGTGGACCCATTGGGAATCTATGTTATTATTACAGGCACGGCCCAGGAGGTTAAAACAACCTTAGTGTCAGTCTATGCCCCTACAGTGGATCCCCACATAGCTATATTGGGACTATTTAAAGTGCTAAATAAGCCGTGATTTGGAAAACTGATTATAGGGTGGGACCTTAATTTAACATTGAACATGGAAGAGGATAGAACTGGGGGGTGGGGGGGAGGGAAGAGTTCAAGTAAAGAATTAAGTAGCAAAATAAAGGGGAAAAACAATCAAATAAAAAAAAATCCTCCAGTTACAAGCTGATAATCTCCTATGGAGATTTCAGCAATCTAATTTTTTATATGGCAACAAATCAGGTAAAGTAAATACCTGGCAAATAGATTAAAGAAGCAACGCAGTCAGAATAGGATCTTAAGAATTCAAGATGAAGAAGGTAAAATTCACTTCCACCCTGATAAAATAAGTGAGATTTTTCAGGACTTCTACACAACATTGTATAATCTTGATAAAGATACGTGGTTCAATCCTCCAGCTAAAGAGGAAATTGAGGCCTTTCTGTGTAAGATTAAGTTTCCCATGATCTCAGAAATTGATAGCCAATATTTAAACAGCGAGATAACTATAGAGGAAAAAACGTAGGTAATTAATAGTGGTAAACCTAATAAATCCCCTGGGGTGGATGAATTTGACTCTCTATTTTACACAGTATTTATGCCTGAATTAAAGAGTCATCTATGTAACTTATTTAATGAGATAAAACAAACAGGGGATCTTCCTCCAGAGATGTCAGAGACAAAAATAATTAACATCTTGAAAGAGGGTAAAAATCCGGAGGAGTGTAGGAGCTACCGTCCAATATCTCTGATTAACTTAGATGTTAAAATCTACGCAAATATATTGGCTAATAGATTGAAAACTATAATCAATAATCTGATCCATTGGGATCAAACGGGCTTTATTCCGGGTCGTCAAGCCTCTGACAACTCTAGACGAATGATTGATATTTTGAATTACGTGAAGGATTATGATGTACCCCTATTGGCCCTGTCTTTGGAAGCAGAAAAGGCATTCGATAGGGTCAACTGGGAATTTCTACAGGCAGTCCTGGCGAAATTTGGATTGGATGATTTAGCCTCTAAGTCAATTAAAGCTTTGTATACTAATCCCACGGCATATATTGTAAGTCCTGACTTTGAGTCAAAAAAGTTCAAAATAGAAAATGGTACCTGCCAGGGATGTCCGTTATCCCCATTATTGTTTATCCTCTTTATGGAGCCTTTGTCCATTTACATAAGAGAATGTAGAGTAATAAAGGGAGTAACTATCAATCAGGAGGAATTTAAATTTATGGGATTTGTGGACGACATAGTCATAACTATGACAAACCCTGAGGAGGCATGCCCAAAACTACAGGAAATTTTGGAAGAGTTTGGCAGATTATCATACTTTAAGATAAATAAATAAAAATCTGATACCTTAACTAGAGGCATTAAACCTGAAGTTAAAAATAGATTGGAAAAATTATTTACTTATAACTGGAAGTCTGAATACATTGTTCATCTGGGCATAAAACTTTCATTCGGAGTTAAGGATATTCTTAAAGTCAACCTAAATGATGTTATGAAACAAATTAGATCTATTTTATGCAACTGGAGGTCCTTAAATCTGTCCTGGTCTGCTAGAATTGCTGCAACTAACATGAGTATAATTCCGAAAATCACTTACTGTTTAAGATCAATACCTGGTAGAATACCAAATAACTATGCGAAAATCATTCAGGATACCCTGGATAAATTTATATATGGAGGGAAAAAAGTAGAATTATGAAAAGTGTAGTAAGTAAGAAATTTGAAAAAGGAGGCTTAAATGCCCCCAGTATAAAGGATATATACCATAAAATTGCTGTTGCTCAACTTATAAGTTGGGACATCCTCCAAGAGAAACCTAGATGGTTGGATCTGGAAGAGGCACTCCTAAGAGAAACCTCGGTAAAGAACTTATTATGGCTCCCGTACTACAATAAAAATCTACTTGGCAAATTTCCAAAAAACTTAAAGGCTCTCGTAAAATTCTGGTATAAAAATAAAGAGAGAATGCAAATATCATACTTACCCAAAATTAGTTACTCCCATAGAGCTTGTATATCCAAGGGATCCTTTCTCAACATTACACCTTTTGCACAGCAGGGGCATTACCTCGGTGTCAGAATTATATAAAAAAAAACAACTTCATGACTTATTTAGAGCTGCAGAAGAAATATGAGCTTAAAATGTTTTCCTGGTTAAACTATGAAAGCTTTAAACAAATCATAATTACCTGGGGATTTAAAATGATAGGAATGAGAAACACGGACTTCCGGGTAGCGTCTGGAGTGGAAGGACACTGGCAGACAGAGCTCCTGCTTCAGACCCACAAATAAGACCCAAAAAGGGTCATTTAGCCCGGCCAGGGCAGAATTAAAACCCCCACAACACCAGGGGGAATCGGAAGGGGTGCCCCAAAACCCCCCCGGGCGCTGCCAGACACAGCGCCGGGGGAAAGAGCCGACACGCGCCCTGACAAGGCGCGGGAGTGCAGGGGCCCAGCCGGGGCTCAACGACAGAAGGGTCGGGCAGGCCCTGGAACTGGGACGCCGGCCAGGATCCACCGAGATCGGCACCGGAGGAGGCCATCGGGGCAGCTCTCCAGGCAGACATGGGGAGGAAGGCCCAGGCAGGGTGAGTGCCCCAGGAGAGGGTCGGGGGCTCCCCAGGGGTGATCATGGGCGGCTGGCTCGGCCGACTTGGCCTGGGAGGGCGGCAGGCCCCTGAAGAGGCAGCTGGGATGGGAGAGGTAGAGGGGAGAAAAGCCCGCAAAACGGGAGGCGGCCATCTTTGAACCTGGGCCTAGTGAAGAGGCCACAGCCAGCCCTTAACACCCCCTCATTACCCCTAACAGCAGAAAAACAGGATACCCAGGGGGATCAGAGTGGCAGAGGTAGGCTGCCTAACCAGAGACCCACGCAACAAACCACAGCACTACAGATCAGCTCCCTGAGAGCACTAAACTAGGGCCAGGCTGCTCAAGAAGGGAAATACCCTGCAAGCCTGGGGCATTGTTGCCCTCTTTTTCTACAACATCAGTAATGGACTCTGCATTTCTCTGCTAGGTAGCATGCTCCCGCACAGCTAATTTACTGGCTCTTTCACATATAGACTGTTTCAAGTGGCATACATTAGACCAGAATAACAGCGAGAAGTCTTTTGTGCCAATTTATTACGCAGTGGCACAGGCAACAGCCTGATGACCTCCACACACTTTAACCTGAAAAGACACAGCATCAAGAGTGAAAGTGGTCTGATAACGCAGGCCCCCACCTCAGCGGTGTGGTAGCACCTACCCTTTATACATGGGCCCTTGGCTAAAAGGTTTTATTGTACAAAGCTTCAGGGCAAATCTGAACAAACAGTGACACCTAGTGGCTGAAAGACTTAAGGCGGCTAGTAGGGGGAGAGCCGAAGACAATGTGCCCGCACACTACACATAGAAGGTATGTGCTGAAGGGACCCTGGAACTAGAGGAAATGGGGAAGCAACAAGCAAAATGAGCTAAAAAAATGAGAACCAATTCCTGAACGACAATGATCTCCTTAGCACCCCAGCCTAAGCAGCTCCATTGCTCACAATAGCCAACAAAGCCCTGCCAAGGGGGGGGGGGGGGGGTAATAGCAATCTACTCAAGTTAAGATAGCTAACACCAGGGAAATATATTATAATTAAGACAGGTTCCCGTAAACCTGCAAGCCTGGAGCAGAGGCAAGACCAATGATGAAGAAGGCGAAGAAAAGCATTTCTTCCAGGGGCATACCCGATCACTTTCCAGCAGCAACCACACCGAAGACAAAAGCAGGGGAGAGCTCCCTGCAAAGGTCAGAGATGGCAGAAGCAGAGGGAGATAGGCCCAACACAATCACAGATGTGGACTTCTCGGTGTCGGCAATGGCCAAATTCGAAGCGCTGCTGAAGACCCAGCTGGCATTAGCACTAAAAGAAGTGAGAGACGAGATCAGTGCAGTAGGACAGAGAACCCATGAGCTGGAACAAACAACCGACCAAATCATATCTGCTCAGGAGGAAGACAAGCTGGAGATAAGTGCCAATACATCCCGCATAGAGGCTCTGGAAAATAAGATAGAGGATCTAGAGAACAGATCCCGACGACACAACGTCCGTCTGAGAGGCGTTCCTACAAAAGTGGGAGACATCATGGCATATCTTGAAGCGGTATTCTTTACCATCATTCCCGGCCACCAGAAGGAGGAGCTGCTAATTGAGAGGGCCCATAGGGAGCTTGGAGGCCCTAGAAACCCAGAAAAACCAAAGGACATTGTTGTACGCTTTGTGAAACAAGGCTCTAGAGACTTACTAATGGCTGCGGCAAGAAAGATGCCCAAATTAGTGGGGCCGGACGGTTCCTCATTACAACTGTTTGCAGATCTTGCTCCATCAACCCTAGCGAAGAGGAGAGAGATGAAACCGGCTCTGGAAATCTTAACCGCAAACAAAATCCAATATCGATGGGGATTTCCATTTAGCATACAATTCAGGTGGAAGGAGCAGTCGAATATAGCTTACTCCCTGGCAAGCCTTCAAAAAAAACTGTTGCATCTACAGCTGGTACCAGAAAGTACCAGCCTGACTGATCAGTTACCCAAGCCCAGGGAGAGGCCATCCAGAAATTGGTCTGAGGCCTCCGCCAAAAAAAAACATAGAGACAACAACAGAAAGGAACAAAGAGATCAAAGCGGTGGGCCTGAAGAATTGGAGCTACCAAGTAATGTATTAAGGGACTGATAGTCTTCGCAGTGGTAGCATGGACTAAGGGACGACCTTAAGGTCAATATCATAGAGCCTCGTGGTATTGCTTAGGATGGGTCAGAGTATCCGTTAGGAGGAAGCTGGGGCGCTGCTATCTAACAAAGCGTATCAGGAATTGGATATAAAGTTAGGACAATCTAAGCTAAAGCTTGTAATGTTTGTTAGCCGTCCAAATTTATTGGGGGAAGTTTTTTAGTAGACATTATTGAGTAGCGTAGTGGTCTACTACCAGGGAGCTCCTCACACTAGGGACTCTTAGTGGGTTAAGGGAACTCCAGTACCTAGGCACGCTAGGTGCAAGATCGCTAGATACGTGAGGAGGGGGAGGGGGGGGCGGGCCCAAAAGGGTCTAGTTTTGTAGGTTTTGTTAATAATGTTCCACGTTGTATTTCTCATGCCCAGGTTAGCAAAGCTTCGGATGCGATGGTGACTCGCTGGCTCCCACGGTCCTTGACCGCGGATTCCAAATCCTCCGACTCTACAGGTGGTGAGTCTCTACTGACAATAGCAACACACAAATCCAATAACAATGGGTGAGTCAGAATATGTTTGCATCACACATAATGTTAGAGGCTTTAACACCCCCTCCAAAAGAAGCAACGCGTTCCAGTCGTACAAAGACCATAACCCAGCGGTGATCTTTATGCAAGAAACGCATTTTAAACGGCGCCACGTACCGTCCTTCATGGACAAGAATTTCCCCATATTCCACACCACATGTAGTAACTCTCGGGGGGAAGGGGTAGCGATCCTGCTACACAAGAATTTCCCGTTCACACTAGACAAAAAAATAGTGGACAGGCAGGGATACTATCTGTTTTTGACAGGAACCGTCCTAGATACCCCGGTTACCTTAGCGGTCCTATATGCCCCCACCAAATCACCACACAATCATCTAATCAGAGCGTTGAGACACCTAGCGAAAGTGAAGGAAGGCAAGATCATCCTGGGGGGAGACTTCAATTTGGCATTAGTCGTAAAGAACGATAGATCAGGAAAGGACCTGGGAGACAAATTTTCTAAAAAATTAAAACTAATACACCTACTGCTAGGGGAACTAGGAGTAGTGGATTTATGGAGGGAAAGTCACCTGGGGACTAAAGAATTCACCTTCTACTCATATCCCCACAAAGTATACTCCAGAATAGATTACATACTAACGGACTCATTACTTTTAAAGGAAGCTGAAGGAGTGGAAATAGTACCCTGTGCATGGTCAGATCATAGCCTGGTTAAAGCAACCATAAATTAGGGTCCCTCGACTAAACCTCCCTACAAATGGAGACTAAATGAAAGAGTAATGACGATCCCGTTAGTAAAGGACAGAATAGCCCAAGAACTAGAATTTTTCTTTGAGACTAACGAATCGCTGGAGATGGGGATTGGCTGGGTCTGGGCAGCTCATAAGGCTTACATCAGGGGCATGTGTATAAAAGAAGCGGCTACGTTTAGGAAAGAACAAAAAGCTCAAGAAAAAAAACGTACAGAAGAGCTAGGCATTCTAGAAAAGAGAAACCAACAATACCCAAAAAAGCAGACTAGGCGGGAAATTGAAAGAGTGAGAGTAGAATTACATAGGATTTACTCAGAAAGGGCAGAAAAAATTCTTAGGAGAATCCATCATAAATTCTTCCTCCAAGCAAACAAACCTGATAGGATGTTGGCGAGAAAGTTGAGATCTAAGCAAATGCAATCCAGAATTCACTGCATAAAAGTGAGGGACAATATAAGAACAGCCAATCCCACTAGAATACAGGAAATGTTTTCTTAACTTCTACCAGAACCTAGACTTGGCGGCCGGTAGGGAGACGGAAGGTAGCATAAGATCATGGTTAGACAGGTATGATTTACCAAGACTGGAGGAATCTGAGGTGGAAGCGCTAAATGCCAAGATTTCACAAGAAGAAGTTAGGAAGGGAATCCAGGCAATGAAGAGTGGTAAGGCCCCGGGCCCTGATGGGTTCACTAATATGTATTATAAGATCTTTAAAGATCAGTTAACACCCAGATTAACCAAATTGTATAACCATATCCTAGAAGGGCAGTCAGTCCCCCCAGATATGAATTTGGCAGAAATAACTCTTTTCCCTAAGGAAGGGAAGGACAATACAGAGGTCAAGAACTACAGGCCCATTTCACTTCTGAACGGGGATATTAAATTATTGGCTAAGATTATGGCGGATACAGTCTCAAACTTTCTTCCAAGACTTATCCACAAGGATCAGGTGGGGTTTATCCCCCATAGGCAAGCAAGAGATAACATTAGGAAAGTAATTAATCTAATTCATCATGCCAAAAAAACCAAGGCCCCGGCATGCCTCCTGGCGTTAGATATCGAAAAGGCCTTTGATTCTCTGGAGTGGCCCTATATCCGGGAGGTCTTAAAGAAATTTGGTTTCAGAGGAGGATTCCTAAATTTAATTGATACATACTATAGAAATCCGGAAGCCTACCTAAAACTCCCGGGTACAATGAATAAGGCCATCAAAATAGGGAGGGGTACGAGACAGTGGTGCCCTCTGTCCCCCTTACTCTTCGCCATCGCAATAGAACCATTAGCACAGGCAGTCAGGATGAACTCAGGGATCAGGGGCATAGTAATAGGGCAACAACATTTTAAAATTAACCTATTTGCAGACGATATGGTATGCACAATAACAGATCCAGAGCAATCTATTACAACTTTAATGGACACCCTCTCTGAGTTTGGTTTAAAATCAGGGCTAATCATAAACATTGAGAAAACAGAAGCATTAGCTATAAATTTGGAATCATACACAGAAAAATTACTATCAGATAAGTTTAAATTTCAATGGGCCAAGGAATATATTCATTATCTAGGGCTAAAAATCAGGCCACATACGGAGACCTTGTACAGGTCTAACTACCCCCTGCTTTATAAAAGACTTAGTGAGGATTTACAAAAATGGTCTAGGTATCCTATTTCATGGCTAGGACGGATTAACGCCTTTAAAATGACGATTCTACCGAAGCTATTATATTTGTTTAGAACCCTACCAATCCCCATCAACCAGGTAGATTTGAAAGGATTTCAGAGGAAAGTGTCCCAATTTACATGGAAGGGCAAACCCCCCAGAATTAAAAAGGAGATAATGTACAGGCACAAAAACAGGGGTGGACTGTCATTTCCAGATCTGAAGAAATACTATAGAGCTGCGCAACTATCGTTTATTCCCATAATTCACTCAGGGGCTCACCAACCGCTATGGAAAATCATAGAAGACCAGTGGCTAAACCCTTATAGCTGGGACACCTTGGTCTGGCTAGACAAGGTACCGGAGAGTGTGGGAAAGATTAAACATCCGGTAATTGCCAACACGCTACAGGATTGGAAATGGGCCCTGGAACACACAAACCTATTTAGACACCCTTCTCCGATGATCTCGGTATTTAGTCCCCAGCAGGGATGAGCATGGAGGCAAAATGGTGGTGGAAATCTAAGGGGTTGGATAGGTTAGGAGCATGGCTAGGAACAGATAACCCAATAACCTACGAATACTTGATAGATCACCACGATATCCCCATCAACCAACACTTTAATTTCTGCAAAATCAGACATCTGGTTAACAGTATAGGAAGAAAACAGGGTTCTCCTAAAAAGACATGGCTTTCAGGAATTTGCCAGAAAGTTCCTCTGACTAAGGGAATCATAGAGGGTATTTACGAGATATACAATACACCTATAGAAGTGGTGAGGGATAAATACATAGAGGACTGGGAAAAGGACCTGGGAGTGCACTGGGAAACAGAGAAATGGGAAAAGGCCTGGCAAAGTATTTATAAAGGTTCGCTAAACCACACACTCCTAGAAACTGCCATTAAGGTTCTCCATAGAACTTACCTAACCCCGGTAAGAATGGCAAAATGGAACAAATCGGGGGGGAAGAATTGTACAAGAGGATGCCAGACCCCGGGCTCCTTCATACACATGTGGTGGGAATGCCCTAGGGCTGCACAGATTTGGACGGCCGTGACCGATCTTGCGGCTGACATACTTAGATCCCCGGGAGGGGGCACAATGGAATCTTGCCTACTGGGAATCCCAGACCCTCGGCTTTCCCCAACACAGAATAAGGTTCTCCAATACATGTACATGGCTACCAAGTCACACATAGCTAAACAATGGAAAACGGACACACTGGAACTTCAGGCAATAAAGAACAAAATAAACTACCTAGCAGTAAATGAACACTTGACACATATCCTTACAGATTCTGTCCAGAAGTACAGAGACGTATGGGAACCATGGTTAGCGTATAGGGGCTGAGTAAGAGGGATCAAAGGTGGAAAAGGTGACAAAAAAAAAAAAAGAGGAGGAGGAGGAGGCGTGAGGGGCGCCGGGGGGACCAGCGAGGAGCCATGAAGTACAGAGATAACAAGGTAAAAAAAAGAATCTTGAAGCTATCTTATTGTATGAGAAAATACAGGCGACCATACTGTTTTGAGTTTTGTTAGTTAAATTGTGAAAGAATGACTAAAGGATAAATATGTTGATGCGAATAAGAATAGATGCTCTGTACCTAAGAGGAACAAAACAGGGGAAAGAAGGAAAGGGGGGCCATAGGCTTGGAAGTACTGGCTCAAACCCGGATATGACTATAAATAAAGACAGGGATCCCCATATGATAGTTGTCTTTTTAAGATTTCACCTTTTTTAAGTTTAGAAGTTATATGTTGAAGTTCTATAAGGTTATTAATCAACAGACTCAAGCAGGCTTGGTGATGATAAAAAAAACAAAATAATCATTGTGATAGGCCCATTAAGCCTAGCCTGCGAGCTAAGGATTACTGAGTCAATATGCGAAAAGTTATAAGGGAAGAAAGGTTTATTGTTTTGTTACTAGAAAACGGAAAATGAAAAGGGAGAGGTCACGTTGTTAGCTATGTCAGAATTCATATGCTTATAATAATCAACGTAGAATGTTAATACCTGACCTGCGAGTCATGGCTTACTGATAGACTGTTGATTAATGTTTGAAGTGATCAATAAAAAATTATTAAAGAAAAAAAATGATAGGAATAAAATCGCCAACCAAAATAGAAGAATTAATTATAAAGAGAATAAATCTACACATTATTTCAAATTGTAATAAGATCTTGAGTGAGATAACCCCACTCATCAAAAGTAAGGGAATTATAGGTTGGGAACTAGATCTTAATATGGTCCTAGATGAATGTAACTGGAGGGACATTTTAAAGTTGATTAAGAAATCAGCTCCAAATTCAGCTTATTTGGAACTTTTCTTTAAAATATTACATAGATGGCATCTAACCCCGGTTAGAATGTCTAAATTTAACACAAAAGGGGAAGCTCTATGCTGGAAACAGTGTGGTTTACTAGGAGATGATGCCCATGTCTGGTGGGAGTGCAAAAAGATATCTGATATGTGGTTAGAAATATGTCAACTTCTATCCAGAGTAATAGATAAACACATCCCCTGTACCCCACAATTGGTCATCTTCCATAGGGATCTGGAGCTTTTTTCCCCAATGGACAGACATTTGATCTTGCATGTCCTTTTGGGGGCCAAATGGCTTAAAGTAAAACACTGGAATACTCTGATTATTCCCACAATAAGAGAGTTAATCAATGTCATTTACCTCAACAGGGATTTACCAAAATTTTAATAGCTTGTCCTTTTTAAAAAGTAGAAACACTATTAATTGGTCTAAATGGGATAACCACGTTAAACATATAACAACTTAGCCAGAGATCGGGGGATTGAGTTTCTCTTCCCCACCCTTTTTATGGTTTCGTCTCTCCCTTGCCCTAGTTCACCTCTTTGTTCTGTGCCTTTGTATTATGTTCCTTGCCTCCACATCGGATTGAATGTGTGTATGGATGAATATTGTACATTACGGATTCTATAATATTACTATGTAATTTTATCATGTATAAGAATATTGAGTGTACAATAGATGTGTTTTGTATTTTCCTTCTCTTATGATGTAAATTATATTTGTTAAAATAAAAATAAAAAATAAAAAAAGAACTGGGGGGGAGGGGGTAAGAACAGGTACGCTAAAGTGCTAAAACAAATACAGGCATACATGCTTAAACTGAATCTGGTAGACTCGTGGAGAGAGTTAAATCCCAACAACAGAGAATATTCATACTACTCACATGTCCATGGGACTTATTCCAGGATTGATTACATTTTGTTGGACTCTACACTAATCGATAAAGCTAGCAAGGCCGAGATAATCCCTTGTGCCTGGTCTGACCACTCTTGTGTGAAGATCAAACTAGAGAGGGGACGGGAAGGCCGACTATCCTACTCCTGGAGGATTAATGAGGGGCTCCTCGCTAATCCCTTAATTAAAGATGGGATCTCACAAGAGCTAGACCACTTCTTTAAGACAAATATGACCCCTGGGCTTCAGCCGGGTCTAGTATGGGTAACCCGCAAGGCCTACAGTATATTAGGGGAACTTTTATTAAATTAGCGGCACAACATAAAAAACAACAAAAAATTAGGGGGAGTGAGCTTACTAGGGAATTGCAAAAGCTAGAACTGCTAAATCAGGTGAACCCGGACAAGGGTATTAGACAGCGGATTGACAAAAACAGAGCGAATTGGAGCTAATACAATCGGAGCAAACTGAGAAAGCACTTAGGTGGACCCAGCTAAAATTATTTGACAAGGCTAATAAGTCGGGTGCACTACTAGCAAGGAAACTTCAATCCAAACACACTAAAAATAAGATACATCAAATTAAGACTTCTTCAGGGCAAATTACAGCAAGTATAGCAAACTATATACAGCTACACAACAGCTGGATCATCATAAAATGTGTACCTTTTTGAAGGAAAGGGATTTGCCCAAAATATCTGAGGAAGAGCTGGATAGGCTAAATCAGCAAGTTACCCTTGAGGAAGTTAGAGACACCATTCAAAAGTTTAAATTAGGTAAGTCACCTGGTCCAGATGGGTTCACAAGTCTGTATTTCAAGAAATTTGTGGAGGTATTGGGACCACATTTAGTTAGCTCATTCAATAACATTTTAGAAGGTCAGCAAACACCTACAGAATTGAACTTAGCAGAAATAGTGCTGTTCCCTAAAGAAGGTCGTGATCCGTTAGAGACCAAAAATTATAGGCCAATCTCCCTTCTAAATTGCGATTTAAAGATCTTTTCCAAAATCATGGCCGACAGGTTGACAGCCATTTTACCAAAACTAATACATAATGACCAGGTGGGTTTTGTCTCACATAGACAGGCGGGGGACAACATTAGAAAGATATTGAACTTGATAAATCACTCTAAACAAAACAAACAGCAGGCGTGCCTTTTGTCTTTTGATATCGAGGAGGGTTTAGACTCCCTGGAATGGCCATATCTATATGCAACATTAGAGAAATTCGGCTTTAAGGGTCACTTTATAAATTTAACAAAATCCTTCTACAAGGCATTAGTGAAGCTTCCTGGTAGCAAGAACCCCACTATCCACATTCATCGAGGAACCAGACAGGGGTGTCCACTGTCTCCCCATATTCTCTATTTGCTATTGCCATTGAGCCCTTGGCTCAGGCAATTAGAGCAAAGCAGGAGATAGAAGAGATAAAAATAGGAGGCCTTCAGTACAAAATATGTTTATTTGCAGACAACCTGCTTTATATTCTCTCAAACCCTGCCCGGTACACCGGCTTTAGTGCAGACTATCGAGGAGTTTGGATTATTCTCAGGCCTCAAAATAAATTTAGAAAACAGAGGCCCTAGCAATAGATCCTACAGCATCAGAGAAACAAGCTATCAGCTCCTTATACAATTTTAAATGGGCAACTAGACAAATTAAATACTTAGGAATATTTTTAACTCCCAGAATAGAGGACCTATCTAAAGCCAATTATGTTCTGCTGTATAAATCATTATTGGGTGAGCTGGGGAGGTGGACAAAATTTCCAATATCCTGGCTAGGAAGAATTAATTTGATTAAAATGAATGTGTTACCCAGATTGCTACACTTTTTTAGAACGTTACCAATCCAGTAACGGACAAGGGAGCTGTCAAACCTCCAGAGACACATTTTTAGATTTATTTGGAGACAGGGACCCGCTCGCATATCAAAAAAGGTAATGTTTCTACATAAAACAGAGGGGGGACTGTCATGTCCCAATCTAAAGCTGTATTACAAGGCAGCGCAGCTGGCATTTGTACCAATAGCACACACCAAGAGGCATCAACCTGCATTGATATCTATAGATAATCAAGCAGTAAACCTGCAAACATGGGAAACAGTGGTGTGGCTCTCTGAACTACCTCCCGACTGAAGAAAGTCCACAAACCCGATGATTAGACATCCTTTTTTTTTTTTTTTTCAAACATCTTTTTATTAAATGGAGTTTGCGTCAGAACAGAAGTGGATTAATACATTTCAACCATTGGTGAGCAAATATATGCAATGTTCATAGTAGCCATACTTATTGCATCATATATATCTAGTACATATAGGAATTCCTTTATAACTTTTGTGCTTCGAATTGTACCACATTGCTTAACATTACCTAGATATCCTTTGGTGTTCTCCAAATTTATTTATTTTTTTCCTTTTATATTGTCTTCTAACATTTTATTCTTTACACAAGTTAAAACAAAAATACAATCAATTATCAACTGGGGAGAGAGGAGGGGGGGAGAAAGGGTAGGTGGTGAAATAGCACACTCACCGTCTCGAGTAACACTGGTCGCAAGTAGGCTCCAGGGCCCCATCCGTCGCCCCCGTGGCCCTCCGGCCCATCCCCACCCCGAGGCTGGGGTCTGAGCTAAACTGTGGCACTATGTGGGGAGTCCAGCCAGGGAGACCAGATATCCAGAAAGCTAGGATAGCTGTGTTGCATGTAATGTGTCAATTTTTCATTAATCATTATAAAGTTTATCCTGGTAATGACATCATTTAGATTTAGTGTAGGGGTTCTCCAGTGTCTGGCAATAGTATGCTTAGTGGCTAAAGTAAAATACTGTAAGAGTGCATTACACTTGGGGGATATGTTCTCTGCCTTCCCTCCTAACAGGCAAACCTCTATTGTGGGTGTTAGTGGGCTATGTATTAGTTGTGAAAATAGTTGGAACACGTTCCCCCAGAGAGCTTGTGCCTTTGTGCAGTGCCAGCAAATGTGGCTAAAATCTCCTGTAGCTTGGCAGCCCCTAAAGCAAAGTCTATTTATCGTCGGGTTAATTTGGTGCATTCTGGATGGGGTGAGATAGGTTCTGTGGAGGACTTTGATTGAGACCTCTAGTAGGCTATAGGTAAGTGAGCTCTTGGTCAGATTTCGGCTAATCCTATGCCAAGTTTCTATAGTCAGTTCCCTGCCTAGGTCTTGTTCCCAGTGTGCCATACAGGCGGGTTTCTGTTTTTGTTTGGTATTGTTAAAGCTGGAATACAAGAGACCCAGGGTGCCTCTAGAGTTGGGAATATTCTTACAAATTGTTGATAGCCAGCACTGTTTCGGTGGGCCCCAGTCTTTTGTCAGGGATTCTAACCAATGTCTGATTTTCCTATAATTCCATAGTTCCCCTGTTGGTATTTTAAAGTTAGTTACCAGTTGTTCGTGATTTACCACTCTATCGTCATGATACCACGACCCTATTCTGTTAAGGTCACTAGAGAGCCACCACCTTTTTGAGATTGAGCTCAAGGTCGTCTCAAAGTCTGGGAAAGATTTTATAGAAGTCATAGGGGTGATTGGTGGCGCTAGTTGGTGTTTGGTACAAGCCCAGGTCCACACCGATGCCGTGAGTTTGATCATCGGGTTGGTGAGGTACTTTTTGTTTTTGATTTTATGAATCCCCGGGTCCCAGATCAGCGTGTCCGAGGAGTGGGGTCTAAGTTCCCAGTTCTCCATAAAGACCCATATGGGTTGATGTGTCTTTGTGTGGGTTAGTGGCAGGAAGGCCAACTGGGCTGCTTTGTAGTAAAGTAAACCTGAGGTTTGGGCAGGATAATCCCCCTTGGTTTTTGTGCTTATACATCATCTGCCTAGCAATCCGCGGGGCTTTATTGCTCCAAATAAATTTAAATATTATATTCTGCAATCTGTCTAGATCTTTGAGATCTAGCGGTAGGGGAAGGGTCCTGAAAAGGTACAATATTTTGGGCAGAATATTCATCTTGATGGCCGTGATGCGGCCCGTCCATGATATGTTTAGCTATGACCAGCTTTGTATATTCTTTGTTAATTTCTGAAGCAATGGGGGGTAGTTTGCTTTGTATATTCCCGCTACCCTCCATGTAATATGAACCCCTAGATATTTGATTGATGTTTTTGGCCAGGAAAAGTTATAAGTCCTTTGCAATTCTGTAAGATCTGTCAATGGTATTCCTACATCTAAGGCCTCGGTTTTCTCCAGGTTAATTTTTAGCCCTGATATCTCCCCAAAGTCACGTAATACCGTCAGCAAGGCCGGGATCGAGCTCTTGGGGTATGTCAGAGTGCATAGGAGGTCATCCGCAAACAGGGAGCATTTGAGGTCTTGGAGGCCGATTCTCAGGCCCCTTATGTTTGCGGTGCATCTGATTTTTTGGGCCAAAGGTTCCATGGCCAGCGCAAAGAGTAATGGAGACAGGGGGGCACCCCTGTCTTGTTCCTCTCCGTATGTCTATAGTCTCCCTGTTTGGCCCTGGTAGTTTTAGAGCCGCCTGGGGCAGATGATAATAAGAGCGTAGCAGATTTATGAAGCGTCCTTTGAAGCCAAATTTGGCCAGTGTCGCGTGTAAGTAGGGCCACTCTACCATGTCAAAGGCCTTTTCAATGTCAAGGGCCAAGACACAAAGCGGGATACCATCCCTTTGCGCCAGATGTAGTACATTTAAAGTTCGTCTAAGATTGTCTGCTGCTTGTCTGAATGGGATAAAGCCCGTCTGGTCTTTATGTACTAGTTCCGGTAGGAACTTGGAGATCCTGTCCGCCATTATCTTTGCTAGCATCTTAACATCGCCGTTTAGGAGGGATATTGGGCGGTAGTTTTTGGCCTCCAGGGGGTTCCTGCCCTCCTTAGGGAACACCACCAAGTCAGCCCTATTGAGTTCAGGTGGCATGGCTTCTCCATTCAGAATGGAGTTGAAAAGCCTGCATAGATAGGGGGCTAGAAGCCCAGCATATGTTTTATAGTAGGAGTTTGGGAACCCATCTGGGCCCGGGGCTTTACCTAATTTGAGATTTTCAATAGCTCTGAGTACCTCCTCTATTGATATGTCAGAGTTAAGCATGCTTATTTCCTGTTCCGTGGCCTTGGGTAGATCTAAAGATGTCAAATAGGATTGGGTCGCATCTGGGCCTTGTAGGATAGTTGCAGCATAGATTTTTTGATAGAAAGCTGCAAAGGTCTGTTTAATTTCTGTTTGGCTTACTGAGGGATACCCATTTGCGGTGTTAAGATTTAAAACTTTTTGCTGAAGGGGTCTAGGGTTCAGTCTCCTAGCTACAAGGGAGCTAGGTTTGTTCGCATTCGTATAGTATAGGTGGGTGGTGCGCCCCAGTGCTTTGTCTGTCCGCATTGAGAGAGCATTGTCGAATTCCAGTCTACATCTATCTATTTGATGTCTTGTTTGAGGAGAGGGGTTAGTCTGGTTATGTCTCTCTAGTCTTTGGAGTTCTTTTCTGATCTCTGTTTCCCTCTGCAGGCATTGCTTCTTAAAGGCCGAAGCAAGCTTAATATAGGTGCCACGTATATACGCCTTATGGGCAGTCCAGATCCAGCCCATCCCTACGTCTGTAGTGTCATTGATGTCAAAGTATAGTCGTAAGGTCTTTCTCTACTTGGCTATTGAATGTGGGGTTGTGTAGTAAAATTTCATTTAGCCTCCAGATAAAAGGGCTTTTCTGGGTCTCGCCAAAGTCTATTGTCAGGGTCACCGCCAAATGATCCGACCATGGGCATACATTAATTTCGGCTGATCTAGTCATATCAAAAATTGGCGCGCTTACTAGTATTGTATCGATTCGGGAATAAGATCCATGTACATGCGAGTAGTGAGTATATTCCCGTCTGGTTGGGTGATGCCCTCTCCAGGCGTCCACTAAGCCTATAGCGTTTAATAATCTCTTAATTTGTTGCATTTTTTTTGTGTACCGACCACAGTCTAGGCCCCTAGATCGATCTAAGAGAGAATCTAATGTCAGATTGAGGTCTCCCCCTATTATCAGTTTTTCATGGGCGTTAGATTCAAGTACTCTCAGGATTTTTAAAAGAGTTTTGTGTGGAGATGTCGTCGGGGCATAAATGGATACTAGCGTCAGCTCTGAACCTAGAATTGTGCCGGATAGAATAATGTAGTGTCCCTCTTTGTCAATTATTTTAGAGGTGATCTGGAATGGAAAATTGCGGTGTATTAGTATTGATGTCCCCGCTTTTCTGGTGAGTTGCGTAGCTGAGTAATAGTTTGGGTATTCTTTATCCAAGAATGAGGGGATTTTGTGTTGGGCAAAATGTGTTTCCTGCAAGAAC
This sequence comes from Discoglossus pictus, assembly GCA_027410445.1. Classification (NCBI taxonomy): domain Eukaryota; kingdom Metazoa; phylum Chordata; class Amphibia; order Anura; family Alytidae; genus Discoglossus; species Discoglossus pictus. The sequence continues at coordinate 44,524,774 of CM050163.1, forward strand.
AGGACAGAAGGCTTTATATGCTTGTAATAAAGGAAAGCTTTTCTCCTTTTGTACTGTAAATTGAACCCTTTTACATTGTGTGTGGTAAAAGCGTATTCTACACTGGCCATCGGGTAAGTCTGAGTATGTGTTGTTGAGAGCCTGTCAACTCACCCCATGTCCCGGATTGTGCAGGAGGGACCAGAGAGCCAGGGAGCACCAGAAGGAGCCTCCGGGCCCCGTTGCGGGCCAATGTCTTCTCATGCCGGATAGAGCGTGCTGTGGTGGGAGGGGAAGGGAAAAAAGAAAGTTCATAAACAACATTAACCGTAATACATATACACTTACTCCTACGCCAGTCAAAAATTCTGGCATCTGTCGGGGGTAGGACTATGGGAGGCAATTGTCCTATAATCCCCTGTTGGAGGGTATATATAAGGAACCCATTACATAAAAGTAGTTCCTTGTAGCCACTGAGGGGCAACTCATTTGGATCTAACTATAGAGTCTAATAGTCTGGTAAGAGATGAAGGGAAAGTGTCATGGTCTTATCTATAAAAGCTAGTTGGCCTTCTACACTCAGATTGTCTCTTGGATTATGATAAGGTTTTGGAAGGTTCTTTTTTTGTTTATGTCACCCTACGTTTCTGATTTGAGTGGTAACGTGCCTCAAATTTTAGGTTTTCAGTGGGCCTCTATTTCCCCTAGTGTCGTCTTCTTTTGGTTTGGGTGGTTCCCTGCTAGTTCATCAATGGGGGCTTCAGTATGGTAGTAAAAAGAGCTCTTGTGAGGCCTGCCTTTATGTTATGTCCTCTGTAGGTCTCTAATTTTCAAGTGGGTAGCCATCTTTCCCTGTTTACTTCGTCTCTTGTTAAAAAAACAAAAAAAAAAAGGCTTCCCATCGACTCTTGCCTTAGTGTTTAAGTTTGGTGAGTGTCAGTGTTGTCTTCCTTTCAAGTCTAGTTATGGGAAGTTTTGTAGCTATATTCTCAGGCTAAGACATTTGTAAGGAACAGTAACAACCAGCAATGACTTTTGAACTGTGCTTAAAATGACAAAAGATAAATCTGATACAAATTAGCCTTAAATTCAACAACAAATCATGAATGATTAAACCCTTTGAAAATTAGTCCGATTGGTATGGTACTTCAGGTAGCTCTAAGGGTGCCTTCAGGTATCTGCCCAGTTCTAGTAGTGGACTTGTGGCTCGTAGGCGTTTCCCCCGAATTTGGGGAAGAGCTCTGATTGCCTTTATTCTGTACTTTAGTCCACTGTTTGGTGGGTGCAGTAGTATTGTTTCGTCTGTGATCCCTCTCTGCGTTGTTCGGTTGATTAGGTGCAAGTCCGATAGTAGTGAGGTGAGAGCGGCATTCCTCCAGGGAGCGGGCTGAGTACATCTTGCCCTTATGTTGAAAAGATACCACAAATGGAAATCCCCATCTATATGGGATTTTATGTGTGTTCAGAATCTCTAGGGCTGGCTTCATTTCCCTGCGCCTGGTCAGTGTGATCGGAGAAAGATCTGCGAACAGCAGTATTGTTGCATTGTCTGGGCCCCTGATGTTTTGCTTTTTTCTGGCTGCCGCCAGGATCAGGTCCCTGGCTTGTTGTCTCAGGAAACTAATGATCACATCTTTCGGTACGTCTGGGTTTCTGGGTGCCCCTAGAGCTCTGTGGGCCCTCTCTATCTCCCATACTGACTCTGGTATTTCAGGAATAATGCTCTTGATGGTGTCTTTCAGGTAAGGCTTCAGGTCTTGTACTGCCTTCGGAATCCCTCTCAGTCTTAAATTATGGCGGCGCGACCTGTTTTCTAGGTCCTCAAATTTATCTTCGAGGGTTTCCACTCTGGAGTAGGTCTGCGAGTGTAGCGCTCTGTCCCTCTCCTGGGCTTCAGCAATCTGGTCTACCATTTCTTCCAGAAGGTGGGTTCTCTGACCCAGGTCATTTATGTCCTTTCTGATAGCATTCACAGTCTTTTCAGTATATGCCTGGAACATTCGTTCTATCAGGGCTATGGATCTCGGTGAGAGGTCCATGTTGCTTTGGGTTGCACCCAGGTCCTCCTGGTCCTCAGAGTTGTCTGAGTGCTCTGAGTTCGCTTCTTGGGCGGTTTCTGGGGTTTTAAAATGATCTGTGATCCTTCTGGTTGCAGTGCCTTTTTTGCATTTCCCCATGTTGAAGCCCAAGGATTAAAGTTACTATTGCGTGGGCAGTCTGTGGCTGATGGTCAGTAGCAGTTGCTGAGAGATCAAAGTGGTGGTGCAGATAAATGAATGGGTTTAATGCAAATCACATTTTAGTCATGGTCTTTGGTTGCCTGTGGTCTATCGTGCATGGCTTTTAGAGAGTTGACCCCTCATTTGTGACGCAGGGGGCGGTCAGGGATTTCTCGCCATTTCAAGGTTTACATATAGTGGTTCTGTTTGCAGTCTCTGTTTTTTTGTGTTGAGTGCCACCTGTGTTTTGTCTTGGGCAGGGTCCGTCCTTTAGGGAGTGATTGAGGGGCTTTTCTGTGCAGGGTAGATTGTAGAGTAAACCCTTCCTCTATACTGATCTATGTTTCCACTTTTACCTTTGTGTAATACCCCTGCTTGACAGTTGGAGTGCTTTGGGGAATAGTGTTGAATCGTTTCTGTCCACTAGGTGTCAGTGAGCCTCCATTCTCTGTCTGCCAGTTGCATAGAGTCAGTGTTACATATGCCAGTTTCTCACATATGGGGCCCTGATTCGCAGGGCTACCAGAATAAAGGTAAGAAGGATGCAATCCAGCCTTATCTGTTGGTGTGTAAGTTGAATAGTGAGTCTTTATAATTCCAGTTTTCTCAAAGGTTTAAGTACCCTAAGTTCAGTGTGGGTTTTCCTTGTTTGTACTTGTTTGTTAAGGATAGCAGGCTAGTTAGATGAGGGGTGTATTATAAACAGTGTTGTGCTTGTTTTATACTTGTGGAGGAGATGGGGTTAGGGCTGACGTATCCCTTCTTCTGTGTGCACAGTCCTGTCCTATGCCCCTAAAAGGGCCGCCTCAGAGCTCTTTTTTGCAGGAGTGACACTCCAACAGCAAGGGCCTCTCTGACCCCCCTAATGCAGGTAAAGATATAGCCACCCTCTATCTTCCTGCTTCTTTCCTCCAGCCCCACCAGTACTCACTTTACAGTTGTGTCTCCAGGCCTAGGGTCACAGGGTTAATGGGTAAAGCTCCTGAGGTGATCCTGTGCACCCACAGGGGCCTGGGCCTCCACCTCAGACCTTGCCTCATGCAAATCCAAGATGGCCGCCACCCGATCTTGGGGTCTCTGTAGCTTCCACTGCCTCCTGTGTTGCTCTGACCAGGCCCTTCTGCAGTGTTGCAGTTTCTGGCAAAGGGTGCCTGTAGCAGGCGCAGGGCCTCTGTAGCTCTCACCTCCCGGTAAGTCCCTGCAGGAAGGCAGTCTTCTAGTGAGCTGGCTGGGTGCAGGTTTCTCCACAGCTGTGCCTCCAGGGGTATCTTTTGAGGGTCTAATGGGGGAAATGGGTCCCCCCTCTTCTTCCCCCAGTTGTTTTCAGGGTATGCAGTTTAGTTATGATAACTATGGCAATTTATAAGCCCACTTTTAGTGCTTTAAGCAGGAGCTCACACTAAACATACTTTAATGTGTTGGAAATGGGCGATTAAAAACACGTCAGTGTTTCCAAAATGAGTTAATCTGATCTCGATTCTGACCCACCCACAGGCCCGGGGGAACTGAGTGTTGAATTCCAGCATTGGTGGAAAGTAAACAAGCTTGACAGAATAGGTAATTGGGTGGTAAGAGGCCAAATGCTTACATACAAGCACTTGAGGGATAAGCATGACTTACCATTGGCAGAACACTACAACTATTGTAGGCTAAAGCATTTTGTCTATTCTAGGATTCAGAGACAAGGCAGTCCAGAACTGAACTGGTTTGCTAAAAAATGTAGAGACTCCCCACTAGCCAGGGGCATGATAGGGCAGCTATACCAGGTATTTAACTCCAAGCCGGAGGGTGGGAGAGCGAAATATACCAAAGACTGGGAAAGGGACCTGGCGGAGAGTTGGAGCCTGATAGGTGGAAGGTGGCATGGTCTAATATATACAGGGGCTCCTTAACTATAGTCTCTTAGAGACCTCTATAAAGGTCTTGCATAGGGTGTACATCACGCCAGTAAAGTTGAACAAATAGCAAAAAAATGTAAGTGGTAATTGCTTTAGGGGGTGCCAGGAGGCTGGCACATTCATACACATTTGGTGGACCTGCCCAGTGGTTGCGGTACTATGGGGTAGAGTGGCACAAGCAGCCTCTGAAATGTTCCAGGCCACTATTTTCCAAAAGGTGGAGACCATGCTACTGGGAATGCCGGTGGATACAATGTCTTTCCATCAAAATAGACTTTTACAGTTTATGGCACTGGCAGCAAAAAGCCATATAGCTAGAGCTTGGAAAACCAGATCACTAGATTTTCAAATGATTGGGAAAAAGATTAATATCATAGCCATAAATGAGAGAATCCCCCACTTGTTAGCAGATACAATCTATAAATACATTTGGGGTCCCTGGGTGGAGTACTCTGGGGCTAAGTTGTAGTAAGGTAGGAGGGAGGACATAGGACAAAGGATCTAGGGAAGGGGAGCTGGGGTCAGCCAACAATCAAATTTGGGTAAAGGTTTTGGTTCTGGTTATCAGTTAGGATAGGTAAGGATTAAAAGAGGGAGAGATAAATACGCCAGGGAGTATAGTTACACAGGACAGGGCATAGCGGTAATGGGTGAAGCTTATATATTATTTAGCTTATAACTTTAAATTTAACTTTAACTTATATATTTCGCTGATTCTAGCCAGGGAGGAGGGGGAGGAAACGAGTAGAGAGAAGGCAATACTTCCAGTTAGATATTGCAGAGAAAAGGAAGGGTACTAATTGCAAGGGACGAGAGGGATCTGGAAAAGAACAATGAGAGTCCTGTTGTAATAAGGAATGGTGTATATGCTAGGAGTATTATGTATATAGAGGTAATTGAGCCAACATGAAAATGTAAGGCAAGCATAACAATAGAGAGGCGTAAGGAAAATGTTGAAAATGGAGTGGAGAGTATTGATTGATGTTAAGGTAATTGGAATGTAACAATTGTATTTAAAAAAAAAAAAAAAAAATACATATTACATTACACAATTAAACAAACAACAAAAAGACAAGAATAATAAAAAAAAAAATTAAGAGTACAGGTAGCGTATGAATATGTACAAATTTACAAACTCACATAACGATGCCTTTGGAAAGGTTGTATAAATTAAGTTGATAGATGGTAATAATTATCCCAGACCGCCCAGCTATTGCATTTAGACAGAACAATACCTAAAGCAAATATATATCTTTCCAATTCTCAATTTTTTTCAAGGGTTGTTATTACTTTGTTTAACGTTGGAATTAACTCTGTTTTCCAATGTTTAGCTATCAACCATTTAACCACTAGAAATACTTAAATGATAAAGGCCTTTTCTTCTGATTTAAACCCATCGTCAATAATGTGTAACATCGCCATTTTGCACGAAGGGTCAATCGTTTTGTCACAACATTTCGAGATGAAATCAAAAACAGAGTTCCATAAATTCCTAATATGTTCGCAGTCCCACCAAATATGTTTATGGGAACCCTGTTGATTACAGAATCTCCAACATACCCCCAACTCTGGGTCTTTGTTGATCAGTGCTACTTTAAGAGGAACAAAGTACCATCTCTGCACCACTTTAAAGTAGATTTCTCTGTATGATTGATATTTAGTAATTCTATGTGAAATAATAAATGCATTAGACCAGCTTTCTAGTGTAATAGAATTACCACATTCTTTCTCCCATTTCTGCATGGCTGGGGCAAGGGCCCGCGGCACAATATTAATAATTCCGGCCGCGGCACGTAAAATTAACCCCCCTCTTTGCTGGGGGTCCCCATCGGGACCCCCGAAGTGTACCCACATTAACCCCTTGCAGCAGGGGTCCATTGCGGCAGGGGTCCGCAGCCCGTCAACATTAACCCGTTGCAGCGGGGGTCCCCGATCGGCACCGATCGTGACCCCACTGCATTTCAAGTTTTAAATTTCCCGCATTGCGGGTCCTTAAAGGACCGTAAAGGTCCTGAAAGGACTTGCACTAAAAAAGGCAACTAAAATTAACCCCATAACTCATGGGGGTCAATACAGACCCCCATAAGCACTTAATTAACACCATAACTCATGGGGGTCAATACAGACCCCCATAAGCACTTAATTAACGCCATAACTCATGTGGGTCAATACAGACCCCCATAAGCACAATAATTAACCCTATAACTCATGGGGGTCAATACAGACCCCCATAAGACAACAATTAACCCTATAATTCATGGGGGGTCAATACAGACCCCCATAACCCCTAATTAACCCTATAACTCATGGGGGGCAGTACAGACCCCTGTAAGCCAATAATTAACCCCATAACTCATGGGGGTCAATACAGACCCCCATAATCACTTAATTAAACTTCTAACTCATAAGGGTCTATACAGACCCCCATAAGCCAATAATTAACCCTATATCTCATGGGGTTCAATACAGACCCCCATAAGCACTTACTTAACCCTATAACTCATGGGGGTGAATACAGACCCCCATAAGCCAATAATCAACTGTGTCACTCATGGGGGTCAATACAGACCCCCATAAGGCCTTCATTAACCCCGTCACTCATGGGGGTCAATACAGACCTCCATAAGCACAATAATGAACCCTATAACTCATGGGGGTCAATACAGATCCCCATAAGCACAATAATTAACCCTATAACTCATGGGGGTCACTACTGACCCCCATAAGCCAATAATTAACCCTATAACTCATGGGGGTCAATGCAGACCCCCATAAGGCCTTAATTAACCCTATAACTCATGGGGGTCAATATAGATCCCCATAAGCACTAAATTAACTCTATAACTCATGGGGGGCAATACAGACCCCCAGAAGGCCTTAATTAACCCCATCACTTATAGGGGTCAATACAGATTCCCATTAGCACAATAATTAACCCTATAACTCAATACAGACCCCCATAAGCCTCTATTTAACCCCATCGGTCCCATAAGGGTATATTATGACACCTATGGGGCTGTCAAAACCCTAACATTAACCACATAAGTGCCATGACGGTCCACAAGGACCATCATGACACTAACTGCAAACACTACACTATAACCCCCAATAAACCATTTAATCTAAACTAACCCCCCTCTACACTAATCTACACTACCTACCTACACTACCTACCCCCTAATAAACCTCCCACCAGTCTAAATACAAAAAAATAAAAAACCTACCTTACAGAAAATAAAAAAACCTAAGTCACCAAAAATAAAAAAAACTACATTACAGAAAATAAAAAAACCTAAGTACCAAAAATAAAGAACCTACATTACAGAAAATAAAAAAAGACATTACAACCCCCCCTACAAAAAAAAATTACACACCTGAAAAGGAAAGACAGACATACACAATACAATACATACATACAATACATTACATTACAATACATACAATACATTACATACAATACAAATAAAATACCCCCTATCTATCTAACATACAATCTATTTAATATGCAATAAATCCTAACTATATCAAATACATCCCCTTATCTATCTAATATACAGTACATCCTAACTACATCCAGAAACCCTAATACTAAGCTAAAATAAAATAATTAAAATCCTAACTACATACACAAACCCTAATTCTAAACTAAAATAAAATAAATAAAATCCTAAGTGCATACACAAACCCTAATTCTAAGCTAAATAAGACCACTTACCTTTGAGATGTTCCTTCAGATCACCAACCTAGGGGTAAAACAAAGAAAAATTAGTACAACACATTAACATAAAATAATAAACATTATACACATTCTAAATATTCTACTCACCTTTCCAGCATGTCCCGTCCTACTTCTTTTCTTCTCAGGCGCTTTCAACTTTCGTCCCCGGCCTCCTCCTTTTCAGCCCCGGCTGGGCCCTGAAACCATCCACGCTCTAAAAAAATTAAAATAAAAAACTAACGCACTCGCAGACCTCCCCAACGCTAATGAGCCTCCCAGAGCCTTTTCCGGAAGGAGATTGGCAATGGCAGCTTCTGATTGGCTAAAAAAACTGTCTATCAATTTCAGCCAATCAGAAATCGTCAATGTGTGAGCCAATCAGGATGGGATACACCCCAAAATCCCACCCTGATTGACTAAAGCACCTGTCAATCTTTACTTGAACCAATCACAAGGAGCAGATGCCTTCAGCCAATCACAATGGGATACACCCCCACGGAGTGATTGGGTGAAGACATCTGCGCATTCTCATTGGCAGAAAACAGTCAATTGGCTTTTTTAGCCAATCAGAAGCCGCCATTGCCAATTTCCTTCCGGAAAAGGCTCTGGGAGGCTCATTAGCGTCAGGGAGGTCTGTGAGTGCAGACCTTCGTTAGTTTTTTATTTTTTATTTTTTTAGAGCGAGGATGGTTCCAGGGCCCAGCCAGGGCTGAAAAGGAGGAGGCCGGGGACATCGCGGGGAGGTAAGTTGAATGTATATTTATATGTTTATATGTTTATTTTATTTTGTGTCTAAATGTGTAGTAATGTATTGTGTTTTTTTTTAACAGGGCCGCACCGGAGAAGAAAAGAAGAAGGACGGGACATGCTGGAAAGGTGAGTAGAATATTAAATAGATTGTATGTTAGATAGATAGGGGGTATTTTATTTGTATTGTATGTAATGTATTGTATGTTGTAACAGAAACCCATCACTGTTATTATACCAAGGACATTGCATCCTTGCCCAGGGACATTATACCAGGCCAGGGAAGGGTTAACTGGACTATACGAGGCCCAAGGGTTAATCTTGGCTTTCCATCATCTTTGTTTAGAAATGGAGGTCTGCAAGGGACAGGAAGAGCTAACCCAATTATCCATCTGCTTTGTTTGTAAAAGCTCTATTGTGTAGGGAACTAGTCGGCTCCAGTGATGATGTGTTAAGATTATAATCCAGTTGCTAATTAAGTCTTTGTATGGCCAAAGGTGGGAGTGTTCCATTGTCCTTGTGGACACTCTCACCCCCCGTTCGGACTGTATATATATGTGTGTAAAAGAATTAAAAATGATGCCTGTTCTGAAAATCCACGATGTGTATCGTCCATTGTGGAAAGAGGGACTTGTGGGACCGGGCTGCGATATACTTGGCTATCTTTGTTATTTATTAGCAGAGATATTGACCTCTGATGTCACAGCTCCGTTACAGTTGGTGGCAGTGGTGGGATAGAGGCCAAGCCTCACAACGAAGCATGGAGAAGAACTACGCAGCCCTAAAAAGAGCAACTTTAAAAGAACTGCTGGAAGCCAGGAGGCAAGTAGCCAGCAACAAGGTGAAAGACGTCCTAATTGCTGAACTGATGGAGGGAGACCGAGCCAGCAGTGCTGTACCGGGACCAGAGATGGAGGAGACCGCAGTCGCTAAAGAGCTAAGGGTCAGGTTGGCCTTTTACCAAAACTCCCCATCAGAAGAGACTATCACCAGAGAGATGGCGAAGGTACAGAACTATGTTTTGGCCAACTAGCAACAGACCCTACAGCTGCAACTAGCGGGCCAGAGATCCAGAGAGGGGCCACCCACAATGTCGGGACCCATGCAAGACAAAGCCAAGCTCCCATATAATGCCTTCAAAGCCATCACAGATACGGACGAGGATATAGATGGATACTTGCAGGACTTTGAAAGACTGTGCCATCTACATGGTGTTGAGCAAGCAGACTGGGTACCCCTGTTGGCAGGCAAATTGTCTGGCCGTGCCGCAGAGGCATACAGGGCTGTACCTGACGAGGACAGCCGAGACTACTACCAGGTGAAACAAGCTATCCTCACCCGGTATGCGATCACCCCAGAGGCCTATCGACACCGATTTCGGGAGCTCCTCAAACAAGAGAAGGACTCCAATGCTGAGTGGGCTTGTCGCCTACACCGAGCGGCCATGGGATGGGTTCAGGCGCCATAGAGGAGCTGCTACAGTTGTTGTTGCTGGAGCAGTTCTTCAGAAGACTAACCACAGAAATACAAGTTTGGGTAAGGGACCGTAACCCCCGTACCGTCCACGAAGCCGCCCGGCTGGCTGTCAAGCACTTTGATGCACACCGCCAGCCCCAACCACCACCTCGCATCACCTCCCAATCCACAGTGCTGACCAATGCCACTGTAACCTCAAGTCACGCCAGGGGAACCAACCCATCCGCTCCCAGGTACCCTCCTCGTACCGCAATCCGTTGTTACCGATGCCAGCAGACAGGCCATATGCAGTGGGAATGCCCCCAGAGCAGGACCCGTACCACTGAGGTGCGTCTGGGTCCGCTACAGCCAAGCAGAGCCGCAGCCCATTGCTACCACACAGAGCCCAGTGACCACGATGCCAACCATTACTACTCAGAGGAACAGCTAGGGGTGTTACACGAAGTAAACCCCGTTCAGGCAGCCTCGGACAACCGACGTCACCACCAACAACCAGTGTGGCTAGAGGGAAAGAATGTTCAAGGATTACAGGACACCGGAGCCACACTAACCCTCGTTCAGGCCCATTTGGTCCCAGACCAAGCCCGTACCGGTAGATCAGTGACCGTAAGGGTAGCAGGGGGAGCAGTACTCAGCTTACCCTCTGCCAAGGTGCATCTGAACTGGGGTGCAGGATCGGGAGTTGTAACAGTGGGGTTGATGCAAAAACTGTCCACGGATGTACTTCTGGGGAATTATTTGGGCCCGCTCACTTCAACCTTTTTGCCCCAACCCACCATCCAAGACGTTTATCCCGTAACCACCTTGCAGCAAGCTCGCAACTCGGATCAGCCCACACACTCTGAGGCTCAGGTAAGCAACCAGTACCCGCCCGTAGAGAATCTGCCCTGGGATAGCCCCCTAGAATTTGGGAAGGAGGTAGCCATAGACCCCTTGTTATACGTATATAAAGATCGGGTCATCTCCAGTCAGGCAGGGGGAACAGTACTCATGGGACAAGGGATTACTGTATAGGAATACAGAGAGGGTAGGGCTTGGGTCTATACCGATATTCACTAAGCAGTTGGTAGTGCCCCAGAAATATAGGCAGGAATTGCTCCGGATTGCCCACGATATCCCTCTATCTGGACACTTAGGGGTTAGTCGGACTAAATACCGGCTAACCCAGAACTTTTTCTGGCCAGGGATATCCAAGGAAATCCGGCAGTATTGTAGGACCTGTGACACATGCCAGAGGGTGGGTAAACGGGGAGACCGCCAGAAAGCCAAACTTCGCCCCCTGCCAATGGTAGAAGAACAATTTAGCCGGGTGGCCGTAGACGTAGTAGGGCCCCTAAATAGGCCAAGCCCGTCTGGCAAGAAATATATCTTGACCATCGTAGATTATGCCACTAGGTATCCAGAGGCGGTGGCACTGACCAATATCCACGCTGAGACGGTTGCGGATGCACTGATGCAAAATATCTTCTGGGATTTCCCCGTGAGATTATTTCGGATCAGGGCACCCAATTCACAGCTGAGGTCACCCACCAACTCTGGAGACTCTGGAGACTCTGCGGCATTAAGCCCATAGTGAACTCCGCTTACCACCCCCAGTCTAATGGCCTATGTGAATGCTTTAATGGGACGCTGAAACAGATGCTCCGGGCGTTCACCGACACTAGGAAGGACTGGGAAAGATTTCTGCCCGATTTGTAATTTGCATATAGGGAAGTACCCCAAGAATCCACCGGATTCTCCCCGTTTGAACTACTGTTCGGGAGACGGGTGAGAGGTCCCCTAGCTTTAATAAGAGAACAGTGGGAAGGAGAGACCAGTGTAGACGGTACCCCTATGGTCCCATATGTGTTGGAGTTTAGGGACCGCTTGGAGGAGTTGACCCAGATTGTACGCTTCAACCTCCAGTCGGCCCAACAACGCCAGCGCCGGTGGTACGATAGGGGAGCCAGGGACTGCAGCTTTCAAGTGGGACAGAAAGTTTTAATGTTAAAACCTGTCCGCACTGACAAGCTGCAGTCCTCCTGGCAGGGCCCATAAAAGGTGGTAGCACAACAATGTGATACCACTTATGTGATTGGCCCGTGCTCAGGAGTAGGTAAAAACCGCATGCTCCATGTGAATATGCTAAAACCCTATCATGAGCGCACAGAGGATGTGGCAGCTATCTGCGCCCCATCCTCTGAAGATGTTGAGAACCTTCCCCTACCCAACTTCTTAGACGAGGGGGACCAGACAGAGAGTTTAGGAGGGGTACAGTTAGGAGAGCGGCTGAGCCCACAGGAGCGTACGCACGCACAGGAGTTGCTACGGGCAAAGGAGGCCACCTTCTCCAACCTGCCTGGGTACACCCCTCTGGCCACTCACCGTGTAGACACCCCCGGCCAATTAACCCTACGCCAGCCCCCCTACTGCATCCCCGAATCCGTAAAGGAGTCGATGCTGAAAGAAATTCAAGAGATGCTACATTTAGGAGTTATTGAGCACTCTGATGTCCAGTCCCTGGGCCTCCCCTGTAGTGCTAGTACCCAAGAAGGACGGAACGACCCGGTTCTGTGTAGATTATAGGAGGCTAAATGCCCGAACCGTGTCTGATGCCTACCCCATGCCCCGGATAGATGAGCTCCTAGATAGATTGGCCGAGGGCGATACCTCACCACCATAGATTTGTGTAAGGGATACTGGCTAATTCCACTAGCCGCAGAAGCCATACCCAAGTCGGCGTTTGTCACCCCGTTTGGACTGTACCAGTTTCGGGTCATGCCATTCGGGATGAAAAACGCTCCGGCCACGTTTCAGCGGATGGTAGACCGGCTATTGGATGGGCTCCAAGAGTATGCTTGTGCATACCTGGACAATATTGCCATTTATAGTGACCGCTGGGAGGATCACCTGACCCACGTAGAACTAGTGTTAGACCGCATTAGGGCAGCAGGGTTGACTCTCAAACCAAGCAAGTGCCCCTTAGGGATACAATACCTTGGCCATCGGGTAGGTAGCGGGCAGCAGAAACCCGAACCCGCCAAGATAGAGGCAGTAGCACAGTGGCCCACCCCACGGACCAAGACCCAGGTCCTAGCGTTCCTGGGGACAGCAGGGTACTATCGCAAATTTGTGCCCAACTATAGTGCTCTAGCCAAGCCCCTTCCTGATTTGACCCGTAAGAACCTTCCTAGGCAGGTAGTCTGGGCCCCAGAGTGTGAACAGGCATTCCAGCAATTGAAAATGGCTCTGATCCAGGCCCCTGTGTTGGCTGCTCCTGATCCAACCAAACGTTTTCTTGTCCACACAGACGCTTCTATGTTTGGATTGGGAGCCGTATTGAGCCAAGTTGGACCTGACGGCGGCGACCACCCGGTGGCTTATCTGAGTCGCAAGTTGCTACCCCGGGAAGTAAGCTACGCCGCCATCGAGAAGGAATGCCTGGCTGTAGTATGGGCACTCAAAAAGTTACAGCCATATTTGTATGGACAACCATTTACCCTGTTTACTGACCACAACCCGTTGGTGTGGCTCAACCGGGTGTCTGGAGACAATGCCCGACTCTTGCGCTGGAGTCGAGCGCTGCAACCCTTTGACTGCACAAGGGTTAATCTTGGCTTTCCATCATCTTTGTTTAGAAATGGAAGTCTGCAAGGGACAGGAAGAGCTAACCCAATTATCCATCTGCTTTGTTTGTGAAAGCTCTATTGTGTAGGGAACCAGTCGGCTCCAGTGATGATGTGTTAAGATTATAATCCAGTTGCTAATTAAGTCTTTGTATGGCCAAAGGTGGGAGTATTCCATTGTCCTTGTGGAGACTCTCACCCCCCGTTCTGACTTTATATATATGTGTGTAAAATAATTAAAAATGATGCCTGTTCTGAAAATCCACTGTGTGTATCGTCCATTGTGAAAAGAGGGAATTGTGGGACCGGGCTGCGCTATACTTGGCTATCTTTGTTATTTATTAGCGGAGATATTGATCTCTTATGTCACAGCTCCATTACATATGTATTGTAGTGTATTGTATGTAATGTATTGTATGTATGTATTGTATTGTGTGTGTCTGCCTTTCCTTTTCAAATGTGTAAAAAAAAAAATCTGTAGTGGGGTGGGGTTGTTGTAATGTATTTTTTTATTTTCTGTAATGTAGGTTTTTTTATTTTTGGTGACTTAGGTTTTTTATTTTCTGTAAGGTAGGTTTTTTATTTTTGGTGACTTAGGTTTTTTATTTTCTGTAAGGTAGTTTTTTTTTGTTGGTGACTTAGGTTTTTGTATTTTCTGTAAGGTGTTTTTTTTTTTGGTAATCAGAGTGGTGGGGGGTATTAGGGGGTAGATAGCGTAGGTAGGTAGTGTAAGTGTTAATAGATTAGTGTAGAGGGGGGTTAGTTTAGATTTAATGGTTTATTGGGGGTTATAGTGAAGTGTTTGTAGTTAGTGTCATGATGGTCCATGTGGACCGTCATGGCACTTATGTGGTTAATGTTAGGGTTTTAACACACCCATAAGGGTCATAATATACCCTTATGGGACTGATGGGGTTAAATAGAGGCTTATGGGGGTCTGTATTGCCCCCCATGAGTTATAGAGTTAATTAAGTGCTTATGGGGATCTATATTGACCCCCATGAGTTATAGGGTTAATTATTGGCTTATGGGGATCAGTATTGACCCCCATGAGTTATAGGGTTAATTATTGTGCTTATGGCGATCTGTATTGACCCCAATAAATTATAGGGTTAATTAAGGTCTTATGGGGGTCTGTATTGACCCCCATGAGTTATAGGGTTAATTATTGGCTTTTGGGGGTCTGTATTGACTTCCATGAGTTATAGGGTTAATTATTGTTCTTATGGGGGTCTGTATTGACCATATTTTTAGGAGTTCCCTTTTCAGAAATGGTAGGTCAGTGAGTGATAGGTCAAATGACTCGTGTACTCATTCAAACATATCATTAAAAGCTAGCCTGATAACTAGAGTACTGAAATTGTGCAAACATTTCCAAGATCTAATATCCCATAAACCAATTATAAAATTAAAAATGCAGGTGATAGGCATTTTTGCACAACAAATCAAGATATTGTGTAAAAAGAAACACACTAACAGATTATAAATATTGTATACTTTAAAATTAAGTGGTGTGAAAGCTGAAAGTTAGTTAATTAGTTTAAAAGTTTCTTGCAGCAATATTATATTCAGGATTTCACCCTTCCGTTCCTCTTCATATCCAACCCCCCATAATTTGCATCACATTACTTTGCCACAGTTTTCTTGTGCCATTTTTTCCTCTCTCCTCACTCCCTTTAACACCATTTCTCTTCCGCCTACAGAAGCTATTTTAACTGTACCCAGCCATTACTCTTCTGAAAACTGAGATCACTCCCCTCCGTGCCTCTGATTTCACGAACAATGTTGAGTTATACAAATTACCTGCACCTGCTAATAAAATACCTAGAACATTATTTGTTACTTACCCAATCGGACGGCCCTGATCAACCTTCCACCACTTCCCACTACCTCTACTCCAGGGTTTTCAACTGCAGTCCTCGGGGGCCACCAACAGTTCACATTTTAAGTATATCCCTGCTTGATCACAGGTGAGTTAATCAGAGGTTAAACAGAAGAGCTGGGCCTCTGATTAGCTCACCTCTGATCAAGCAAGGATGTTCCTAAAATGTAAACTATTGATGGCTGGGGTAGAGGTAGTGGGAAGTGGTGGAAGGTTGATCTTGGGCCGATTATAAGCATAGAACTTCTCTCACATATCGGCAGCACTGCAAAATATCGACAGCGCCATCTAGCAGTTGGAGGCCACGCTGCAGCGGCGGAACTCTCCCGACACCATAACAGGATAGATTCAAACACTGCTCGGACCTATCCTGTTAGTGTGGCGCGCACATGAACGTGCCCTGCGCCAAAGTGCTGAAAAAATGTAGTGCAGGCAAAGAACTATTCCATCCTCCATTGTGTCGCATCTTGACATGTGGCAGGTCGGAGGGGGAAATACGTTTCTTTGCCTGCACTACATCCTGTTCACCACTTCAGCACTGTGGCGCAGGGCGCGGACACGCGCGCGCCACTCTAAAAGGAAAGGACTCACTGCTCTATCCAGGTGTGTTACTGCGCCCAGTCTATTATACAATTCTGTCCCATTGCACAAATTTAGCAATACATTTCTTCTACACTTCCCACCTTAACCCACCTTTACTAAAAGTAACTTATTGTTTTTTTTTTTTTTTGTTATATAGTTTTAATTGTGAAAAAAAGAGAATACAAAAAAACAAACAACACCAGTGTTGTAAATGCTCTACAATATAAATGATAACAGCATTACGTTTTTTATAATATTACATAACATTTTGCTGTTACTATATCTTTTTACTGCAATTATTTTCTCTTTGTTTAATTTTTAACTTTTTTCTTAATTCTTTTTTACATTATATCTTTTTTTTTTTATTATTATTAGAGGAAGGTATATAACATAGTTTACATATGCATTCTATATTGAGACATATATTTTATATAACAATGAGGGGTCAAGCATGAAGTGATATAATGTATAGATTGTCATTCTTTTTTCTCCCCCTTCCTTATTCTCCTTCCTTTATTTTATAAACAGTTCACTTAAGCATTCTAAAAGATGCAAATATATAACTTTTATTTCTTCGAGTCCTTGGGATTTGTACTTGGTACTGAAACCACAGCACCCATCTCATAAAAGTATTATCCTTTCTATTCTCTCCATACGGTTTTTCAAAGGAATTTCAGAGACAATTCTTGAACAGCAAACTTACTTGTAAAAACAGTTACCATCTCTTTGTTTCTAGTTTTGAATTCTTAGAGTGCTATTCTTACCCCCCTCTCATCATTTTCTTTCAGAGATATTATTTACTGACCCAGTCTTTCACAGACTCACCTCATCTCGGACCTCTAACTTTCCAGATGTCCCAGCAGGAGGCCCATCTTCTGTATCTCATATCAACCTCTGCTGAGAAGTAGCTCATGGTATGGATGTGATAAATTTTCTGTAGTACTTCTTTAAATGTAGGGGTAGTTTGTTTCCAATGTTTGGCTATGATGCATCTAGATGCTAGGTATATCTGGTTGGTTTGGAATTGTTCATTTTTTGTTAGTCCACTGTTTGGGAGTCCTAATAGCGCTTCCTCAGGTTTTTGCTGTATTGTTTTTCCCCACAACTTTTCTAGTGTGTTGTAAGTTGCTTGCCAAATATGTCTAATTTTGGGACATTCCCAGAGCATATGAGTTACTGAACCCACCTGGCCACACCCTCTAGAGCATTTGTCAGAGTATGATTTATTTGCCTGTTTAAGTCTCACTGGTGTGAGGTACCACCTCATTATTGTTTTTGCATTTTCTTTCAGAGTGATATTTAAAGATGATATGTTTGCCTGTTTGACAATTTGGCACCATTGATTATCGTCTAGTGAAATATCCTTTGTTTGATTATCATTAGATTCCCTGTTAGATATTTGGCTCAATGTGCCCCCTTGCGACAGAGTCCAGGTGTCCGCAACTATAGTTAGGTTTTCCTGTATCCACCATTTTGTTGATCTGACCCTCCTTATGGGATTGCCATAGCGGAGTTAAACCTGAGTCTACATTCAGGAGGGGAAATCTTTTATTGATCTCCTTCCAAACTTTCAGTGAGGTGCGAATACAAGTTGTAAGGGTTTGTGTTTTAAAATCTTTGTGTATACTCAGCCACAATATATGTGGTAAAATTGACTTTCCTCTAAGATTTTTTTTTCTATTTCGACCCATACTGGAATGGTTTCTTTCTTATACCAACTAGTTATTTGTGCCAATCTTGTCGCCTTGTAATATTTAATCAAGTCTGGGAAACTTAAACCCCCTTTTTGTTTAGGTGCATACATCGTGCCTTTATTAATTCTCGGCTTCTTTCGGTTCCAGGCAAATTTAAAGAGTATTTTTTGCAGTGATTTCATGGCTGTCAGATTAATTGGCGTCGGAATAGCTCTGAATAAATATAGCATTTTTGGGATAATGTTCATTTTGATGGCGTTTATTTTACCAAGCCATGATATTTTGTAGGACGACCATTTCTCTATGTCCTGTTTTATTCTGTTGATGATTTGGGGGAAATTTGCTTCATATACTTGGTCTATAGATCCCGGCATATTAATTCCTAGATATGTCAGGTATTTTTGTGTCCATTTAATGGGAAAGTTTTTATTCAAATTTTCTTTCACCTTTAGGGGAAGAGTAATATTAAGAGCTATACTTTTGGACGTGTTGATTTTAAATCCTGATATTAGGCCAAATATTGTGAGTAATTGGAATAAGTTGGGTAGACTAATTGTAGGCTCTGTCATTGAGAGTAAAATATCATCCGCGAAGAGATTAAGTTTGTATTCCTTAGGGCCTACCTTTATTTCTCGTATATTCAGGCAACCTCTAATTGCAATCGCTAATGGTTCAAGGCATAGAGCAAACAGCAGGGGGAGAGTGGGCAGCCTTGTTTAGTACCTCTGGTTATTTTGAATCTTTTGGAGCTAAATCCCTGATATGTTATGACCGCTGCTGGGTCCATGTATAGGGCTTGGATTCCTCTCATGAAACCTTCTCCTAGACCTACTCTGGATAGCACTTTCCACATGAAGGTTCAATCTATTCTATCGAAAGCTTTTTCTGCATCTAATGATAAAAGCATTGATTGGGTATTGTTTCTTTTGGCTATTTCTATTAGGTTCAACACTCTCCTGGTGTTGTCTGGGGCTTTTCTGCCGGCAATAAAGCCTACTTGATCCGGACAGATCACATAAGGTAATAATGGGGCCAGTCTATTTGTCATTATTTTTGAGTATATTTTGATGTCATTGTTAAATAGTGATATAGGTCTGTAGCTCCCACATTGTGCTGGATCTTTTCCTTCTTTAGGGATTATAATAATTTTTGCTTCTAAAAATTCCGTCTTTATGGGGGCCCCCTTTAAGAATCCGTAAAATAACTTGTGTAGGTGTGAGAGTAAATAATCTAAGCATTGTTTGTAGTAAAAATTTGTAAAACCATCCGGACCAGGCGCCCCATGTGATCTAGTTGTTTTAATTGCTTCTTTTATTTCTTCTATCGTTATGGGTTTTGTTAAATCTTCAGCTTTAGTTCTCTCAATTTGTGGGATCTCCAGTGTGTTTAGGAAATGATCTATTTGTGAATTGTGAGTTCTGGTTCCTGATTGTGTGGGGGCTGAGTATAGTTCCTCATAAAACTGCCGAAATGTTTCTGCTATCTCATTTGGTTTAAAGATCGGTTTATTAGTTTTGTTGATTATTTTTGAGATAAAGGAATTCGCTCTCTGTGTTTTCAGCTTCCTAGCTAACATGGTGTCAGGTTTGTTGGAGCTCCTGAACATTGTGGCTTGTGTGCGTTGAAGTATGGTTACCATTTTTTTCCTAAGTATAGAATTTAGTAATAGTTTTTGCGTCAGAATTTCGCTATAAATCTGTGGGTCGTGCGTCCTAGTAAATTGTGTTTGTAAATCTGAGATCTTACTATTAATAGTGTCTATTTGTGCTCAATCTAATTTTTTCGTAGTTGCTCCTATTGAATGCATACCCCTCTTATGACTGCTTTATGGGCTGCCCACACTCCCCCGCTGTCCCCCGCTGTTGACCGCAAAATAATTGTCTATTGCCTTGGTAATTTTGTCTTTAGATTTTATGTCATTGAATAGGTGTGGATTTAGGGTCCATGACGGAGACCGCCCTGACGGGATGATGCCACTTAGGGAGATTAGAACCAGATCATGGTCAGACCAAGCGATAGGATGTATGTTTGCATCTATTAGGTTGTGGGTTAGCCGCTGTTAAAGCAGCACATGATCGATCCTTGAATGTGATTGGTGTCTAGGGGAGAAAAAGGTGTATGTCCTATCTGAGGGATTTATTGCTCTCCATGCATTTATCGGACAGTAGGATTTTAAAATATTTTTAAATGCTTTGGTGGCTGTTGGTATACTATGTGTGGTATATTTGGTAGATGTGTCTCTGTCTGGATCTAGTACAGTATTCATGTCCCCTCCTAATACCAGGATAGATGGTTCCAATCTCATAATAATTTCTGAGATTTTACCGAAGAAGTGTGCCTGTTCAGTGTTTGGAGCATAGAGGTTAAGGAAGGTTATCTTTTGTTCTTGGATGGTTCCGTGGACTGCTAGGTATCTGCCCTCTGGGTCTGATTGAGTTCTGTAATGGCAAAAATGTATTCTATTGTGCACTAGGATTGTCACTCCTTTTTTCTTCTCTTTAGCTGTGGCATTGTATGAATGTCTGTATGTTTTCCCCCAATATTTAAAATGTGTTTCCTGAATCATAACTACATCTCCCCTTAGTTTTTGGTATTCTTTTATTGCTATCCCTCTTTTAACGGGTTCATTTAGCCCCTGAGCATTATGTGAGATAATGTTAAGGTTCATGGTGTGTCCTACCTTTGAGCTCTTTTTTCCCAGTGAGGAGTAGGTCGTAGTAGGATGGTTTTCTGATGTTCTTGTTGAGATTGTGTGATGGGCCTCCTGCTGGGATTGTGTCCAAGTACCTTGGGAGGTGATTGTTCTGGTAGAATAAATAAGAAGATGGGAACAAATGTAAAATTTTACACAGTGAAAGTATTACTCAAAGGTGACCTTATGCGTGTACACTTCTCTTCATAGTTGGTGAAGGTTTTGAAACGCTTTTTTTTCTAGTTTTAATTGTTCCACTGGGATGTGGACTGTTTTATCAAGTATGTACAGCTCAACAACTTTAAATAGTTGTGAAAGTAGTGTTAAACTATCTAAAGGATAGCACTATCTATCCTTCCTAACTTATTAGGTGAATCCACCAGTGTCCTTATTTGACACTGTGTGGGTTCGCCTGTTTTCTAAACTAATTAAACTGCCCGTAGGGGGCCTTATGAGAAACTTATAATTTTTAAAGTGAAGGGTGATCTTGTATAAATCTAACTCATTTTTTCAAAGGTCTCTAGGTTTAGCCTATTGAAAGGCATTAGTTAATAAAACATGTTAGAGAGTTGATCATGTAGTGATCTAATTAGCTTACATTATACAGGTCTAATAATACCTATCAGATGAACATCTTAATGTAAACATTAGAAACATTTTAGCGAAATTTTATCTTGTACATATCTAATTCCTTTTTACAAAGGTCTCCAAGATTAGCCTATTGTAAGGCCCTATTTCGTGACTCCTGTCAGGGAAGTGAGCGTGCAACTCTCTAGCTAGCTTACATTATTAAGATCTAACTTTTTCTCTATCGTAAAGACCTCTTAATGACAACATTAGAAACACTTTAGAAAAAATATACTAACATATAAAATTACAACATCTTGGTCTTAAGAGTTCGTCTTGTTAGGAGGTGTGACATTTCGCCCTCTATCTCGTCGTATTGATCCTCTTCTTCTCTCTCTTTGGGGTCTGTTCTCCATTAGAAGTTCGGGAGTCCCAGGTAGGTGAATATCCCAAGAGGCCAACAATTTGATTCCTTCCTCCAAGGATCTGATGGAGTAGAACTTGTTATCCTTTGATATGGTCAGGCGGAATGGAAAGCCCCAGGAATACCTCCAGCCTTGAGCAAGGATGCAGTCCAATAGAGGTTTCATAATTTTCCTTTGGTATAGCGTGAGTTGAGAGAGATCAGAAAAAACTTGGGGTTGTTGTCCTTCGATCTCAGGTACGCCTCCTCTGGATGCTTTCATGAACATTTCTTTCGTTGTAAAATAGTGAAATCTTGCAATGATATCTCTAGGTCTTTCCTTCATGTTTGGACGTCCTCCCAAAGCTCTATGTATGCGGTCAATGCTGTATTGTTTTGAATCTAGCTCTGGTAACAAGAATTCACAAAGTTCAGAAATGTATACTTTAAGATCAGTTATCGATTCAGGGACGTTACGTATTCTTACGTTCTGCCTTCTTGACCTATTTTCTAGGTCTTCTTGGAATAGGAGGTGATTAGCTTGTTCTTCTTTTAGCGAAGAGATTTCTGCTTCCAGTTGATGGTGGGATTGTTGTAGTTCTTTGTATTTCTCTTCAAGCACCTCTGTTTTGGTGTCTATCTTTTTTATTTCGGATTTTAACTCTGTGGACACCTTCAGGATTTCTGTTTTAATGTCTTCTCTGAATGTTCGAATTAGATCTCTTAGGTCTTGTATGTCCCCTTTGGTACTGGGTGTGGAGTGTTCCATTGTTGTTGGTTCTGCAGCTTTGGCTGTTGATTGAGATGTCTGAGAGGTTGTTATTGTTGTCTTTGGTGAGTAGTAGGCTTGAATATTTTTGTTGCTTTTTCTTGTTGCAACCCCTGCCATAATAATTTATGGGTCATCTTTCACTGTTGTCTTATGTTAGTGTCCCCGTTGCGTGGGCTTTTGTGGTGTTTTATATCTTAGGGGTTTATTGGCTTCAGTATGAATGATAGATTAAATGTTTAATATGTTTGCTGTGTTGATCACCACTTTTTGCTATCTGATATGGCCACCAGGGGTCGGCGGTGTTCTATCAAGATTTTCTCCAATGATCCTACACTTTGTTGGTTTAGGATTTCTCTTTCTTGCAGTGGTGTTTATTGTTCTTTCCTTATAGTATAGGGAATATCTTCTTTAGGTGGGCATCCTCTTTATTCTTGGAGTGTATATTTCCCCTCTGTAAGGTCAAAGGAGCTGGTTGCCTGTGCTATGTGCTGGGACCTCGTGGCTCCTGTGCAGTGTCCCCCAGCAGTACTGTCTCCCTGTCACCAGGCTCTACTCTCCTGCACCGAGTGCCAGTGCACTCTGCACGTGGTTCTCCCCTGCTTTTTGTCACCAGCAGCCTGTCAGGTATGATGACCCCTGCCCACTGCAAATGTCTCTATACTCAGGGGGATTTAGTTGGGTCTCGGGATAGGCCACAACTTATTTATTTTTTTGTTATTGTGTTCCTTGATTAATTGTACTCTTTTTTTAAATGATCTTCTGTTTTATCCTCTGTAACTCTTTACTTTCACTTCTTATCTGACCCATCCTAATCCTTATCTTCTATTTGTGCCTATCCCACTCCCTTTAGTTTTCAAGCTTGTAAAATTCTTTTGCAATATTGTATTTTGCTTTGTATGACGAGAAGCACTATGCGGACGTGTAACAAGTAGAGTATAATAATAATGCATCTATTGGTTATTGGCAAATCATTGTGAATTACTTTACACTGCATATGTTCTAACAATGAGGTCCGTGATAAACATTTAAAAACACTGTCTGATTCCTTCAGGAGAAAGGGCTACAAACCTAATGTCATAACACAGAAAGTAACCTCTGCCATTAAAACACCCCGGGAACACCTGCTGCAATACAAAACTAAAGAAATGACCTCATGTACACCTCTGGTAACCACATACCATCCGGATCTAGAAGTAATCCGCAAAATATTTAAGGATCATATTTAAGGATCTTCAACCACTGCTAACAGAGGACACAGAATTAAAACATATATTCCCCAAACCCCCCATTCTTGCATTTAGGCAGCCACCAAATCTCAGACAAACATTGGTGAACAGTAGATTGGCCAATGAAGAGCTTAACAAAGAAAATGGCACAAAATCTTGCAATAAAAATCATTGTAAATTGTTTCAACACATCTGCAAAGAGGACACAGCCACACACAACAAGAAGACCTATAACATCAGACGATCATATTCTTGTACATCATCCAATGTACTCTACATGATACAATGTACTGCATGTGAGAGAGGCTGCTACATTGGAGAAACCATCCAGAAATTACATATGAGGATGAATCTACACAGACATTCCATCAATAAGCACAATGAGGAGACTTACTGTACTACAGTTGGACACCATTTCACGCAGAATAACTACTCCATGAAAAATCTCAAAATCAAAATACTCAAAGGTTTTTTTAAAAACACTAAGGAAAGAAAGACATTTGAAATTAAAATGAATATGTTCTTTAACAGTAATAACTCAGGCCTTAATGTAGACATTTAATTTTTATCTCATTATCAAAATTACTTGTAACCTCCAACATTCAAGATTGTAAATATATATATGTGTTTATTGATTTTTTATTTTTTTTATTTTTTGTTCTCTGCCTTCCTCCTGAGTTTGGTTACAGCTCTATGGTTCCTTAGATGTAAAACTATTTACGACCCCAATTTACTTACTCTGGTCTGCACCCCCACACACTCGCACGGCTGGCTGAACAGAACATTATTTGTTAATCCTGGAATTTTTTGCTGTATTTGTGAATCTATAATCAGTATTGACTCTGACTCGACAAAGAGAGGAACGCTCTCGAAAGCTCGTCATGAAACCTACGAATATGTTTATCAAAAAAAAAAGGTATCACTATATACTGCAATACTCTAATTATTCATCTATATATATATATATATATATATATATATATATATATATATATATATATATAGTAGTACAAATAAGGAATAGTACATTAGTGATTCCACTTGAATGTCTAAAAATAAGTTGATAAAAACTTATTTCCTGCTCAAATTTCTCAGAAACACAGTATATGCACTGCAATCTGGGAAAACTGGGCGGGACATGCAAATGAGGCCACATAATGCACCATCACTCTGTCAATCCAAACCATTTTAAACATGGCTCCTTTAATGCATATGCTTACTGTATTTCACAGTTTTAGACACAGCAACGGGGAGGGCTTCTATCACTCTTAGCCCACCATATGTGAAATAATTGCTGTATAGAAATACTCTTTACAACAATCAACACACAAACCAGGCACTCACACCATACTGAGGATCGGCAGTAACCGTGAAACAGTACTGTATGTGGTTAAGTGACCTGGTTTGTGAAAAATCCATCCGTTGCTGTGTCTAAAACTGTGAAATACAGTAAGCATATGCATTAAAGGAGCCATGTTTAAAATGGTTTGGATTGACAGATGTATGCTTTCATGGGAAAGACATAGTGCCCCATAGCCTCCTAGAGGACAAGTATGGTAATGCAGGATTACATTTAATTTTGCTATTTTTTGTGTCCCCTGTTCATCTAATCCCCAGCCCCTGATATGAGGTAATTTGTCTCCTGTGATGAAATGGAAAGCTTTAAAGGGACATGGAATTATAAAGTTCCATCATGCATTTAAAAGGACATGACTTAAACATTAGATTTATGCATGAAAATGTATGAGTTCTATTTTTATTCTATTTTTTTCAGTGCAAATTCACTCTGCTTTAAGGCCTGCTACATCTGTGAGATTCTCGGAGCTGCATGCACACCAGGATACTGCCCACCCACCCCAATTCAGATTACATTTATAGAGCCATGGAAAACACCTGACTTCCTACTTGCAGATATATCATCTCAACACCAGGGGTCAGCCAGCATACTAGTCTCTAACCTCAGATGCCTCCCCTCTAAAATAAAACTCTTTCTATCTTTCACTTGCTTTTTAACCCTTTATGTTCCTTACTTGTTACTCTTCCTCAGTTCTATGCCCTTTAATTCCCTTTAGATTGTAAGTAGCGAGTTTCCAGTCTTGTAGGATGCTTTGGGATAAAGCACTTTCTGCTAAGATTCTAAGCTCAAAACAGGGCCCTTCAACTTTTGAATTTGTTAAACTTGTATTTCCCCTGTTCTTAACCCCTGTACAGCGCTACAGAATATTTTGGCACAATATAAATAAAAGATAATAATAAATAATAATAAATAGGATTTTCAGTCTAGAGAACTAACTAACATTAATGAACTCACAAATAATTACAGATCATTGTGTTTGTTCCATCTCTATCCTGTCAGGTTAGGTTAAACAAAGCATAGTTAAAACTATTCTCTGCTGTTTAAAGGACCACTTATATTAAAATGATAATTGTTTGTCAATTATGTACCCAACTAACAATTTTAGCAGCTGTCTAAGCAATGGACATAAAAAAAGTTCTGGGAAAATCAGTATTTTTTAAATCTTTTTAGGCAAGCAAGAATCCAAAAAAAAAGGTATCACTATATACTGCAATACTCTAATTATTCATCTATATATATATATATATATATATATATATATATATATATATAGTAGTACAAATAAGGAATAGTACATTAGTGATTCCACTTGAATGTCTAAAAATAAGTTGATAAAAACCTATTTCCTGCTCAAATTTCTCAGAAACACAGTATATGCACTGCAATCTGGGAAAACTGGGCGGGACATGCAAATGAGGCCACATAATGCACCATCACTCTGTCAATCCAAACCATTTTAAACATGGCTCCTTTAATGCATATGCTTACTGTATTTCACAGTTTTAGACACAGCAACGGGGAGGGCTTCTATCACTCTTAGCCCACCATATGTGAAATAATTGCTGTATAGAAATACTCTTTACAACAATCAACACACAAACCAGGCACTCACACCATACTGAGGATCGGCAGTAACCGTGAAACAGTACTGTATGTGGTTAAGTGACCTGGTTTGTGAAAAATCCATCCGTTGCTGTGTCTAAAACTGTGAAATACAGTAAGCATATGCATTAAAGGAGCCATGTTTAAAATGGTTTGGATTGACAGATGTATGCTTTCATGGGAAAGACATAGTGCCCCATAGCCTCCTAGAGGACAAGTATGGTAATGCAGGATTACATTTAATTTTGCTATTTTTTGTGTCCCCTGTTCATCTAATCCCCAGCCCCTGATATGAGGTAATTTGTCTCCTGTGATGAAATGGAAAGCTTTAAAGGGACATGGAATTATAAAGTTCCATCATGCATTTAAAAGGACATGACTTAAACATTAGATTTATGCATGAAAATGTATGAGTTCTATTTTTATTCTATTTTTTTCAGTGCAAATTCACTCTGCTTTAAGGCCTGCTACATCTGTGAGATTCTCGGAGCTGCATGCACACCAGGATACTGCCCACCCACCCCAATTCAGATTACATTTATAGAGCCATGGAAAACACCTGACTTCCTACTTGCAGATATATCATCTCAACACCAGGGGTCAGCCAGCATACTAGTCTCTAACCTCAGATGCCTCCCCTCTAAAATAAAACTCTTTCTATCTTTCACTTGCTTTTTAACCCTTTATGTTCCTTACTTGTTACTCTTCCTCAGTTCTATGCCCTTTAATTCCCTTTAGATTGTAAGTAGCGAGTTTCCAGTCTTGTAGGATGCTTTGGGATAAAGCACTTTCTGCTAAGATTCTAAGCTCAAAACAGGGCCCTTCAACTTTTGAATTTGTTAAACTTGTATTTCCCCTGTTCTTAACCCCTGTACAGCGCTACAGAATATTTTGGCACAATATAAATAAAAGATAATAATAAATAATAATAAATAGGATTTTCAGTCTAGAGAACTAACTAACATTAATGAACTCACAAATAATTACAGATCATTGTGTTTGTTCCATCTCTATCCTGTCAGGTTAGGTTAAACAAAGCATAGTTAAAACTATTCTCTGCTGTTTAAAGGACCACTTATATTAAAATGATAATTGTTTGTCAATTATGTACCCAACTAACAATTTTAGCAGCTGTCTAAGCAATGGACATAAAAAAAGTTCTGGGAAAATCAGTATTTTTTAAATCTTTTTAGGCAAGCAAGAATCCATTTTGTATTTGTTACAACACTTCCTCAGAGTTGAGGGGAGAGAAAGGGGTGAAGGAGGTAGAAAGAGAGTTTGTTAAATTTACTGGATAAAATTGATTTGGCCTAGAAGCAGACTCCTTGCTTCAGGAAATGCAGCTTCAAGGGACCTCTTTCACCTGCCATTTTGCCCCTTTCCCATCGCTGCAATGCTTTAAAATGTTGATAGTTCTAGATGTAGACGTGCCCCCTTGGGCCTGCGCAATGGAGTTTTTAGGTGAGATGCAGTGTGCGCAGTGCTGGTTCCACCCTTTACACTCTGTGTTCATCTGTCATGGCCTAGCAAGCTTGGACAGTGACAGTAAGGTCCTCGAGTCGTAGTTGTTATATTGGAGTGCCCTTCTCCTAGATGGATGGCCTTACAGAGCTAACAAGCTGCATCTGCCTGGGTTTTAAATCAGGGGTTTCCTTCTCCTAGGCTGGCTGCCAACCAAGGCTAACAAGTCCTGCCTACCCATCTACATACATTACACCCTGTCTAAATACATTACAAACCCTATCTAAATACATTACAAACCCTATCTAAATTCATTAAAAACATATCTAAATACATTAAAAACATATCTAAATACATTACACCCTATCTACATACATTACACCCTATCTAAATAAATTAAAGCCTATCTAGATACATTAAAAACCCTAAACCTAACCTAAAATAGAATAAATAAGACCACTTACCTTGGCCAGATGTCCCTTCAGCAACGACGGTGTTCCTGCCGCAGGTCGCACTTCTAGGGAAAAACGAAACATAAAATTAGACAAAAATTAACAAAACATAATAAAATAAATATTTTAAATATTAAACGTATATTTCCGCGATGTCCCCGTCCTTCCTGTAGTCTTCTCCGGCTGGGCCTCTGGAAAAAAAGAAACATGAACTAAGTACACAAATAAACACAACATATAAATCTAAACATTCTAAATATAAAAGTTTAATATTTAGAATGTTTATTTTATTATGTTGTGTTTATTTTTGACTAATTTTATGTTTCTTTTTTTCCTAGGTGTGCGACCTGCAGCAGGAACACTGTCATCGCTGAAGGGACATTTGGCCAAGGTAAGTGGTCTTATTTATTCTATTTTAGGTTAGATTCAGGGCTTTTAATGTATTTAGATAGGGTGTAATGTATTTATATAGGGTTTAATGTATTTAGATAGGGTGTAATGTATTTAGATAGGGTTTGTAATGTATTTAGATAGGGTGTAATGTATTTAGATAGGGGTAAATGTATGTAGTTAGGTTAATACTGTATTTAGATAGGGGTTACTTTATGTAGTTAGGTTAATACTGTATGTAGATAGTGGGATATTTGGACTGTATTTATTGATGTACTGTAATGTTATGTTTATTTGTGCATGTATTTTCTTTTTAGGTGATCTCTTTTTATTTTCTGTAGTGGTGTAGTGTTTTTATTTTTTGTAAATTAGGTTTTATTATTTTTTGTAAATTAGCTTTTTTATTTTCAGTAATGTGTTTTTTTTTTTTTTTATGTAGTGTTCTTTTCTTATTTTCTATAGTGTTCTTTTTTATTTTCTATAGTGTCCTGTTTTATATTTTAAGTAATGTATTTTTTTATTTTCAGTAATTAGGTGTTTTTTTTATTTTTAGTAATTAGTGTTGGGTATGTAGTGTAGGTGTTAATAGGGTAGGGAGGGAGACGGTTTATAGGATAGGGGTTTACTGGGTACATTGTGGGTTAAATATGCCCAGTTAGGGTTAAATAGGCCCAGTTAGTGTAAAATACACCCAGTTCAGGCTAAATAGGCCCAATTAGGGTTAAATAGGCCCAGTTAGGGTTAGATAGGCCCAGTTAGGATTAGATAGGACTAGATAGGCTTACATAGGTCTAGACAGGGTTAAATAGTACTAGATGGGGTGAAATAGGTACATTTAGGGTTAATAAGGCCCAGTTAGGGTTAGATAGGCCCAGTTAGGGTTACATAGATACTGTTAGAGTTAAATAGGCTTAGATAGGGTTATTGGGTCTAGATAGGGTTAACAAGGCTTAGTATGGGTTAATGGGGTATAGTTAGGGTTAATAGTGTAGTGCTTAGACTTTGTGTCATGAGTGTCCTGGAGGACCCTTGTGGCACTTATAGTGTTATTATAGGGGCTAATTAGTCTCCTAAAGGGGTCTATATAGTCCCTCTGTATAGAGCCCCATGAGGGATGGGGTTAAATAGAGGCTTATGGGGGTCTGTATAGACCCCCATGAGTGATAAGGTAAATTAGGAGCTCATGGGGCCGCATGAGTATAGAGCCCCATGAGTAATGGGGTTAATTAAGGGCTCATGGGGCTCTGTATAGAGCCCCATGAATGATAGGGTTAATTAGGGGCTAATGGGGCTCTGTATAGAGCCGCATGAGTGATAGGGTTAATTTTTATTTAGCACAGGTCCTTTAAGTACCTTTAGGGTCCTTCAAGGACCCACAAGGCGGGAGATTTGAATTTTAAATGCAGTAGGGTTACCCGATCGGGACCACCACTGCAAGGGTTAATTTGGGGACCCTCCGGAGTACCGATGGGGACCTCCAGCATTGGGGGGTTAATTTTAGGTGCCGGGGGTGAACTGAAAGTAACTATTAGTGTGCCGCGGGCCCTTTAAGGACTTGCGGCGGGGAATTTAAACCTTTCTAATGCAGTGGGGGTCCCGATAGGGACCCGCACTGCAAGGATTAATGTGGGGACCTCCGGGGGTCCTAAGGGGACCCCCAGCATTAGGAGGTTCATTTTAGGTGCCGGGAGGTACTTAAAATACCCCTCTGCCAGCCTTAACTATTAGTGTGCCGCGGGCCCTTTAAGGACTCGCAACAGGGATTTTAAACCTTTTAAATGCAGCGGGGGTCCCCCGATCGGGACCACCACTGTAAGGGTTAATGTGGGCACCCTCCGGGGGTCCTGATGGGGACCCCCAGAATTGGGGGGTTATTTGTAGGTACTGGTGGGGGTACTTACAGTACCCCCTCTGCCTGCCCTAACTATGAGTGTGCCAGGGGCCCTTTAAGGACCCGCAGCAGGGAAATTAAAACATTTTAAATGCAGTGGGGGTCCCGATCGAGACCCCTACTGCAAGAGTTATTGTAGGGACCCTCTGAGGGTCCCAATGGGGACCCCCATCATGGATGTTAATGTCGGGACCAACGCAGCAAGGGGTTAATGTGGGGCGCCTGCAGGCGTCCCGATCAGGGCCCCTGCATTATTGGGGTCTCATGTAGGAGTGTGGGGGGGTGTTAGGTTCACACCCAGGACCTTGTCCTGCATTTGCGCTTTGCGAGCTAGGATACTTTTTCAGAGTGGGAGGGATTGGGCAATTGAATAGGGATGTGCGTTTTCTGACTGTGAAATTGACAGATCAAAGGCTTCAGAGTGGTGTAAGCTCCGAGTTGCAGGTCAGCCATTTTTAGCAGGGCCGTCACTCGGAATCTGGATCCGAGGTCGCAAAATGGAGGCAACTGAATAGCAACATTGCCTGTGATTTCCACTTGCGACCTTGGATCTCAAAAACAGAGCAATTGAATGAGGCTGCAAGTCGGCATAGTTAAATTCTGGTGGAACCTTTTTGCCTTCTAGAATTCTGTTATAGAGGATTACTAGGTGAGGAGCCAAAAGTAGCATACATTTTTTATAATAAAGTGACGTAAAGCCATCTGGGCCCCTGCAATTTGCCTGGTTTTGTTTCTGAAATGGCGTACTGAACTTCTTCTAGGGTTATTTCAGAGTTCAGAGAAGTGAGTTCATTTTCTGAGAGGGATGAGAGGCCGGAGAAGTTTAAAAATTTGTGTATTGCTGTATTGTTGGGAGTTTTTGGGGAGGAATATATTTTACGAAAAAAGTCAGGGAAGTTTCTTGAATTTTGGAGTGGTTATTCGTTTTCCTGACCTAAGGGAGTCTTTATTTGGTAAATCTTGGACTGGGCAATTTTGTTTCTAAGTTTTTTTTGCAAGCATTGAGTCTGGGTTATTGGCTTTAGTAAACAAATGTGTGCCCTGTCCATCTAAGGGCTTTTTAATTTCTATCTGAGAGTATGAGGTCTAAGGCTAATCTGGTTTTGTCTACTTGTTGGCAAAGTTCAGTAGAAGGATTCTGTTGATTTATTTTCTCTAGATTATCTCATTTAGTAGTTAACTCTACTTCCTGTTTTCTCTGTTGTTATTTTTATCTGTAGGCTAATTGTATACAGGAGCCTCTGATGAAGGCTTTATGTGCCATCCACACCCATTCAGGCTCAGTTTCTTGATTTGAATTCAAGGTAAAAAAAGATTCAATGTCTTTGGAGATTTGGTCTCGCAACAGGGGGTTTGTCAAAAGCATTTCATTTAATCTCCAAGTGAAGGCGGATTTAGAATTTCGACTTAGTTGGAGAGATAGGCATACATATGAGTGATCTGACCAGGTGCAGGGATGAATCTCTATGTAATCAGTTTGGTCAATTAATTGTGCATTAGTCAGGAAAGTATTGATTCTAGAGTAGGTATTGTGGTTCGGGGAAAATAAAGTATATTCCCTATCTAGCAGGTGGAACTCTCTCTAAATATCTGACAGTTGTTGGGATTTAAATAGGGAATTCATTTTTTTAAATTGATTGGAAAATCTTTTGCTATTATATGCTTTGGATCGATCAATTTTAGATATGAGTGTTAGGTTGAGATTACCTCCTATTATAACTAGTCCCATGTCATGGTTTTCAATTTTTTTGTAGAAGATTAAGTAAGCAATTATGTGGATCAGTAGTGGGAGAGTAAATCGATATGAGGGTGATTTTATTGTTTTGAATATTAATTGTTAATAAGACATAATTACCTTTTGGGTTTATCTTTTTGTTTTCAATAATAAGGGGGAAATCCTTATGAAGGAGGATGGCTGCTCCTGCTTTTTTAGAGATTTGAGTCGTAGCATATATATGAGGATAGTTTTTACGTAGAAATTTGGGGATCTTATTATGGGCAAAATGAGTCTCCTGTAGCAATAATTCAGCCGGGTGATGTGGTTGATATGTAAGGAAAGCCTTCCTTCTTTTAAAGGGGGAATTAAACACATTTACATTATGAGAGATGAAAATGTTAGCCATCTAACCTACGTGTGTGAAGGGCTATATAATGTTTACTTACTTTACAGTGAAGAGTCACTGGACACCAGGGGAGGTCGGAGGATCGTCCTCTCCGAATGAGGTAACGAATGATAAACTGTTGAAGAGCTGTTAGTAGAAAAAAATTGGAAAAGTAACAAAAGAATAATATATAAACAAAAACCAAGAACATGCTTCCGCACAAGAATGCGTTAGTACAAAAACTCCTCATAAAAAAGGGAGTTGCCCCATGGGTCCCAGGGTAGGGGGATGAAACCTTCATCCTTCGGCTCTCCCTAGATTGAGTAGGGTACTTTAAGGGAGCGGGGGTGGAATTTATATGGAGCTTAACTGGAGTACTCCGTTTACCCAATGCTCCAGACCCCTATGTTGTACTAATACATGAAAAAGTAACATAGTGAAACTGTGTTCAGATCTATTATGACAATAACATGTTCACTACTAATAACTGGTAATCAAGTTGCTAGGATTGTTTGGCAAAAAGTCCTGGTGGTCCAGGAACACTCAGGTATGATCCAGTTGGGCAGAATTTAGTGAGATTTTAGCTGGCGTCTGCCATCTTAAGCTTTTGGCTGAGAAAGTGTCCTGCCATTGTCTCCAAGGTTTTGGGAGAGTAGGAGGTGCCTTTGTATTGAAAAGGTAGCACAAATAGAAAGCCACAACGTTAAGGTACACCATATTTTTGGAGGATAGCCAAAGATGGTTTCAATAATCTTCTTTTGACTAGCGTCGTTGGTGATAGGTCCACAAAGATTTGTAAAGAGTCATTGTCCAGGCCTTTTATTGAGGGGCATTCCCTAGTGGCCGATAATATTGTGTTCCTTGAATTTTTTCTAAGCAGGAAAATTTATTCAGGCACTGTCGGGTATATTGTGCTTATGAGTGTTTTTTTGTATGGCAAAATGTCTGTTACAGCTCTTGGAATGCCCCGGATTCAGATATTGTGTCTGCGACTTCTGTTATCTATGTCATCTAATTTATCCTCTAAAGTCACAATTTTGCCTCAGTTTTGGGAGATAACCGCACTATCCCTTTGTTGGGTCTCAACAATGTTGTGTTATGGTTTCTAATAGTTGGGTACGTGGATTGTATGGATTTCCTTCTTGAGTTCCTCTGCTACTTTGTTTAGTTGAGTCTTAAGTAGGGCCTCAATTCTGGGCAAGGACCTTTCTGCAACGTCCATATTTTGGTTCAGAGATGATGATTCACCCTCTGATTCTGAGTCATCAGATTTGCCTGAAACTGAGTCCTGTGGAGGCGCCTGATGTATACTCATAGGTTTGAAATGGTCTTGGTTGTTTCTGGAGGAACTGGGTTTCTTATTTTTGCCTATGATTAATGCGGCAGCGCAGCAGATCTTTAGGGTAGTAGCTGGCAATAAAAAAAAATATATGCTTCTGTATTCCTTGCTATTGTTTTCCAATGTACTTTTCACTATTCAGAGCATACGGGTCTGTAGAACATCTTGGTCAGTGCTTGCTTAGCTCATGATGCCCCTTGCTCTGTGATGGCGAGAGCGAAACCACAAGATGTTGTATAGAAATGTCTACAGGGGCTGGACGTAGCAGACAGGGCAGCCTGTTTGATATAGATATTGCTTATTAAGTTC
The DNA here is from genome assembly GCA_027410445.1 of Discoglossus pictus. Taxonomy (NCBI): domain Eukaryota; kingdom Metazoa; phylum Chordata; class Amphibia; order Anura; family Alytidae; genus Discoglossus; species Discoglossus pictus. The sequence goes on from CM050163.1 coordinate 44,559,137, forward strand.
TAGAAAGTAAATTTCCAGTTATTTATATAGAACAGATGGTTTTACATTTAGAAAATTATATATTTTCCCCAGGTCTTAAATATTTACAGGGAGTGCAGAATTATTAGGCAAGTTGTATTTTTGAGGATTAATTTTATTATTGAACAACAACCATGTTGTCAATGAACCCAAAAAACTCATTAATATCAAAGCTGAATATTTTTGGAAGTAGTTTTTAGTTTGTTTTTAGTTTTAGCTATTTTAGGGGGATATCTGTGTGTGCAGGTTACTATTACTGTGCATAATTATTAGGCAACTTAACAAAAAACAAATATATACCCATTTCAATTATTTATTTTTACCAGTGAAACCAATATAACATCTCAACATTCACAAATATACATTTCTGACAATAAAAACAAAAACAAATCAGTGACCAATATAGCCACCTTTCTTTGCAAGGACACTCAAAAGCCTTCCATCCATGGATTCTGTCAGTGTTTTGATCTGTTCACCATCAACATTGCGTGCAGCAGCAACCACAGCCTCCCAGACACTGTTCAGATAGGTGTACTGTTTTCCCTCCTTGTAAATCTCACATTTGATGATGGACCACAGGTTCTCAATGAGGTTCAGATCAGGTGAACAAGGAGGCCATGTCATTAGATTTTCTTCTTTTATACCCTTTCTTGCCAGCCACGCTGTGGAGTACTTGGACGCGTGTGATGGAGCATTGTCCTGCATGAAAATCATGTTTTTCTTGAAGGATGCAGACTTCTTCCTGTACCACTGCTTGAAGAAGGTGTCTTCCAGGAACTGGCAGTAGGACTGGGAGTTGAGCTTGACTCCATCCTCAACCCGAAAAGGCCCCACAAGCTCATCTTTGATGATACCAGCCCAAACCAGTACTCCACCTCCACCTTGCTGGTGTCTGAGTCGGACTGGAGCTCTCTGCCCTTTACCAATCCAGCCACAGGCCCATCCATCTGGCCCATCAAGACTCACTCTCATTTCATCAGTCCATAAAACCTTAGAAAAATCAGTCTTGAGATATTTCTTGGCCCAGTCTTGACGTTTCAGCTTGTGTGTCTTGTTCAGTGGTGGTCGTCTTTCAGCCTTTCTTACCTTGGCCATGTCTCTGAGTATTGCACACCTTGTGCTTTTGGGCACTCCAGTGATGTTGCAGCTCTGAAATATGGCCAAACTGGTGGCAAGTGGCATCGTGGCAGCTGCACGCTTGACTTTTCTCAGTTCATGGGCAGTTATTTTGCGCCTTGGTTTTTCCACACGCTTCTTGCGACCCTGTTGACTATTTTGAATGAAACGCTTGATTGTTCGATGATCACGCTTCAGAAGCTTTGCAATTTTAAGAGTGCTGCATCCCTCTGCAAGATATCTCACTATTTTTGACTTTTCTGAGCCTGTCAAGTCCTTCTTTTGACCCATTTTGCCAAAGGAAAGGAAGTTGCCTAATAATTATGCACACCTGATATAGGGTGTTGATGTCATTAGACCACACCCCTTCTCATTACAGAGATGCACATCACCTAATATGCTTAATTGGTAGTAGGCTTTCAAGCCTATACAGCTTGGAGTAAGACAACATGCATGAAGAGGATGATGTGCTCAAAATACTCATTTGCCTAATAATTCTGCACTCCCTGTATTTGCTGATAGTAAAAAAGCTTACCTTGAAATATTGGAAAATATATCCAGATCCCCACATGGCCAGAGGTGGTAAACCTAGTTACAAGAAATTACATGTTAGAAGCAGATTGGTTTAAAACAGGCCCTTTCAAAAGAACACATTTATAGATTGGTCAATATGGGAAAAATATATAAAGGAATATAAAAAGATATGATTTCTTCCTGTTCTCGTTTTTTTTTTTTTTCCTTTGTTTTTCTGTTCCTTCTCTTCTTCTTTTTTTCTCTTCTTGTTTTCTCTCTATTAACCTTGGTAAAAGAATGAAAGTAGATTATGGATGGAATATTGTACATTATTTAAATTAGAATTTTATTCCTGAAGCCCACCTATATCTGTGTATTAAATGTACAATATGTATAAAGTATATATTATGTATTGTCATGTTTATTTTGTGTATGTTTATATGTTTTATAAAACCAATAAAAAAAATAAAAAAAAGTTCTAGAAAGTAAATTTCCAGTTATTTATAGCTGTTTGCTTCCATAAGTCTGGATTTAAACCTCTTAGCTGGTCCGTGGTAATTATAGAAATTATTTCTGAAAATGTTGTCATGAGTTTATATGGTAAATATACAGTCAGGGCAAGAAATTTGAGAATGAAAATGCCTAGTAAGTGATGTAAGCATCAGTTTTGTAAGTAGCTGTAATATTTTCAGTTGTCCACAAGATGGCAGAATTGTATGAGTTTATTTGCATGAACCTGTGCAGGCTGGAGTTTAGTGTTAGGCTTCTGGGTTGGAGAGGATCTGTATAATTTGAGCTGGAAAACAACTTGCCTCATCAGGCATTAAAGGTATATGCAAATGAGCTGGTTTATGAATGCATCTGATAGAGGAGAAATGGTGAATGAAAAAAAAATTTACATGAAAAATACCAATATAAATATTTAAACACCCTAAAGTTTGCTGAATTTCTGTTTTCTACCAATGTTGACACCACCTGAAAATCCCAGCTGAAATTAGCATACATAATACATTGTATATTTCTGAGCCGCAGCTTTCCTTTAGATATCGGTAACACCCAGAACAAGGTCTGTGTCCCTTCATTCACTGATTGTTTTATCTACATCCCAGATGAAACTTCCCACAGCCATAGTGATTTGCCCCTGTAAAACCAACAAATAGGACAAAATAACAGAAAAAGTCAATGTGCATAACTTTTCACCCCCCTAAAGTCAATACTTTGTAGAGCCACCTTTTGCGGCAATCACAGCTCCAAGTCGCTTTGGATAAGTCTCTATGAGCTTGCCACATCTTACCACTGGGATTTTTGCCCATTCCTCCTTACAAAACTGCTCCAGCTCCTTCAAGTTGGATGGTTTGCGCTTGTGAACAGCAATCTTTAGGTCTGACCACAGATTTTCTATTGGATTGAGGTCTGGGCTTTGACTAGGCCATTCCAACACATTTACATGTTTCCTCTTAAACCACTCAAGTGTTGCTTTAGCAGTGTGTTTGGGGTCATTGTCCTGCTGGAAGGTGAACCTCCTTCCTAGCCTCAAATCACCCACAGAGTGTTACAGGTTTTACTCAAGAATATCCCTGTATTTAGCACCATCCATCTTTCCATTAACTCTGACCAGAATGGTACTACCACCACCATGTTTCACTGTGGGGATGTGTTCTTTGGGTGATGCGCTGGGTTTGCACCAGACATAGCGTTTTCTTTGATGACTGAAAAGTTCAATTTTAGTCTCATCAGACCAGAGCCCCTTCCTGCATACATTTTGGGAGTCTCCGACATGCCTTTTCGCAAACTCAAAATGTGCCATTTTGCTGTCAGTAATGGCTTTCTTCTGGCCACTCTGCCATAAAGCCCAACTCTATGGAGCGTACAGCTTATTGTCATCCTATGTACAGATACTCCAGTCTCTGCTGTGGAATTCTGCAGCTCCTCCAGGGTTACCTTAGGTCTCTGTGCTGTCTCTCTAATTAATACCCTCCTTGCCCGGTCCGTGAGTTTTGGTGGGTTTACTGTTGTTCCATGTTCTTTCCATTTGTTTTTGATGGATTTGATGGTGCTCCTAGGAATCATCAAAGATTTGAATATTTTTTTATAACCTAACCCTGACTTGTACTTCTCAACAACATTGTCCCTTGTTTGGAGAGTTCCTTAGTCTTCATGGCAATGTTTGGTTAGTGGTGCCTCTTGCTTAGGTGTTGCAGCCTCTGGGGCCTTTCAAAAAAGGTGTGTATATGTAATGACAGATCATGTGACACTTTGATTGCACACAGGTGGGCATCATTTCACTAATTATGTGACTTCTGAAGGTAATTGGTTGCACCAGAGCTTTTTATGGGCTTCATAACAAAGGGGGTGAATACATACGAACATGCCAATTTTCTGTTTTATATTTCTAAAAAATAGTTTTATGTATATATTTTTCTCATTTCACTTCACCATCATATTAACAAAACATTGAACTTATGGCTGTAATGTAACAAAACAGGTAAAAAGTCAAGGGGTGAATACTTTTGCAAGGCACTGTATCACCTTCTTACATGGATGTGTGCCAGACTATAAATCCCATGATACTTTGCTGCAGAGACAGGATCCCTATACTTTGTCATACTATGCTAAACCATTAGAAGAAATGTTGCTATCTTAAGGGTAACTTTATTATTTTTTTCTTTTGGGGGGAATTTTCATGCAAAAGAAAAGTTTTTATAGACTACTGATTCTCCTCTATCAAATTAATTCATAAACCAGATTCATGCATAATCCACCATAATCCAGGAAACGTAAATATGACTTTAAGGGCACATTACACAAAATCAAAGAAAACATGGAGGGAATGGTAGAAGTAATGGGGAGAGGGTGAGAAAAAAGAGAGAAATTAGGGGAGAAGTGAGAGATGGGTGGAATAGAGTAGGATGAGAGAGAGTAGAGATGAGGAAGAGGTGAGGGAAACTAGAAGGGAGTGAGAAAAAGGGAGAGTAAGAGAATGAGACAAAAAAGGGATAGGGAGGAGGGAGAGAAAGTAGAATGATCAATCAGTAAGGGAGAAGAGATAAAATGGGAGTGAGAAAGTGGGCAAGAGAGAGACAAGTGGCTGAATAAACAGACACCCCTAGGGGTTCCAGAGACAGAGGGACCCCAGAGCTACATTATGTAGTTAGAATACTTTTTTTTTTATCACTGTCTAAATTTAAAAATAATGCAATTGCACATTCGCAATCAAGTCTTGGTGGAAGTGTTTGCTGGTTCCAAGCAACTTACACCTTCTCTGAGAGACCACTCTGCATGCCTAGGAGGAATTTACATTAGGATAGGAGAATAGAGAGATGCAGAGCATTAATAATTGCAATGCACAGGGCTATATGGAGTATATAATCCTTATATATCAGTAATATACAGAGCAATATGGAGCATGTTATATTTTTATATGCCTGTAATGTGCAGGGCTATATATGGGGCTTAGTACCTGTTTGTCGATAGCAATTTATACATCTGTAATGTGGAGGACTATATGGAACTTGCTATATCTTTATATACCAGGACTGTGCATTGTTATATTCGCGCATAGTGTAGTGCCCATTGGCACTATTGTTTAATTCTATGATTATCTTGACCAACAGAGAGCAGAATAGATTAGTCTCCAGTAGAAGCAGAAGAACCACATGCATAATCGATTTCGAGAAGCCTGAGATATGTTTACAAGGAATGAAAGGTCGACATCACAGAGCTAAAAACTTGTCTTGAATTGACAAACAAAAAATTACAAAGAGCATGATCATCAATATATGACTTATAATAAGACAAAGCCTCTGATACAGAGTAGTTCATGTGCCTGCTTAGGAGAGATAACTATAGAGACTGAATGACAATGTAAGTGGCTACTGGTTTCCACAGGGTCCTTCACAAATGTTGTAGAAAATTGAATAAAGGATAAACACAAGACACACATGACAATTTACAAGGGGGTACCCTGTACGACATAGGACAAGACAAACATTCTGACACATGAGGAACTGACGACCCTGCTCCAGAGAGCTCACAGGGTAAAGGACATGGGGAAGTGACACAAGAGGGCAAGAGTCTGATGGGCTATGATCCAGTCAACAGTGAACAGGGAAGTGACACAAGAGGGCGAGAGTCGGATGGACCATGATCCAGTCAGCAGTGATTCTCCTCCATGACAGTATTTGTTTTTATTTGAGCAGTTGCCTTACACAGACATAATGCAGAGTCTCTAGTCTCTCAGTATATTTTGCAAACATGCTGTCTCCATTTTCTTCTCACGTAGCTAAGATCAAGCCAGTAACAGTTGTCTTTTTGAATAGAGAAGAGATGTAGAACTTGTGGGTGTGGTAACTTGTCTTCCTTGCATGGTAATTCTAGGTGGGAGGGCTGGGAGTCTTTGCTTCCCTCCCACAATTGCTGGAGGAAGTGATGCAACTAAGGGTATATCCAGGCAGGAAACTGCTGTTACTTCCTGTTTCTTCCTTGATGGTGAGGGTGATGGTGGTGATGGCGATGGTCTAACCGTGGGTAAGATAAAGCGTTTGGGAAAGGGGATTACTATATAGGTAGATAGATTTAAAAAGGGTTGTTGCTCCGTGGGTCTGGGCTGTGTGTTTGTGATACATTTATAGTATTGTGTTGTTGCCTTTTAATAAATACCTTTTAATGTAGACGAACCTTGTGTAATATTTATATATATATTAATTTGGTGATACAGGATGATGCTGTGAAAGTGTTACTTGCCCTATGCCAACACATTTGGAAAACGCATCAATGGCCAATAGACTGGAAATGGTCAGTCTACATTCCAATCCCAAAAAAAGGCAGTGCCAAAGAGTGCTCCTTTTATCGAACAATTGAACTCATTTCACATGCCAGCAAGGTAATGCTTAAGATTCTACAAGCTCGACTACAACAATATATGGACCAGGAATGACCTGATGTGAAAGGTGGGTTCCGCAGAGGTAGAGGCAAAAGTGATCAAAGTGCCAATATCAGCTGGATAATAGAGAAAGGAAGAGAGTTCCAAAAAACATTTACTTCTGCTTCATAGACTATTCTAAAGCCTTTGACTGTGTGAATCACAACAAAATGGGAGTACCAGATCATCTCATCCTCCTCCTTAAGAATCTGTATGTTGACCAAGAAGCCACGTCAGAACCGAATATGGGACAACGGAATGGTTCAAGATCGGAAAAGGAGTGTGACAAGGTTGTATATTGTCACCCTATTTATTCAACTTATATGCAGAGTACATAATGCATAAGGCTGGATTGGAAGAATCCAAAGTCAGAATCAATATTGCTGGAAGGAATAGCAAAAACCTCAGATATGTTGATGATACTACTCTGATGGCTGAAAGTGAGGAGTAACTAAAGGAGTTATTGATGAGGGTAAAAGAAGAGAGTGCAAAAGTTGGCCTGCTGCTCAACATTAAAAAGACGAAGATCATGGCAAACGGCAATCTAACTTCCTGGCAAATAGACAGGGAAGAAGTGGAGGCAGTGACAGATTTTATTTTCCTTGGATCCAAGATCTCTGCAGATGGTTACTGTAGTCATGAAATTAAAAGACGTTTGCTTCTATGGAGGGAAGCTATGGCAAGCTTGGACAAGCTAGTAAAAGTAAAGATATAAAACTATCAACAAAGGTCCACATAGTTCGAACTATGGACTTCCCAGTAGTAACATACGGATGTGAGAGCTGGACCATAAGAAGTCTGAGCGCCGTAGAAGCCTTTGAATTGTGGTGTTTGAGAAGACTGCTTAGAGTTCCTTGGACTGCAAGAATATCCAATAAATCAATACTTCAGGAAAGCAAGATAAACTGTTCACTAGTAGGTATGATCATGAGGCTGAAGCTCAAATGTTTTGGCCATATCATGAGACGGCGGGATTCCCTAGAAAAGGCGATTGAAGGCACAAGAAGAAGGGGACGACAGAGGCGAAGATAGATGAGATGATAGATGAGGTCACTGAAGCAATGAACATGAACTTGATGGAGCTCAGAGGGGCAGTGACTGAGAGATACACCTGGCGTGCTGTGCACCACGAAGTCACAGAGAGTCGGAAGCGACTGAACGACTTAACAACAACAACTTTGAGGATGTCCAAGGAAACCTAAAAATTACACAGACCCATGCCTTTTTTCAAAGAACAGACCATATTCACTTATTTGCCCCTTCCAAACCCTCCAAATGTCCCTTCTTCAAACGAATAGTCCCACTAGGGCAAAGATCTCTTTCCAAGCTAATCATATCCATCTTTCTATCTCTGAATCGTTATCAATTGTTTTAAACAATATTTCATGAGAGAGAAAAAATAAGTTAAGTAAAGTTATTTAGTAAACTGCAAAAATGCTACACAAAAAGGTTCCAAAACTGGGGTCCACAGACCTTCAGTGGTCCATGAGTTTCATTAAGCTGGCCCGCAAATATAGTAGTGATACAAAAATTGTGTGACATAATTAATGTATATTAATAAAAATGCATAACAAGTGGTAAATAATTGCCTAAATAGCATATGTTATTGTGTTATAAGTGTAAGTTTGGTTGATAAACTAGCAAACAGTGTATGTGTTTTCAAAACTATGAGCCCGATTCAATTCAAAGCCCGCATCGCACGGTATATAGGCCATATTTCTGCAGGCTCGCGGTCTGCTACAAATCCGGTGCTATTCAATTGAACCATCCCGCAAGTTACGGGCCGAAAGCCTAAATCGTAAACAATGCAATCGTATGTAGCAGTTCCCTTTGCGGGTACTCTCTAATATTCGTTCGATATTCTTTTACATTTGCTGTTTAGGGGTGTGAAAACATTTGCGGGCTTAAGGAATTGAGCAATTGAATAGCGATTTGTGATTTTAGCAATTGTAACTCTTGTGGACATGAAAGATCAAAGGCTTAGCTAGGGTGTAAGTTACAGTTGTAACAACAACAAGGATTTCAAGCCCATAACACGTAACCTGCTTTTGGCTCACAAAAAAAAAAATCCAATTTAATAGCAAATTAGCTCACAGGCTCCATTACAGGCTCTATATGTCCCATTTGGAATGGTATGGAGTATGCAGTCAGTGTCAATATAAAAAATAGTCATTATTATTAATATTCTTTATTTATAAATCACCAGTATATTCTATAGCTCTTTTTATAAATTAGAATAAACTACAGTGGGTACAAATAGCAAATTATAAAAGTGTAGACAAATTTGAAGGAAATTAGAAATACAAGCACATACAATACAATCCATATACGAGACAAATGAGCCAGCAGAATGCTTGGGGCAACACAGTTGGTGCAACAAGGTTGAGGTTCGTAATTCATTAAAGTTTACAATCTAGGTAAGGGTGGGTGTGAGCCTGGAGAGTGACATATGAAAGATGGCAGTGATCAAGGCAGTAAACTGATGCAAGTGGGGGTGACTGGTTGTTATAATGCTGGTTGTGTGAATAATGTTGTAGAGTATGCAGTTTGTGCATGTTAAGGCTGAAGGTGACAAGCCTCTTTAAAAAAATGCATTTTTAGTGAGTTTTTGAAGGCAAGAAGATATTCTGACCAGAGCAGGGCAAGGAGATCCGCAGAGTATGTGCAGCTTGAGAAACGTACTGAAGGCGGAAGTGAGAACAAGTAATAAGAGAAGGAAAGGAAAAGGTAGCAGAGAGAAGAAGGTAGTTTGGGGAGTTTTGCAAGATAAGGTTGCTGTTGTAAAGGGTTTTATATGTTAGGATTAGACATTTAAATGTTATTCAAGAGGCTATGAGAAGTGTGGTAGATGAGGCTAGTGGAGGTGTTCATTATAGATTGGAGTGGAGACAGACAAGTTGAAGTAGTCAAGGTGAGATATGATGAGGGAGATGAGGAAATTAATTCAAATTTTAGTTGTGTCTTGTGTAAGATAGTGACATATTTTAGAAATGTTTTAGGTGACGATGACATGATTTGGTTATTTATTGTATGTTGAATAAAAGATATCCAGTACAGTGGGCCTGAGATGTGGGAGTGATGATGACATTGTCAACAGTGAGGATTGTTTGGGGAGTGGGAGCTGTAGTAGATGATGGGAAGGTTAGGAGCTCAGTCTTTGAAATGTTGATTTTGAGTTGACGGGGGAACTTCCAGGAACATGTGCTTGAGAGGTTGTTTGCCACATGTGCTAGAAAAGAGGGAGATACATGTGTTGCTGAGAGATAGATTCAGAGTTATCTGAAAATAAATGGTACGGAAATCAAAAATATTTTATTAGGGTGCTATGGGAGGATGCATAGATGTAGAAGGGAAGGGGGACTAGGACTGGACCTTGGGGTTCGCCAACAGTCAGGGTGAGTGGGGCAAAAGAGGTACCAGAGAGGGAGACATTAAATGTTCAGTTTTCTAGATAGTATGTAGAGTATGAGAAAACTGTCTCTCATATACTAAGGGAAAGTAGAATTTGGATAAGAAGAGGGTGGTCAACTCAAAGGCACCCGAGAGAGCCATGGGAATTAGTAGACACTTTGACATGGCTGCAAGCAGGTCATCAGTGACTTTTGTGAAAACTGTCTCTGTGGAGTGGTGGGGTTGGGGTCGAGAAGAGAGTTGGAGAAAAGGAATTGGGTTAGGTGATTGTAGAAGAGGATGCAGAAGCTGGGTCACATGAGGGTTTCTTGAGGATGGATGTAATTAAGGCATGTTTTAAAAATTATAGAAACTTGATGGTGAATCGATGTGGTAGACGTTAAATCAAGAGATGCAAGTGTGGGCAAGTTGAAAGGTGTGAGGTTGACAGAAAACCAGAGACTTCATCAGGGTCAAATGAGCCCATTGTAGACATGGGATTGGGTAAGGGCAAAGCCTGGGTGTTACAAGTTTGTCGAGGAGAGTGTGTGAGCCACAATGAGAAAAAAGTTAATTACGATATTATCGATTTTATTTTTAAAGCGGCTGTCAAAGTTTTCTACTGTGAGACAGGAAGGGGTAGGAGGTTGGGGTTGGCAGAGAAGAATGCTAAATATAGAGAACATTTGCGGTTGAGGACAAAGTTGATATTAAAAGTGGTGTTTGGTAAGATAGAGAGGGTAGGAGCCCAAAATAAACATGTAATCCAGAAACTCTGCTGAAGTGCGATATTTCCTCCGCAGTGTGGGATCACCTCTGGTCATTTGTATTTCTAATCATTTGCAGTTTTATTAAATGGCATGTCTTAAAAGCTGAGCAGCTCTGCTTGGAAGCATTTAACCCTTTCACAATGCCCCCTAGTAGACATATTATTGCTTTCACAGTACATAACAAAACAGGGATAATAGTAATTTTCCAGACTTCATATCACTCTGTACAACAACAAGAAACATTGGAATATTTACAATATATTTATTTAGAAGCATGATTTATATTTTTATAAATGCAGTGACCCTTTAACCAAACCATTGATGTTTGTAATTAATAATCGGTTTGTAATACCAACATATATGCTCTGCAATTCAAAAAACATGCAAGGGATCATCCACATTCCTCAGATCCTTTTATGTAACAGTCTGCTGTACAACCATTTTAAAGTATAGTATGGATTCATAGAGCATAGCCACTACATGTTTCCACATAGGATTTTGTGGAAGCCAAAGCGGAAAGCTCAGTGATGCTCCTAATTTGCCTTTTACACATTCAAAATCTATGGCTCGAAATGTATTTGCCTTACACTATCTATTAAACCTGTACTCCAGAATCATTATGATTCACAAAGGTGAATGAAATAAAGAGAAGCTGCAGTAAAAACAAGCATGGTAATTTGGGTCATCGACGGGCAGTGGGTGGTCCTATGAGTCATCCCATGAGGCTCAGTGGCAGGAAAGCATGGCCATCTTACGTTCCCAGAGTCCACCTTCAACTTTAAGGGCCACCTAATTCAGCAAAATGTTGACTGTCCTCACTGTGAGGATTTCATAAAAGCACATTGAAATACTTCCTGAATTATTTACATTTTTGAGAAATCAAAAAAAATGTGTTATTTCATGTGTAACTGACTGCCCATATATGGATCCACGTCTGCTTCATTACTTCAACCAATCGGTTGTGTCCTGAATTCAAGTCAATGGTACGGCTTCATCAGATTGCTTATATTTGAGGTTTGATTCTATTTTTTCATACTGCATTACATTTCAAGTTTCTGCTATCTTGCCTGTCTGGAATTTGCACAATGTAGGGGGGCCGAGCTCTGTGATCCATGCTCGGTGAGTGCTTGGGCGCAGCTCCTTGCAGTGATCCTACCAAATAAAAATGTAACCCTTACCACATCTATCTGTACAGCCATGAAATACTGGACTCACCTTAACAGGAAACTATGGGATAACTGGTCAGTGCAGTGTCCAGGCGGAAGCTGTCGTATCAATCATAGCCTTGTAGACCTTCACACCGAACACGGCACTCAGCAGTCTGTTACTACTCATGTAACAGCTAGTGGGCAGGATATACTTGAATGTAAAAAGAGATTTATAACTGTAGATTTTTATCTGTTATTAGGGTAATTAAAAATAGATCATTTTAACACACAATCTTGTGCTCTTTCACACCATGAAGCATACTTACAGGGAGGTAAATGGCTCTTTAAATACAGTGCAGTGAAAAAGTATGATTTCCCCTCTTATTGCATATTTGCATATTTTCAGAATTTTAGATAAAATATAAGATCCCTTGCCATAACAACTCCCCTCAGGACCCTTTACCATAGCTGCTCTTTTCCCATAGCTGCTTCCCTTTCCTTGCTTCCTGCCTGTGTGAAGTTCCTCTGCCTGCAGCACAGCTCAAGGACGCATGCTCCACTTTCCTGAGACATCCTCTCTGGGGATAGTATATACATATCCTCCCACACATGGCACCCACCCTTCTTAGCATCCATCCCTACATAGCACCCAGTTCTTGTCTGTAGCCATCCCCTTTCAGCATCCATCCTCACACAGCACCCAGTCCTTCTCAGAACCCACCTCACATAGGACCCATCCCTATTTCCTTTGCTCCTCTCTCGCAGAACCCACCCCCCTGTACTTTGCTGTCATCCAGTCCTTGCTCTCTCACCTCTTCCCTGTTATATATCCTCAGTATGCTGAACTGATTCACACTGCCACCTCTTGGAGCTTCAGTAGAAATGCTGTTTTTCCAAACAGGCACGGACCAAATTCCGGCCAGGTGGATTGTGGACATGGAGGCCCAGAGAAGCCCAATAGGGGTTGGGGGTCATATGAGGTTAGACTGGGGTGGGGGCCCCTGGGACCCCTACACTACAGAAAAAAATGAATGCAAAAAAAATAAATGACACACCACTGGGCTCCCTCAGAGGAGGGCCCTGGTGCATTGCAACACCTGCACCACCAGTATCTCTGCCTCTGCCTTCGTAAATCGAATACCTTCAAAGCTTTTAATCATATAGATTAGGAAAAGAGATCTAATGTTCTGGTGACTGCTCAATCCAACATGTAAGACAGCTTGGGTACTCAAGTGAAACCCTGGTGTTTGCCATGCAGAAGGTGGACCCTGACAGAGATGTAGAGTAATGGCCTGCTTATGAACCAGGTTCAGCTCTGGTTAGCAATAGAGTAGTTGAGATTCTTTTAGGTCTGGGGTAACTGGATCTGAAGATCAATCAAAAGAGAAAAGGCAATTATTTAGTAGGGGTTAGAAGCAAGAGTAAATCCTGCTAAAATTCTAGTACCCCAGTGGAAAATAAGTCCTTGTTCAGGCACAGACGTCTATACTGATGTCCTTAAAGTACCCTTCCAATTTAGTGCCAGAACTCTCAGACATTCTCAGAAACATTACCTGATGATACCTCCTCTGCCTATAACACGGCGCCCCACTCCCAGAAAAGAGCCGGAGTGACGCAACACACACAAGGAAGAATATCTCAGGGATGACACATGTGGGTTCATGAGGCTTCCCATAAAGAATAAAAACAGGAGAGCTTCACAATGGACTAGCATAGTGTAATGTGTATAACAACTGTCATGTATGACACAATATGTGTGTATATTAATAAAAAATAAAATGAGTTAAGTTGTGCGAAAGTACTAAGGGGATATTTTGCATTTCCTCTGGGATCTCCTTTGCCGTATTGTGTGGTAATTACTCATTACTAATTTATACAGAACCATTAGAATACCAGGTAGAGAAATTCATCTATCCGGGCTAGTATGATCAAACGCTACATGTGTTTTTTTCTATTGAATTAATTTGTGTGGACAGAGGACCCCATAAAGTTCTGCTAAGGTCTGAGGTTAGCCTATACTTAGCATCTGCTGTTATAAAAGTTTTAAAGCACACAATGAGGAAGAAAATCAGTTACTGCCACTGTGACACTGATGAGATTTTTTTTTTCAAACCCATACTGCCAGTGTAGGCAGTACGACAAAAAAATTAAAACTGTGCGTATTATAAAAAAAAAAAAAAACTTACATATTTTTAAAATATTTCATTTTTTGAACGTGTATCCATTTGCAGATCTGATCAAGCACTACTCATCCTCCTTGGCTGTTTGTCATTCCCTCTAGGAAGCTTCTATATAAATTATGGAGAGTGTTAGTGCACACTGTTCCGCCAGGCTCTGCGAGTGAGCCCAGAAGCAACTCCATGCACAGCCAGGGACACACCCCATAATTTAGATTCAAACAGCAAAGGAGTGCTTGATCAGAGCTGTAAATGGAGTTATATAGAATACAAAAAAAAAGCTTTAAAAATAAGAATGCTTACATTTTAAAAATTTGCTAAATTTTTATTCTTTGGCATACCGCCTACAAGGGAAAAAACTTTCCTACATTAGTACTTGTAAACATCAAAATTATATCATCCTGCGAGCAAGAAAAGCAACAGAGAATAGAAGTCTAGTAAAAACTGCAACTAATATTTCTAGCTATTATTCATAACAGGGATATGCTCCATTACATCCCTGCAGTACTTTAAATGCAAGATAAAGCACGCTTGTTTATGAAGCACTGATTTGGTTACATATATATATTTCTTACTAGGCAGAAGTAGGAAACTGATTCTTTGCCATCACCTTCCTCACTAAAATATGTGAAATCCTAACATTAGTTTTTGTAATAATGAGTCCGAAACACTAAACTCACTAAAATATGTGAAATCCTAACATTAGTTTTTGTAATAATGAGTCCGAAACACTAAACGCTCGTTGTACTAAATGTCCTTGTTTCACTAAAAATAGACTTTATGAATAGGACGTTTTGTGTCTGAATAAAATGTCACTGTGTCATTGTATTGAAGTCCTGTTTTAGTAACTATAGATGAATGCTATCACCGAAAATAACAATACTACACATTAATTGTAGTTAAGATGACCATAAATGTTGCGTTAAAAGCAATGTTGCTTAACAAAGCTGGGCTGTAGCCATTTAACTAGTTTACTCAATGAAACCTCAATTTACTGTTAATGAGGAGAGATTCTTTATAATATATTGCACCATTGAAGGTAAGATGAAACTGTATTCCATGGACGCCACCAATTTCATTTATAGTCCTGATATGCATGTTAATATTCACCTTTTCCTATGATCTTTCCACACACTGGGCTATACCATATGCTACAATCATCATCACTTTTCTTCAGCTGGAGAGTGCCCCAGTAGCTATCCCTTCTGGATAGGGAACTGAGATGTTTCCTTTCCTCACTTTAATCCACCTGACTGAGCATGTGCAGAACCCAGGGTACAATTGGATTCATTTCAGATTCAAACAGACAGTATATTCAAATGCTCAGGGAATAATTAGTAACAATTGAATCAGTTTGCCTTTCACTAAACTGCCATATTCCAGTCTATCCTGAACACTTCCGCTAGACTCATCCACCTCACACAATGCTCAATCCCTACACTGGCTACACATTTCCGCAAGATTAATATTCAAATTCTTCACCCTTAGTTGCAAACCCCTCAAGAATACTGCACATCTCTAAATCTCAAGTCTTGTATACAGATAGACTCCAAACCATTCTCACTGTTCTTCCCAAGGTTGGCATTGCTCGTATTCTGCCATTGCCCCCTCAAATGCTCGTCTATAGGATTTCTCAAGATCAGCCCCAATTTTTATTATTATTATTATTATTATTATTAATATTATTATTAACTTTTATTTGTAACGTGCAGACATATTCTGTAGCGCTGTACAGGAGAAGAGAACAGGGAGAAATACAATATTAACAACTGAAGAAAATGGAGAGCTCTGTTTTGAGCTTAGGATCTTTGTAGAAAGTGTTTTTTTTTCCCCAAAAGCACCCTACAAGATTGGAAACTCGCTACTTACAATCTAAAGCCCCAGTTCTTTGGATTTCTCTGCCTTACTCTATAAGACACTCCTCTAGTCTTCATTCCACCTTTCCAGAGAAGCCTACCACCTAACTTTTTAACTTCAACTTCCGCAACTTCCTTTACGATTACCCTTTCTGGTTTGTATACTTGTCCGTCTTAATGCTTAATATATCCAGAAGTCTCTGTACCTCATGTTTCTATCCCCTACTATCTTAGATTGTAAGCGCTTCCAAGAGCAAGGCCCTCATCTCCTCATGTACCAGTGTATTTGCACAAATGTGCTGTCTCATCTGCCTTCTAAGGCATACAAATGTTATTCCATTGCTTATTGTACTCCCAGCTCTATAAAAATAATAATGATATTTAAAGAAAAAAATAAAAACTGCTTTTAAAACTGAAATCTGAAACTATAATTGGAGCTTATTATACATATGCTTCTCTCTTTATGGCAAGCTTGGATTCTAACCAGTTTAAATGATTAAAAACAAAAAAAGCATTTGCAAGATTATTTTCTCCTTTTACAGCTTGTTGGGACATATTGTTAGGTAAATAAACCTATGTGAGACAGAAACATAAATCGTAAGAGGTTATACTTGATCAAGGAGAGATTTACATTAAGACAAGTTCACACAAATGCCTTTTAAAGAATCCCTGATTTATTTAGTATTTTAGAAGCTATTTTATACACAGATGTGTAGAGTTACCATGAATGATTAAACTCTTGCAACTGTGGTTTAATGATTTCAAAGATGTCCTTAGAAAACAAGTATCTATTGTGTATATTAACTTATTGGTATCTTAGTTTACCATGAGAGTTTGAACTCTTGCAGCTGATGTTTAAACATTTCTAAGATGTCCTTGCAAAAGCAAGTATCAATTGTGTGTCTTAGCTTATTGTTCTCTTAGTAAAACATCTTGTTTACTTCAACCAAGATAACCCCAGGTTGTCTTGACCCTGGACATTTCTACACAGCTAAGCAAGGAAAATTAACCATTTGTGAATATTTTTTCTATAATTCCCCTCTTGTTTATAATTATTATCATCCTTAATATTATATTAAAAAATACACAAAATATGCAAAGTCAAAACAAGGTGTCAATTAGGAACAATTGTTTGAGAACTTCATTCAGAGTTGTACGACTTCTTTGGATTTTCAGTATTCTCTCCATACAGGACCTCTTGTTGTTTTTCATCAGCTTATTCATCTTCCTCAGTCCCATGTTCATCTGGAATTCCCTCAGTAATCATAATACACAGTTCCTTGTACAGTGAGTGGCTCATACAGGTATTTTTTCCTTGTGATAGTAATATCTATCCATCTCTGTATCAGTCCTCTTGCACAGTGCACTATACAGCAGCCACAGGTAAGTTATTCGCGATATGTCTCTGGACCTTATAGTCAGATCTTCAGTGGCTTTTGTTTCTGTTTCTATGTCTATATATTCTTGTTTCTTTGTTTCTATATTTATTTAGTGTTTTAGAAGCTTTTTTATACACAGATGTGAAGTATAGAGGTACTATAAATGATTAAACTCTTGCAACTGTGGTTTAATAATTTCTAAGATGTCCTTAGAAAACAAGTATCTATTGTGTGTATTAATTTATTGCTATCTTTCTTTACCATTAATGTTTAAACTCTTGCACATTTCTAACCATTAATAAAGTGGATGTTTCAGAGAAAATGAAGTGTGATAAAGTAATAAAAAAGAAGAGATAGCATTAGCCGGTTAAGAAAAATATAATGTATATCTGTCATTTTTAGTATATGCAATATTAAAAATTCACTGTAGTGCTTAAACTACAGTTTCATTTCTTGATTTGAAATGACATGGAAAGTTCCCTGTTTTTAATATTAAAATAGTCTACTTAAGTGTTTATTTCTATATTTGCAGAAAATGTTATAAACAAGTGCTTAAAAGCTCTGTCTTTAATAACTAATCACATATACCGTATATACTTGAGTATAAGCCGACCAGAGTATAAGCCGAGGCATCTATTTTACCACAAAATACTGGGTAAAATGAGTGACTCGAGTATAACCCGAGGGTGGGAAATGTGCTGCCCCCTGTGTCCCTCTTGTGCCCTGTGTTTCTCTTCTCCCCTCTCCCTTCCCTGTGTCTCTTCTCCCCTCTCCCTTCCCTGTGTCTCTTCTCCCCTCTCCCTTCCCTGTGTCTCTTCTCCCCTCTCCCTTCCCTGTGTCTCTTCCCCCCCCTCCCTTCCCTTTGTCTCTTCCCCCCTCCCTTCCCTGTGTCTCTTCCCCCCTTCCTTATCACCATCCTCAACCACCCTCCTTATTCTCAACCTCCCTCCTCAACCCCACTCCTCATCCTCAACCTCCCTCCTTAACCCACTTCATCCTCAACTCCCTCCTCAACCCACCCATCCTCAACCCCCCATCCTCAACCCCCTCCTCCTCAACCCCCCCCCTCAACCCCCCTCCTTATCCTCAACCTCCCTCCTCATCCTCAACCCCTCATCAACCTCCCTCCTCATCCTCAAACTCCCTCCTCATCCCACTCATCCTCAACCACCTCCTCAACCTCCCTCCTCAACCCCCCATACTCATCCTCCCTCCTCAACCCCCCCTCCTCAACCCCCTCCTCATCTTCAACCTCCCTCCTCATCCTCCCTCCTCAACCCCCCATCCTCAACCCCCATCTTCATCCTTCCTCCTCAACCCCATCCTCATCCTTCCTCCTCAACACCCCATCCCCATCCTCCCTCCTCAACCTCCCTCCTCATCCTCAACCCCCTCCTCAACCTCCCTCTTCATCCTCAACCTCCCTCCTCATCCTCAACCTCCCTCCTCATCCTCAACCCCCTCCTTAACCTCCCTCTTCATCCTCAACCTCCCTCCTCATGCTCAACCTCCCTCCTCATCCTCCCTCCTCAAACCCCCCAATCCTCAACCACCTCAACCCCCCCTCCT
The DNA here is from genome assembly GCA_027410445.1 of Discoglossus pictus. Classification (NCBI taxonomy): domain Eukaryota; kingdom Metazoa; phylum Chordata; class Amphibia; order Anura; family Alytidae; genus Discoglossus; species Discoglossus pictus. The sequence goes on from CM050163.1 coordinate 44,577,994, forward strand.
CAAACCCTCCCCATCCTCAACCCCCCTCCTCAAACCCCCCCTCCTCAACCCCCCTCCTCAACCCCCCATCCTCATCCTCCCTCCTCAACCCCCCCATCCTCAACCCCCCTCCTCAAACTCCCTCATCCTCCTCCTCAACCCCCACATTCTCATCCTCCCTCCTCAACCCCTCTCCTCAAACTCTCTCGTCCTCCTCCTCAACCCCCATTCTCATCCTCCCTTCTCAACCCCCCTCCTCAACCCCCCCCATTCTCATCCTCCCTCCTCAACCCCCCCATTCTCATCCTCCCTCCTCAACCCCCCCATTCTCATCCTCCCTCCTCAACCCCCCCATTCTCATCCTCACTCCTCAACCCACCCCATTCTCATCCTCCCTCCTCAACCCCCCCATCCTCAACCCCCATGGTGTTATCAGTATGGGGCCTAAAACAGGAATTGATAGTAGGAGGCAGCCATGATGCATTCAAAAACAGCACAGAGAAAACACATGAGAGAGGGAGGGAGAGAGGTACAGAGAGAGAGAGAGAGACACACACACACAGCACAGAGAGACAGACAGCAAAACGAGTGAGTGAGAAAGGGAGGAGAGAGGTACAGAGAAAGAGAGACACAGCACCGGGAGACCGACAGCAAAGTGAGTGAGTGAGAAAGGGAGGAGAGAGGTACAGAGAAAGAGAGACACAGCGCTGGGAGACCGACAGCAAAGTGAGTGAGTGAGTGAGAGAGGGAGAGGGGTACAGAGAGAGACACAAAGAGGGAGAGGGGTACAGAGTGAGAAAACACGAAGATAGAGAGAACACAGACAGCACACAGAGAGAGTGCACAGACAGAGAGAGCAGAGAGAGAGTGCACAGAGAGCGTGCATAGAGAGAGCCCATAGACAGAGCGCATAGAGAGAGAGACAGGGAGGGGTACAGAGAGAGAGGTACAGAGCCGACCGGGCAAACAGAAAGGGGGAGGGGTACAGAGCTGGCAGCGCACACAGACTGCAAGAGAGAGAGCGCACAGACAGAGCGCGCAGAGAGAGAGTGCACAGACAATTCAAGATAACATTCTATAATACCATAATTTATGACGGGCAAGTTACTAGTAAGCAATAACCTCAGAATTTAAAGAAGGGGATTTCAATATAGCTTTTAAAACGTAAACTTGATGTTTAGCATTACAGATTTAAGCAAATATGCTTCTCTCAACCCCCAATCAGGTTTCCAGGATGTGTGAAAGGGATCTGCTGAGGATGCTGTCCTGATAGGAATCTTCATCTAGCTCTGCAAGCATATCTAGACTAGTCTAGCCTCCTTAGAAAATCCTCTTTTAGCCTCAGTTAGATGCCGCCATCTGGACATCTGATGGAGGAAAAAGAGAAGCAGCCCTTCTAGTCCATGAGACACAAAGTACAAATGTAAATTTTAAAAGCTACTTTGAATGTATATTCTAAAATTATTGATTTTATTTTTAATCAGTAAATATACAAATGAAACCCTGTTGTATTACCACTACAGTGGCACTTCTGTTTGTATGTTCAGCAACTATATTAAAAGTTTCCGATACTACGTGGTTGCGTAGGGAATGACTGTAATGATTCATCATGATATATTTTGCAACTTTCATTGTTTCTCAGGCAACATACCAGCATCAGCTGAAACAAAATTCAGTCACTAAAATTGAGTACACATATTAAACATCCGTGATAAACATAACTTCAACCACCCCCAGAATGTGATTATAGCTGATGATATAGCGCAATTTTGCTTCCAATGATTATTTTTCTAATTATAAAAGTGACAACAAATCTTTTCTTCAGATGAAGAAGGTATATACAAAAAAGAACAGTGGACTGATTATATTTTAAAAAATAATGAAACGCAATGGCAACTTGCTTCTCATATGGGCACGTTGTGGTGATTTGTCCAATATGTTCTATCCCCAGGGATCACAGTATGGCACAGGCCTTTTTGGAGCCTTAAATTTGCCCACTTGCTAACCCAGACCCAGAGATATCATCAAGGCTTTTCCTTCTACGAGCAGTAGAGCCCATTCAAAAAAAAAAAAAAAAAAAAAAACTTCCATGGCCTATGTCACTGGGATGATGTGGAAGGGTATTAGGAGAAACAGACAGTTAAGGCCTGTTACCAAAAGTTTGCAAAGTAAGTTTCCAACATTTTTAAAACAAACAATAATTATACCCGTTCTTAAGAAACCCTCATCTGGCCTATATCCAGGGCCATAGCTACCTTATTGGAGCCTCTAGGCAGTGAAGTGGAGGAGCCCCAGCGAGTGAGTACGCAAGGTAGGAACAGACCCATTTTTGCCTTTTTTGTACATGTAAGTTCCCTTTCCTGTTGTAACTGTCTTGTTCTAGGTGGTTACCCCCTAGTAGCAAGTCTATGAACTGCAACATTACATTTTTTTTAAGCCAGGAACCATTTTTTTTTAAGAAGTGGCGCCCCTCACAGGGAAATGCCCCGGGGTGGCTGCCTAGTTGGCCTAATGGGTAATCTGGCCATGCCTATATCTCTACTTCCCATGGCTTTGAAACTGCTTGTGCAACTCATCAACAATTGCTTAACCCAATACCTTCCCCCTCCAATTTGGCTTCCACAGAGACAGCTTTTACAAAAGTTACGAATGACTTGCTCACCACCAAGTCAAATGGTCACTTCTCTATTCTAATTCTCCTTAATTTCTCTGCTGCCTTGATGCAGTTGACCACCAACTTTTTATTTTCCTGCCTCGGGCACTCAAATTTCATTCATGCAGCTTCAGTACTGTGGAACTCTCTCTCATTTGATATCTTCAGCAAGAAACTGAAGACATAAATATTTACCCAAGTAAATTGGATAACATAATATTTTAGGAGGGACTGAAAAGTTATTTGAGTGCAACAAGGAGAAAAGCACTATATAGGTTATAATCTATAGGTGAGTATCCATACTGTATGTAAGGATTTGTGTTCCTACATATGTCATCCATTGGACTCTAACCCAGGTTACCCAGTGGTGACGCAGTGTCAAATTATATGTTCCTTCAGATATACTATGACTGTAACTTCTTGAGAAATACTCACAAATATTAATTTGTGCTCTATAATTACCATTCCCAGTCACAAAATATCTGACCTTACAGTGACAGTCAACAAAACTATGCTATACAATCCCGGTGCATAACACCAACTTGATTTACATAGAAATTAAATTAAATCAGACTTTATTAATATTTGTGATAAACAACGTCGCTTAAAAAAATGAAATTTTACTTCAATCTAAAGTGGAAACATAGAGCCTCATTCAATTAGAAGTCTGCATCTTACGGTATATGACCCAGATGTCTGTATGCTCGTGGTCTGCTACAATTCTGGTGCTATTCAATTAAACCAGCTTGCAAGTTACGGGCTGAAAGCAAAAAACAGAAACCATGCAATCGTATGTATCAGTTCAGGGCTGCAACATTATCAATTAGGCAAGGCCGTAACTACCCATTCAGAAACAGCCAATAGAAAATGAGATCATCATCATTACGTCAGTAAAACATGGAAGTTACATGTCAATCAATTAGCGTTTAGAAGTCCGATATGGGATCAGACTCGCAATCCCTCGATGTACAAAATTTTAAAAAAAATGAATGAAGAAACTGTGCAAGTCCATGTGGGTGGCCTGATATGTATTAACTCATTGATTCCCGAGACTGATATAATTACAAACTGAAACATAAAAATAAATGATTTTTGATTGGCGATTTGCGAGCTTGAGACTGTTGTGCAATTAATCACTTTCCCTGTCATTTACAGGAAATTAGATTTTTTTTGTATTTCCCTTTACAGTGCTACTGAGAAGTCGTTATCCCCTTTGTGAGTCCTCTCTAGCACTTGTAGGATTTTCTCCTACATTTGCTGTTTACGAATGTGAAAACATTTGCGGGGCTTGGGGAATTGTAGCAATTGAATTGTGATTTTAGCGATCTCTCTTGCGGACGCGAAAGATCAAAGGCTTTGGGAGGCTGTAAGTTCTGGTTTTAACAAACGCAAGGATTTCAAGCTCTTAACACGTAGCCGTTTGCGGCTCGCAAATAAAACACTGATTGAATAGCAAATTAACAGGTGGCGGCCCGTCCATTGGGGCGTCAGGGCAAACGCCCCCCCAAATATTTTCTTCACCCTGCAATAAAAAAAACACAACAATGTATTAGTATAACCCAAAAACAAATAAATATAAGGTGTACATCATCATTTCAAGTCTAAATAGTATTAAAAATGAAGTAAAGTTAGTAAAGGGACACTGTCACTTTAAAATAACCCTTGCGCTACATTAACTAATGCTGTGTATCTATATAGCCCCCTGCCTGCACCCTGTGTGATCAAATTACAATAGTTATACACTGTGTCACTAACCTGAGTCTTCTCTCTCTTCAATGAGTCCTGGCCTGGCCCCCTGACCGTTAATGCATTCCGCCCACCATCACAGTGACGATATGCATGGGCGGTCATAAATGTATCAATTAATAACTGACAGTCTTCCATCATTGACCAATCAATGATGGAAGGCTGTCCAGTTACTAAGTGATCAATCTAAACCCACCCAGACCGTTAGCCCTGAGCGCCCGCCAGCAAATAGGGCCTCGAGTTTGATTTTGATTGACTGATACAGTCAATAAAACCACCAGTTCCCTGTCCCTTCCCCCTTTCTGTTTCCTGACCCTGCTCACGCTGAGACTGAGAGACCTCCCTGGCTGAATCTACTCATCTGCTCTGCCTGCCTAACACAGTAAGTCTACACCTGCCTCTGCCTGGCACCTGCCCTGCCCCTGGCCAAACCAAGACCCCTAGTAGCCCCTAATAAAAGTTATGGGTGACCAGTTACCCCCAGTCCCCCACTATGCCTGCCTGGCCTGCCAGTGCCACCTACCCAGCCACCCACCAACTACCACCGACGACCCCAGCCATCACCCCCATGTGGCCTGTGCCACCCCCGATCAGGCCTGCCCTATGCTAGCCTAGCTATGCCATCATGCCACCGCCGGATTACCCCGATCACGGGATCGGGGTAGTCGGGTGGTGATCGGGGTGGCACAGGCCCACATGGGGGTGATCGGATCACCCCCTTGATGAGGCCTGTGCCACCCCTGATGACCTCCATGTTGCCGCCCTATGCCACCCCCGAGGCCCGATCACCACCGGGCCGGCACCACCCCGATGCGGCCTATCTACCCCGGGTATTCGGGCAGTGAGCGGGGTTGACCAGGCCACATGGGGGTGGATGTTCACCCCCATGAGGCCTGTGCCACCCCTGATCGTGGCCTATGGGCGACCGATGGGCGCCTGACCGTGACCGACCCCACCCTGGATGAACCAACTACCGACCCCCCCCCCCCCCCCCCCCTATTTTTATTCCATTTTTAGAAGTAACAGGCATGTATATGTGCCTGTCACTTCTAAAGATAAAATAAAAATAAGGGAAGGGAAAAAAAAATACAGTAACAACATTATTACAATTAAACACACAGTAAGCAAACACATTGTTAGTACAGTTAGTAACACAACACATTGTATACAAAAATAAACAGCTTTAAACAAACATTAATAAAAAATAAAATAAACAACAGCACATACTTACCTGTAAAATTTACCCCTCCAGCGTTGGCCTTCTGTCCTCTCTGGATATAGTCATGATGAAAAATAAATAATCCATGTTGATTGAAGCCAATGGTCAAATAAAATAATCCATGTTGATTGAAGCCAATGGTCAAAATAAAATAATCCATGTTGATTGAAGCCAATGGTCAAAATAAAATAATCCATGTTGATTGAAGCCAATGGTCAAAAATAATCCAATCTTGATTGAAGCCATTGTCCATCCATCCATTCTGGCCCATTGAAAGAGGCCTCCACAAAAAAAAAAACGACGCTCTAAAAAAAAAAAAACAACACACTAAAAGAGCTCCTCCTACAAGGAGCCCCTCCCGCGATTAATTGTTTTTTTCCCACGGTCTGCTATATATACTAATTTTTGAAGGACTCTGATTGGCTGAAATTTTTGATTGACATCGATTTCAACCAATGAGAGTCTTCAAAAAATTAGCAAATCAGCAAGCAGGTATGGAAGCCTGTAAGGGTAAAAAAGGTTAGTGTGAACTTGTTTGACCCTGTATGTATTATACATATTACAGGGCTATTTTATGTGATATACATGTTACAGGATAATATCCTGTAACATGTATAGCCAAAAAATAGCACTGTAATATGTATAACAAATAAAGTGTAATAGAAATGCATGAACAATATAATATAACAAGTAATAAAGAACATCAATTATTCAAATAATAAATATCAATTAATATATATTGTTGTATGTATATGTTTATGTATATTTATGTGTATTTTTTATACGTATATATATATATATATATTTGGATATATATATATATATATATATATATATATATATATATATATATATATATAAAAATTAATATCAATATATCACAATAAATAATATATTTTTTTATTTATTGTGATATATTGATATCAATTTTTATATATATATATATATATATATATTTATTTATTTATTGTGATATATTGATATCAATTTTTATATATATATATATATATATATATATATATATATATATATATTTATTTATTGTGATATATTGATATCAATTTTTATATATATATATATATATATATATATATATATATTTATTTATTTATTGTGATATATTGATATAAATTTTTATATATATCTATCAATATATATATATATATATATATATATATATATTTTTTATTTTTTATTTATATATTATTATTATTATTTTTTTTGGGCCTATATGTTATTTAAGGTTTTTAAGGTGCGGTTAGGGCCTATATGGTCCCAATTTTGTGCGGTTGGGGCCTATATGGTCCCAATTTGTTATTTAAGGTTTTTAATGTGCGGTTGGGGCCTATATGGTCCCAATTTGTTATTTAAGGTTTTTAAGGTGCGGTTGGGGCCTATATGGTCCCAATTTGTTATTTAAGGTTTTTAAGGTGCGGTTGGGGCCTATATGGTCCCAATTTGTTATTTAAGGTTTTTAAGGTGCGGTTGGGGCCTATATGGTCCCAATTTGTTATTTAAGGTTTTTAAGGTGCGGTTGGGGCCTATATGGTCCCAATTTGTTATTTAAGGTTTTTAATGTGCGGTTGGGGCCTATATGGTCCCAATTTGTTATTTAAGGTTTTTAAGGTGCGGTTGGGGCCTATATGGTCCCAATTTGTTATTTAAGGTTTTTAAGGTGCGGTTGGGGCCTATATGGTCCCAATTTGTTATTTAAGGTTTTTAAGGTGCGGTTGGGGCCTATATGGTCCCAATTTGTTATTTAAGGTTTTTAAGGTGCGGTTGGGGCCTATATGGTCACACTTGCTCTTTTAAGGTTTTAAACGTTACGGTTTGGGTCTTAAACGTTCTAATGTTTTTTTTTTTTTTTTCTATAACTTCCCAGGTGCAAACTATCTGTGGAATCAGATTTCTTTGGACTCGTTGGTTGACTTACTGGACGTGAATACCCCGAGAAGGAGCGTCAACTGTTGGTGAGTATATGGTCACACTTGGACTTTTAAGGTTTTAAAAGTTACGGTTTGGGTCTTAAACGTTCTAATGTTTTTTTTTTTTGTTTTCTATAACTTCCCAGGTGCAAACTATCTGTGGAATCAGATTTCTTTGGACTCGTTGGTTGACTTACTGGACGTGAATACCCCGAGAAGGAGAGTCAACTGTTGGTGAGTATCATTGCCTTTAATTTTCTGTCCATGTGTATAGGTGCAAATTTGATGTTGATGTAGTCTTGTCACATGAGGGTTTGCAATCTGTAATGTATACCAATGAAATCAACACAGTTATTTTAAAGTAATTTTGTGACATAATATAAATTAATATACCGTGATCTCTTTCTTTTATTGGTATCAATATCAGAAATGAATACTATTGACTCTCTACTTGTGAAGCCTTTCGCCACCCTAACCTATGAGGAGAAGGTGGAAGTAAAACGGTTAGGAGCTGACCAACCAGAGATAAATCTGCAGCAAATCGCAAGAGATAGAGGGAAGCAATATGTCCGTAATTTCAATACTGAATGGTACAAGAAGAACGACTGGCTTTCTGGAAGCGTTTCTAGGAAGTCCTTATATTGTTTCCCATGCATCCTATTTGGTGGTGACGCTGCTTGGACCAAAACTGGAGTGACTGACGTCAAACATCTAGCTGACAAATTGGCAAAACACAAAAGTTCTAAAGCTCACTTGGATAACAGGATCAAGTTTGAGATGCTTGGACAGGCGAACATTGCTGTTCAACTGGACCCAGGATACCAAGTCAGCATTCAAAAACACAACGAAGAAGTGGCTAAGAACCGGTACATCCTTTCGAAGATAATTGATTGTGTTCGCTTTTGTGGCGCCTTTGAACTGGCATTAAGAGGACACGACGAGAGTGAAACATCGCTAAATCCAGGAGTGTTTAGAGGCCTGGTGGATTTGGTTGGCAGTATCGATAGTGCAATGGAACAGCATTTGAAGACTGCAACTGTGTTTAAGGGCACTTCCAAAACCGTGCAGAATGAGCTACTGGACTGCATGCATGAAGTTATAAAGGAAGTGATTCACCAAGAGCTTAAGGAAGCCCAGTTTGTGGCAATCCAAGCGGATGAAACAACCGATATTTCCGCTAGGACACAGTGCGTTGTAGTCTATCGCTACATTGACAAGAAGCATCAAGTGGTGGAAAGATTTGATGGCTTCACGGAAATGAAATCAACGGATGCAGACTCCATTGCTGCTGTTGTGCTGGAAACACTGAATACTGTTCTCCCAGAGCCAGAAGACAAGAAGAAACTCATAGCTCAAAGCTATGATGGTGCCAGTATGATGCGTGGAGATCAAGGAGGAGTTCAAAGAAAAATAAAAGACGTGTACCCGAACGCACACTACGTCCATTGCTATGCTCACCAACTGAACCTAATAATGGAGAAAGCAGTTTCAAGGATTGGAAGAGTTAGAGTTTTTTTTTCAAACATAGGCGGCATACCATCTTTTTTTTCACGCTCTCCAAAAAGGACTGGAGTTCTGGATGAGGTAGTTGGTAGAAGACTTCCAAGAGGTGCACCGACACGATGGAACTTCAACGTTAGGACCGTGAACGTGATCTACGAGAACAGAGATGCGCTACTTGAGTGTTTCCAGACAATTGAAGCATGTCTAAACTTTGATCCAACATCTATACGGGAAGCCGCAGGTTTCATTGGAATGCTGGAAGACAGGGAGTTCCTTTACTTCCTTAAATTATTTCATTTAATAATGCCACATGTAGACATCCTCTATAGTCAGCTTCAGAAGCGAGACACGGATACTGTTTATATCAAAAAAGTCACAGAAGACTTTGTCGCCAGCATCCAGAAAATCCGTAATTCTGTGGAAGAGATAGAAGCAAGTTTGCCGAGCGATCTAACAGTCAACAGACGGAGTGCGGAGATCTCAACCTTGAGACAACTTTCAAGAGAGGTATGTGACATAGTGGTGGTTCATGCAAAAGAACGTTTTTCATTTTCAAATCACCTAGTCAGTGCCAAACTTGTTCAAAGTGACTTGTATAAAACCCATGACACTTGCTTTCCAACCCAAGCTCTGGAAGACACCGTGCAAGCATATCCAATACTGAAGAAGGAACAATTACGCACTGAGCTGTCACTTCTGTATGGGAAGACAGAGTTTCATACTTGTACAAGTGCTGTTGCTCTGCACAAACTTTTCCATCAATTTAATCTGCAGAATGATTTCACAGAGACAGTAAAATTATTAAGAATCCTGATTACAACACCAATGACCACTGCAGAATCAGAAAGATGCTTCTCAACATTGAAGAGGATAAAAACCTTTTTAAGAAGCACCATGTCCCTGGAGCGGTTGAATGCATTGGCGATGCTCTCAATGGAAAAGCAACTGATTTCCGAGATCCCAGACTTCAATGAAAAAACCATTGAGAAGTTTTCTTCTTTGAAAGATCGCCGTGCAAAATTAAAATACAAGTGATTGAAGCAAAGAAGAATGCATACCCCCAAGGTGTGCAAAGATAAACTGCGTTAAGCAGCACCACCTCACACTACCAAACATAACTAGTGGTAAGTAAAGTATGAACGGTGTGTGGGTGTGCATATGGAAGGAGCTATGAAAGGTGTGTGCATGGTCAGTAACAATTGTTGAAGCCTTGGCGTGGTTTGAAGGAATTGGAGGCACTTCCAAGGGTAGCTGTCACTTGTGTACAGGAAGCAAGAATTCCATGTCTGTACAAGTGCTGTTGCTCTGCAGCAACTTTAGCATCAATTTAATCTACATAATTTAACAGAGTGAGTGAAGCTATAAGGAATCCTGCTTACAACAACGAAGACTACTAAAGAACCAGAAAGATGCTTCTCCACATTGAAGATGATCAAAAAAGTAATTAAAAAGCACCATGGCCCTGTAGCGGTTAAATGCATTGGTTTGAAGGAATTGGAGGCACCTTCAAGGGTACGTAAAGTTCTCAGAAATGGCACCACCTCACTACCAAAAAAAACTAGTGGTAAGTAAAGTATGAATGGTGTGTGGGTGTGCATATTGAAGGAGCTATGAAAGGTGTGTGAATGGTCAGTAACAATTGTTGAAGCCTTGGCGTGGCGTTACTGCTCATATGGTTATCCATATGCTAATTCAACGTGTTTGTTTGACATTGATTATTGTGTTGTCTAAACAGAAGTGAAATGTTGTTGTTTTCTTGAATCCCAAGATCCACTGGTTTGGGCCTATGCAGTGCTGATTGGTCTTCTAAGGTATGTTTTGAGGCCTATATGGTCCCACTTGGTCTTCTAAGGTATGTTTGGGGCCTATGGTCACACTTGGTCTTCTAAGGTATGTTTGAGGCCTATATGGTCACACTTGGTCTTCTAAGGTATGTTTGGGGCCTATAGTCCCACTTGGTCTTCTAAGGTATGTTTGGGGCCTATATAGTCCCACTTGGTCTTCTAAGGTATGTTTGGGGCCTATATAGTCACACTTGGTCTTCTAAGGTATGTTTGGGGCCTATATGGTTCCACTTGGTCGTTTAATGTTTTTTAAGTATGGTTTTGTTCTTGAATGGTATGATTGATTTGCTTGTTTTCTTTCAACCCCAGGTACAAACCCTATGTGGCTGCAGATTTGTTTCTACTCATTGGTCAACTTAATGAACATGAATACCCTGAGAAGAAGAGCCGACTAATGGTAGGTGTCACTCCTTTAATTTTTCTGTTAATACGTATAGGTGCAATTATGATATTGCTGTAGTCTTGTCACATGAGTTTTTTCAATCTATATTGTATACCAATGAATTTAACACATTGTTACTTTACTTCTTGACATTTCTGCATTGCAGATCATGTATTTCAATGGGCTTTACAAGCATAAGGTCATTGGGCGGGGCTTATAAAGGTCATTATGACATCAGGGGGAGGAGTTATAAAAATGGGTGTGGTTTGAAAAAGGGGGAGTGGCTATGTTTCGCCCTGTCGCCCCTCCAACTTGAAAAGTCACCAGCCGCCACTGCAAATTAACTTAAGGCCTCCATTAAGGGCTACTGTAACTTACAATTGCTCAATTGAATGAGGCTCCAACTATGGTAGGGGACAGACATTTTAGTCCTCAGTGTGATGCCCTCAACCAGAAAGCAACAGTTTTCCTGAAGCTCCTACCCGTCTGGTATCCACACGTAAATGAAAAAGGGAAACAAACAATCCACAGCTATTATATTTATTGAATGCCAATTCCTGCATACATACTGGTATTCACAGTCAATAAAACTTTCTTTCTCTAATGTACAAGTATTATTAAAAAGAAACACATTCACTCTTTAAAATAAACAGTCATGTCCTGTGCCCTAATATTTCTTGAATCTCCTAAGTCCTCTTGAATCTCTCCTTAAGGACTGCTGAATCAGGGTTTCACAAAGGCCAATATATGGGACGAAACAGCCTTTAGGTTTAATACAAGTCCACTAAAATGATGCCCACTATTTGTCCAAGCCTATAATAGGAATCCTTCTTTCCCTTTATCAAGCTTGTGAAGTTCTGATCAGACATTCCATATCCCCTGATGAATCCTAAACCTTAACAGCGGGGAAACGTGCGTCGAGAACAACACAACACAACACAGCAGGCGGCGGGGGTAAGCTCTCCCAATGTGGAGCACAATACCCACATACTCGGCGTAGAACTTACATATTCACTTTCACTCCCACAAGGTAATACTTTATTCCTTATCAGATGGATATTTACCTTACGAGACATCAATGTGAGATGCAGTTCACTAGAATTATGTATTGATCCATGAGATTGATAGCTGGGATTAAGCTATTTTGATAACAGCATTGTGCTGTGTATCAAAACATCTGGGTGGTATTATCTCTGTGCTGACCTTAGCTATATCACATCTAAGCCAAAACTCTAGTGTGATTAGGTCAAGATTCCTTATGAAACTCAGAGAGATTTCTTCTTTTTTGAAAGCAACACTAGTGGTGGTGACTTAGTCTATTACTTATCTATTTCTAGTGGGGCTCTACTTGTCACTCCCTAGAGCTTTTTTACAGTAACCCCCCCACACACACACGAGTACTAGCCTGCCATTGATATACTGACAGTATATCTTTTTTTATTTATATTTTGCACTATAGTTATTTTTTCATTTAGTTTTTTCTTTAATAAAGTTATTATTTTTTTTTTCATTATTAGTTGCTACACATTTTTGAAATAGAGTCTTGTGTGTCTCTATGGTGTGCTGGGGAAAGGCACTGTAGACCCAGTACACACGGGGACTCATTATTTATAATTCCATAAGGAGAGACCTAAAATGATTTAGAAACTTCAATTAAATATTAGGGCAAAGCCCCTTATTCTTGTTTTGTTATAAAGCCCTAAGTAGGCATTCTGCATTTTTTTTTGTGAATGTGTTTCTTTTTAATGATACCTGTAAATTAGGGAAAGCAAGTTGAATTGACTGTGAATACCCGTATATATGCCAGGAATTGGCATTCAATGAATATAATAGTTGAGGATTGTTTGTTTCCCTTGACCTCTGCATACGTGATTATGTACGTAACTCAGAACAACCCACAATTAACCAGAGGTGATTGCTCACGTCCATCAAGGGGAGTCCACCAACCAAGGTCTCCCAGAACCCTGTGTCTAAGAGACCTCCCCCTTTACCAGTTGTATACCACCAACATAAATCTGCTCCTCCTTAACGAGAGCAATCACCCCCGCCACCAGCAAGCCCTTCGCTGCTAGCTCCGCCCAACAATAAAGGCAAGGCCTGCTGAATCCCCTTCTTCAAGGCATAATTAAAAACCCTGAGGCCCACCTCGTTGAGGTGGACCCCATCCTTCAAGTAATAGGAGGGTTCACCAGCCAGCTCCAAGTCACGATGCCTGAAAACAACACCCTTACGCCTTACAAATGACCCAACTATCTTGTTCAAGCGCATTCTAGCCCTGTCCAATTTAACCGGATCCAATACCACCCTCCACTTTATACGAGGAGCAATCCCCGACCAAATGATAACCACACCAGGAAAGAAAACAATCAACCTATGAATGTTACACTTAATACTCATACAAGATCCTTTAATGACACAGATCCCAAATCATTACGTTCAAGATGAATCAACAAACCCCTTGGCGGGCCAAACATCCTAGCATACGACACAACTTTACCCACTTGCTGGTGCCACCGCATACCCCTCACACCTAACCATTTTATATCCAAAATTTCAGGCGGAAAACCAAGCTGAGTTCCTCTCGCCCAATAAATGAGGGAGTGTCTGAAGATCTTTAACTGGGGAACCTAGAAAAACAAACATATTAAACTAACAGATGAGGACGAATGAACGTAGGAAAACTCCTCGACTCCCATCTACCAATCTTTTTCACTGTGTCCACATCCAAACCTAACCAGGCCGCTTCTGTGGCTGCTTCTATCCTAAAAGAATGTGAACCAAACTGCCTAGGGTCAAGCTGCAACGCTGCAAGATTTGAACACAGCTGAAAACTGAAGTTTGGATAGACTAGTGCCATCCAAGTGGACCACAAGTGACCCCGTCGGGCTAAAAAGGTTTGCAACACCCGAACTGGACAACAACTACTAGATGGAACTGCATATATAAAGACCTTCTTGCCTTTACCCAACTGATCAGTTTTAGATCGCCTAATATAAACAGAGATGACCTCACCCTCTATAACAACACCCGCTTTAAACAAACCCCCATCCACCGACCTAGATGCCGCCACTAACTCCGAAATACGAAGGGCCCCAAAGAAAGCTAATACAAAAGCTACCCAAAATAACAAAAACTCATAATGCGACACACAATTCCCTTCCAATACTTCTACCAATTTTCCCAACAAGACAAACGAAACTGGCCTCCTCCTGTCGCCCAAATTCTTGCTCACCCCTTTGCGGATCCCTTTCAATGCTTACCTTATCACAACATTCTTGGTAAAATCCTCCAACTCCCGAAACAATAAAATGCCAACGCTGACAAAACTTTTTTGACAGGGCAGTAAAAGAAATATCTTGAGAATGCCTCTCTATAATAAACAATGGCAGGACTTGTACTGTACTGCATTGCAACTCGCGGTGTCTATCATCCGCTACAAACTGCACTCATTGCGCTCACATTTTGGTATAAGCATTCCATGTACCCTCCGACAAAGATTTGCGGACCAGTGCAGTTATACCTGGCTATACTATACTCCACTCCGCCGGCCAACGTTCCGAGCACCAACAGACCCGGAAATAAGCTCTGAAACTGAAAGAACCGGACGCATTGAATAAAAAGATCTAATTCTGAATTTTGCACAGTATCCTGTAAAATGACCAACCGACTATTAAAATGCGAGAGGAACAGCTCCCAGACCCTGGAGGTCATCCCTATGATCTGCTGTCACCCGAATGTGATGATGCGCGCATTTTACTCCCGCCGTGGCGAGGGACAGTTGCCTAGAGAAAGTCCTCCCCATCGGAATGATCCGGCAAGCAAAATTCAATTTACCGAGCAAGGACTGCATGGTCTTGAGCATCACCTTCTTCATAGCCTGTATAAGCCTAACCGATACCAACATGTCCAACACCTTGTCCAGGGGAAGGCTGCACACCATAGTATCCGTATCGATCTGGATTCCCAAAAAACTCAAAACTGCGCGTGGGACCCATCATCTTATCCGCTGCCAGAGGGATACCAAAATCCGTTGCCAAATACGAAAAGCTCTTTAGAAAAACCGCACAGTCCAGGGAAATCCCGCTGCCCGATAAACAAAAAATCATCCAAGTAATGAACCAACGAATCCAAACCTGACATTTTAACAGTAACCCAATTAAGAAATTAACTAAAACTCTCAAAATATGAGCAAGAAATTGAATAGCACATTGGTAGGCAGAGATCCACGAAATATTGACCCTCAACCTTACAGCCCAACCAAAATTGGGACGCGGGGTTACCCTAGCACCCTGGTGACTTTGGGACAGCCCCACTCATGCCCTACTGACTCCGCTATCCCCACTACGCTCTTCCAAACTAGCAATAAAACCTTTGAAACCCTTCAAGCACATTGGAAAGCGATACAGCCGCAGAGGCAGTGGGTACCTGACCGGACTGCAGTGAGATCCTTGTCCGTGGTTGCTTGACGGAGCTGCACGCAGCCTCGACTCCTGCCAACGCTGCTCCTCTCTCTGGAGAATGATCACCCATGCCGCCTGTAAAGAGAGGAATAGAACTCCCTGCCATGTTCTCCCTGCCTGTGCTGCTTGGCCATCTGGGTTTCCCCCCCCCCCCCCCCATGTGGGGGAAGCATGCCTGGTCCTGCTTGCGACTGACATTGACCTTGCTCTGATACTTGATGTCCTCTGCCTATGCAGCCAAACTGCATGCCCATCCTGCCTTGGTGACCTGGATCTAGACCTCTGACGTCTCCTGGGCTATGCCTGCTCCTACCATCCAGATAGGAGGGCAGCAGGCTCATCCTGCTCTGTGTCCTGGACTACTGCCTGCGCCTGGCTGGCGAGTGACCCTCCCTCCGAGGGTTGCGTGTTGGACTGTACCTTCTCTGGTAAGACCTGTGCGTTCTGGTCCTTTCTGGTTGCCGATCTCTCCTCTCACGGCTGCATCTGTGCCCAGACCTGTCGCCATATCCCTTCCCAGCGGGTTCTGTAACTCTACTCCATCTTCCATGGTGACATGCCTGTCCCCAGACATCTGTTGACTGAAGGAGCCACCCTGTAACCATGCAACCAGCTGCTCCCATGTGCCCGTGAAGTCCCGTCCTCTGCGTCCGTTGGCATGCAGGGCCTTCTCCCTCCGTGCCTGACCTCCCCCTTCCTTGCTGTGCTTTTCTTCCATATGTTGTCTCTCCCTGTCCTGGCACGCATGCCCTGCCTCCCTCTTGTACCGCACCATCGGCCTTGCTCCGTCCCAAGCACCCCTGCGCCGTGCCTCTCCTGTGTTCAGCCCTTTCATGGCTGATGGTCTCTCCCCCTTACATCCCATCTGCCTTGCTCCTCTTCAGGTGTGCATTGCCTTCACGTCCCCCGCTGTCCTCTGCGTCCCTAGGCCGCTTCAGCCGTCCGTGCTCCATCCATGACTTCCTCTCCCTTCTCCTCCTAAGTCCTTTCTAGTGAAGCGTGAAAAAGGAGCAGCTCATTAGTGAGACATGAGGTAGGGGCAGCGCATTAGTGAGACATGAGGTAGGAGGAGCTAATTAGTAAACAAAGGGAAGGAGAAGGAGAAGCACAAAGAGAGACAAGGGAGAAGACAAAGACACAGGGAAGGAAAGGCTGAGAAAGAGACAAGGGGTAGGAGCAGCACAAAAGAGAGACAAGGGGTAGGAGCAGCACAAAAAAGAGACAAGAAAAGAAAGGCACAAAAGAGACATGGGGAGGAGAAACTAAATGAGAGACAGGGGGAAGGAGCAGCATATAGAGAGACAGAAGGCAGGAGCAGCTCAATAGAGAGACATGAGGTAGGAGCAGCTCAATAGAGAGACATAAGGCAGGAGCAGCTCAATAGAGAGACATGAGGTAGGAGAAGCCCATAAGAGAGACATGGGGAAGGAGCAGCTCATAGGGAAAAGAGGTAGGAGGAGTTAGTTAGTAAGCATGGGGTGTGTGTGGGCCTATCCCTTTAAATCTCCAAGTTCTCCTTGCCCCTCCTCCATCTGCTGCACCTTCCTCTGTAGGATCCCCTGCTGCCTGGTTCCCAGGGGCTGTCGTCCATCTTCTGCCCCGCCTCCTCCGTCCCCCGCTGCTTCCTCCTCAGACCTAGCTGCCTGCCAGCAGCTCAACACTTATCCACCACGTCGTCGGAAGGCCGCCTTCTCCTCCTGCGTGACTCACCACTGGACCACCTCTGGACTCCCTCTGTGGACCTGCTTGGGCTGGGCCATCTGCGCTGTCCATCGGGTTCCTGCTCTCTGCTGCTGCTGGCCTGCGGTCTCCTCCCTGGACTCCCTCTGCTGCCGGCCGGCAAGGTATGACTTGGCTCCTCTTCTCTCTCCACCGCCACTCCTCCTTCCATGCTCTGGGCCGGCACCAGATCCGCTCTCTCACTGCTCCGTAGCCTTCCTGCTCGTCCTCCTTGCCCAACGGCCACTGCTCCAGCCTGCTGCTGAGGCCCTGGTCCCCCCCATGCTGGTACTCGGGGGTGCAATTGATGGGGTGACCTCTGCTGCTCCCTTGGCTACACCTGCCTTCTTTCCACGCTCCTTCCTTGACACTGCTGCCGACATGGTAGTCGCCCTCGTGACCACGCTGCCTTCTCTTTCTCGTGGCACCTCTGGGGTAAGCCTCACCGGCGGTCTAGACTGCCTCACTGGCCGGCTCACTGCTGCTTCAGGGGGGTTGAAGTGACACTGTGCACTGCTTGCAGCAGTTGCTGTAGCCAGGTGATCCCGTGCTGTGAAGCCTGAGTGGTGATCAGGCCACCAAATCCTGCATGCTGGGAGCTGACATGGCGCAGGGATCTTCACCTGTTCTTCCCCCTGGACCAACTGCCCACAAGGCAGGAAGCACTCACTGTTACCATCCCCCGACTCCTCCCCCTGTTATCTAACCTTACACACTGCCACACACTAGCCCGGTCAAAAACACCCCTTCCCCCATGCGTACTCCAGGGGCTGCCATTCTATTTATTGTGGATACCAGACAGGGTGGAAGCTTTAGCATTAGCTACTGTAAAAAGTTAGTATTGTATTAAAAGACATAGAAGTTAAAGGGCCAGTTAAGCGCCTTTTGTTTAAAATCTATTCTTTAGTTCACCATTAAAATAAAATATACATGTGCAAACAACTGCAGATCAAAGCTTTGGCCAGAAAGTATAATTTAAAAATGCACTTTACCTTTTTTATTTCTGTTTCTGTTCCCCTACCTACCTCTCTCATTGTCTTGAGCACTACTAACAAACATTTAAGCTGATAAAACATTATTAGGCAGGATGGGTAACCTAGAACATGCTCACTATCGAAACGCTGAGGTAATGGGATGTAACTACAGCGCTTGCTACAGCTTACTCACCCTGCCTAATTAGTATAATATTGGTTTAAATATTTGCCTTATTTTCAGCAGTGGTATAATATTAGAGTTTTGCTATGAAGCTTACAAAAATACAGCCTCCTGACAAAGTAGCAGCAGTATCAGCTGAGAGAAGAAATTGGAACTACACAGTAAAAAATAATTGCACACAAAATGTAATGTAAAAATGTAAAGCCTATGTATATTTATTTATTATTTCTACAAAATGTTTTTTTTACTCTTTATCAAGTTTAATTGAAAATCCATATAAAGAAAAGTTGATCACCATGACCCTTTGAACAATTAAAGAAGCAATGTTTTTATTAAACATTTATGTAGTCCTGTAACTAAGTACAGAGGAATTCACCCTTGGATGGCTCTTTCCTGATGCAAGACAAGAAAAAACAAGTTTGAAATTACTGTGCAAACATTCATTGTGTTTGAAGAGCGTGTAACGGAATATTTGGCCAGCGGCACAGAAGCGAGGAGCACTACTAATGTCACTACAGTGCGCATTCATTGGTTTCATTCGTTTATATACTAAATGATTAGAAATAAAACATTCAATGTAGCTTTCAAAACTTACATGTGAACTTTAGTGTTTCAGAATTCAGCACATAGGCTTCTCTCCACCCCTTCGCGATGACAGTTATGGAAGTGGATCTACCTAGGAGTTTTTTTGTTTTCATAACCATTAAAAGGAACATGGAAGGTTTCTGGATTACACTAGTAATATAATATACCCAGGTATGATTATACTTTTATGTACTTTATTTTATTTCTGCCCTCTGCAGCTTATGAAGATACAGACTATGAAGTGCAGATTTTAAATTAGCCAATCAGTGGACATTTCTCAGCAACACATTGCAGAATGTTGCTCAGCGATGGTCACTGATTGACTAGTATGAGAAACTGCAGAGCAGAGTCTGTGTCTTCATGAACTGCAAAGGGCAGACCCAACACATGTTCTGTTTGTTTGATTTTGGGCAAACTGAGATTTTAATAAAGTAAATAGATACACAGGTATATTATACCACAGGTGTGGACTCCTTGCTCACTGTGCCTTAGGGAGTAGGGCTGCGCCTCACTGACGAGGCCCACAGAGGTCGAAACGTACGTCTGGGGTTTGCTGTTTCTCCTGTTCAGGATACAATTGCCCGGTATTTTGGGGCTGGGTCACTCTATTGAGTGAGACCAGACTGATATACTACAGGATATTTCTCCCTGTGAAGGGCATAAGTGAACTTAAAGAGGGTGCTCTCTGAGTAGGTAATTATGTCCATAGAACTAACCTACTTAAGAGTTATTCATTCTCAGATGAGCACCTCTGGCTCTTTTTTTTCTTTATTTTATATACCTAGAAAAATCCATAAACCTTCTATATCCCTTTAAACGGATGCAGTCACGCAAGTGCCTCTAAAAAACAAGGATCCAGTCTACCAAAGACAAAAATATTACGATGTAAACTGAATCTAAAGGCCCAGATTCAAATGCTTGCTACATTACTTGTCAGTTGTTCTTTACCGTAAGTGTTGCTGTAGTTGCTCTAGGCAAAGGTTCCTCTGGTACCCACAAACACACACAAGGTAAATGCAAACTGTGTATGTAATTAAATCTGTCCATGAGTGTATATTTTTATATATCCTGTTACGACCGCTAGGTTTGGGGACTACAATCACCCTAATTCTCTCTCTATGGGTCGTGACTTGTTGTTCAGATCTCAGCACCCAGCCAGAACACCTTCTTAGGATAACTCAGGACAGCAGAAATGAATAATTTGCCCCAGAAGAAAGACACAGACAGACCTTCCTTTAATTTTATAATGTTTCACTCAGACTAAGACACCACCTTTAGTTAGTGTGTCCAAAATCAGACTGGCACTTCTTTATTTTCTAAGACACATTTTCAGATATCACAAATTTACCCTCCCCATCCTCCTGGGAAAAATAGAGCTTGCTATGCCCCCCACCCACATGATTTCCACATGTATAGAGGGGTCTGCCTTTCTTGTGATCATTACACATTTTCTATTAATACTCTTTAACTTTTAATACCTTTTGGACAACTTCAGACAGGGCAATAACTTTCCAGGCTTATCTGTTTAGGTCACTAATAACCCAGGCCTGTGTTTTGCTCTCCTCTTAAAACTAACTTTCCCCTTCATGACTGAAGCCAGAGGTTTCACGCCTGGCCAGGTCTTAGTAGTCGTAAGTCCATGTAAATTTCTATAGGATCTTTAACCCTTTGTTGTCCCACTAACGATTATGGCAGAAATGGTATCTCCCCTAGTTACAGATAAGATGACATCCCTAAACAGTAACCCCATCTGTCTGGATGAAACAGGAGGACCACCCAGCTCCATTTGGGCAAATGTGGAAGCCAATTTCTCCAGGTCTACAGGGCCTGATCCTGAGTGTGCGGGGCAGATTCTTATCCTTATTTCCCTGTGCCAGCTCCAGGAGAGAAATAAATGTTAGGGGTAACCCTTATGGATTCCCTGCCAGCACATCACCAACAGGCCAGGGCAAGTATTCATCCCTGGCTATTAGGCTAGAAGCATAGTCATTTTCCTTTGGAACAAAAGCAAACATTGATCTCAGTGGGTATTCTGTCAGCTGGTTCTGCTGGCTGGCATCAGAGATCTGGGACATTTCTGTAACCTCCATTTCCCTGGGTTGAATCATGGGCAAGGCACTGTACTCACTTTTCCCCTGCACCATGGTACACCCGCTCGCTTGGTACAATGGTCTGAACATGGGACTCGTACTTTCCTTCTCCTGGGACCATGGTCAGGGCCCTGTGCTCCAGCTCTGCTTGCTGGGGTCCACAATATGGAGTTCTGTGCCAGTCTAGTTCATTGGCTTGATCTTTGTTTAACATGATTTCCCTGCTCTGATCCAGACTTTCCCTTGGGCTATCAATTTGACAAAAATCCCCTGTCTTCCCCAATTCCTTGTTGTTAGTAATTGTGCCCCCACCACTTGGATAGGGCTGTGCCCCCTGGCCTGCCACGCTCCCAGGGCTGCTTGCTGAGTCTGCCACTTAAACTGTGTCTGGCTCAATGACATTGGCTATCAGCTGAAGCTCCTTCAATGGTTCACAGTCCATTTCCAGGACACAGTCCATACTTGGTTCTATTAAGAACCCAGGAGCATGGTAGCTCTTCCCCAGGCCTCCTCCTTAGAAAAAAATGTGGGACTTTTCCTTAATACTATTTAATAAATTTAGCCTATGAAGTAGTTTGGGTCTAATCATCATATGTTAGAGGTAATTGTGTTTAACCCTGACCCAAGCATGATCCATTTAGGCTTATGTGAAATGATTGACACCACAGCTTTATTCATAAATAACCATTTTAACATAAACATAAAAAAACTTGTATATAATTTACATTTTAACTTCCAGGGGGCGGAGCCCGGCCGCGGACAGTGGCCTCACGCCTTGGGCCCTGCCCAAAGCCCCAATGCTTATATTAAGCATGCCCTGTGAGGTATGGCCACACCCACTTAGGCCAGTGGGCCGGGAAACTCACCTCCCGCCACAGACCGAGGGAGGGGCCCCTCCTGAGACTGCGATTCCCCCCCCCCCGCTGGCAATTAAAGCTAAGGCCCGCGCAACCCTCTCCCTGAATTCTAGCTCGATTTCGGTCAAATGCACTTTGTCCTCTCCGAAGAACTCGTCTGCCCCGACTGGCTCAAACTCTTTGTATCAAATGGTGACGAAACCCAGTTTTCTGATGAAACTTGACAACTGCTGGTTGATCTTTGGCGCGATCTGTCCAACCCGACAGGATCCCGAGCGTTCCGCCATGATCGTCTCTTTATCACCGTACCCAAATTGTTACCGCCGGCATGTAATAATATTACGATTGGCTGTCCAAAGCGATGGGTGTACGTTTCCAGTAGCCCATCCACCTGCGCCCACCGCTGGCCTCGAACCCCGAAACACTGCACGTACAAGTCCGTAACAGAAAACCCCAGTTGTGTCTTGTCCTCTGTAACTGGGGCTAACCTGTGGGCCCAGTACACGTACAAATGGCCCATGATCCACAGTTGCTTCTGTCCTCCTGAAAGCAGAAAGCAACATCTTAGATTACTGCCCTAGGCCGCACGTAAGACCGAAAACGTTCTGACTCCCATCTCTTGATGCTCTTGACCCCAGCGTCAGGCAAGCCTAACCTAGCTGCTTTCTTAGCAGCCCCGATTCGGAACGCTCCGAAGAACGCCAGGGAAAAAGTTGTACGGAAAAGCAGCCATTCGCAGCAACAAAGAGAAGGTAATCGTCCGCCTGGTATCTAGCTTGCAATCCCCGTTAAACATGCCACGTACCACCTTGCGCACTATAAACTCTTTTGTAAGGTCCCTCTGCCCCGTCAGCTTAAACATGAAAGCCAAAGCCGTGACCTGTGCCCCACCAATGCTTTTTTCTCGCCTTCCTCGGCACACCGCAGCAGAAACCAAAGGAGTATCCCTAGGGTCTTATCCTCTGATGTACACCCACTAGGTCGATCCATTTTGCCCTCGCGCGTTTATACGCGGCCCACGTCGCCGGGGCAACAGACTGTCTGATGAGTCTCGTTACCTGGCAGCTCCCAGATCTCCGCGGGAATGGCCTCCCCCAGCACGTTCGCCCGGGGGGCCAGTACCCTGAGCCGCTCTTCCTGAAACAGAGTAAGGGCGTCAGTAATTCCATTTTCCAACCCCGGCAACTGCCTCGCCTGAAACCATATGTCCAGGCGAAGGCAGCACAACACCAAGTGACGATATGAAAGTTGCCGTGAGGTTATTCACTGCTTGTGCAACCCCCATGCTATCTGTGTGGAATAACACACGCCGATCCCGAAACTCCAAACCCCATATGTGTACCGCCGCCACCATGGGAAATAGTTTGAGAAATGTCAGGTTCTTTGTAAGACCTGCCACCACCCATTCCGTCGGCCATGCTGCGGTGCACCATCTTCCTTGAAAATATGCGCCGCAACCAACTGATCCTGACCCACCAGTAAAAAGTTCTGTGAATAAGCGACATCCCATTGAACTCGGCCAGGAAAACCGACCATACCCGTGTGTCATCTAGCATATCCCGCGAGACTTTGATAAAATGATGTGGCCTAACGACTCCTAGCGAGTGACATTCTCCAACAAAATATCCTCCCCATGGGGATAATCCTAGAGGCGAAGTTCATTTTCCCCATGATGGATTGCAACCGTCGCAGTGACACCCTACGCGCTCCTTCCAGTGCGCTGAGCTCCGTTCTCATGTCCGACACTTTTTCCCGGGGAAGACTGCATTCCATTGTCTTGGAATCGATCTGAATCCCCAAGAAAGTCAACATCGTTGTGGAGCCCTCAGTTTTGTTATGGGCCAATGGCACCCCAAAATCCACACAGATTTTGGTGAACACTTCCAAGATGAAACGGCAAGTATCTTGTCCAGCTGGACCGACGAACAGAAAATCATCCAGATAGTGCGTAATGCTCTTGTACCCTGCTTCTGTGCGCACAACCCGTTGTAAGAATGAGCTGAACGCCTCAAAGTAGGCACATGATATCGAGCACCCCATAGGTAAGCATAGGTCGATGAAATAGCTGCCATCGACAAAATAACCTAGGAGCTACCTGAATGTAGTAACAACCTGAATGCCGCTTCAATGTTTACTTTTGCAAGGAGAGCCCAAGTGCTGGCAAACCTAACCATCTCGGTGGCCCGGTCCTAATATTCTTAGGATACAGTCGATTGATCCTTAGTGATCCCGTCGTTGACCGCCCCAACCCTCCCCCACCCACCCCCGGGGTGGGAGAGGTGCTGAATTTTTTCTTCTCTTTTTTTGGGACCAACGCCTAGAGGGGAAACGATAAAATCCTGGATCGGAGGGGAAACAAATGGCCCCGCCATCCTCCCCAGCTGCACCTCGGTTTGCACTTTCTTCTCCGCTACTCCTGGGAATTCCCAGACCTACCGCAAGTTCGGTGCCTTGGATCCCCGCAGCTCTGTTGCGCATGGGATCCGGAACCCCTCCTGGAAACCCATTTCCAGGAGGCGAGCCGTGGCACCATTGCCCGCCACCCTACCATAGCGTTTTAGCCACGGCAACATGCCTGGGAGGTGTATGGGCGTCTTGCCCTTTGGCAGGGGGCTCTGATCTGCCCCCTTCCTTGGGCCTGGTACATCTAGCGAGAGGGTGCTCACCGCCGCAGTTGGAGCACGCATGCTTGAACCTGCAGTTAGGGGCCCACCTACATACCCCTTCATTATAGGCAAAACAGATCTTGAGACCTGTAGCCACGGCGGTGGTGGGGCCCTTGACCCCACCGGATCCGGTACGAAAGGGCGGCATGACGCGCATTGGTGTCATAATGTTCAGCCAGTATGCGACCATTTTATCGCTCCATGCCATCGCTGGCCTAGATGCCAGATACTGGCGGAATTACTCGTCGTACAGCCACCATACAATGACCCTGTATACTTTGTGGGCATTGCGAATCTCGTCTATGTAGACAAACAAACCCGAACCTTGCTCAAAATGTTGCTCACATAGCACACAGGCCATAACGGAAAAGGCCTGCAGCCATGTGTCGAAGGTCCTAGGCAGCCGCCTAGATGACCTGCGACGATCATCGCCATCCCGCAGCCCCCTCTCACCCGTGTCCATTTGCCTGGACATGGGAAGAAGAGCGAACAATTCAATGAATTCCCTCCTCCAGATTTTTTCTTTTACATCCTGGTGAAGATGCGCTCCCAAGTTGCCCAATAAGCATAAGACAATTGGTCTCATGGCTGCATTGGTGACTATTGCATTGGTACTGCCTGCTTGCGGGCCTGGTACGCCCACTGCCTCCGAGGGCCCCATTGCTGCCACTACCACGGACGGCGCACCTCGCCCCACTGCCTCGCTGGTGGATTGATTGGCCCACGCGCCCCTCGCTAAGCCCCCTATCCACGCACCCATTTCCTGCTCGCTTACCACAATGTTGTGTGTGGCTAAGAGGGTCTTAAGGGACCCAAGGAAACCCCTTTTTTAGTGTGTAGCAGTTCACATTTTTCTGCCTCTTCTACACTTCCCACCATTGGGACCTCACCTGCTTCTGGAAGCCTCGGAGTGGACACTGCCAACGGGGTGTCCCTGCATCTCTCATAACGCCTTGAGGACTCTGCAGGCTCCGTCCTCTCTCTGATCCCGTGCAGGCGCAACTGCAATGGCAAGATCTCCTACTCCTTGATCTTGATCTTCTTCTGGACCTGTGGGTGCAAGAGGAACCGTCACTAGATCTCCATGACCTGCATGCCCGTGCCTATACCGTTTGCTCCTCCCCTGAGGACTGATCATGGTCACCTAAGCTTGCGCGGCTAGAATGGGCTAGCGCCGCAGGCTCTGAAGCCCTCTATACGAGTTCCCCTGACACTTCTTGTGGCGTTACAAGGTCTACCTGTGGGTCGGGATTAGTCACCTTTTTGCAGTGGCCAAACCGTAACGCCCTCAGTCTCAGCTCTCTGTCGTCATAAGGGGGTGTGGGTGATCAGCGGCGGACTGTAACTGCTTGTGGTCTTTCTAGCTCTGGTGGGGCACGCCGGACTAGCCAGTGCCGTTGTCACAGGCATGTCTTCGATCACAACCATGCTGTCTTTGCTGTTCATCTCTCTGACAACTCTGTTCCTTCTTTCACGTGTAGCCGCCATGCCCAGCTCTCCGCCGCGGCTGCGTCCCTGTAAAGCACCAGAAGCGTTGTTAGTACGGGAAATAGAAGGGACCGCATGGTCAGCACAATGAGGATCTGTACGAGCTTTTTTAGGGCTCCTGGCTTTTTTATTATCCCCTGCGCCCCCTTTATGGGGCGGCAGAGGGGTGTTTTTTGTCCTTTGCCGAGACCCCTTGGGCAAAATGACTGGTGGTGGCCGGGGTTCTAGGCCCTCACCCTCACCGCCGATGGGCCCGGCTCTCTTGCCTGAGGGGTACAGGGTCCTGGCTGCCCTGACCCGTACCCCCTTTTGCAGCCTTGGCCTGGCACTCCACTGGATGGGGGTCTAATGGCTCTGCCCGATTGGTATAGGGGGATAGCCCACTAGCGCCTCCATTATTGCCTAGGCCACCAGCCACTACAGGCTATTACTGTGCAATGTTAAGGAGGGTTTCCTGCAGAAGGCATGGGAGGTCCCAGCCTGTCCTGCACCCACTTGACCCCTTGGCTTAAGGCCCAGGTCCTAACCTCAGCCAGCAAGGCCTCCAAGTCCTGAGCATCCATACTGGGCCCAAGCAAAACACCCCCCAAGACTGACCAAACGGACCACAAAAAACAACAAGGAAGAAAAACAAACACACACACAGAACACTCTCACACTGCCCCTTATATGCTGTATAGCTGGGGTATGTTCTCAGTATTTAACCTCCTACCTTAGATTAATTTGCGCAGGAGCCCTCAGACCTCCGTCCATTTCACTTGGAGACATCGCTGTACTGAGGAAACGTGCGAACATGGGCAGAAGTCCCGCCCCAGATGCTTCCAATTGGCTGTTCAGCCTTACAGGCTCTGCTGAGTCACGTGACGCTACGGGCTGACCCAGGGAGCCTGTACAGCCTCCGCACATACCAACTGGGCCTTGCTTAGGTCATGGAAATTCTACACTGTAATGACATACTCTCTCAGCTAACGCCATTGTTTCCTGTGGAGGAAATAGAAGCTATATTTGTATCCCAAAGAGTAACAAAAAAAACTTCTGACACTGACCATAAACCAGGGGTCCAGTCAGTGGATGAGTGTCTACTGTATAATATAGTCGTATAATATTTTAAAGAGTCAAAGCAAATGGAAAAAAAAAAAAAACAGAAGTACTTGCTATAGGGATTCAAAGTAAACAGGATATTATACATTAATATGAAATGATGTGACAACAATCTCTATAGTGATTGCTCTTAAACATTTAACTAACGAGGTTAAAAACAAACATTTTTTAAAAAAGGCTTACAGATCACATATAAGACAATTGCTCTGTATGTCTATAAGATGGTACTTGTCCTCTGCAGAAGGAAGTTGTGAAGATTGGTATGTGTGACGAGACCAATCTCGCCACTGTACATTGGAGGAGCCTGGTTGCCCGCCTGGTGCCTTTTGACTATGGACCGGCATTTAAATACTTTATTTTCCTATGCAGAAAGACTTTGGTTCCATGGCCATTGAACTGTATGTATGTGGTCTGAGCGCCATTCAGTAATAATGTGTGCTCAGACCTAAGCTATCTGCAGATATGTTCTGGGTTATAATATGTTGTGGTTATATCTGTAAAAATATTGTATTGTTGCAGTCAAATATCTTTGGTCTCATACACTTGGTCAGGAGTTGCCCATCTGCCTCTTAATACTATCTGCTAAAAAACACAAGAGATAGCAGAACAAAAGGGTTTTAGCAGACAAGATCGCACCATGAACAATGGGGGTAAGGACTCTTGAATAATGAGATGGCCTGGGGTTTCCCCATACTCCCAGCAGGGGAGTAAGTGAGCCTAGGGATGTTACTCTCTCCACCGCCAGAGGTAGAATGAGCAGTTAGCCACGCCTAGTGGGTGGCTCCTGGGGGAGTTGACTCCTGGCTCCCACGCCTTAACCCTGTCTGATTGGCCAGAGGTAATTAGGGGTTGACCAAAGGTAATCACTACCCCTACTGTGTATGTGAAGTGTTTAACAAATGTGTGTTGTTTCAATAAAGGGTGTTCACTGCTTGACCCTCAAACACAGAGCTTATGTCTCGATCTTGGGGGGATTCATGGTATGCTGTTACAGACTGACTGCCAGGAGTGTAAGCATCTTGGGGTGCTTTTCCTGTTCAGCTGCTAGCAGCTATTCGTGAGGTTTCAGTTCCAGGCTTGGAGCATTTTCCCCTTGGAGCATTTTCCCCTTGGGTGTCCTGCAGTAGCTGTCCCTATATGACTGGACGGGCAGATCAACTAAAACGGCCTTGGCAACCCCTTATATGTGTGGGGATACCATTACATTTAGGGGATAGGATGGTAGAAAGGCTGGAGGAGTTTTTAAACTAGTAGGTGGGGGGGAGGGACTAGATATAAGTAATGGGGTAGAAAGTGTAGAGGGTATAAGGGATGAATTAACAACTCATAGTGGCGGAGATGGGGGGAGGGGTAGTATAGTCAATAGGGAGGTAGTACTAAGTAATTCAAGTACAGTGGCAGGCACTTCAGAACTACAGACTCATAACATAAGGTGTATGCTTGCTAATACCAGAAGCTTGCCAGGAAAAATGGGAGAGTTAGAATTATTAGCAATTAATGAAAAATGGGATTTAATAGGCATTACCGAAACGTGGTGGGATAAATCTCATGACTGGACTGTTAATCTGGATGGTTATAACCTATTTAGGAAAGATAGAGGCAATGATAAACGAGGAGGAGGGATTTGTCTTTATGTTAAGCCTGAATTTAAGGCTATAGTCAGAGAAGATATTTATGGTGGACCTAGTGATAAAGTTGAATGTTTGTGGGTAGAGTTAAATAGCAGGGCAGCAAATTCCAAAAGAATATTAGTAGGAGTATGCTATAAACCCCCAACTATAGCTGAAAGTGAGGAAATACAATTATTGTTACAGATTGGAAATGCAGCTAAGAACGGGCAAGTTCTAATAATGGGAGATTTTAATTACCCTGAAATAAACTGGATAAATGAGACCAGCAGTTCAGCTAAGGGGAGCAGGTTCTTGAGTACACTCAGGGATCATTATCTGGCCCAGGTTATACAGGAGCCTACTAGAAATGAAGCTATCTTAGATTTACTCATCACAAATAATATTGATATAGTATCAAATATTGAAATAGGGCAACCTTTGGGAAACAGTGATCACAACACAGTCTCATTTGAGATTGAATTAAAAAAACAACATTTTAAGGGGCCAACAAAAACTCTTAATTTTAAAAGGGCAGATTTTAACGGTCTAAGGGCAGCAATACAAAGTATAGACTGGGACAGAGAACTGATAGGTAAAAACATTGAACATAAATGGACAACATTTAAATCCTTACTAAATATACATACACATTGGCATATACCGTGTGGGGATAAAAGTAAAAGGAGTAAATCACAAGCCATGTGGCTTATCAATGATTTAAAGATCAAGATACCGAGTAAAAAACAGGCATTTAAATTATACAAACAAGAGGGGACAGAGACTGCTTTACGGGAATACAAGGAAATCAACAAGGCTTGCAAAAGCGAGATTAGACTGGCTAAAATAGAAAATGAAAAATTAATTGCAAAAGAGAGTAAGACTAACCCTAAAATATTTTTTAAGTATATTAATGGTAAGAAGGCGAGGAAGGAAGCTATAGGAACATTAGAATGTGAAACAGGCTGTCTGAAAATTAGTGACCAGGAAAAGGCAGATGAGCTAAATAGGTTCTTTTCTTCGGTATACACAAGGGAGGTACAAGTGGTTGGGACACTGCAACATAATGGGGCTACACTACCTTTGCCAAATAATTGGTTAACACAGGAAGTAATCCAAAAGAGGTTGGAAAAAATACATGTTAATAAAGCCCCGGGTCCTGATGGAATACATCCAAGGGTACTAAGGGAACTGGGTTCTGTAATAGCCAAACCATTATATTTAATTTTTCAAGATTCACTCAACACAGGGTCTCTACCAGATGACTGGAGAAAAGCTGATGTGATACCTATACCTATATTTAAAAAGGGAGCAAGAGCAAATCCGGGGAATTATAGACCAGTGAGCCTCACTTCTGTAGTGGGGAAGCTTTTAGAAGGGTTAATAAGGGATAATATACAAGCATATGTCTATTTGAACAGGATTATAAGTAGGAGTCAACATGGATTTATGAGGGATAGGTCATGTCAAACAAATCTAATTAGTTTCTATGAGGAGGTTAGTAGGAACCTGGATCAAGGCAACTCAGTGGATGTAGTCTTTTTGGATTTTGCGAAGGCTTTTGATACAGTGCCACATGGGAGACTATTGGGCAAACTAAGGGATACAGGAATTGCAGTAAATATCTGCTCATGGATTGAGAGCTGGCTAAAAGACAGGAAGCAAAGGGTTGTGGTAAATGGCACATACTCAGATTGGACTAATGTGGTAAGTGGGGTTCCTCAGGGTTCAGTATTAGGTCCTCTCCTTTTTAACATATTTATTAATGACTTAGAGGTAGGATTGGAGTGTGGGGTCTCCATTTTCGCTGATGACACAAAGTTGTGCAAGGTAATTAAATCAGATAATGATGTGCTTTCCCTCCAAGGGGATTTACATAAAATTGAGGAATGGGCATCTAAATGGCAGATGAGATTTAATACGAATAAATGTAAGGTTATGCATCTGGGAAGGAAAAATAGTCATGCAATTTATAATCTTAATGGAGCAAATCTAGGTGTATCAGATATTGAAAGGGATTTGGGAGTGCTTGTGGACAACCACCTAGGTAACAGTGCTCAAAGCCAAGCAGCAGCTGCAAAGGCAAATAAAACATTAGCATGTATTAAGAAGGATATAGAAGCCAGGGAAGCAAATATAATTCTGCCACTATACAAATCTCTAGTACGCCCTCATTTGGAATATGGAGTACAATTTTGGGCACCACTTCATAAAAAGGACATTTTAGAGCTGGAAAAGGTACAGAGAAGGGCAACAAAACTTATAAGGGGAATGGAGGGGCTAAGTTATGAAGAAAGACTAACCAAATTAAACTTATTTTCTCTAGAAAAAAGGAGTCTAAGAGGAGATATGATTACCTTATATAAATACATCCAGGGTCAGTATAAAGATTTGTCAGGGGAGCTTTTTGTGCCAAGAGGTTTTATACTGACAAGAGGACATCCCTTGAGGTTAGAAGTAAAAAGATTCCACCTTAAAGAAAGAAAAGGGTTCTTCACAGTAAGGGTGGTTAATCTGTGGAATTCTCTACCAGAGGAGGTGGTGACAGCGGATTCGATAGATAACTTTAAAAGGGGACTAGATTTATTTCTAATTAAAAAGGGAATTCAGGCTTATCATGGATAATTAGAGAGGCAGTATTGATCCAAATTTTTTTACATTTCCCTTTGAAACAATTGGCTAAGTCTCGCTTGTGTTTTTTTTTTTTTTTCCTATTTGCCTTCCTCTGGACTAATAAAAAAAAAAAAAAAAACATTAAATAATTGATTAATAATTAATTAACAACTAATGAATTAATAGTTAATCCGCATATTGCAGATCAGAGGAGATCTTAAAAAGGTTGAACTTGATGGACTGAAAGTCTTTTTTCAACCTTAAATACTATGTAACTATGTAATATTTGGTGGGAAGCGGCGAGATTGTTCCCACAGCCAGAAGGACAGCTACAGGAGACACCATTCTGTGGATTTACAAGTTGGGGGCAACGCATGTCCCAGTACAGCGACCCAAAAAGCAGCATAATGGAACCAGCAGTGCTATACGAGGATGAGGATCTGGATGACCTGGATGCATTGAGGAAAGGCATCTGGTACCAGGCCCTGGATAATATAGAATACCAGCGGGGTGAGAGTCTCCCAAGTGAAGAGCAGCGGTTGCAGAAGCAAGTGGCCCTGCGGATGCCCTTCCTGGGAGAGCAGCCCCTGGAGGAATGGGCAAAGGAACTAGAGCACCGGGTATGGCAGGAGCTATGGCTGGAGAATGCCTACCAGGCGCTCTGGTGGTATAGGGCACAGTATATACCCTGGACAGCCGAGCATGACAAGCCAGAGGGAGAGGAGTTTAATGGTCCTGGCTTGTTATGGGATGGGAGTCCTTTGCAGAGCCTGACTTCGGGAGCCCTGCGCAGACCAGACATATACATATGAGGTGCTAGTTGGCCTCTCTGTATAGATATCAGGTGACTGGTTTGTACATTATACATATGAGGTGCTAGCTGGCCTCTCTGTATAGATATCAGGTGTCTGGTGTATACATTATACATATGAGGCGCTAGCTGGTCTCTCTGTATAGATATCAGGTGACTGATGTGTACATTATACATATGAGGTGCTAGCTGGCCTCTCTGTATAGATATCAGGTGCCTGGTGTGCACATTATACATATGAGGTGCTAGCTGGTCTCTCTGTATCGATATCAGGTGTCTGGTGTGTACATTATACATATGAGGCGCTAGCTGGCCTCTCTGTATAGATATCAGGTGTCTGGTGTGTACATTATACATATGAGGCGCTAGCTGGCCTCTCTGTATACATATCAGGTGACTGGTGTGTACATTATACATATGAGGTGCTAGCTGGTCTCTCTGTATAGATATCAGGTGCCTGGTGTGTACATTATACATATGAGGTGCTAGCTGGCCTCTCTGTATAGATATCAGGTGCCTGGTGTGTACATTATACATATGAGGTGCTAGCTGGCCTCTCTGTATAGATATCGGGTGACTGGTGTGTACATTATACATATGAGGCGCTAGCTGGTCTCTCTGTATCGATATCAGGTGTCTGGTGTGTACATTATACATATGAGGCGCTAGCTGGCCTCTCTGTATAGATATCAGGTGACTGGTGTGTACATTATACATATGAGGTGCTAGCTGGCCTCTCTGTATAGATATCAGGTGACTGGTGTGTACATTATACATATGAGGTGCTAGCTGGCCTCTCTGTATAGATATCAGGTGACCGGTGTGTACATTATACATATGAGGTGCTAGCTGGCCTCTCTGTATAGATATCAGGTGACCGGTGTGTACATTATACATATGAGGCGCTAGCTGGCCTCTCTGTATAGATATCAGGTGCCTGGTGTGTACATTATACATATGAGGTGCTAGCTGGCCTCTCTGTATAGATATCAGGTGTCTGGTGTGTACATTATACATATGAGGTGCTAGCTGGTCTCTCTGTATAGACATCAGGTCACTGGTGTGTACATTATACATATGAGGTGCTAGCTGGCCTCTCTGTATCGATATCAGGTGCCTGGTGTGTACATTATACATATGAGGTGCTAGCTGGCCTCTCTGTATCGATATCAGGTGCCTGGTGTGTACATTATACATATGAGGTGCTAGCTGGCCTCTCTGTATCGATATCAGGTGCCTGGTGTGTACATTATACATATGAGGTGCTAGCTGGTCTCTCTGTATAGATATCAGGTGTCTGGTGTGTACATTATACATATGAGGCGCTAGCTGGCCTCTCTGTATAGATATCAGGTGTCTGGTGTGTACATTATACATATGAGGTGCTAGCTGGCCTCTCTGTATAGATATCAGGTGTCTGGTGTGTACATTATACATATGAGGCGCTAGCTGGTCTCTCTGTATAGATATCAGGTGACTGCTGTGTACATTATACATATGAGGTGCTAGCTGGCCTCTCTGTATAGATATCAGGTGCCTGGTGTGTACATTATACATATGAGGTGCTAGCTGGTCTCTCTGTATAGATATCAGGTGACTGGTGTGTACATTATACATATGAGGCGCTAGCTGGTCTCTCTGTATAGATATCAGGTGACCGGTGTGTACATTATACATATGAGGTGCTAGCTGGTCTCTCTGTATAGATATCGGTGTCTGGTGTGTACATTATACATATGAGGCGCTAGCTGGTCTTTCTGTATAGATATCAGGTGACTGGTGTGTACATTATACATATGAGGTGCTAGCTGGTCTCTCTGTATAGATATCAGGTGACTGGTGTGTACATTATACATATGAGGTGCTAGCTGGTCTCTCTGTATAGATATCAGGTGCCTGGTGTGTACATTATACATATGAGGTGCTAGCTGGCCTCTCTGTATAGATATCCGGTGACTGGTGTGTACATTATACATATGAGGTGCTAGCTGGCGTCTCTGTATAGATATCAGGTGCCTGGTGTGTACATTATACATATGAGGTGCTAGCTGGTCTCTCTGTATAGATATCAGGTGTCTGGTGTGTACATTATACATATGCGGTGCTAGCTGGCCTCTCTGTATAGATATCAGGTGACTGGTGTGTACATTATACATATGAGGTGCTAGCTGGTCTCTCTGTATAGATATCAGGTGACTGGTGTGTACATTATACATATGAGGCGCTGGTCTCTCTGTATAGATATCAGGTGTCTGGTGTGTACATTATACATATGAGGTGCTAGCTGGTCTCTCTGTATAGATATCAGGTGACTGGTGTGTACATTATACATATGAGGTGCTAGCTGGTCTCTCTGTATAGATATCAGGTGACTGGTATGTACATTATACATATGAGGTGCTAGCTGGCCTCTCTGTATAGATATCAGGTGACTGGTGTGTACATTATACATATGAGGTGCTAGCTGGTCTCTCTGTATAGATATCAGGTGACTGGTGTGTACATTATACATATGAGGCGCTAGCTGGTCTCTCTGTATAGATATCAGGTGTCTGGTGTGTACATTATACATATGAGGCGCTAGCTGGCCTCTCTGTATAGATATCAGGTGTCTGGTGTGTACATTATACATATGAGGTGCTAGCTGGTCTCTCTGTATAGATATCAGGTGACTGGTGTGTACATTATACATATGAGGTGCTAGCTGGTCTCTCTGTATAGATATCAGGTGACTGGTGTGTACATTATACATATGAGGTGCTAGCTGGTCTCTCTGTATAGATATCAGGTGTCTGGTGTGTACATTATACATATGAGGTGCTAGCTGGTCTCTCTGTATAGATATCAGGTGACTGGTGTGTACATTATACATATGAGGTGCTAGCTGGTTTCTCTGTATAGATATCAGGTGCCTGATATGTACATTATACATATGAGGTGCTAGCTGGCCTCTCTGTATAGATATCAGGTGACTGGTGTGTACATTATACATATGATGGGCTAGCTGGCCTCTCTGTATAGATATCAGGTGACTGGTGTGTATATTATACATATGAGGTGATAGCTGGGCTCTATGTATAGATATCAGGTGCCTGGTGTGTACATTATACATATGAGGTGCTAGCTGGTCTCTCTGTATAGATATCAGGTGACTGGTGTGTACATTATACATATGAGGTGCTAGCTGGTCTCTCTGTATAGATATCAGGTGTCTGGTGTGTACATTATACATATGAGGTGCTAGCTGGTCTCTCTGTATAGATATCAGGTGACTGGTGTGTACATTATACATATGAGGTGATAGCTGGGCTCTATGTATAGATATCAGGTGACTGGTGTGTACATTATACATATGAGGCGCTAGCTAGTCTCTCTGTATAGATATCAGGTGTCTGGTGTGTACATTATACATATGAGGTGCTAGCTGGCCTCTCTGTATAGATATCAGGTGACTGGTGTGTACATTATACATATGAGGTGCTAGCTGGTCTCTCTGTATAGATATCAGGTGACTGGTGTGTACATTATACATATGAGGTGATAGCTGGGCTCTATGTATAGATATCAGGTGTCTGGTGTGTACATTATACATATGAGGCGCTAGCTAGTCTCTCTGTATAGATATCAGGTGTCTGGTGTGTACATTATACATATGAGGTGCTAGCTGGTCTCTCTGTATAGATATCAGGTGACTGGTGTGTACATTATACATATGAGGTGCTAGCTGGGCTCTATGTATAGATATCAGGTGACTGGTGTGTACATTATACATATGAGGTGCTTGCTGGCCTCTCTGTATAGATATCAGGTGTCTGGTGTGTACATTATACATATGAGGTGCTTGCTGGCCTCTCTGTATAGATATCAGGTGTCTGGTGTGTACATTATACATATGAGGCGCTAGCTAGTCTCTCTGTATAGATATCAGGTGTCTGGTGTGTACATTATACATATGAGGTGCTAGCTGGCTCTCTGTATAGATATCAGGTGACTGGTGTGTACATTATACATATGAGGTGCTAGCTGGTCTCTCTGTATAGATATCAGGTGTCTGGTGTGTACATTATACATATGAGGCGCTAGCTGGTCTCTCTGTATAGATATCAGGTGACTGGTGTGTACATTATACATATGAGGTGCTAGCTGGCCTCTCTGTATAGATATCAGGTGCCTGGTGTGTACATTATACATATGAGGCGCTAGGCTGGTCCTCTCTGTATAGATATCAGGTGACTGGTGTGTACATTATACATATGAGGTGCTAGCTGGTCTCTCTGTATAGATATCAGGTGCCTGGTGTGTACATTATACATATGAGGTGCTAGCTGGTCTCTCTGTATAGATATCAGGTGACTGGTGTGTACATTATACATATGAGGTGCTAGCTGGCCTCTCTGTATAGATATCAGGTGACTGGTGTGTACATTATACATATGAGGTGCTAGCTGGCCTCTCTGTATAGATATCAGGTGACTGGTGTGTACATTATACATATGAGGTGCTAGCTGGCCTCTCTGTATAGATATCAGGTGACTGGTGTGTACATTATACATATGAGGTGCTAGCTGGCCTCTCTGTATAGATATCAGGTGTCTGGTGTGTACATTATACATATGAGGTGCTAGCTGGTCTCTCTGTATAGATATCAGGTGTCTGGTGTGTACATTATACATATGAGGTGCTAGCTGGTCTCTCTGTATAGATATCAGGTGCCTGGTGTGTACATTATACATATGAGGTGCTAGCTGGCCTCTCTGTATAGATATCAGGTGACTGGTGTGTACATCATACATATGAGGTGCTAGCTGGCCTCTCTGTATAGATATCAGGTGCCTGGTGTGTACATTATACATATGAGGTGCTAGCTGGTCTCTCTGTATAGATATCAGGTGACTGGTGTGTACATTATACATATGAGGTGCTAGCTGGCCTCTCTGTATAGATATCAGGTGTCTGGTGTGTACATTATACATATGAGGTGCTAGCTGGTCTCTCTGTATAGATATCAGGTGTCTGGTGTGTACATTATACATATGAGGTGCTAGCTGGTCTCTCTGTATAGATATCAGGTGTCTGGTGTGTACATTATACATATGAGGTGCTAGCTGGCCTCTCTGTATAGATATCAGGTGACTGGTGTGTACATTATACATATGAGGCGCTAGCTGGTCTCTCTGTATAGATATCAGGTGTCTGGTGTGTACATTATACATATGAGGTGCTAGCTGGTCTCTCTGTATAGATATCAGGTGTCTGGTGTGCACATTATACATATGCGGTGCTAGCTGGCCTCTCTGTATAGATATCAGGTGAGTGGTGTGTACATTATACATATGAGGTGCTAGCTGGTCTCTCTGTATAGATATCAGGTGCCTGGTGTGTACATTATACATATGAGGTGCTAGCTGGCCTCTCTGTATAGATATCAGGTGTCTGGTGTGCACATTATACATATGCGGTGCTAGCTGGCCTCTCTGTATAGATATCAGGTGAGTGGTGTGTACATTATACATATGAGGTGCTAGCTGGTCTCTCTGTATAGATATCAGGTGCCTGGTGTGTACATTATACATATGAGGTGCTAGCTGGCCTCTCTGTATAGATATCAGGTGTCTGGTGTGCACATTATACATATGAGGTGCTAGCTGGTCTCTCTGTATAGACATCAGGTCACTGGTGTGTACATTATACATATGAGGTGCTAGCTGGTCTCTCTGTATAGACATCAGGTCACTGGTGTGTACATTATACATATGAGGTGCTAGCTGGCCTCTCCGTATCAATATCAGGTGTCTGGTGTGTACATTATACATATGAGGCGCTAGCTGGCCTCTCTGTATAGATATCAGGTGTCTGGTGTGTACATTATACATATGAGGTGCTAGCTGGCCTCTCTGTATAGATATCAGTTGACTGGTGTGTACATTATACATATGAGGTGCTAGCTGGTCTCCCTGTATAGATATCAGGTGACTGGTGTGTACATTATACATATGAGGTGCTAGCTGGTCTCTCTGTATAGATATCAGGTGACTGGTGTGTACATTATACATATGAGGTGCTAGCTGGTCTCCCTGTATAGATATCAGGTGACTGGTGTGTACATTATACATATGAGGTGCTAGCTGGTCTCCCTGTATAGATATCAGGTGTCTGGTGTGTACATTATACATATGAGGTGCTAGCTGGCCTCTCTGTATAGATATCAGGTGCCTGGTGTGTATATTATACATATGAGGTGCTAGCTGGTCTCTCTGTATAGATATCAGGTGCCTGGTGTGTACATTATACATATGAGGTGCTAGCTGGCCTCTCTGTATAGATATCAGTTGACTGGTGTGTACATTATACATATGAGGTGCTAGCTGGTCTCCCTGTATAGATATCAGGTGACTGGTGTGTACATTATACATATGAGGTGCTAGCTGGTCTCTCTGTATAGATATCAGGTGACTGGTGTGTACATTATACATATGAGGTGCTAGCTGGTCTCTCTGTATAGATATCAGGTGACTGGTGTGTACATTATACATATGAGGTGCTAGCTGGCCTCTCTGTATAGATATCAGGTGACTGGTGTGTACATTATACATATGAGGTGCTAGCTGGCCTCTCTGTATAGATATCAGGTGACTGGTGTGTACATTATACATATGAGGTGCTAGCTGGCCTCTCTGTATATATATCAGGTGACTGGTGTGTACATTATACATATGAGGTGCTAGCTGGTCTCTCTGTATAGATATCAGGTGACTGGTGTGTACATTATACATATGAGGTGCTAGCTGGTCTCTCTGTATAGATATCAGGTGTCTGGTGTGCACATTATACATATGAGGTGCTAGCTGGTCTCTCTGTATAGATATCAGGTGACTGGTGTGTACATTATACATATGAGGTGCTAGCTGGCCTCTCTGTATATATATC
Source organism: Discoglossus pictus (assembly GCA_027410445.1). Classification (NCBI taxonomy): domain Eukaryota; kingdom Metazoa; phylum Chordata; class Amphibia; order Anura; family Alytidae; genus Discoglossus; species Discoglossus pictus. Next base: position 44,617,324 of record CM050163.1, read on the forward strand.
AGGTGACTGGTGTGTACATTATACATATGAGGTGCTAGCTGGCCTCTCTGTATAGATATCAGGTGACTGGTGTGTACATTATACATATGAGGTGCTAGCTGGTCTCTCTGTATAGATATCAGGTGACTGGTGTGTACATTATACATATGAGGTCCTAGCTGGTCTCTCTGTATAGATATCCGGTGACTGGTGTGTACATTATACATATGAGGTGCTAGCTGGCCTCTCTGTATAGATATCAGGTGCCTGGTGTGTACATTATACATATGAGGTGCTAGCTGGTCTCTCTGTATAGATATCAGGTGACTGGTGTGTACATTATACATATGAGGTGCTAGCTGGTCTCTCTGTATAGATATCAGGTGACTGGTGTGTACATTATACATATGAGGTGCTAGCTGGTCTCTCTGTATAGATATCAGGTGTCTGGTGTGTACATTATACATATGAGGTGCTAGCTGGTCTCTCTGTATAGATATCAGGTGACTGGTGTGTACATTATACATATGAGGTGCTAGCTGGTTTCTCTGTATAGATATCAGGTGCCTGATATGTACATTATACATATGAGGTGCTAGCTGGCCTCTCTGTATAGATATCAGGTGACTGGTGTGTACATTATACATATGATGGGCTAGCTGGCCTCTCTGTATAGATATCAGGTGACTGGTGTGTATATTATACATATGAGGTGATAGCTGGGCTCTATGTATAGATATCAGGTGCCTGGTGTGTACATTATACATATGAGGTGCTAGCTGGTCTCTCTGTATAGATATCAGGTGACTGGTGTGTACATTATACATATGAGGTGCTAGCTGGTCTCTCTGTATAGATATCAGGTGACTGGTGTGTACATTATACATATGAGGTGATAGCTGGGCTCTATGTATAGATATCAGGTGACTGGTGTGTACATTATACATATGAGGCGCTAGCTAGTCTCTCTGTATAGATATCAGGTGTCTGGTGTGTACATTATACATATGAGGTGCTAGCTGGCCTCTCTGTATAGATATCAGGTGACTGGTGTGTACATTATACATATGAGGTGCTAGCTGGTCTCTCTGTATAGATATCAGGTGACTGGTGTGTACATTATACATATGAGGTGATAGCTGGGCTCTATGTATAGATATCAGGTGTCTGGTGTGTACATTATACATATGAGGCGCTAGCTAGTCTCTCTGTATAGATATCAGGTGTCTGGTGTGTACATTATACATATGAGGTGCTAGCTGGCCTCTCGACTGGTGTGTACATTATACATATGAGGTGATAGCTGGGCTCTATGTATAGATATCAGGTGACTGGTGTGTACATTATACATATGAGGTGCTTGCTGGCCTCTCTGTATAGATATCAGGTGTCTGGTGTGTACATTATACATATGAGGTGCTTGCTGGCCTCTCTGTATAGATATCAGGTGTCTGGTGTGTACATTATACATATGAGGCGCTAGCTAGTCTCTCTGTATAGATATCAGGTGTCTGGTGTGTACATTATACATATGAGGTGCTAGCTGGCCTCTCTGTATAGATATCAGGTGACTGGTGTGTACATTATACATATGAGGTGCTAGCTGGCCTCTCTGTATAGATATCAGGTGTCTGGTGTGTACATTATACATATGAGGTGCTAGCTGGTCTCTCTGTATAGATATCAGGTGACTGGTGTGTACATTATACATATGAGGTGCTAGCTGGTCTCTCTGTATAGATATCAGGTGACTGGTGTGTACATTATACATATGAGGTGCTAGCTGGCCTCTCTGTATAGATATCAGGTGTCTGGTGTGTACATTATACATATGAGGTGCTAGCTGGTCTCTCTGTATAGATATCAGGTGTCTGGTGTGTACATTATACATATGAGGTGCTAGCTGGTCTCTCTGTATAGATATCAGGTGTCTGGTGTGTACATTATACATATGAGGTGCTAGCTGGCCTCTCTGTATAGATATCAGGTGAGTGGTGTGTACATTATACATATGAGTGCCTAGCTGGTCTCTCTGTATAGATATCAGGTGTCTGGTGTGTACATTATACATATGAGGTGCTAGCTGGTCTCTCTGTATAGATATCAGGTGTCTGGTGTGTCACATTATACATATGCGGTGCTAGCTGGCCTCTTCTGTATAGATATCAGGTGAGTGGTGTGTACATTATACATATGAGGTGCTAGCTGGTCTCTCTGTATAGATATCAGGTGCCTGGTGTGTACATTATACATATGAGGTGCTAGCTGGCCTCTCTGTATAGATATCAGGTGTCTGGTGTGCACATTATACATATGCGGTGCTAGCTGGCCTCTCTGTATAGATATCAGGTGAGTGGTGTGTACATTATACATATGAGGTGCTAGCTGGTCTCTCTGTATAGATATCAGGTGACTGGTGTGTACATTATACATATGAGGTGCTAGCTGGCCTCTCTGTATAGATATCAGGTGTCTGGTGTGCACATTATACATATGAGGGTGCTAGCTGGTCTCTCTGTATAGACATCAGGTCACTGGTGTGGTACATTATACATATGAGGTGCTAGCTGGTCTCTCTGTATAGACATCAGGTCACTGGTGTGTACATTATACATATGAGGGTGCTAGCTGGCCTCTCCGTATCAATATCAGGTGTCTGGTGTGTACATTATACATATGAGGCGCTAGCTGGCCTCTCTGTATAGATATCAGGTGTCTGGTGTGTACATTATACATATGAGGTGCTAGCTGGCCTCTCTGTATAGATATCAGTTGACTGGTGTGTACATTATACATATGAGGTGCTAGCTGGTCTCCCTGTATAGATATCAGGTGACTGGTGTGTACATTATACATATGAGGTGCTAGCTGGTCTCTCTGTATAGATATCAGGTGACTGGTGTGTACATTATACATATGAGGTGCTAGCTGGTCTCCCTGTATAGATATCAGGTGACTGGTGTGTACATTATACATATGAGGTGCTAGCTGGTCTCTCCTGTATAGATATCAGGTGTCTGGTGTGTACATTATACATATGAGGTGCTAGCTGGCCTCTCTGTATAGATATCAGGTGCCTGGTGTGTATATTATACATATGAGGTGCTAGCTGGTCTCTCTGTATAGATATCAGGTGCCTGGTGTGTACATTATACATATGAGGTGCTAGCTGGCCTCTCTGTATAGATATCAGTTGACTGGTGTGTACATTATACATATGAGGTGCTAGCTGGTCTCCCTGTATAGATATCAGGTGACTGGTGTGTACATTATACATATGAGGTGCTAGCTGGTCTCTCTGTATAGATATCAGGTGACTGGTGTGTACATTATACATATGAGGTGCTAGCTGGTCTCTCTGTATAGATATCAGGTGACTGGTGTGTACATTATACATATGAGGTGCTAGCTGGCCTCTCTGTATAGATATCAGGTGACTGGTGTGTACATTATACATATGAGGTGCTAGCTGGCCTCGTCTGTATAGATATCAAGGTGACTGGTGTGTACATTATACATATGAGGTGCTAGCTGGCCTCTCTGTATATATATCAGGTGACTGGTGTGTACATTATACATATGAGGTGCTAGCTGGTCTCTCTGTATAGATATCAGGTGACTGGTGTGTACATTATACATATGAGGTGCTAGCTGGTCTCTCTGTATAGATATCAGGTGTCTGGTGTGCACATTATACATATGAGGGTGCTAGCTGGTCTCTCTGTATAGATATCAGGTGACTGGTGTGTACATTATACATATGAGGTGCTAGCTGGCCTCTCTGTATATATATCAGGTGACTGGTGTGTACATTATACATATGAGGTGCTAGCTGGCCTCTCTGTATAGATATCAGGTGACTGGTGTGTACATTATACATATGAGGTTGCTAGCTGGTCTCTCTGTATAGATATCAGGTGACTGGTGTGTACATTATACATATGAGGTGCTAGCTGGTCTCTCTGTATAGATATCAGGTGACTGGTGTGTACATTATACATATGAGGTGCTAGCTGGTCTCTCTGTATAGATATCAGGTGACTGGTGTGTACATTATACATATGAGGTCCTAGCTGGTCTCTCTGTATAGATATCCGGTGACTGGTGTGTACATTATACATATGAGGTGCTAGCTGGCCTCTCTGTATAGATATCAGGTGCCTGGTGTGTACATTATACATATGAGGCGCTAGCTGGTCTCTCTGTATAGATATCAGGTGACTGGTGTGTACATTATACATATGAGGTGCTAGCTGGTCTCTCTGTATAGATATCAGGTGTCTGGTGTGTACATTATACATATGAGGTGCTAGCTGGTCTCTCTGTATAGATATCAGGTGACTGGTGTGTACATTATACATATGAGGTGCTAGCTGGCCTCTCTGTATAGATATCAGGTGACTGGTGTGTACATTATACATATAAGGTGCTAGCTGGCCTCTCTGTATAGATATCAGGTGACTGGTGTGTACATTATACATATGAGGTGCTAGCTGGTCTCTCTGTATAGATATCAGGTGACTGGTGTGTACATTATACATATGAGGTGCTAGCTGGTCTCCCTGTATAGATATCGGGTGCCTGGTGTGTACATTATACATATGAGGTGCTAGCTGGTCTCCCTGTATAGATATCGGGTGCCTGGTGTGTACATTATACATATGAGGTGCTAGCTGGTCTCTCTGTATAGATATCAGGTGTCTGGTGTGTACATTATACATATGAGGCGCTGGCTGGTCTCTCTGTATAGATATCAGGTGCCTGGTGTGTACATTATACATATGAGGCGCTAGCTGGTCTCTCTGTATAGATATCAGGTGACTGGTGTGTACATTATACATATGAGGCGCTAGCTGGCCTCTCTGTATAGATATCAGGTGTCTGGTGTGTACATTATACATATGAGGTGCTAGCTGGTCTCTCTGTATAGATATCAGGTGACTGGTGTGTACATTATACATATGAGGTGCTAGCTGGGCCTCTCTGTATTATATCAGGTGACTGGTGTGTACATTATACATATGAGGTGCTAGCTGGGCCTCTCTGTATAGATATCAGGGTGACTGGTGTGTACATTATACATATGAGGTGCTAGCTGGTCTCTCTGTATAGATATCAGGGTGACTGGTGTGTACATTATACATATGAGGTGCTAGCTGGTCTCTCTGTATAGATATCAGGTGCCTGGTGTGTACATTATACATATGAGGTGCTAGCTGGCCTCTCTGTATAGATATCAGGTGACTGGTGTGTACATTATACATATGAGGTGCTACCTGGCCTCTCTGTATAGATATCAGGTGCCTGGTGTGCACATTATACATATGAGCTGCTAGCTGGCCTCTCTGTATAGATATCAGGTGACTGGTGTGTACATTATACATATGAGGCGCTAGCTGGTGTGTACATTATACATATGAGGTGCTAGCTGGCCTCTCTGTATAGATATCAGGTGACTGGTGTGCACATTATACATATGAGGTGCTACCTGGCCTCTCTGTATAGATATCAGGTGCCTGGTGTGCACATTATACATATGAGCTGCTACCTGGCCTCTCTGTATAGATATCAGGTGCCTGGTGTGCACATTATACATATGAGGCGCTAGCTGGTGTGTACATTATACATATGAGGTGCTAGCTGGCCTCTCTGTATAGATATCAGGTGACTGGTGTGTACATTATACATATGAGGTGCTAGCTGGCCTCTCTGTATAGATATCAGGTGACTGGTGTGTACATTATACATATGAGGTGCTAGCTGGCCTCTCTGTATAGATATCAGGTGACTGGTGTGTACATTATACATATGAGGTGCTAGCTGGTCTCTCTGTATAGATATCAGGTGACTGGTGTGTACATTATACATATGAGGTGCTAGCTGGCCTCTCTGTATAGATATCAGGTGACTGGTGTGTACATTATACATATGAGGTGCTAGCTGGCCTCTCTGTATAGATATCAGGTGACTGGTGTGTACATTATACATATGAGGTGCTAGCTGGTCTCTCTGTATAGATATCAGGTGACTGGTGTGTACATTATACATATGAGGTGCTAGCTGGTCTCTCTGTATAGATATCAGGTGACTGGTGTGTACATTATACATATGAGGTGCTAGCTGGTCTCTCTGTATAGATATCAGGTGACTGGTGTGTACATTATACATATGAGGTGCTAGCTGGCCTCTCTGTATAGATATCAGGTGACTGGTGTGTACATTATACATATGAGGTGCTAGCTGGCCTCTCTGTATAGATATCAGGTGACTGGTGTGTACATTATACATATGAGGTGCTAGCTGGTCTCTCTGTATAGATATCAGGTGTCTGGTGTGTACATTATACATATGAGGTGCTAGCTGGCCTCTCTGTATAGATATCAGGTGACTGGTGTGTACATTATACATATGAGGTGCTAGCTGGCCTCTCTGTATAGATATCAGGTGACTGGTGTGTACATTATACATATGAGGTGCTAGCTGGTCTCTCTGTATAGATATCAGGTGACTGGTGTGTACATTATACATATGAGGTGCTAGCTGGCCTCTCTGTATAGATATCAGGTGTCTGGTGTGTACATTATACATATGAGGTGCTAGCTGGCCTCTCTGTATAGATATCAGGTGACTGGTGTGTACATTATACATATGAGGTGCTAGCTGGTCTCTCTGTATAGATATCAGGTGTCTGGTGTGTACATTATACATATGAGGTGCTAGCTGGCCTCTCTGTATAGATATCAGGTGTCTGGTGTGTACATTATACATATGAGGTGCTAGCTGGTCTCTCTGTATAGATATCAGGTGTCTGGTGTGTACATTATACATATGAGGTGCTAGCTGGTCTCTCTGTATAGATATCAGGTGTCTGGTGTGTACATTATACATATGAGGTGCTAGCTGGCCTCTCTGTATAGATATCAGGTGTCTGGTGTGTACATTATACATATGAGGTGCTAGCTGGTCTCTCTGTATAGATATCAGGTGCCTGGTGTGTACATTATACATATGAGGTGCTAGCTGGTCTCTCTGTATAGATATCAGGTGACTGGTGTGTACATTATACATATGAGGTGCTAGCTGGCCTCTCTGTATAGATATCAGGTGTCTGGTGTGTACATTATACATATGAGGTGCTAGCTGGTCTCTCTGTATAGATATCAGGTGTCTGGTGTGTACATTATACATATGAGGTGCTAGCTGGCCTCTCTGTATAGATATCAGGTGCCTGGTGTGTACATTATACATATGAGGTGCTAGCTGGCCTCTCTGTATAGATATCAGGTGACTGGTGTGTACATTATACATATGAGGTGCTAGCTGGTCTCTCTGTATAGATATCAGGTGTCTGGTGTGTACATTATACATATGAGGTGCTAGCTGGCCTCTCTGTATAGATATCAGGTGCCTGGTGTGTACATTATACATATGAGGTGCTAGCTGGCCTCTCTGTATAGATATCAGGTGACTGGTGTGTACATTATACATATGAGGTGCTAGCTGGCCTCTCTGTATAGATATCAGGTGTCTGGTGTGTACATTATACATATGAGGTGCTAGCTGGCCTCTCTGTATAGATATCAGGTGACTGGTGTGTACATTATACATATGAGGTGCTAGCTGGCCTCTCTGTATAGATATCAGGTGCCTGGTGTGTACATTATACATATGAGGTGCTAGCTGGTCTCTCTGTATAGATATCAGGTGACTGGTGTGTACATTATACATATGAGGTGCTAGCTGGCCTCTCTGTATAGATATCAGGTGACTGGTGTGTACATTATACATATGAGGTGCTAGCTGGCCTCTCTGTATAGATATCAGGTGACTGGTGTGTACATTATACATATGAGGTGCTAGCTGGTCTCTCTGTATAGATATCAGGTGCCTGGTGTGTACATTATACATATGAGGTGCTAGCTGGTCTCTCTGTATAGATATCAGGTGACTGGTGTGTACATTATACATATGAGGTGCTAGCTGGTCTCTCTGTATAGATATCAGGTGTCTGGTGTGTACATTATACATATGAGGTGCTAGCTGGCCTCTCTGTATAGATATCAGGTGACTGGTGTGTACATTATACATATGAGGTGCTAGCTGGCCTCTCTGTATAGATATCAGGTGACTGGTGTGTACATTATACATATGAGGCGCTTGCTGGCCTCTCTGTATAGATATCAGGTGACTGGTGTGTACATTATACATATGAGGTGCTAGCTGGTCTCTCTGTATAGATATCAGGTGACTGGTGTGTACATTATACATATGAGGCGCTAGCTGGTCTCTCTGTATAGATATCAGGTGTCTGGTGTGTAACATTATACATATGAGGTGCTAGCTGGTCTCTCTGTATAGAATATCAGGTGACTGGTGTGTACATTATACATATGAGGTGCTAGCTGGTCTCTCTGTATAGATATCAGGTGACTGGTGTGTACATTATACATATGAGGTGCTAGCTGGTCTCTCTGTATAGATATCAGGTGACTGGTGTGTACATTATACATATGAGGAGCTAGCTGGTCTCTCTGTATAGATATCAGGTGACTGGTGTGTACATTATACATATGAGGTGCTAGCTGGCCTCTCTGTATAGATATCAGGTGTCTGGTGTGTACATTATACATATGAGGCGCTAGCTGGCCTCTCTGTATAGATATCAGGTGTACGGTGTGTACATTATACATATGAGGTGCTAGCTGGTCTCTCTGTATAGATATCAGGTGCCTGGTGTGTACATTATACATATGAGGTGCTAGCTGGTCTCTCTGTATAGATATCAGGTGACTGGTGTGTACATTATACATATGAGGTGCTAGCTGGTCTCTCTGTATAGATATCAGGTGACTGGTGTGTACATTATACATATGAGGTGCTAGCTGGTCTCTCTGTATAGATATCAGGTGCCTGGTGTGTACATTATACATATGAGGTGCTAGCTGGCCTCTCTGTATAGATATCAGGTGCCTGGTGTGTACATTATACATATGAGGTGCTAGCTGGCCTCTCTGTATAGATATCAGGTGACTGGTGTGTACATTATACATATGAGGTGCTAGCTGGTCTCTCTGTATAGATATCAGGTGTCTGGTGTGTACATTATACATATGAGGTGCTAGCTGGTCTCTCTGTATAGATATCAGGTGACTGGTGTGTACATTATACATATGAGGCGCTAGCTGGTCTCTCTGTATAGATATCAGGTGTCTGGTGTGTACATTATACATATGAGGTGCTAGCTGGTCTCTCTGTATAGATATCAGGTGACTGGTGTGTACATTATACATATGAGGTGCTAGCTGGTCTCTCTGTATAGATATCAGGTGTCTGGTGTGTACATTATACATATGAGGTGCTAGCTGGTCTCTCTGTATAGATATCAGGTGTCTGGTGTGTACATTATACATATGAGGTGCTAGCTGGTCTCTCTGTATAGATATCAGGTGCCTGGTGTGTACATTATACATATGAGGTGCTAGCTGGTCTCTCTGTATAGATATCAGGTGACTGGTGTGTACATTATACATATGAGGTGCTAGCTGGTCTCTCTGTATAGATATCAGGTGACTGGTGTGTACATTATACATATGAGGTGCTAGCTGGTCTCTCTGTATAGATATCAGGTGCCTGGTGTGTACATTATACATATGAGGTGCTAGCTGGTCTCTCTGTATAGATATCAGGTGACTGGTGTGTACATTATACATATGAGGTGCTAGCTGGCCTCTCTGTATAGATATCAGGTGACTGGTGTGTACATTATACATATGAGGTGCTAGCTGGCCTCTCTGTATAGATATCATGTGACTGGTGTGTACATTATACATATGAGGTGATAGCTGGTCTCTCTGTATAGATATCAGGTGCCTGGTGTGTACATTATACATATGAGGCGCTAGCTGGCCTCTCTGTATAGATATCAGGTGACTGGTGTGTACATTATACATATGAGGTGCTAGCTGGCCTCTCTGTATAGATATCAGGTGTCTGGTGTGTACATTATACATATGAGGCGATAGCTGGCCTCTCTGTATAGATATCAGGTGTCTGGTGTGTACATTATACATATGAGGTGCTAGCTGGTTTCTCTGTATAGATATCAGGTGTCTGGTGTGTACATTATACATATGAGGTGCTAGCTGGCCTCTCTGTATAGATATCAGGTGTCTGGTGTGTACATTATACATATAAGGTGCTAGCTGGTCTCTCTGTATAGATATCAGGTGTCTGGTGTGTACATTATACATATGAGGTGCTAGCTGGCCTCTCTGTATAGATATCAGGTGTCTGGTGTGTACATTATACATATGAGGCGATAGCTGGCCTCTCTGTATAGATATCAGGTGTCTGGTGTGTACATTATACATATGAGGCGCTAGCTGGCCTCTCTGTATAGATATCAGGTGTCTGGTGTGTACATTATACATATGAGGCGCTAGCTGGCCTCTCTGTATAGATATCAGGTGACTGGTGTGTACATTATACATATGAGGTGCTAGCTGGCCTCTCTGTATAGATATCAGGTGTCTGGTGTGTACATTATACATATAAGGTGCTAGCTGGTCTCTCTGTATAGATATCAGGTGTCTGGTGTGTACATTATACATATGAGGTGCTAGCTGGCCTCTCTGTATAGATATCAGGTGTCTGGTGTGTACATTATACATATGAGGCGATAGCTGGCCTCTCTGTATAGATATCAGGTGTCTGGTGTGTACATTATACATATGAGGCGCTAGCTGGCCTCTCTGTATAGATATCAGGTGTCTGGTGTGTACATTATACATATGAGGCGCTAGCTGGCCTCTCTGTATAGATATCAGGTGTCTGGTGTGTACATTATACATATGAGGTGCTAGCTGGTCTCTCTGTATAGATATCAGGTGTCTGGTGTGTACATTATACATATGAGGTGCTAGCTGGCCTCTCTGTATAGATATCAGGTGTCTGGTGTGTACATTATACATATGAGGCGCTAGCTGGCCTCTCTGTATAGATATCAGGTGTCTGGTGTGTACATTATACATATGAGGCGCTAGCTGGCCTCTCTGTATAGATATCAGGTGTCTGGTGTGTACATTATACATATGAGGTGCTAGCTGGTCTCTCTGTATAGATATCAGGTGTCTGGTGTGTACATTATACATATGAGGTGCTAGCTGGCCTCTCTGTATAGATATCAGGTGCCTGGTGTGTACATTATACATATGAGGTGCTAGCTGGCCTCTCTGTATAGATATCAGGTGATTGGTGTGTACATTATACATATGAGGTGCTAGCTGGCCCCTTTGTATAGATATCAGGTGACTGGTGTGTACATTATACATATGAGGTGCTAGCTGGTTTCTCTGTATAGATATCGGGTGTCTGGTGTGTACATTATACATATGAGGTGCTAGTTGGTCTCTCTGTATAGATATCAGGTGTCTGGTGTGTACATTATACATATGTGGTGCTAGTTGGTCTCTCTGTATAGATATCAGGTGTCTGGTGTGTACATTATACATATGAGGTGCTAGCTGGCCTCTCTGTATAGATATCAGGTGACTGGTGTGTACATTATACATATGAGGTGCTAGCTGGTTTCTCTGTATAGATATCGGGTGACTGGTGTGTACATTATACATATGAGGCGCTAGCTGGCCTCTCTGTATAGATATCGGGTGTCTGGTGTGTACATTATACATATGAGGCGCTAGCTGGCCTCTCTGTATAGATATCAGGTGTGTGGTGTGTACATTATACATATGAGGCGCTAGCTGGTCTCTCTGTATAGATGTCAGGTGCCTGGTGTGTACATTATACATATGAGGTGCTAGCTGGTCTCTCTGTATAGATATCAGGTGACTGGTGTGTACATTATACATATGAGGTGCTAGCTGGTCTTTCTGTATAGATATCAGGTGTCTGGTGTGTACATTATACATATGAGGTGCTAGCTGGCCTCTCTGTATAGATATCAGGTGACTGGTGTGTACATTATACATATGAGGCGCTAGCTTGTCTCTCTGTATAGATATCAGGTGTCTGGTGTGTACATTATACATATGAGGTGCTAGCTGGTCTCTCTGTATAGATATCAGGTGACTGGTGTGTACATTCTACATATGAGGCGTTAGCTGGCCTCTGTATAGATATCAGGTGCCTGGTGTGTACATTATACATATGAGGTGCTAGCTGGTCTCTATGTATAGATATCAGGTGTCTGGTGTGCACATTATACATATGAGGTGCTAGCTGGTCTCTCTGTATAGATATCAGGTGTCTGGTGTGTACATTATACATATGATGCGCTAGCTGGTCTCTCTGTATAGATATCAGGTGACTGGTGTGTATATTATACATATGAGGTGCTAGCTGGCCTCTCTGTATAGATATCAGGTGACTGGTGTGTACATTATACATATGAGGTGCTAGCTGGTCTCTCTGTATAGATATCAGGTGACTGGTGTGTACATTATACATATGAGGTGCTAGCTGGCCTCTCTGTATAGATATCAGGTGCCTGGTGTGTACATTATACATATGAGGTGCTAGCTGGCCTCTCTGTATAGACATCAGGTGACTGGTGTGTACATTATACATATGAGGCGCTAGCTGGTCTCTCTGTATAGATATCAGGTGCCTGGTGTGTACATTATACATATGAGGTGCTAGCTGGCCTCTCTGTATAGATATCAGGTGACTGGTGTGTACATTATACATGTGAGATGCTAGCTGGCCTCTCTGTATAGATATCAGGTGACTGGTGTGTACATTATACATATGAGGTGCTAGCTGGCCTCTCTGTATAGATATCAGGTGACTGGTGTGTACATTATACATGTGAGATGCTAGCTGGCCTCTCTGTATAGATATCAGGTGACTGGTGTGTACATTATACATGTGAGATGCTAGCTGGCCTCTCTGTATAGATATCAGGTGACTGGTGTGTACATTATACATATGAGGTGCTAGCTGGTCTCTCTGTATAGATATCAGGTGACTGGTGTGTACATTATACATATGAGGTGCTAGCTGGCCTCTCTGTATAGATATCAGGTGACTGGTGTGTACATTATACATATGAGGTGCTAGCTGGCCTCTCTGTATAGATATCAGGTGTCTGGTGTGTACATTATACATATGAGGTGCTAGCTGGTCTCTCTGTATAGATATCAGGTGCCTGGTGTGTACATTATACATATGAGGTGCTAGCTGGCCTCTCTGTATAGATATCAGGTGTCTGGTGTGTACATTATATATATATGAGGTGCTAGCTGGCCTCTCTGTATATATATCAGGTGACTGGTGTGTACATTATACATATGAGGTGCTAGCTGGCCTCTCTGTATAGATATCAGGTGTCTGGTGTGTACATTATACATATGAGGTGCTAGCTGGCCTCTCTGTATAGATATCAGGTGTCTGGTGTGTACATTATACATATGAGGTGCTAGCTGGTCTCTCTGTATAGATATCAGGTGACTGGTGTGTACATTATACATATGAGGTGCTAGCTGGTCTCTCTGTATAGATATCAGGTGTCTGGTGTGTACATTATACATATGAGGCGCTAGCTGGCCTCTCTGTATAGATATCAGGTGTCTGGTGTGTACATTATACATATGAGGTGCTAGCTGGTCTCTCTGTATAGATATCAGGTGTCTGGTGTGTACATTATACATATGAGGTGCTAGCTGGCCTCTCTGTATAGATATCAGGTGCCTGGTGTGTACATTATACATATGAGGTGCTAGCTGGCCTCTCTGTATAGATATCAGGTGATTGGTGTGTACATTATACATATGAGGTGCTAGCTGGTTTCTCTGTATAGATATCGGGTGTCTGGTGTGTACATTATACATATGAGGTGCTAGCTGGTTTCTCTGTATAGATATCGGGTGACTGGTGTGTACATTATACATATGAGGCGCTAGCTGGCCTCTCTGTATAGATATCAGGTGTCTGGTGTGTACATTATACATATGAGGCGCTAGCTGGCCTCTCTGTATAGATATCAGGTGACTGGTGTGTACATTATACATATGAGGCGCTAGCTGGTCTCTCTGTATAGATGTCAGGTGCCTGGTGTGTACATTATACATATGAGGTGCTAGCTGGTCTCTCTGTATAGATATCAGGTGACTGGTGTGTACATTATACATATGAGGCGTTAGCTGGCCTCTGTATAGATATCAGGTGCCTGGTGTGTACATTATACATATGAGGTGCTAGCTGGTCTCTATGTATAGATATCAGGTGTCTGGTGTGTACATTATACATATGAGGTGCTAGCTGGTCTCTCTGTATAGATATCAGGTGTCTGGTGTGTACATTATACATATGAGGTGCTAGCTGGTCTCTCTGTATAGATATCAGGTGCCTGGTGTGTACATTATACATATGAGGTGCTAGCTGGTCTCTCTGTATAGATATCAGGTGCCTGGTGTGTACATTATACATATGAGGTGCTAGCTGGTCTCTCTGTATAGATATCAGGTGTATGGTGTGTACATTATACATATGAGGCGCTAGCTGGTCTCCCTGTATAGATATCAGGTGACTGGTGTGTACATTATACATATGATGCGCTAGCTGGTCTCTCTGTATAGATATCAGGTGACTGGTGTGTACATTATACATATGAGGTGCTAGCTGGTCTCTCTGTATAGATATCGGGTGTCTGGTGTGTACATTATACATATGAGGTGCTAGCTGGTCTCTATGTATAGATATCAGGTGTCTGGTGTGTACATTATACATATGAGGCGTTAGCTGGCCTCTCTGTATAGATATCAGGTGTCTGGTGTGTACATTATACATATGAGGTGCTAGCTGGCCTCTCTGTATAGATATCAGGTGTCTGGTGTGTACATTATACATATGAGGTGCTAGCTGGTCTCTCTGTATAGATATCAGGTGCCTGGTGTGTACATTATACATATGAGGTGCTAGCTGGTCACTATGTATAGATATCAGGTGACTGGTGTGTACATTATACATATGAGGTGCTAGGTTGCCTCTCTGTATAGATATCAGGTGTCTGGTGTGTACATTATACATATGAGGCGCTAGCTGGTCTCTCTGTATAGATATCAGGTGCCTGGTGTGTACATTATACATATGAGGTGCTAGCTGGCCTCTCTGTATAGATATCAGGTGACTGGTGTGTACATTATACATGTGAGATGCTAGCTGGTCTCTCTGTATAGATATCAGGTGCCTGGTGTGTACATTATACATATGAGGTGCTAGCTGGCCTCTCTGTATAGATATCCGGTGACTGGTGTGTACATTATACATATGAGGTGCTAGCTGGTCTCTCTGTATAGATATCAGGTGCCTGGTGTGTACATTATACATATGAGGTGCTAGCTGGCCTCTCTGTATAGATATCCGGTGACTGGTGTGTACATTATACATATGAGGTGCTAGCTGGCCTCTCTGTATAGATATCAGGTGTCTGGTGTGTACATTATACATATGAGGTGCTAGCTGGCCTGTCTGTATAGATATCAGGTGCCTGGTGTGTACATTATACATATGAGGTGCTATCTGGTCTCTCTGTATAGATATCCGGTGACTGGTGTGTACATTATACATATGAGGTGCTAGCTGGCCTCTCTGTATAGATATCCGGTGACTGGTGTGTACATTATACATATGAGGTGCTAGCTGGTCTCTCTGTATAGATATCAGGTGTCTGGTGTGTACATTATACATATGAGGTGCTAGCTGGCCTGTCTGTATAGATATCAGGTGCCTGGTGTGTACATTATACATATGAGGTGCTAGCTGGTCTCTCTGTATAGATATCAGGTGCCTGGTGTGTACATTATACATATGAGGTGCTAGCTGGCTTCTCTGTATAGATATCAGGTGTCTGGTGTGTACATTATACATATGAGGTGCTAGCTGGTCTCTCTGTATAGATATCAGGTGACTGGTGTGTACATTATACATATAAGGTGCTAGCTGGTCTCTCTGTATAGATATCAGGTGTCTGGTGTGTACATTATACATATGAGGTGCTATCTGGTCTCTCTGTATAGATATCAGGTGTCTGGTGTGTACATTATACATATGAGGTGCTAGCTGGCCTCTCTGTATAGATATCAGGTGTCTGGTGTGTACATTATACATATGAGGTGCTAGCTGGTCTCTCTGTATAGATATCAGGTGCCTGGTGTGTACATTATACATATGAGGTGCTAGCTGGTCTCTCTGTATAGATATCAGGTGTCTGGTGTGTACATTATACATATGAGGCGCTAGCTGGTCTCTCTGTATAGATATCAGGTGCCTGGTGTGTACATTATACATATGAGGTGCTAGCTGGCCTCTCTGTATAGATATCAGGTGTCTGGTGTGTACATTATACATATGAGGTGCTAGCTGGCCTCTCTGTATAGATATCAGGTGCCTGGTGTGTACATTATACATATGAGGTGCTAGCTGGCCTGTCTGTATAGATATCAGGTGCCTGGTGTGTACATTATACATATGAGGTGCTATCTGGCCTCTCTGTATAGATATCAGGTGCCTGGTGTGTACATTATACATATGAGGTGCTAGCTGGCCTCTCTGTATAGATATCAGGTGACTGGTGTGTACATTATACATATGAGGTGCTAGCTGGCCTCTCTGTATAGATATCAGGTGACTGGTGTGTACATTATACATATGAGGTGCTAGCTGGTCTCTCTGTATAGATATCAGGTGACTGGTGTGTACATTATACATATGAGGTGCTAGCTGGTCTCTCTGTATAGATATCAGGTGACTGGTGTGTACATTATACATATGAGGCGCTAGCTGGTCTCTCTGTATAGATATCAGGTGACTGGTGTGTACATTATACATATGAGGCGCTAGCTGGCCTCTCTGTATAGATATCAGGTGTCTGGTGTGTACATTATACATATGAGGTGCTAGCTGGTCTCTCTGTATAGATATCAGGTGCCTGGTGTGTACATTATACATATGAGGTGCTAGCTGGTCTCTCTGTATAGATATCAGGTGTCTGGTGTGTACATTATACATATGAGGCGCTAGCTGGCCTCTCTGTATAGATATCAGGTGTCTGGTGTGTACATTATACATATGAGGTGCTAGCTGGCCTCTCTGTATAGATATCAGGTGCCTGGTGTGTACATTATACATATGAGGCGCTGGTCTCTCTGTATAAATATCAGGTGACTGGTGTGTACATTATACATGTGAGGCGCTAGCTGGTCTCTCTGTATAGATATCAGGTGACTGGTGTGTACATTATACATATGAGGTGCTAGCTGGCCTCTCTGTATAGATATCAGGTGTCTGGTGTGTACATTATACATATGAGGCGCTAGCTGGTCTCTCTGTATAGATATCAGGTGACTGGTGTGTACATTATACATATGAGGCGCTGGTCTCTCTGTATAGATATCAGGTGACTGGTGTGTACATTATACATATGAGGCGCTAGCTGGTCTCTCTGTATAGATATCAGGTGCCTGGTGGGTACATTATACATATGAGGTGCTAGCTAGTCTTTCTGTATAGATATCAGGTGACTGGTGTGTACATTATACATATGAGGTGCTAGCTGGTCTTTCTGTATAGATATCAGGTGCCTGGTGTGTACATTATACATATGAGGTGCTAGCTGGTCTTTCTGTATAGATATCAGGTGACTGGTGTGTACATTATACACATGAGGCGCTTGCTGACCTCTCTGTATACATATGAGGTGTCTGGTGTGTACATTATACATATGAGGTGCTAGCTGGCCTCTCTGTATAGATATCAGGTGTCTGGTGTGTACATTATACATATGAGGCGCTAGCTGGTCTCTCTGTATAGATATCAGGTGACTGGTGTGTACATTATACATATGAGGCGCTAGCTGGCCTCTCTGTATAGATATCCGGTGCCTGGTGTGTACATTATACATATGAGGCGCTAGCTGGCCTCTCTGTATAGATATCAGGTGCCTGGTGTGTACATTATACATATGAGGCGCTAGCTGGTCTCTCTGTATAGATATCAGGTGACTGGTGTGTACATTATACATATGAGGTGCTAGCTGGCCTCTCTGTATAGATATCAGGTGACTGGTGTGTACATTATACATATGAGGTGCTAGCTGGTCTCTCTGTATAGATATCAGGTGACTGGTGTGTACATTATACATATGAGGTGCTAGCTGGTCTCTCTGTATAGATATCAGGTGCCTGGTGTGTACATTATACATATGAGGTGCTAGCTGGTCTCTCTGTATAGATATCAGGTGACTGGTGTGTACATTATACATATGAGGTGCTAGCTGGTCTCTCTGTATAGATATAACGTGACTGGTGTGTACATTATACATATGAGGTGCTAGCTGGTCTCTCTGTATAGATATCCGGTGCCTGGTGTGTACATTATACATATGAGGTGCTAGCTGGCCTCTCTGTATAGATATCAGGTGTCTGGTGTGTACATTATACATATGAGGTGCTATCTGGCCTCTCTGTATAGATATCAGGTGTCTGGTGTGTACATTATACATATGAGGCGCTAGCTGGTCTCTCTGTATAGATATCAGGTGCCTGGTGTGTACATTATACATATGAGGTGCTAGCTGGTCTCTCTGTATAGATATCAGGTGTCTGGTGTGTACATAATACATATGAGGTGCTAGCTGGTCTCTCTGTATAGATATCAGGTGACTGGTGTGCACATTATACATATGAGGTGCTAGCTGGACTCTCTGTATAGATATCAGGTGACTGGTGTGTACATTATACATATGAGGTGCTAGCTGGTCTCTCTGTATAGATATCAGGTGCCTGGTGTGTACATTATACATATGAGGTGCTAGCTGGCCTCTCTGTATAGATATCAGGTGTCTGGTGTGTACATTATACATATGAGGTGCTAGCTGGTCTCTCTGTATAGATATCAGGTGTCTGGTGTGTACATTATACATATGAGGTGCTAGCTGGCCTCTCTGTATAGATATCAGGTGACTGGTGTGTACATTATACATATGAGGTGCTAGCTGGTCTCTCTGTATAGATATCAGGTGACTGGTGTGTACATTATACATATGAGGTGCTAGCTGGCCTCTCTGTATAGATATCAGGTGCCTGGTGTGTACATTATACATATGAGGTGCTAGCTGGCCTCTCTGTATAGATATCAGGTGCCTGGTGTGTACATTATACATATGAGGTGCTAGCTGGTCTCTCTGTATAGATATCAGGGGCCTGGTGTGTACATTATACATATGAGGTGCTAGCTGGTCTCTGTATAGATATCCGGTGCCTGGTGTGTACATTATACATATGAGGTGCTAGCTGGCCTCTCTGTATAGATATCAGGTGCCTGGTGTGTACATTATACATATGAGGCGCTAGCTGGTCTCTCTGTATAGATATCAGGTGACTGGTGTGTACATTATACATATGAGGTGCTAGCTGGCCTCTCTGAATAGATATCAGGTGTGTGGTGTGTACATTATACATATGAGGTGCTAGCTGGTCTCTCTGTATAGATATCAGGTGTCTGGTGTGTACATTATACATATGAGGTGCTAGCTGGTCTCTCTGTATAGATATCAGGTGTCTGGTGTGTACATTATACATATGAGGTGCTAGCTGGTCTCTCTGTATAGATATCAGGTGTCTGGTGTGTACATTATACATATGAGGTGCTAGCTGGTCTCTCTGTATAGATATCAGGTGTCTGGTGTGTACATTATACATATGAGGTGCTAGCTGGTCTCTCTGTATAGATATCAGGTGACTGGTGTGTACATTATACATATGAGGTGCTAGCTGGCCTCTCTGTATAGATATCAGGTGACGGCTGTGTACATTATACATATGAGGTGCTAGCTGGTCTCTCTGTATAGATATCAGGTGACTGGTGTGTACATTATACATATGAGGTGCTAGCTGGCCCCTCTGTATAGATATCAGGTGTCTGGTGTGTACATTATACATATGAGGTGCTAGCTGGCCTCTCTGTAAAAATATCAGGTGCCTGGTGTGTACATTATACATATGAGGCGCTAGCTTGTCTCTCTGTATAGATATCAGGTGCCTGGTGTGTACATTATACATATGAGGCGCTAGCTGGCCTCTCTGTATAGATATCAGGTGTCTGGTGTGTACATTATACATATGAGGTGCTAGCTGGTCTCTCTGTATAGATATCAGGTGCCTGGTGTGTACATTATACATATGAGGTGCTAGGTGACCTCTCTGTATAGATATCAGGTGACTGGTGTGTACATTATACATATGAGGCGCTAGCTGGCCTCTCTGTATAGATATCAGGTGCCTGGTGTGTACATTATACATATGAGGTGCTAGCTGGCCTCTCTGTATAGATATCAGGTGTCTGGTGTGTACATTATACATATGAGGTGCTAGCTGGTCTCTCTGTATAGATATCAGGTGCCTGGTGTGTACATTATACATATGAGGTGCTAGCTGGTCTCTCTGTATAGATATCAGGTGTCTGGTGTGTACATTATACATATGAGGTGCTAGCTGGCCTCTCTGTATAGATATCAGGTGCCTGGTGTGTACATTATACATATGAGGCGCTAGCTGGCCTCTCTGTATAGATATAAGGTGTCTGATGTGTACATTATACATATGAGGTGCTAGCTGGTCTCTCTGTATAGATATCAGGTGACTGGTGTGTACATTATACATATGAGGTGCTAGCTGGTCTCTCTGTATAGATATCAGGTGACTGGTGTGTACATTATACATATGAGGTGCTAGCTGGCCTCTCTGTATAGATATCAGGTGCCTGGTGTGTACATTATACATATGAGGTGCTAGCTGGTCTCTCTGTATAGATATCAGGTGCCTGGTGTGTACATTATACATATGAGGTGCTAGCTGGTCTCTCTGTATAGATATCAGGTGACTGGTGTGTACATTATACATATGAGGCGCTAGCTGGCCTCTCTGTATAGATATCAGGTGACTGGTGTGTACATTATACATATGAGGTGCTAGCTGGCCTCTCTGTATAGATATCAGGTGTCTGGTGTGTACATTATACATATGAGGTGCTAGCTGGCCTCTCTGTATAGATATCAGGTGACTGGTGTGTACATTATACATATGAGGTGCTAGCTGGTCTCTCTGTATAGATATCAGGTGTCTGGTGTGTACATTATACATATGAGGTGCTAGCTGGTCTCTCTGTATAGATATCAGGTGCCTGGTGTGTACATTATACATATGAGGTGCTAGCTGGCCTCTCTGTATAGATATCGGGTGACTGGTGTGTACATTATACATAAGAGGTGCTAGCTGGTCTCTCTGTATAGATATCAGGTGCCTGGTGTGTACATTATACATATGAGGTGCTAGCTGGTCTCTCTGTATAGATATCAGGTGTCTGGTGTGTACATTATACATATGAGGTGCTAGCTGGTCTCTCTGTATAGATATCAGGTGACTGGTGTGTACATTATACATATGAGGCGCTAGCTTGTCTCTCTGTATAGATATCAGGTGTCTGGTGTGTACATTATACATATGAGGCGCTAGCTGGTCTCTCTGTATAGATATCAGGTGCCTGGTGTGTACATTATACATATGAGGTGCTAGCTGGCCTCTCTGTATAGATATCAGGTGTCTGGTGTGTACATTATACATATGAGGTGCTAGCTAGTCTCTCTGTATAGATATCAGGTGTCTGGTGTGTACATTATACATATGAGGTGCTAGCTGGCCTCTCTGTATAGATATCAGGTGACTGGTGTGTACATTATACATATGAGGTGCTAGCTGGTCTCTCTGTATAGATATCAGGTGCCTGGTGTGTACATTATACATATGAGGTGCTAGCTGGCCTCTCTGTATAGATATCAGGTGTCTGGTGTGTACATTATACATATGAGGCGCTAGCTGGTCTCTCTGTATAGATATCAGGTGTCTGGTGTGTACATTATACATATGAGGTGCTAGCTGGTCACTATGTATAGATATCAGGTGACTGGTGTGTACATTATACATATGAGGTGCTAGCTGGCCTCTCTGTATAGATATCAGGTGACTGGTGTGTATATTATACATATGAGATGCTAGCTGGCCCCTCTGTATAGATATCAGGTGCCTGGTGTGTACATTATACATATGAGGCGCTAGCTGGTTTCTCTGTATAGATATCGGATGCCTGGTGTGTACATTATACATATGAGGTGCTAGCTGGTCTCTCTGTATAGATATCAGGTGTCTGGTGTGTACATTATACATATGAGGTGCTAGCTGGTCTCTCTGTATAGATATCAGGTGTCTGGTGTGTACATTATACATATGAGGCGCTAGCTGGCCTCTCTGTATAGATATCAGGTGACTGGTGTGTACATTATACATATGAGGTGCTAGCTGGTCTCTCTGTATAGATATCAGGTGCCTGGTGTGTACATTATACATATGAGGTGCTAGCTGGTCTCTCTGTATAGATATCAGGTGACTGGTGTGTACATTATACATATGAGGTGCTAGCTGGTCTCTCTGTATAGATATAAGATGCCTGGTGTGTACATTATACATATGAGGTGCTAGCTGGTCTCTCTGTATAGATATCAGGTGCCTGGTGTGTACATTATACATATGAGGTGCTAGCTGGTCTCTCTGTATAGATATCAGGTGTCTGGTGTGTACATTATACATATGAGGCGCTAGCTGGCCTCTCTGTATAGATATCAGGTGACTGGTGTGTACATTATACATATGAGGTGCTAGCTGGTCTCTCTGTATAGATATCCGGTGACTGGTGTGTACATTATACATATGAGGTGCTAGCTGGCCTCTCTAGGTGCTAGCTGGCCTCTCTGTATAGATATCAGGTGTCTGGTGTGTACATTATACATATGAGGTGCTAGCTGGCCTCTCTGTATAGATATCAGGTGACTGGTGTGTACATTATACATATGAGGTGCTAGCTGGTCTCTCTGTATAGATATCAGGTGACTGGTGTGTACATTATACATATGAGGCGCTAGCTGGTCTCTCTGTATAGATATCAGGTGTCTGGTGTGTACATTATACATATGAGGTGCTAGCTGGCCTCTCTGTATAGATATCAGGTGTCTGGTGTGTACATTATACATATGAGGTGCTAGCTGGCCCCTCTGTATAGATATCAGGTGACTGGTGTGTACATTATACATATGAGGTGCTAGCTGGTCTCTCTGTATAGATATCAGGTGACTGGTGTGTACATTATACATATGAGGTGCTAGCTGGTCTCTCTGTATAGATATCAGGTGTCTGGTGTGTACATTATACATATGAGGCGCTAGCTGGCCTCTCTGTATAGATATCAGGTGTCTGGTGTGTACATTATACATATGAGGTGCTAGCTGGCCTCTCTGTATAGATATCAGGTGTCTGGTGTGTACATTATACATATGAGGTGCTAGCTGGCCCCTCTGTATAGATATCAGGTGACTGGTGTGTACATTATACATATGAGGTGCTAGCTGGCCTCTCTGTATAGATATCAGGTGTCTGGTGTGTACATTATACATATGAGGCGCTAGCTGGCCTCTCTGTATAGATATCAGGTGCCTGGTGTGTACATTATACATATGAGGTGCTAGCTGGCCTCTCTGTATAGATATCAGGTGCCTGGTGTGTACATTATACATATGAGGTGCTAGCTGGCCTCTCTGTATAAATATCAGGTGACTGGTGTGTACATTATACATATGAGGTGCTAGCTGGCCTCTCTGTATAGATATCAGGTGTCTGGTGTGTACATTATACATATGAGGTGCTAGCTGGCCTCTCTGTATAGATATCAGGTGTCTGCTGTGTACATTATACATATGAGGTGCTAGCTGGCCTCTCTGTATAAATATCAGGTGACTGGTGTGTACATTATACATATGAGGTGCTAGCTGGCCTCTCTGTATAGATATCAGGTGACTGGTGTGTACATTATACATATGAGGCGCTAGCTGGCCTCTCTGTATAGATATCAGGTGTCTGGTGTGTACATTATACATATGAGGCGCTAGCTGGCCTCTCTGTATAGATATCAGGTGCCTGGTGTGTACATTATACATATGAGGTGCTAGCTGGCCTCTCTGTATAGATATCAGGTGCCTGGTGTGTACATTATACATATGAGGTGCTAGCTGGCCTCTCTGTATAAATATCAGGTGACTGGTGTGTACATTATACATATGAGGTGCTAGCTGGTCTCTCTGTATAAATATCAGGTGACTGGTGTGTACATTATACATATGAGGTGCTAGCTGGCCTCTCTAGGTGCTAGTTGGCCTCTCTGCAGTTTGCACTGTGTGGCTATAATGTGCTTCCCTTATAACATAAGATCATAATTCTGTTTTTGCTGTTTGCTTCCTCTGGATTACCCCGCATACGACAGATCAGAGGAGATCTAACAAGGTTGAACTTTATGGTCCAAAAGTCTTTTTTCACCCTCCATTACTATGTAACTTGCCCTGGGGTAGGAGGTGTTTCTGGCCTCTCTGCTGTGTAGGAGGTGCCAGGCCTGCACTGTACAGATGTAGTCAGTGCTGGTTGGGCCTATGTGCTGGGGGAGGAGGTGCTAGTCTAGAAGAGCATGTTCTGCTGATCCTTCTTCCTATTTTCTGCAGCATTACACAGGAGGCTCGGGCTTCAGGAGGCTAAAGTGCTGGGATAATGTGAGACCTGGCATTAATCTAAAGGACTGGCATCTGGAGCTGGTGCCCACATTGGGCAAGGAGTAGGGGAGTCAGTGCCACCGCTGCTGGGCTGCCAGGCTGTACAGGTACTTGGTATTTATATTCTACCTCTCACCAGTGGTACTATAACTTGTGTTACTACATACACCTCAAGTATTTTACCATTACCCTGCTATAGATCAAATGAATTACTTATGTTGAATCAGTAACCATATAAAGGGTTAAAACAACCTGCAATGAATTGCCTTTATAATTTAATAATTTGAAATAATCAAAATGTCTTTGTAAAAGTGGGTCAAAACCGGCTCTAGGTTAATTAACAGATTTATTATAAATATTAGCACTCCAACAATGAGTTTTATTGATAACCTTGCCTGAGTTGTGTCCTGTTTGTATTTTTATCTATTTGCCAACTGCGAGGTTTGGATAAATAACCCCCTTTGTCTTCAGATAATGAAATTAATGCTTTGCATATACAATTTTACTGCATTGCCAGAAGGATCAAGCGCTACCAGCTCAGGCAGGTAAAGAGTAAAGATCCAGAGTTGTCTTGCAGAACAAGTCAGATCCTGCGGGATACTAGAAGGCTTGATGGGTCACTTTGAAAATGGGACAGATGCGTAATACGTGTTAATCATATATTTATTAGTCAGTAAACAAAGTTGCCGTCATAAAGTATTTACTATTTAAAACAACATTTTATATATATATATATATATATATATATATATATATATATATATATATATATATATATATTTATTTACATGTATGTATTTATATATTTTATATATATATATATATATATATTTACATGTATGTATTTATATATTTTTATGTGTATGTATGTATGTATATATATATATATATATATATATATATATATATATATATATATATATTTGAGTTGAGGAAACGGGGTGGGAGAAGTGTTTCTGTAGAAGTGAAAGGGTAGTTGCTACATGTAATATAAGTTGACCACTGAGTTCCTCTACTGTACACCTAGGCAGTAATCAGCTATGGCAGTTCTGTTTTAGAACATAATGTGATATTTTTTTCTTTTAAACATAAATCAAATTAGCTTTTTACATCTTAATAATCAATTGCATATTTAATTCACAATGGTATTTGAAAAAAGTGCTGTATCTGGTATTTTGTGATGTTATTCTCTTCCAGTGCATTGGACTATTAACACTAAGGTGAGAGATTCCTGACTAGTGAGCTAATAGACCACTAGTTCCTATTCTATTCTGTGGAGCCTATGTGATCTTGTCAGTAATTAGTGAATAGATCACATAGAATAACATAGGCAATGGAGGGGTTTCACCCCACTTGTGGTAATATTCTCATTTTAGTGAATTTAGATAGACCATTTCTGTATATTCATCTTCATCTTCATATTCATCTTCCAACAGTTGTATAAAGATATACCTGTACTTGACAACAGATATGTATTAAAACCCTAAAACCAGCCAGTAAAAATTAAGATGTACCACTTAGTACACTGTAGTGACATGCTTCACATGTTAATCTGTTTGTGGACAACATACAGCCTTCAGAGGCTAAAAGACCCCACACCCAACACTAATCCACGTTGTTGTGCCACAAAAAATGACCCCACTAACTTGCTTTATGTATGACTGACTCTCTTAGTCTAATTTTGGCCAAATGCCTTTGAAGTGTTTTCTTCTGAATCTCTGTGACCTCATGGACCACAACACCACAAGTTGATCCACTTGGTATTCATGGCAGAGACACCGAAGGAGGTTGCCAGTTCCTTCTCTAGTGGTCCACAGCATACAGCTCCTAGTATTCCTAGGTGGTCTCCCATCCAAGTACTGACCAGACCCAACCCTGCTTGGCTTCAGGGTAGTGTGACCCTGACCCAGGTCGCAGTGGTGAAAGCACCGAATCCTAAGCACTTGACCATCAGGGAACCCCTTGTTAACATACATGCCCGTAATACATTCATAAGGAAAATCAACCAAAAGGTGATAAAAATGGAAATTATTTCATGTGGTGAGTTTTCCTGCTCCACTTTATGAAAAATAGCACTGAAAATCAAATGAAAAAACGTTATCATATTCCTACTTCATGATTTCATCAGCAGATTAATTGTCCATGTTCCACAAAGACCAAAAATCACAAGTACCCTGTAAATGACAATACAACTCTTGTTGCAACCAAAAAACACAAGCTCATAACTTTGGGTTTTCTATATATTTAAATTTCAAAGGAAAATCAGTGGAATGTATTATTGCAGTCAACATAACTATGAGCATTTGGGAGCTTGTAATTTTTGTCCCATTGAATACTAGTAGTAATGTGCCTATAAACTCAATGTATATTGCGGTGCAAATAATCTTTCTTACGGACAGGTTAAATCAAGTTAAGTATCAATGTGAATTACCAGTAAGCCAAATTAACATGTTACATATTTCAGTTTGTTTTTAACTGCTCTAAATCACGGTACAGTGCAGTTTTCATTATATCATTGGCTTTTTATTTAACGTTCAAGTGGGTTTCTTAAATGTATATATAGAACTTTCATGGATTATGAATGCATCTAATTGAGGCTAAATCCCAAAATAAACATCAATAAACTTACCCTAGAGTTTGCAGTTTTCTGGCAGCTGATTTTGGGAAGGAATGCCCCTGAAAACCCAGGCTAAATTAGCCTGACATTTATAATTGTTTTGGCCAATCCGAGGCAACTACAGCTTTGTTATAATATCTGGGGGTCAGTTTCTGCTTCAAAGCATCATGGTATGTGTAGTATTTTCTTCCCACCACAAGGAAGGAAGCAACTCCAGGCAGTAGTTCACTTGATCTTTGCACTGTGCTGCTGTTGGCTTGAAGGTTAGTATAGGGTTAAAAAACATTCTTGAATGCAGTGTTTCTATTGGTTAGTACAGGGTGTCTATGTAGGCAGGTCTGGGGGTTTGGAAACCAGTTTTTTTTTTTATATTATATTAAATATTAATGTAATAAATGCAATTACTCAAAAGAATCGCTGATGCAAACCGAAAATATAGCAAACGCTTTCCTGTTAAGTGACCCGAAAAATGCTAAGTCGGGAACTGTGGACATAATGCGCTAGCTCTAGCAGCTTGTGTGGTAAATTAATTTTATTCAATAACCACTCTGGTTTTGTTCTGATGTAACATCTGTAGGTTGCAGAGGATAGCAGTGCGGCTTAAATGTAAGGACTCCTGTTTGCCTGATGTAATGAGCCTGATTCATCAAAACTGCCCCTGACCTGTAATGTACCTCAATTTAATGGGTAATGTAGGGTTTCTGGATTTTAGTAGGTATGCAGTATAGCAATGTATCTATGTCCTTTTATGTACTTTCAATTTGAAGCATTTAAAAGCTCTGTTTTTACAGCCCAAAATCATGCAAATGGTTCCTGTATGGGTCTGCCCTCTGCAGCTCATGAAGACACAGACCTTCTATGGCTGGATGTGCAGTGTAATGTCCTAGCCTATCAGGGGGAGAGAGGAGGGAGGGAGAGAGGGAGAGAGGCAGAGAAAGAGAGGGGCAGAAAGAGAGGGGCAGAGAGAGAGAGAAAGGTAGAGAGAGAGGTGGAGGGAGAGAGGGGTAGGTAGGGAAGGAGGGGCGCACAGAGAGTGAGAGGCGCTCAGAGAGAGACAGCACTGAAAGATACAGAACAGACAATTAAAGATACTATTTGTGCTTGGGTGCTTTTGCCCCTCCTCTTCCGTGGGTGGGGCCCTCAGCTGCTTCATGCAGGGTCAGTCCCTCTTTAGCCCCGCCTCTTCAGCTTTATAAGAGCTTCCTGTTTGCACCTCTGCTCATTCTAACTCTACGTTCTGCAGTTTGCTTCTCAGCTTTGTCATCTACCTATGCCTGTTCATTGTTTATTTGCTTCTCTCCGCCATTTTCAGCTTCTCATTTCAGCATCTGTGCATATTTCCTCGTAACAATTTTGCCTGCCCGAAAGGGCACTTTCATTGTAGAGCGATGGTTCCTCTCGAGGTAAGTTATCCTGACTTCCTTAAGCTTTCCTACTATAGATCTACTTTTCCATGCCCTTGTCCACTTCCAATGTAGCACTTTGGCTTCCCTATGCCTTATTCATGTGGTTTCTGGCCCAGATCTACTAAACATCTACCCTCCTTGCACTCTGTACTCGGCCCTCTCTGGGCACCACTTCCGATACCTCCATAAATCCTATATTCGCCTTCGCTAGGCACTGCCTCAATGATGCTTTCATAGTCCCATTCCCTAGACTCAAACACATTTGCAAGCCACATCAGCCTTGGCTAGGCTCCACCTCAATCATGCTTTCATAGTCGCACTTGCCTTCGCTAGGCTTCATCATACTTTCAAGCCCCACATCAGCCTTCGCTATTCACCACATCAGCCTTCGCTAGGCACCACATCAGCCTTCGCTAGGCACCACATCAGCCTTCGCTAGGCACCACATCAGCCTTCGCTAGGCACCACATCAGCCTTTGCTAGGCACCGCCTCAATCACGCTTTCATAGTCCCATTCCCTAGGCTCAACCACATCAGCCTTAGCTAGGCTCCACCTCAATCACGCTTTCATAGTAGCACTTGCCTTCGCTAGGCTTCATCATACTCACAAGCCCCACACCAGCCTTCGCTAGGCACCACCGACACGATCCACATCAGCCTTCGCTAGGCTCCACCTCAATCACGCTTTCATAGTCGCACTTGCCTTCACTAGGCATCATCATATTTCCAAGCCCCACATCCGCCTTCGCTAGGCACCACTGCACCACTCCTCCTCCTACATTCTACACTAGCTCTCGTCTATTGCCGCTAATGTCTTTTCATGTATCGCCTTATACGCTTTTCCTCCAGTAGCCTCATCCAGTCACTGCTGATACCCGGGGTTACCATCTTATCTCTACCCCGATCGTTCGACCGTTGTGAGAGGCCCCTCCCACAAATACCAGATAACATTTTTTACCTGGCCACATATGATACCATCATTTATGACAGGCAAGTTACTAGTTTATGATAAAAATCAGTGTATCTTTTACAATGTACGTTTTTTGTCAGACGTGGAATGCTGGACCTAAACCGGAAAGCTATGGGTTAACTGATCAGTTCAGCCTAACTTGAGTCCAGCAGAAAGCCTGTGCTATCAATCATAGCCTTCCCCATACAGACTCACACAGTGCACTGGGCTCAGCCATCTGCTAATTACTCATGCAACCACCAGTGGGCAGAATAGACTGTATTTGAACAAGAGATTGAAAACTTTAGATTGTTTAGCTGTTATTAGTGCAATACAAAAATAGATAATTTTAACATAAAATCTTTTACACCACAGTGAGGTAAAAAAAAGACACTTAATTTTTCAATAAAAGATTAATTTTAAAAGATAACTGTAAAGGGATAGGGATATATAACTTGGCTCCCAAATCAGACTTTTTCAGAGGGATATCCTAAAATTGCTACAAAGCTGCCTTTCCATACCATCAAAACAAGTTTTTCGTTGGTCTTTGCAAGAATTAATTGCCATGCCTTCAGTAATATTTAAAATCTGGTCTTTTAAATGTATTCTACGCAAGCATGAAAGCTATGTATATCTTTACAACTATAGATAGTGCTGTTATCATGATGGATCAGTGAAAATTGTTTCCAAATAGATGGTGGTTTTAGGTGCGATAATAACATATCGGTTTCATTTACTCATTCGCTTTATGAATTAAGTATTTCCACAGATTCTTGCTGTGAGGTAATGTTATAATCCTGTAAACACTGCACTTGTAGAGTATTTGCTGCGGACTTGTATTATAGTATATAGGAGGTCCCAAGTGTTACAGATTACATACGTTCCTGAGCACGTCTTTAGGTTCGATTTGTATGTAATCCGGATCCCGGAATAATAACAATACTATAAATGCTTATATGTGGTAATAATAATATCTCTGCACTGTAATAATAAATTGCAGAAAATAGTGTGCTCTCTTTTAATTCAAACAAACAGAACATAAAAATAAACCGCCCCTATACGGTAAACAGGGGATGGGAAAGGATCTAAGTCTGATAGGTCAGACCATGACTACTGGAGGGATGTAAGCACGGGACTTGTATCAGAACCGCCCCATCCCTCTGGACAAGGGGTGGAGAGAAGCTCAAAGTAAATTTCAAAAGCTAGATTATTTTGTTCTTCAAATACAGATTTTACTGCTAATCAAACTATTTAAATCCTATATTATATGACCACTGCTAAGTAATTCTGCTTAGTCACGGCTTGGGCCTTATGTACTAAACTGGTTGTGGTGATTTTGATTCAACATTCCACAAAACTTAGGTCAAGTATTTTCTTTAAGGGACACTTTCGCCCCAACAGGACGTTGATTTCATTTTAAAGATCATTAAACACTGTCTATACATTGTACTAGCAGTTCTTCTCTACATTAAATACAATAAAATTGACTTTTCGGCTCTTGTATGCTAATGTGCGGCTCGGAGTACTTGATAAAGCTGGTAGAGCGGGTCTAACTGTCAGATAACAATAAGGGTATTTATTTTAGCCACCGTAGAGATAGACAAACAGATTGTAATCTGAATTACCATATAAAAACAGTTAACTAATATGCATGGGTGCTCATTTTGTGTATATAAACACAGCAACAACATGGAATTTCCCAGGATTGATTTAGTTTCAAAACATTTAACACAACATATAGCATTTTTTTTTATGAAAACCTAAAAAACAACATCTTGATGTTTGTGTAGTTATAGTAAAACTGATGTGATTCTTGCTTTGTGGTTATTGTTTTAGTGCTCCATCCTATAGCAGCCTTACAAGACATGTTAGAGTCTCATTACTATACCGACACAGCAATGTGCTCCTATGATATTGACTTTACTAGGATTGTAATGTTATTTCCATTATAAATTAATGTAGCATGACTTGTTTGTTTAGTTGATAGGACCACAGACATACATATTTTTTTACTTTCTTAGTGACCTCCTAGACCAGGGATGGGCAAGTTCAGTCCTGCTGTATATAAAGAGGAACAAGTATAAACTGATATATTTATGGTCTCAGTGCTTATTTCCATGTTTTATTGTTGAGTAGAGCTCTACCGATTACATACAGGAGAGTACCTTGTTCGCTGGAGTAGATTCTTAGTACAGGTGTTGGTAAGTCCAAAAAGCCACAAGTGGGCAGGATTTAAGGACATTCCCTTAGGTTAACTGCCGTCATTTTAAAAGACTCTCCTTGGTGTGAGCCTTTAAAAGAGAGTTCTGATCTTTCCAGTTTCATCCCCACCAGCAGTGGCATGCATCGGTCACTAGGTGGTATGCCAAAATTTTGTTCTTACAGTGAGGGCTCAGGGTTAGGGTAGTGACAGATGATAAGCTTTACATAAAAATAGTGGCATGTATTCATCTGCCACCACCTTAACCCAGAACCCTAATTATAACCCCTAAAATCTACAGTGCCTTGCAAAAGTATTCACCCCCTTGGCATTTTTCATGTTTTGTTGCCTCACAACCTGGAATTAACATGGATTGTTTGAGGATTTGAATCATTTAATTTACAGAACATGCTCACAACTTTGAAGATGTTTTTTTTTTTTTTTTTTTTTTTTTTTTTTATTGTGGAGCAAACAACGAACTGGACAAAATAACAGAAAAAGTCAATATGCATAACTATTCACCCCCCTAATGTCAAGCTCCAAGTCACTTTGGATAAGTCTCTGAGCTTGCCACATCGTATCACTGGGATTTTTGTCCATTCCTCCTTGCAAAACTGCTCCAGCTCCTTCAAGTTGGATGATTTGCGCTTGTGAACAGCAATCTTTAAGTCTGACCACAGATTTATATTGGATTGAGGTCTGGGCTTTGACTAGGCCATTCCAACACCTTTACATGTTTCCCCTAAACCACTCAATTGTTGCTTTAGCAGTGTGTTTGGGGTCATTGTCCTGCTGGAAGGTGAACCTCCATCCTAGCCTCAAATCACGCACAGAGTGGTACAGGGTTTGCTCAAGAATATCCCTGTGTTTAGCACCATCCATCTTTCCCTCAACTCTGACCAGTTTCCCAGTCCCGGCTGCTGAAAAACCTCCCCACAGCATGATGCTGCCACCACCATGTTTCACTGTGGGGATGGTGTTCTTTGGGTGATGTGATGTGTTGGGTTTGCACCAGACATAGCGTTTTCTTTGATAGCCGAAAAGGTCAATTTTAGTCTCATCAGACCAGAGCACCGTCCTCCATACATTTTGGGAGTCTCCCACATGCCTTTCTGCGAACTCAAAATGTGCCATTTTTGTTTTTTGCTGAAAGTAATGGTTTTCTTCTGGCCACTCTGCCAGAAAGCCCAACTCTATGGAGCGTACGGCTTATTGTCGTCCTATGTACAGATACTCCAGTCTCTGCTGTGGAACTCTGCAGCTCCTTCAGGGTTACCTTAGGTCTCTGTGCTGCCTCTTTGATTAATGCCCTCCTGGCTCAGTCCGTGAGTTTTGGTGGGCGGCCATCTCTTGGCAGGTTTGCTGTTGTGCCATGTTCTTTCCATTTGGTTATGATAGATTTCATGGTGCTCCTGGGGATCATCAAAGATTTGGATATTTTGTTTTATAACCTAACCCTGACTTGTACTTCTCAACAACATTGTCCCTTACTTGTTTGGAAAATTCCTTGGTCTTCATGGCAGTGTTTGGTTAGTGGTGCCTTTTGCTTAGGTGTTGCATCCTCTGGGGCCTTTCAAAAAAGGTGTGTGTGTATATGTAATGACAGATCATGTGACACTTAGATTGCACACAGGTGGACATCATTTCACTAATTATGTGATTTCTGAAGGTAATTGGTTGCGCCAGAGCTTTTTATGGGCTTCATAACAAAGGGGGTGAATGCATACGCACATGCCAATTTTCTGTTTTCTATTTCTAAAAAATAGGTTTATGTATATATTTTTCTCATTTCACTTCACCAACTTAGACTATTGTGTTCTGATCCATCACATACAATTCATATTTAGAAAACATTGACCTTAAGGCTGTAGTGTAACAAAATAGGTAACATGTCAAGGGGGGGTGAATAATTTTGCAAAGCACTGTATCCCTAAACCTGACCCAACCTGGCACAACCTAGTGGCCGCTGCACGTCAGTGCTGATGGAGACGAAATAGGAAAGGTCTGAAAGCGCTTTAAGCCTGATTTTATGTTATGAAGTAATACTATTTTATTTTCCATTTTTCTCTGTATTCATTTTTAGGGTTGACATGTTGGCCTCTCTCACTGCTTCCATCAGAGGGTGTCACTGTGTAAGGTAGACAGGGAGCAAGCTGTGATTCTCCATATTCCATCTACTAATGAACACAGCACATTCAGCAGTTTCTGTTACTCTATGTATAAGTTTTGTATTTATCATGTGATTTGGTGTCTATGTATTTAATGCATTCCTGTGTTTCACAATATAAATCATCATTGTGCAAACGGCTTTACCCACGTAAGCTTTGCTGCATGGCATCATAAATTATACACCACAGTATGACAACCACAAGTATAACAGCCAATAATGTTCTATGTTTTACAGTGTTGTCATTTGTGAATGATCAGCACTAATACACCATCTTATTATGTCTTTGCCAGTGGCAAAGTTACTGCTGGTGCACAGAGATTCACAAAAGAGCAGGGTCTCTCTGCTAGTTGGAATAAAATATGTCTCTTAATTCAATAGTGGAGGGGAGGCAAATTATTATCTTTTAGAAAGGTGATCCGACCACCAAAATTTTTTTTTTCTTTTACTTTTTTCGTGACCTCCTGACAACTGTCATTAACAAAGGCCTTGATGCAGTTAGAAGAATGGTCAAGACCAGTGGTAGAGCTAGTGAATGGAGCGGCACCCTCTCTTGCAACATCTATGTATACAAAGTAGATGCCTCTAGGACAGGGGTGGGCAAGTTCAGTCCTGGAGGACGCACAGGTGAGTCAATCACTTCTTCAGTCACCCTGATTGGCTTGTGTGTGGACCTTGTGTGTTTTATGTGGTATTTTTTTGTTGTGCTTTTCGTGTTTGTGGATGTGCGCTGTTCAAGCGTTGACCTCGTATTTTTTGTGTGTAAGTTCTGTGGGTCGTAATTGTTGTTTGTAAAAGTCGTACGTCCTTGTCGGTGATTTTTGCGCTTCGTGGGTCGTGTAGCCTTGTTTAAAAAATTTTTTTTTTCTTGCTTAGCCGATTTTCAAGTGACGAAACTCCTCCCTCCTCCTTAAATTCAACTGTCATTTGCGTGCAACCTCCCCCCAGACATCCTGGCTGTCCCCCTGTGCGGTGTTTGATTATATATATATATATATATATATATATATATATATATATATATATATATATATATATATATATATATATATATTTTTTTTTTTTTATGTTTTTATTTTATTTTTTAAGTCCTGCGGGTTCTAATTTTTATTTTATTTTTGTCTAAGTCCGTATTTCCTTTTCCACAGTATTGTTTTTTTTTTTTTTCTAAGTCCCGCAGCGTGTTCTTTTTTTTAAGTCCCGCTTTTCTGGGTTGTTTTTTACCGTGAGTGAGGCGCCATAGAGCCTCCACCTCCGCAAATGCGGACACTCGCTTTTGCGTGGTCCGCATTGCAGTTTATGTCCACCTCCGCATTTTGCGGCCAGAACTGCGTCCCAGAACAACTATTATATGTGATTAACTGTTATATTCAATCATTCTCTACTGTTGAGTTCCATTTACTTCTCTAATCTACTTCATTGTGCATGAGCGGCAAAGACCTTGTAAAGCACTGGCAGTTTAAGTTCACATTTATACAGATAAAAAAACTCCTCTGAATTTAAAGTCTCCTCCAGTCTATAGTAATTAAATAAATGAAAGGCTTCATTATTAGATTTTTACATTTTAAAACATTGTGCCTATTTTCATGCGTACTTCAGCAAAATAATATATTTAAATTGACTGCAGTGATGTTTTAGTTAACACACAAGTGCCACAAATTAGCATATTGTGGGGCTCAGATACAGGTGTATATGGTGAGTGTGTAGGATTGTGGTTGTATGGCGGTTGCCTCCACCTTAGTAAGTGAAAGCTTTATTTGATAAAATCATGTGTGAAGCTTTCTATATGCCTAACATTACAGGAGCGCTCACCACACTATATTATTGTAATAACCTGTTTAGTTTGGCAAATGAAGATTAATCATAAATAGCTTTAAGTATAGTCATCAACTGATAAGAAGAATGGGGTTGCCAGACTAGAGCAGGTCACCACTAAAGAATTCCATAATGGCAGCCATCGCCACGCTAGGGTTTATGGGAAGAGCTTTTTAGAGGTTTAGGACAGACCCAATAAAGTTCTCTTATTCTAGAAATGTATTGTTTGCTTTATCTGCAAGGGGAAAAAGTGATTACAATGGAAGATTAGTCTTGTTTATAAAGTTTTTATAGTTTCACTCTCACAAAGCGGGCGCCTATAAATAAACTACAGGAAGTATTTCTTCCTTCCTCACACAAATAAGTGTGACCACAAATGCTCCTTTTCTTACGCCAACCTCTTCTTATACAGATCTCAGAAAAACAATGTCTTAAAACTATTATAGCATCTCGTAGGAGAATCTCTTGAAAAACATTTTTATAGAGGCAATAAGTCTAGTCAGATGATTCCAAGGACAGGGGTTACCTTTAGTAATGGGGGCATGTTAGTCGTATCTTTACTCTTTGCTCTTTTGAATAATTAATCATTTTTATTATAATGATATTTTATTTGATAAGCACCAGCAGATTCCATAGCACTTGTTTAGTCATTCAGTAGAGTCTGACTCTCCATGACCCTATGGACCACAGCGTGCCAGGCACATCTTGTGTCCTGTTGTGCCAATCCATAAGGTTTCATGTCAAAGATAATGTAGTGGGTTGCCTGTTTCTTCTCTAGTGGACCGTGATTGGTCTGACCTCTCTGCCATCATGGTGTAGCTCACAGTTTTATTGTGGTGCACAAGCCCCTTCACCACGCCAAGATAGCAATCCAGAGGGGGTCCATAGCACCTAGTGGATAACATTTGACATACATTTGAACACCATGAAAATAAGACCACACATTTATACATATACATTTGTAAATGAAGACATTAGGGCATGTATCTCGTGAGAGTTTATAACTATAATTTAATTTATTTCTAAAAAAAAACTGATAAATAAGTACATAATTGTATTTATATAAGTAATATGTTGTCCTTGGAGCAGCACTGCTGTGAGTGTTTAGCATTATAATATATAGATCTATTTTATATAATATAATTCATTTTCCCACATACAACATTTTCAAAAAATGCATGTTTCAAAATGTAAGACGTCAGTGTTCCTTTCATTGTTTGACAGTCTGTTAATGTTATCTGTGATTATCTGCGAGATTGCAGCTATTTTTGTATGGAGTGACTAGCGGTTTTCTGCTGTTTACACGTGTTGATCTCAGCCACATGGGTGCATCTAACATGAAGTATAGCCTTTTTAGTTCTGCTCTCACTGTGACCATACTTTATCTGTACATCATCCTACATATATGTTAGTATCCCTTTAATTGCTACTTCCTCATCCATAAACTCTTAACAAGCGCTCCTATCATTTCCAGAGTAACATTTGCATGTTCGGACTGGCTGAATGTATCCTATCTTATTCTGCACTGTTGTCACGATAATCAATAATGCTACAATTTGGAACTTAAAGGGTCTTCTGTTAAAGGACCACTGTACAAGGAAAACAGTTATGGACACTTGAAAACATTGAGTCTAAGGACATAAGTGCAAAAAAAAGTCATAAACCTAGTTTTTAACTAAAAAACAAAACAAGCATGTTGCATGTGATAGGAGATTTTGCATTTCCTGATCGAAGGTGTCTGCTTCTGGGCCTAGGAGGTGACAGGGTGTGGTGTCAATTTCAATGAAATGCATTAAAAAAGGTTATCAGAAACCAAAATGGCAGATCCCACAGCAACAAAATTGCAGCTATATATTTTTATACTTTATTATTTATGCCTTTTGAAGCTGATGTGTTTTTCGTGAAAAGCCAATTTTATTGCCATGTCCTTGGTTTGTGTGGCAGACTAAACGGCACAATAACATAGGGCCACATCAGTTCTGGCTACTACAAATATTAATGGACCACTGTAGAGTTTGTTTTTTCCATATGGTATTTTAAATAACTAAACTGGGCTCTATCCCATTTTAAATTTGCCACCAGTGACAGCTGCAGTGGCGGCAAGACGCAGATATTTTGCAGCGATACCAATATTTCAGACCAGTTGTAACCTTAAACTAACCCTAACCCTTACCCTAACAGTTTACCTAACTCTATGGTATCGACACTGAAAATTGGCAGCTCCATCTAGCGGTTGGCTGCCACTGCTGGCGAATTTAAGAAAGGAAAAGACCCTAAACTGGATAATGGGAAAACTATATAGATATAGCCTCGTTCAATTCGGAGGCTGCAAGTTCTGCGATATAGGTTGTATGTCTGCAAGCCTGATGTGGGCGCACTTGAGTTACGGTGCTATTCAATTGAACAAGCCGGCACATTACAGGCCAAAAACCGAAACCGTAAACCATGCAAGTGTGATGGCTCTGCTGGTCCCTGTAGGTATCCATAATACTTTGCTGGGGCGGTGCTTTCCATTTCTTGAGAGCAGTTGTTGTATCTATTGATTTAAATGATTTCCTGCATGTATTAACTTGCTGCTTCTAGGAATGTTGGGGGAGGAGTGTTGTGCCAATTTCCATCTTCTCCACTATTGTCTACTGACCTCTCCCTGTTCCTATCTCCCCCACTCCTCCCTGCACTGTTAGATACAGAAAAACACTCTCATGATCCGGCTCTCAGGAAGTGATGTAACAAACAGAAAATGGATTCCTGCACTTAAAAGAATCACATTTTCTCTAAAAATGTTATGTCCCTGTCTGATAAGCTGGTAATTCTGTTAGTTTATTACTTCAAGGTATATATAAGTTTCCTGGGTTTCAAATATTTGTTTGGTAACAAACAGGCAGTGATTATCAGAAATATATGTGCTATATAGATAAGTTCAGTGTACTTACAAATTTATAGGCAGTAAATTCCAGGTTTGCACACCCAGAGGATTGCATCCCATGGTTGGGTGGGGTCTTAGTTTATAAGTAAATCAGATCACAAGGATATTTAGAGAAGGAGACTACATATCCCAGGCTTCTTTGCAACACAGCAACCCCAGAGTATGAGATAAATGTATCTGCTTTTCTTCTGATTAGCATAATTTGTTTTGGCCAATCTTAGTAGAGATTGTCAGGAGAGTCAACTGACAAAAGCATCAGCTTGCAAATTGAAAATATTTAACAAACATCAGGGTGAGTTTGTAAATCTTTTATTTTGGCATTTCGTGCAAAACAAATGTTTTTATACTCTAATGAATCTCTTCTATCAGATGCATTCATAATCCAGGAAACTTAAATATGCCTTTAAAGAAGTGCCTTTTTTTCTTCCTCTAGACTATTCTTTTAAGATTGTTAGAAATGGAGTAAGGAGATGCCATAAATATCACTTTTCCTTCTAAAATGTGAAGACTTTTTGGAACCATTCATATTATGATTTGCAACCTAGACCTTATCGGCAGGTTCTCAGGAACAACGAGGAAAGAGGAGAGCAGAGCACTTTAAAATTGCCACCATCATAGTCATTTTAAGGACTCGATTTGTTCTTTAGTTTATTCTCAAAAAAAACAGAATAGCTGGCTATGTATTGTAAATCGTTTTTAGTGGACCATTTATGAGAAATTCACTACTATGTGTGGTGCATTTTTATGCAAATAAATGACTTCTAAATCATCTGATTTGATTTGCTAATTAGAATCCCAGTCTGCTTGTCTTTCCCTCTGGTGACCAAAACAGTGACCCCCAACGTTGCCCTTCAGTTAAAAGTAAGTACCAGCAGAATGGCTTCCTAGGGAACACACAACCCCACCCAAGTCAAGATAAGCTATGCCTCCTAATATCAAAGATTGGCTTTTAGGACTGCACAAACCCATCATATGGCAAAAAAGCTGCTTCTGAGATGTCAGGACCTCCCTTTAAAATCTAGTTATTAAATGAATGGTTCACTAAATATTATTATTATTATAGAATTATAATTGGTAGTTATAGAAAAATAAACTGCATGCTAAAATTCTCCGTGTTTTCTAATGACTTTATCTGAAGTGATTAAATATCTTACATAATACAAGTTACAGAGTCTTTATTAAATTCTTGTATAACATTCGATTATAAAATAAATATTCCACTATGCAAATCCTAGTAGGCCCTCATTTGGAATACGGAGTAAAAAAAAAAGAAAATTTGTTTAATTTAGTCATCGCTTAGCCCCTCCATTCCTTATTAGTTCTGGAGACGTTCTCTGTACTTTTTTCAAGTTCTAAAATGTTCTTTTTATGAAGTGGTGTTAACATTTTTATTCCATATTCCAAGTGAAGGAGTACTAGGGATTTGTATAGTGGCAGAATTATATTTGCTTCCCTTGCTTCTATACCCTTCTTAATACATGCTAATATTTTAGTTGCCTTTGCAGCTGCTGCTTGGCATTGAGCACTATTACCTAGGTGGTGGTCCAATATAGTCCCAAATCCATTTCAATATCTGATACCCCTAGATTTGTTGCATCAAGATTATAAATTGCATGGCTATTTTTCCTTCCCCGATGCATAACTTTACATTTATTCGTATTAAATCTCATCTGCCATGTAGTCGCCC
Source organism: Discoglossus pictus (assembly GCA_027410445.1). Classification (NCBI taxonomy): domain Eukaryota; kingdom Metazoa; phylum Chordata; class Amphibia; order Anura; family Alytidae; genus Discoglossus; species Discoglossus pictus. The sequence goes on from CM050163.1 coordinate 44,657,731, forward strand.
ATTTCCCTAATTTATTCAAATTGCCTTGCACAAATTAATGTCATCAGCAAAAACGTAGACAATACTTTCCAGTCCTACTTCTATGTCATTAATAATTTATTTTAAAAAGAAGAGGACCTAATACTGAACCCTGAGGAACCCCACTTACCACATTAGTCCAATCTGAGTATGTGCCATTTAACACAACCCTTTGCTTCCTGTCTTTTAGCCAGCTCTCAATCCATCAGCAAATATTTATGGCAATTCCTGTATCCCTTAGTTTGCACAAAAGTCTTTTCAATATCCAATAAGACCTTATATAATTATACCCAGGGTCAATATAAAGCTTATCAAATTAACTTTTTGTGCCAAGGGGTTGCCAACTGACAAGAGGATATGCCTTGAGGTTTGAAGAAAAAAAAAATCCACCTTAAAGAAAGAAAAGGATACTTCACAGTACTTGAACTTTATTAGTATTGCTATTTTTAGAAATTTAGTTTCAATAGTTTTTTTTCTGTTTGCCTTCCTCTGTATCAATTAACAATTAATCCACATATTACATATATCAGAGGAGATCAAAACAGGTTGAACTTGAAACACTAAAAGTATGTTTTGAACCTCAATTACTATAATTTTATACATATTTGTGTGACACATTAACTGGATATAGGACTTAGACACATCTAATCCCCTTCATTTTCAGTTTCATGTACTATTTAAAGGCAGAATTAGAAAGTAGCAAATAATAAAGGCTTTAATTATACTACCAGGACAAAGGTTCAGGGCACGTTGCACTGGTTTCATTTAATAATGAGACATATATTAAAATGTGACACGGAAACAACCCAGTGCTAACACTGCTTTGTTCAGTTGGACTTTGGCATATCTATTTTACTGACAAGGTAATGATTAGATTACAATTCTAACTTGGAAACCTTTTTGTGTTAGAAAAATAACAGAAGTGACGAGCTTAAACGCCTAGTGCAGCCCATTTTTGTGTGATAGGTAAATAGTCTATCTATAATGTAAAAAAAATATTAAAGGGACACCAAACTCACCCTATGGTGAAAGAAACATGTGCTTTCTTATTTAAAATAACCGCTAATTATCAGAATAAATAATGAGCGGTCCTGGACTCTAATACTTATTAGAAACATGAGTGTTGGCGATATACGTTATTCACCCATTGCTAAGCAAGCATATACATAACCTAGTGCAGGGGTAGTCAATATGGAGACCTGCGTCTGAATCAGGACCTTTTGGCGCCTTTCTTCCTGACCTCTGCTATGTTATTACATTTACTATTTAAGTCTATAGTAATGTCCAAATATTTAAATAAGCTATAAATTAAATGGATTCCTGACTTTTATCTGATACTGTAGAATGCATATGGTGACTTCAGTGTCCTTTTTTAAAGTGATACGGGAACAGATTGTTTCTCCTCATCTTTCCTGTCATGTTCAAGACAACAAAGGGACAGACACTTTTTGAGAATCTTTGGACTGAAACAACCTTGTGCTTTTATTCTTCTTTCTTTACGGTGTAAGACAATATCAGATAGCATGGATCCGATGCTTTCCCTGAGTCCCTGTTTACACTTCCTCTTTAGCAGTGGTGTACAACTGGTGGCCCCGGGCCACATCCTGCCCTCAGGCTCTCCCCATGCTCCCCCAGCCTGTTCTCTCAGTGGGAGAGCATGCTCCTCCTCAACAGTATAACCTCCATTATATCTCTCTTAAACTAGGAAATAATAAACAATTGTACTCCTAAATAGTTTTCCACTTTTTCTAACTTATTTTACCAATTAATTCCTTTCCTACAGCAATTTTGCCATATATTTTTTGGTAAAATATAAATGTTTCATAGCACCATAATGCCCTTTTTAAGAACTCAGGGCCGCATATGAGGACCTTCAAGTGAGACGGGTTGCTTGTCATTGTTCAGTGCTGAGTTAAAGTGGGTCCAACAAGTTGTTTATTTACCTCTATCCGAGTTAATATATTTAAATGAATATACTTTATTGTCCAAGCAAATAAAGAAACTTTGTATAAACCATGTTCTTTTTAATGTACTAAAGAGTGTTTGGGACCACAGAGACTTTAAATTCCTCATGAATGGAATAAGCAAAAAAAAAAACCACAAAAGAGCAATCCGTGTACTAAAGGAAAGAAATTGCCACCGTAAAATTGTCCCTAAACAAAGATCAAATGTTGTCACCTCCTATTCCCAGTTTCTAATCCATAGTTACAACACGGGGTGGACATTTCGGCCAGTCATGGGTGATCATGAATAGAAAGCATCACTGGATAGTTTGACTAAGAGATCAACCTCTAATTCTCACACTAAAGTATAATTTCCATGGCTCCTAAATATTGTATGAAGGTGAAATATATCTATGTGAATCCATCCTGACTCCTAATACATCTGTCTGTCATCAAAAAAAAAAAAAAAAAAAAAAATATATATATATATATATATATATATATATATATATATATTATTCTCAGTTTGTCCCATTGACTTTTCATACTTAGTGGCCATCACTTCTAACAGGAACCTCTATCTATATATATATATATATATATATATATATATATATATATATATATATATATAATTTTCATTCTCACCTTATAGTAAATGAGCCAACTCTGATTTTTTAAAACAAATTTAATATTCACTATTGTTTTGCAAATGATTGATTGTAATTGTACAGATGAGATTCAGTTGTGAGATTGAGATACCCTGCCCTAACAAAAAGAAAACTAATAAAGTTTGGTTATGTATGTAGACTAACGGCAATGTAGGATTATTTGAAAAATAATGTAAGGGAATAGGAAGTAGGAACAAGGTGATGGAATGGAGGAGGGAATGGGATGTATGCCAAGGCAGTCTGGAGCTAGCTATATAACCGCACAGTGCAGTGAGCGTCACCAGTGCCTCAGTACATTATTTGTTTGTTTATAGAGTGTATGTACTGGTTGTTGCCCATATAAGGGTCATATGGTGATTCCGGACAGAATGCAAAATTCTGCAGAAATTAAATACGCTTTCTGCTAATTTATGTGGACTTTTATCATTGATAATATAGAGTTCCCTAGTGGTTCATATTCCGTCCTTCAACACTGCAACCTGGGTTTGATTCCTGTCAGGGAACCAAGAGGTCACACCACCCTTAAGCCATGCAGGATTGGGCCAGTACTTGGATGGGAGACCAGCTCGGAATGCCAGGAGCTGTATGCTGTGGCCCACTGGAGAAGGAACTGGTAACCCACTCCAGTATCTCTGCCATATAAAACAAGTAGATCAGCATGACCGTGGACATACAGATGTGCATAGTGTGTTACGGTCCATGAGGACACGGAAAGTCGGAAACAACTTAATGACGCAAAAAACTCATTGATCATAAGGTAGTTTGTAGGACTGATGAGGACAGGCTCTTGGGCTTCCAGCAATTGGCTCGGTTTTAGCTTCAAGAGCTGGTGTAACCTGTTGTGCGAGTTAGGGTGCATGTGAATCCGTGCTCCCAAAATGCAATTTACTTACTGGCAAAGGATCTAATTGCAGACTAGTTAAGAAGAAAACTTGGTACTCTGCATTATTAGATATAATTGTTAGGATCTCATCACTAAAACAAACAAGTGATTTCCAGTGAGACACTAATTTAGACCAATAAAGAATCCCAGCAGATGGTTTCTCTAAGTATAAGTCAAATGCAGGGGGTTATATAATATTCAGCTATATAGCAAATTACATCAAAATATTTGAGAAAATAAATACATTTATTTTAATTTATATCTTATAACACTTACATTAACCCTGAGACTACAAAGACACAGAACAAAATGGATTCCACATTAGCATTCCTTGCCTGATGGCCCTCTGCATCTCTCTTTGGACCATAATAGATGGGGTACAATCCATATCAATGATAGTTTGATGAGTATGTGAGGGGGGGCATTTACATTTCTGGAGATGATGGTTCTCTGCTTTTAAGAATGTTCAGAGGAAGTGATCAGTGTCCGATTTAAATTAGGTCCAATTATCTAACAAAGCCTCCTCATCTCTGCCTCTTCCTTAACTCTCACCTCTCCTTCCACAGAAAAACATCTGACTTTCTTTAAACTTTGTACATATATTTTTTTTGTGTCTTATCCCCGACTCTCATGTGACCTCATGGACCAAAGGACATCGGGCACATCTTTATGTCCATGGTTATGCTGATCCACTTGGTCTTCATGATCCATACTGGAGTTGGGTGCACTTTGGCACTTGATTATATATAAACAGAATTCTTGCTAAATTAGGTAATCTCTTGTCCATAACCATTATGGACAAGACAATACCTAATTTAGCAGGAATTTTGTTTATATACAATCAATGTGCGTTTGTGTCGTTCAGTCCTGTCCAACTCTCCGTGACCTCATGGACCGTAACACATCATGCTGATCCATTTGGTATTCATGGCAAATATACTGGAGTGGGTTGCCAGTTTCTTCTCCAGCGGACCACAGCATACAGCTCTTGGTTTTCCTAGGTGGTCTCCCTGCTTGGCTTCAGGATGATGTGATCTCTTGCCAGAATTGAAGCCAGGTCGCAGTGGTGAAAGCACTAAATCCTAACCACTGGACCACCAGGTAACCCGTATTACTTGCACAACTGCTAACGTTATATACTTTACAATTCTACTGATGGCTGAAACTACAAGATAAACATACATTAGCATCTTCGTGTGAGCAACATGACTTGAGATATGTGATTCATTCTCCACACATCATCTTCCAACCTACCTTCCCGCCTACTTATACATGGCTCACATCTCAACATTTATGGAAACAAATTAAAAAAAACGGAAACTGAAAGTGACAATCTGAGAGTGCTATTTCTGGAACGCACTTGACCGCAAAAATGAGAAACAATAATGCTGCTTTTTTTTATTCATTGAAACATTTCTGTATGTTTCCATTGTTAATATCAAATGAAAACTCCCCTTTGTTGTTAATGGGGATTTGAGGCAAAATAAGAGTTTACAGTGATAATAATTGGAACCAATAAATACATTAAAGTGTCATATTTATAGTATTCTCTTATAAAGAATTTGATGGGCAAAATGTTTAGAAATGTTTCTCGTCATTTTGAGCTGTAAGTCAGCCTTTCTGACCCACCCACAAAGTGGTTGTAAAGTTTAGTTAATGAGAGATCATCATTGTGTTTAATTACCGATAAGCTCCCTCATTGTTTCCTGTGCTACCACTTGTATCTAGCATTTTTTTGTACTTCTAACTTCGCCAAAAACAATGAACTCAATATCTTAGAGCTAATTACTAATAAGATAAAATGATCTCTTATAATATCAGATATAAGAATCGTGTCTTGTGGGTGGATCAGAAATATTACTGACAGCTCAAAATGGCAAAGTGAATGTTGAAAAAATAATATTCAATTATTACCAACTATTAGTACTTTTTTTGTATTGTTCAGTTGTTTCCAACTTTCCGTGGCTTCATGGATCATAACACACTAGGACATCTTTATATCTGGGACCATGCTAATCCACTTGGTATTCATGTCAGAGATACTGGAGTGGGTTGCCAGTTCCATCTCCAGTGGGCCACAGCATACAGCTTCTGGGTTTCCTAGGTGGTCTCCCATCCAAGTACTGACCAGACCCAATAGTGCATGACTTCAAGGTGGTGTGATCTATTGGGTCCCTGACTGCAATTGAACCCAGGTTGTAGCAATGAAAGCACCAAATCTTACCCACTGGACCACCAGGGAACCAATAGTTTACAATTATACCATATTTGGATCCTCTGCTTGTCACTTTCAAGATAAACCAAAAATAAAAAAAACTTTTATATATTTCATTTTTACTTGTAAGTAATCTTTACTATAGGCTTTCTTTATTTAGCGTAGTTTGTTTTGCTGCTGTCTCAGTAGGGTCTGTAACTGTAAACCAATGAGCTTTGCATTGGATCTAGAAAACTAACAGTAATAGTTGACACTTTTCCACTGTGCACATAGAATTTTCATTTACATTTGACCTGGGTTCAATTCCAATCAGGGAACCAAGAGGTCACACCACCCTGAATCTAAGCAGAGTTGGGCCTGGTCAGTACATGGATTGGAGACCACCTAGGAATACCAGGAGCTGTATGCTGTGGCTCACTGGAGAAGAAACTGGCAATCCACTCCAGTATTCCTGGATTATGTGTGCATCTGAAAGAGGAGAATCAGTAGTGTATGAAAACATTTTTTGCATGAAGAAAATTTCTAAAGTAAACATTAATAAACTTACACTTCGGTTTTCTGACAGTTGATTTGAGAAGGAATGTCCCTAAAAATCCAAGCATAAAATTCATAATCCGTTGCCAATCAGAGGCAGCTACAAAATTGTTGCAATGTATGGTGATTCAGTCTTTGCAGCAAAGCATCGTGGTATTTGTAGTCTATTGTTCCTATTATACACTGCTCTCTCATTCCTAGAATGAAGCAGCTCAGGCAGTGCTGCTCTGGGTCCCTGCACTCTGCTGCTGTTTGCTTGAAGGTTTGTATAGGGTTTAAAACATACTTGAATACTATGTTTCTATTGGTTAGTATGAGGTAGGCACATCTGGGGTGTGGAAAACATTTTATTTAAATAACATATATCTGTGTATATATAGAATGACTGAAAGTAATGTGTGTCTGATATAAGCAGCAGGTGTTAGATTAGATACTTCAAGACATGCTTGGAGTGTATAAGTAAATACTGAACATTGACCATGTTGGTGTAAACATATCACAGAATCAATGGTAAGACAGAGGAATTGTCTTATGCCCAATGCCAAAATACTATAAGTAATAAGTAATGGGGGGCGGTACGTGAACAAAAGAAAATGAAGAAATCAAAAATCTCTAGGGGGAAAATAGAGTGTGATACCCCTAGAGAAGGGGAAAATAAAGAGAAGGACGCAGGAAAATGTATATAAAGTTAGAATGTAAGCTCTCAAGAACAGGACCTCTACCCCTTCTATATCAACTGTATTCAATATATTTTCCTCTTCTATAAAGCAACGCACATAAATAAAAGTTAAAATTAACCATAATTAATGAATACTCCATAAAAAAGGGAGAGTAGGCACATACCTGAATGGGCAGCAGAGAAAATAAATATATTTGTGTATTGTTTATAAGATGTAACCATTTGTATATATGAGATTTCTAAAGCCATATTTATACACAAAGGATGGTATCTGTATTAGGATGTTGTTGTTGTGTCCGACTCTCTGTGACATTATGGACCTCAGCATGCCAGGCACATCTATGGCTATGTCTCTGGTTGTGCTTATCCATATTAATATTGTTTCCTTGGCAAAGATACTGGAGTGGGTTTCCAGTTGCCTCTCCAGTGGACCAGTATTTGTCTGACCTACATCTTGGGTGACCCTACATGGTATAGCTCACAGCTTCACTGAGGTACACAAGCCCCTTCACCACAACAAGGTCACAAACCATAAGAGAATGGAGTTGTAGATATTCCTATAAATCTAATCTAATCACTAATCTAGTTTCCATAGTGTGTTACGCTGCCCGTGAATGCGCACTACTGAAACTATATTAGTGCCGCATGCGCAGTGAGAGGGGGGGGGGAGCAGTGGGAGAGAGAGTGGGGAGGGAAAGAGAGAGAGACAGTGGAGAGGGTGGGAGAGAGACATGGAGGGAATGGGAGAGAAACATGGGGAAGAGAGACAGGTAAGGGGGTGGGAGAGAAACATGGGGGAGAGAGACAGGGAAGAGGGTGGGAGAGATATGGAGGGAGAGAGATACATGGGAGGGGATGGGAGAGAAACATGAGGGGGAGACACAGGGGGATAGAGAGACAGGGAAGGGGTGGGAGAGAGACAGGGAAGGGGTGGGAGAGAAACAGGATGGGAGCGAGACAGGAGGGAGAGGGGAGGGAGAGAGTCAGGGGAGAGGGTGAGAGAGAGAAGGAGGGAAGGGGGAATGAGAGAAGAAGGATGGGGAGAGAGGCAGAAGGAGGGAGGGAGAGAGAGGACATAAAGACAGAGAGATGGAACACAGGGAGAGGGAGGTAACGCACAGATAGAGAGGGAGGTAGCGCACAGAGGGAGAGGATGCTCAGAGGGAGAGAGACAGAGGGTGCAGAGAGAGAGAGAGAGCCAGACAGAGTAGATCATATATGATACCATCATTTATATATTTTATAGTCATGATATACAGTTTCTTCCCCATCATATTCCTTTTTCCATGCTTTAAAGTTACACAGTGTCCAAACATGTTATAGTTTAAAACTATAGGTAATAACAAGTACCCCATCAATTGGATCTTATTTAGAAATCACAGTAGTGAATAGCTAGGCTGATTAGGAGGTGAAAATTGCAAGCTTCAGTGTAAGTTTACTGTTGGAAAATTTTATTGCCATTTTTAAATTGATACCATATTTTAAAGCTCTGCTGTGTTACTGCAATATTTAAAAAAAATCAGATTTTTTGGATGCATTTAGACATTTAGAACCTTTTTTGCATTTATAAATATAGCCATTAATCATATAACTCATTTTGTAAAGAAGTTTTTGTAAAAGAAAAAAAAAACAGCCAAATGTAGAACACTACAGGTAAGACAAGGAGCCTCAATGTGTTCTAGTCTTCTATTACTGTACTTAATATAGATTACCCGTCCATTAATGCGTGTTCTTCAGGGATGCGTCATTATAATAAAGAGTTATTTGTTCAGATACATTCCACAGAGCAGCTCACTGTCCGGCCTGAGGCTACGATACTGGTTCTCTGCACAGGATCCTTAATCTTTGACAATGAACAAAAGCCTATATGGGGTTTAATGCCAAAAAACGCTATTAACCCTTTCCCTGGTAGGTCTATGCTGCTTTTTGTTAAAGTGACGCAGCAGATGAAAAATACACATAAATAAATGTAATAACAATTGGTTACAAAACAAATTAGAGAAAGTGTTAATTGAGATTTAAAGCTACGTATGTTAAGCATAAAGTGCATGAAAATGATCCTCTCTCTCCCCTTGACTTTGTTACATGATTACTTATCTTACATTAGGGATAAGCCATAAGAGCATGCCCAATTTGTGTAAGATTACAATAATGATACCATTTTTTAAACTTAAAATTCGCTCAGACTCCATCTAGGGATCTATTTTACCGCTAATTTGATTAATTTGGTAAAACATAACTTGAACAAACTTTACATTCATGTTAATACCTTGCTGGTAGATTGGAGGAGGCTAAATATCTCTTGGACAGGTATAGGACAGGATAGCGGCAATAAAAATGTCTGTCCTACCTAAAATAACTTATCTAATGAGATCTCTTCCATTTAAAATCTCTAAAAGTGAATTTAGCAAATTTCAACATGTAATAGACCAATTTATTTATAAGAGCAAAAAACCTAGACTAAATAGAGAAACAGTATCAAGAGATTTCTTAAGGGGAGGCTTGGCCTCTCCCAACCTATTTGAATACTTTAAAGCAATTGCTTTGACTCATATTTTAAAATTCTCTTGCAAAACAAAAACTCCTAAACTTTTACAAATTGAAAAACTTAAATAATTTAGAATTTGAAAGTGTAATATGGAGTAAAAAAATAGATCAAAAGATAATTAACAACTTACTGTTGGTGGTTAAATCACTAGTTAATTATGGTACAAAACTAATACCAAGATGAAATTATAAAATTTCAATCACCCCATTACAAACAATATGTACTGAGCTTCTCCCTAAACAAAACATAAATTTGGGCCAATGGGGCTTAAAGACTTTATCAGATCTATATATAGACAATAAACCCAAGACCTTTCATAAGATAGTTAAAGAAAACAAGGTCCCAAAAGAACAATGGCTACAATACGGTACCCCGACCTTTGCACGCACAACAATTGTGCACGGACAGCCGCTCGCGTTAAAAAATGAGTGCCATCAAAAGCGTGCAGGTTTTAAACGTTTTGTTTTTTTTGCCTAACCCTAACCCAAAGAACCTTAACCCTAAAACCCCTAAGCCCACCTTACCTGCAGTCCGGGTGGTGTGCAGTTGTCAGGCGCACTCTTGTCTGGTGCGCTAAGGACGTGCTACCATACAATAAAATTCATTGTTAACTGCAATAACTAAATCAGAATATTCCTTTAATACATTTAAGAGACTTTACATATCGGGAGAAATTATTTGAAAGATGAAATAAAGAAAAAGTCTATAACAACCTGTTACAAAAGTATAAGAATCATGAAAGATAACAACAAATCCCTAGGAATGCAAAAGTGGGGAAAAGATAGTGAATTTGAGTTATATGAATGGTTAATAGCCTTTAAACTTACACAAGAAAAAAACATAACCTGCATGACTCTAAGAGAAGTATAATTCAAACTCAATCAAATATGGTATTTAACACCAAATAGAATAGCAAAAATCTCCCTCTTAGAACTTGGAACACAGAAACATATGTGGTGGACCTGTCGTTTTTGGTCAAACTAAATCAAATAAATAAAATAATTAAATATGATCTAAAATAACTCCAGAACTTATTCTCTTTCATATCTTTACAGATGCAAGAAGTCCAACATTGTCATTAACTTTGCACACCTTCCTACCTAAGTAAACTTCACTTACTTCCCGACCCTTGCTATTCCTTATCTGTCTATTCTTGCCCAAGCTTCTGCCTCTTCCAATTCCCTTAAGATTGTAAGTAGCGAGCTTCCAGTCTTGTAGGATACTTTGGAAAAAAACACTTTCTGCAAAGACTCTAAGCTCATGGCCGTCCATCTTCTACAGTTTATTAAGATTGTACTTTTTCTGGTTTTCATACCCCATATACCGCTATGGGATATGTTGGCATGTTACAAATAAAAGTTATTAATAATAATTAATGTAATATTAATAGCAACATTCTGATTATGCTGAAATGGAAAAAACCTATACCTCCCTCATGGACTGATACATGGCTGATAGAAATAAACCAATTGAACAAGACTTACTAGTCTCAAATCTTAAAATATTTAATACAATTAAAAAAAATGGGAATTATGGGACTAGAGATAGTGAGATATTACAAATAAGAAATGTGGTTTGTCTCTCTAACCCCCCCTCCTCAAATTCTAAATCTCCTACAAATGTAATAACACTGTTTTCATTTTTACTGATGTTTGAATGAAAGTAATGTCTTAAATGTTTTATAAAAAGCGATTTATGCAGAGTTAAAATATAATGCATGTACTGTTTTAAATTGAAAAGATTAATAAAAAGGATTAAAAAAAAAATCATTCAGACTGGTATTATTAAACTAGGGAATTGCCCGTTAAAAATGACTGCAATAAAATGTTAAGCCTAGCAATGCTGTTTGCCACACCTCTAACTTGCAAGCCTCTCCCCCCTTCTACTTTAAGGGCCTCGCAATGAGCGCCTTCGGCGCTTATCATGAGCCCCGCAATGACTGGCTTTGCCGCTCATTGCAGGCCGCGGCCAACTGAATACATTTATGCTTCGCAATGAGCACCTTTGGTGCTCATCGCGAGCCACTCATTGCAGGCGTCATCCAAACCGCAATTGTCGGGCCTCGCAATGAGTGCCTTCGGTGTTTCCCCCTCTCCCCCTCCCGCTGTCTCTTTGCCCCCTCTCCCTGTCCTGTGGGTTTTTTCCCTAATGTCCCTTCTCTGTGTCTCTTTTCCCCCCTCTCTCACCCCTGTGTCTCTTCCCCCCCACACCACTCCCTCCCCTGTGTCTCTTTCCACCCTCTCCCCCCTCTCCCTCCCCTGTGTCTTTCTCCTTCCTCTCCCTCCTCTGTGCTCTTCAGGTCTAAAACCATTTGCAGACTTGGGAAATTGATCAATTTCCACAAGCCCAAAATGGTCTTCTGATTTGCGGCCTTCAAAAAAATTATGTCTTTACGTACGCCATTTTTTTTTTTAGCTTAGCCGTTTTCAGACCTCCCAAAAATTTGCTTTCTACCTCCCTTACAGGCTCCCTGCCTCTCCCCCTGTGCTGTGTGTGAGGTTGTAAGTTCATTTTGTAATCAATTGGCGTCTATTGGGGGGCCTCCGAGCGGCTTCCGAGTTGCGGGCTTGAAAAAATTGGCAGCTGTTTAAACCAGTAATCTTTTCAAAGTCTTGTGGGCCTCGCGAGGAGCTGTATGCTGTGGCCCACTGGAGAAGGAACCCACATGGCAACCCACTCCAGTATATCTGCTATGTGTACCATATGGATCAGCATGGTGTGTTACTGTCCATGAGGTCACAGATAGTCGGACGCAACGGAACGACGCAAGCACGCTTTAGAGGTACAAGTTAATCTAATCTAATCTGTGTATTGTAACATTCATTGTGTCGTTGTGTAAAACACATTTAGGAGGTGGTTTGTAAAATAGGCTGTGTCGGGTTGAGGTGTATAAGAATGCGCTCTTATATTAGTCATCAGCTCTGTTATCATGCCGCCTCCTCCGTGTGTCATCCGTTATAATCAAAAATTAATATTAATTACAATAAATGTCTTGTGCCTTAATCTGGTAATAGCTAGTCAGTGGGATCACATACTATTATTTATGTTCACTAAAATACATACAAATTTCACAGGCTGAAAAATAGATAATTTAATATCCTTTGAAAACTCTTAATGTAGATGTATATGTTATATGAAATATTCCCTAGTGTGTTTTGCTTCTCTCCGTCTCCAATATGTGTCCATATTAAACTCGGTGGCTCTTTAAGTGGTTTATTCCTTTGTAAAGGACACCTTCCAGATAATATAATAGAACTCGTAAAAAAATGTATTACTCAGAGAATTAAATGTTTTTTATTGCATTGTTTTATTTTTAATTTTTTTCACATTCCAAAATGTTTTACACATTCTGTGGTAAACCATTCCCTGAATTGATTGCGCTATACGCACCTTGTAAAATTTTACTGAATGTAGAAAATGTGTTTCTCAGGTTATTTATAGAAACTTCAAGGTGAACCTTGGTTCTTAAGTCTGTGCACAGTTACTGAAAAAAAAATACCTCCTTCAACAGACAATTTTAAAACTACTTGTGCAGGGCTTAACCCAAAAGAGGTTACATCTACTTGCTTGGCAGGCTGGACTCCAGGGTGTCGCAAATTAATTTGAAGTGCAAGTACTTTTGTGCTGGTCAGTCTGCCATGCGGTATTGGGGGACTGATCAGTACTTGTTGATGTAAAATGGACTGATGATGGCGTACCCCTATCCCACTAAAATATTTTTTTTTCCAGATTTGTATACATTTATTTTCCATGATCTTAGGTGGGGTCCATCAGAGGGCTGGTGGGTACACTTGATTCCCTGCCCTGCTCGACACTTCATCTTTGCCAGGCAGGGACTCCCCAGTGACATAAGTGGGAGAGGAGGGATGGAGAGATACGTGGAAGAAGAGGGTCTGAGAGAGATATGAGGACAGAAGGTGGTTGTTCGGAGATATGGGCAGAGTAGAGGGTTGGGCAGTGAGGGTAGAAGTTGGAGAGATGGAGGGTGGGAGTGAAAGGGTGAAGGGGGAAAGCGGCTGTTGTCAAATATAAGGGTAGAGAAGATTGTGGAAAGAGGGGAAAATGCAGGACGGAGGGGCTTGGAGGAAAGAGGGGAGACAGTGAGAGTGAGGGGTTGTATGTAGAATTGGGACGAGAGGGGACGATAGCGGGTGAAAGATGGTATTGGCGAAAAAAGGACAGATAAACGGTTAGTGAGGGGTGGGAAAGAGAAGGGGAGAGATGGGTTGGGTAGAAGGGGGAGATTGAGGATTTAGAGGTCATGGAGTAGAGAGAGGGTAGATGGGAAGATTGGGGAAAGTCATAGGGGATGAAGAAAGAAGAACTAAAGAAGGGTTGTGAGAGATGCTGGGAAGTTATTTGTGTTGCTTGCAAATTTAAACTTCTTACACCATAATTTTTTGAAAAAATTCAAAAAATGTTGACTTTTAGTAAAAAAATGTGCATGGACGTGTTTAGAGAAAGAACCTTGTTAGGTATTTTAGTATTCTCTAGGATCTGTACTTTGAGACAATATATACACTTATAGGATTATGTTGATGTACAGGTATAGACTAACCTTTTTAGGCACAGGGTGTGTACATGCTTATCAATGCAAGAAAAGCCTTCTATGCTGTTGTCATTTAATGACATGAAATAAATGTAATGTTACCCAAATGTATTTGAAGTGTACTCAGAAGATTCAGGACTTTGCTGATTTTAATATTTAGTATGTCTAACCCTTTCCGTGCAAGGGGTTTGGGGTATTTTCTTGACACAGGAGGGTAGAATTTCAGTCATTTAAGAAGTTACTGGCTAAGAAAATTGGTATTTGGAAAATAAACTCTATAAACCTTTTACAAAATACAATTGAAATCGTTACTTCCAGCAGATGTGCTTCTCTCCACCCTTATTATGTCTCCAGGAGGTAAAAAAAAAAAAAGATCTGCCCAGAAGCTGTCCTACATTTTTTTCTGACCTGCTATCTGTAATTACTTGATTGGGTTATAAAAAATATATAAACTTTCAATAGCCAATTTAAAGGCAAGTGATTAACTTTAAAGGTATGTGCAATGGAGTAATATAACAAACCACTAGGGGGCAATATACTCAACCAGTATTAGCCTCAAACAGTATTAGTAGTAGCCTAGATCCACTAAGCATTGAATTGCCATAAATGAGATTAGAAGGGACAATATATTGTGACAAGTTACCATTCTCCTCTGGGTTTATGCCCATGTTTCAGGCACTTTGATGGAGGATACAATACAAGGAGCTGTATATACTATTCCAAGTTTTACTAAAAATGTATCCAGTGTACAAACATATCAAACAAAACAAATCAATATAAATAATAGGCCTAGCATCCACTGAAGCACTACCCTAACCAATAAACAGCGTACTCACTAACCAGCTCTCATTCAGCTAAACCTGGGTGGAGCAAAACAAACAGTCCAATAGTTTGAAGAAACATACACACCAGTGAAATACATGTTTCCAGGTGTCCACTCTGCTGCAGGAAGTCATAAGTTGCAGGCTCCTGTCTCACTGTGGGTATTCTACTCCACGTCAGACAAACTGCAAACAATAAGTCCATAAGCTGCCCCATCCATACTCCAGAAGCTGTTTGAAATAAGGCCTGTCCAGGTGCAGACAATTAACTGAGCAGGAAGTTTACCTCCTTCAGTACTCCTGAGGGAACTGAGCTTTGTATAACTGTCACAATATATCTATCTATAGAGAGAGAGAGAGAGTTGCAGTATATAGTGATACCTTTTTTATTGGACAAGCATATCACATACATTGTTCTCAGCAGCACGGGCATGCCAACATTTTTTAGTAACCCAACGTTAAAACTGTGGGCTCGCAAAGCGCGAGGTCCGAAGTTGCGGCCTGGCAAGGAGCTCTGACGGCACTCCTTGCGCTGGTGGAGATGAGCGCCGTAAGCGCTCATCCCTACGACCCTGTACACATTAAGTATCATACCTACAACCTGCGGGACTACAGAAAACTCAAATACGCAATTCACAGTGCGAGAACCATAGCACTTTGAAAAAATCGCAAATAAAAAATTAAGCCCAACCCGCAGGACTAGAGAACAGAAAACTCAAATACACAATTCATAGTGCGAGACCCGTAGCACTTTGAAAACATTACCTGAAAAAATGACGGCACGTAACACTTTGAAAAGGAAACCGCCACTTAGAGAAAGTAAAATACTACCCGCAAAAAGTACGAACTTAACAGCCGAACCGCGCATATCCAAAAATACAACAAATACAAAAAACATCACACACAGCACGGGGGGACAGCCAGGACGTCTGGGAGTGAGGTTGCACGCAAATTAAAGTCAAATTTGCAGAGTTCGCCACTCGAAAATCGCCTAAGTGAGAGTACAAATGGCTGCCGAAAAAAAAATGAAAACAAGGCTACACGAACCCTAAACACGCAAAACACCGCTAAGCACATACGACTTTTATCCAGGAACGTACGGGTACAAAATACACTATTAGGAAGGACGGAACATGCTCGACACCAGCGTTTAGGAAGGACGGAAAATGCTCGACACACTCGCCGCCATTTTACAACACGAACTTGAAACTAATAACATTACCAATCTGAAATACCGCATTACACAACTAAACAAACGGTTTAGCCTCATGCACGCAGCCTATTTACACTGCACACTAGCCACATTGCTGACACTTTCTCCTCAGATCAGCAACAGTCCAAATGTACATTGAATGCTGCAGGAAAAACAACAGCGATTGTTAGCTCTTCAGCATATTCATTCCTGGATATATTCATTACAAATAGGTAAAGTATATTAATTTATTATTTCATTAATTCATTATTATAAAAAAAGATATTTATATAAAAAAAAACAGAGCAGAAGAGAGACTTCCTTTGACAAAGGCGCTCAGCGCGGATCTCACAATTAACACCCAGGGTGCTCAGAGGAGCAAAATTACACGAGGGGAGAGGCTTGCAATAAGGGGCAAAGGCGCTCAGGGCGGGGCTCGTAATGAGTGCCGAAGGTGCTCAGGCGACCAAAAGTACATCAGGGGAGAGGGTCTGAATGAGCGCCGAAGGTACTCAGAGGACTAAAAACCTTACTTTGTGTGGCAAACCTGCCTTACAATTTTTATTGCCGTAAATTTTTTGATGGGCAAATCGCTAGTTCATAATAATAATGTGAGAATATGCTAGTAGATTTCATATAAATACATATAATTGCAATTGGCTGCTATTAAACATTTTGCGTCAGGCAATTGAGCTGGAAAGTTGGGTATTTAAGTACAATTATTTATACAGGATCTTCCTCTCTCTACATTAGCTACAATACTTGGTGTGAGGTTATTTATACCAAGAGTAGCTGGGTGAGCAAATTTGTAAAGTGGAAAATCATTGACCTCCTGGGAAATCAGATTTACAAAGGGTTAAATTTCCATGCAGGCATTATGCCAGGGCAAGGAGCAGTTGTATTGCAATTTAACCAATACATTAGTGCTGCACTGTGCTGAGTCGGGTCGACTGGCTGACCCTGTTAAAGGACCTCTGTACAATGTAAAACATATATATGTTTGACTGGAGGTATCCATAATGAGAGGGTGTTTACATTTCCTGAGAGCAGTTTTTGCAACTATTAATGCAAACTTCCTTCTTCTGGGCCTGTGAGGAGGAAGGGGTGGGGTGTCAATTTTCAGCTGTGTCAAATTATCTAACACAAGTCTCCAGTCCTATCACCATTTCCTGTCCACTCCTGCAGTGTAATACTATGAAAGATAGGTAGTAGGGGAATGAGCGGACTGTCAGTGCCTGCAGTTTATACCTGTTCTCTGGCCGTAAGAATCTGGAGCAAGAGACAGTATGTAATAAATAATACTATAATCTTTCTCTAAAAAGATTGTACCAGGCATATCATGGTAAGACATAGCAAGGGTAAATATCAACAGTCCTGAAATCACAGCTGTAGATCAATATAGTATAACTGTCAATGACATCTCTTATTGGGTGGCACAACATTCAAAATGGCATATTAAAGTGTTGATACAGTACCAGAAACTGGATTCCATGAATTGTCTCAATACCAAAAGGAATATTCCAGCAAACATTATTATTAAATGTAGTATGTGGAAAGTTAGTATGTTGACTATTCAGTGGTGTGGTCATGGGCATTTAAAGGTATATGGGAGTTTCAAGGATTTTGAATGTATCTTAAAATCAGCACTGTATGCAAACATTTTTTTTGCATAAGAAAAACAAAATAAACATTTATAAACTAAAGTTTGCAGCATTTCTTCAATTTTCTGGCAGTTGATTTTGAGAAGGAACGCTCCAGAAAATCCAAGCTGAGTTAGCATAAAATTCATAGTTTGTTGTGGCCAATCAGTGGCAGATACAACATTGTAAAAAAAAAAGGGGATTCAGTCTCTTCAGCAAAACATCATGGTATTTGTAGTCTTCTGTTCCCACCACACATCTCTCTATCCTCCCTGGAATAAAGCAGCTCAGGCAGTTCTGCACTGGATCTCTGCACTGTGCTGCTACTGACTGCAAGGTTAGTATAGGGTTTATAAACATACTTGAATGCAGTGATTCTATTGGTACGTAGCAGGTACCTATGTAGGCAGCTCTGAGGGTGTGGAAACTATTTTGTTTTATAAAATAAATATATATGTGTATAGAATGACTCAATGTAATGTGTATTTTTTAAATAAGCCATATGTGTTGGTTTAGAAAAAAATAAAAACAGCGATACCACAATATACATTTAACAGAGTTTATATTAACGCATTAATATTCCATAAAACTTCTCAAATATTTTAACATTTTTCATTGCAATCCATGTGGCTGTGTCCACGTGGCTCCGCTCAGCATCCAAAGTGAGAATATTAGCATTGTTCTTAGATAAATGTCTACTGCACATAATCCGAAATGAGTAATAATTGTACTTGTTTGGGAGTTTTCAGTAACTTTCCTATTTCTTTCCTGTTCGGTCATTTCCTTCTTTTTCATACAGTACACAGATAATAACCTGCTAGTATTTACTCACAACTACCACTCATTGGTATGAGGAAATGGGGTTTGCCAAGCAAAGTGCGTGTGGCAACTGTTTATCTAGAGATTAGTGCTATCAGTGTGTGGTACTAAGCATTACAATGTCATTGAGGATGGATAAAACATGATTTATATTCTCGTGTTCTTATGGCATGGCAAGTATTTCTGGCTAGGCAGGAAAAAATATAAAGAAGTCCTAATTACATGTTTTTAAGAGAGCACAATCTGTTGTTTTTGTGAAAATGGGGATTTCTAATTGGTTTTCTATAAATCTTAACTTTTATTTCAACATGCACAGATGAATGTTATTTTTCTTCTTTTGTTCCTGGGCAATAATACCCCCCCACCCCTGGATCGTCACATAACCCTTGTACATGGCTACAGACAGGGCCGGATTAAGACCTTTAAATGCCCTAAGCGCTTAAAAGATTTTGGTGCTTCCATGTATATCTAATTCAAAATATAAACAATATTAAGATGTTACAATGTATATTATAAACCTCTGTTTATTACTATTTTATTATTAAGTTCATATATATATATATATATATATATATATATATATATATATATATATATATATATAATTTATTGTTAAGCATGGCTCAGCTGCAACATTTGCAGTCATTGCACCATATGATCCATGGTAAATCTGGTAATGATGCCCGAAGCATGTGCTTATTTTGCTTAATGGTTAATCCAGCCCTGGCTACTGTATATGTTGGCGTGTTATAAATAAGTATAATTATAATGATAGTAATAACAGTGGACTGCATTTCAGCCACATCACAAAGTGTTGCTGGTAATTCTCCGGCCTCAACTGTATTTTCCAAAGCATCCCAACTGTCAGTTTCCCCTTCAGATTATTCTGATTTAATAGACTTACTTGTTAGTGCTGCTGCTATCTATCACCCTCTGGAGTTACCTCCCAATTCCTTGACCACTATCCACAATCCTAGAAAGAGCTTTTACTTTTTCACACTACTTCCTCCACCTCTCTACCTGAAATAACTCTACCCCTACTTTTCAAGTTTGGTGACCTGCAGCTCTATTAAATTCCCCTAACGGGTAAAATCGTAGCCCGTAATGTAGCCCATAAGAATTACAGATATTAAATTGCCCGTAAAGCAAGCCGCTGCCTATCGGCGGGTTTGGAGAGAAAAAAGCCTACAGAACGTGGAACTTCGCAAATCCTTTGTTTTGTCAAGCCCGTAACCGATATGTTTTCAATCATGCTATTAAATTGCAAGAAACCCTGTACGTACGTTCAACCCCGTAACATGCAGATGGAGCCAAGAAGCCAACGAATACTAGAGAGGACTCGCAAGGGGGGTAAAGTCCAATCTGTAGCACTGTAAATGCCAATGTACACACACTACTGTACATATAATAACAGGGAAAGTGATGTTAAGTCTTAGAATTAATCAACATTCTCAAGCTCGCAAATCTGCAATATAAAATACTTTATCTCATGTTTAATTTCTGTGTTATATCGATCCCGGCAATCAATGTGTTAATACATATAATGGAACTCGCATTTAAAAGAATATCATATTTACGGCTTTATCAATTATCGTAATTGAAACCCTTAAGACTTTGAAATCCCACCTTCATTTTTCAGTGGCATAATTATGACCATCTCTGTTGCCATTGGCTCCATCTAAACCCGTAATTACAGGTTTGACTAATTGATCACATTTACAGCCACGCATTTAACGGTCGACAAATGGTTTACGGGTTTGCGTCTCAAGCCTGTAACCCACGGCCTGTTCTAATTTAATAAGCCCACAGCCGTTGCGGGTCTCACGTTACACTTATGGGCTTCAAATTTAATAGGACTGTTGGTGTCACTCCTGGCCTCTTCACCCCCCACTCACACTAAATCTTACTGTCTCCACCTCTGTATCCAAAACTTCTTCACCCGAGACACTACGAAGATATTAATCCACATTCTCATCATGCCCTTTCTTGACAATTGACAACTCCATCGTATCTGGCCTTTCACTTACCCATCTATCCCCACTCCAGTCTTTCCTGAACACTTCTGCCAGACTTATCCACCTCACTTATCATTTCTTCACCATTTCTTAAAACATAACATTCAACATCCTAAACCATACTTACAAAGCCCTCAAAAACACTATAAGTCCAGATACACGCCAAGCCGCCCATAATCTGTATCCTACATCATAACCTCCTTCCACGCTCTCCTACCCAACTTCTGTAGAGACCCCTCATTCTTTGCAATTATCTTCCAGGATGTATTAGACTCTCTCATAGTCTTCAAATATTCCAACTTTCTCTGATAACCCACCCGTTCATAGAAGCAATCCACTTACATCATTAAACTCAGTCATGTCACTGGCATTCTAAGATATACCTCTGTATTCCTGCATATTGGTTGCCAAAGGCAGTTATACATTCAAAGGACTATATTGTGCTCCAGAAATACACAGTAAAACATCATCAAATGCATAAAATTAATTCCATGGTCATTTAATCTTGAAATCATGCTCTTTTAGGAAGTAAGAAATTATTATTATTATTATTATTATTATCCTTTATTTGTAATGCGCCAACATATTCCATAGCGCTATTCAGGGGTTAGGTACAAGGCATTAAAACAGTTATAACACATTGCTAATGGATCAGAGTCTTTGAGCACCTTTGGAAAGTAATCTGATTCGGTTTGTTTAATTCTTCATAAAATAATGTTGCTTCCTCTTTGGCTATTGTATTCCTTGTACATATTGAAATGTGTGATATGGGTTACAATTACAAACAAATTTTATTAAAGGGACTCTGAACTCATGGATGCTATCTGCACCATCACGTAAAGCAACCAAAATTAGAGTCGCTTAATTCAGCACAGTTTGGACCACATCACAGTAAACATCTCCTAAAAGCAGATTGAAATACTTTTTGAGTTTTTGAAATACATGCATTTTCACAGAGAAATCAAATCTGTGTTTGCATGAGTCACTGACTGCGCCCAGCCAGACTGCAGACACAGCTCTATGTAGTGAGCAAAAGAAAATAAGAGGTCAACCCTTATCCAATCCATCTGTGCAGGCATGGAATGCTGGAATCACCTAAACAGGTTAGTTGTGGGTTAACTGGTCAGTGCATTGCTGAGATCATGGAAACATTGCTATCAATCACTGCCTTCACCGCATAGCATTTTGCCCATTATCAAGTGTAAAACTGAGAAAAGAAAGTGTAAAAACACACAGGTTTTAATGTATTAGCTTTTATATGCAATTACTATGCATTGGAAGCCATTGTTGTGCTTTCTACTTATCCCAGCCCACAGATGGGAGGATACTTAGGATGCAGAGGAGGCTTCTACTGGCAACAATGGGAATGGGGCAGCAAAAATGCCAGTGTTTTCAATACAACTAATGAAAAAGCAGATTCATTTAAAAGGACACACCCCCTGGAGAAATGCAGCTGAAAGAAACAGCTCAGCAAAGGGAAAGGCACTCCACAATAAAGAATAAATTAATGTAAACACTGTATTTATTTAGTTATTTACTTTCTAAAAATATTTTAGTTAGACTGTATAGAAACAACAGTGGTCCCATAATCCTCTTGTGTATGACTTGTTGCCGCCATTATTGATCTTTGGAAGTTAACAAGTGGTTATTTAATTGTTTTGTGTGAAAGTAGTAACTGATCTGTTGTAATTACAGTTACTGGGGTTCCCTGGGGGTCCAGTGGTTAGGATTTGGTGCTTTCACCACTGCGACCTGGGTTCAATTCCAGTCAGGGAACCAAGAAACCACCCTGAAGCCAAGCAGGGTTGGGACTGGTCAGTCCTGGGATGGGATACTGGAGTTGGTTGCCAGTTCCTTCTCCATTGTACCAAGATATGTCTGACCTCTCTGCTACGATCCTGCTCATCTTAGGTGACCCTGCATGATACAGCTCACAGCTTAATTGAAGTACTTAAGCCAATCCCCCCGAAAAGATAGAGATCCCCACAAGGGGAAATTCATAAATAAGTATATTATATGCCTAATGAAATTCCTTAATTTATTGTTCTTGTTATTCATAGAAACAACAGCTTAGAATTTGTGAAAAATAAACATTTAGGGGGTATTTCTATATGTTCTTTTTAAGAGCGAGATTTTTCTAAACCATAATTTAAACCTATTTTATTTGTAATTTTGTCCCTGTTGTGTACTGTTCAGGATTTTGCAATAATGTATATTTCATGTGAAAACAGGAACTGTGCTCTTGTGTATTTTACCACGTCAGCGTTCTTATTAATTCCTGCCTTTTCCAGCATCGCACAATGTGTGCAATATTACTGTGAAAAGTATCTGGCAATATACACTTGAAGACGTCTTGTCTTGTACTATTACCTGGATTCTTTATTATAGTCTAGATTATGGGGGCTGTATGTTTTAGAATTTAAATTAAAAATATCAAATGTGCTTAAAAACTCTGATTAAAGCAGAAAAAAAATCATCATGGTTGATTTTAATTACAGAATAACAATTTCTCTGCTGGTCCCAGGAGGCCTCCATGATACTTTGGTGAATGTTGCATGTTTGAGAGATGCATTATCATCTCGGCTGTTGATGTTTGTTCGTTCAGGCATACCCTACTCTCGTTTTATCCTATGGACCACAGCATGCAAGGTACATCTACCAGTCATTGCCTCTCTGAGCTGCATCAAGTTCATTGCTTCAGTGACCTCATCTATCCATCTCCGTGCCTATAATCTTTCCCAGCATCAGTCTTTTCTCTAGGGAATCCTGCAGTCTCATGATGTGGCCAAAATATTTGAGCTTCAGCCTCATGATCAAACCTTCCAGTGACCAGTTTGTCTTTATTTCCTTTAGCACTGATTTATTTGATCTTCTTGCAGTCCAAGAATCTCTATGCAGTTTTTGCCAACTCAACAATCTAAAGGCATCAATTCTCCAGCGCTTAGCCTTCTTTATGGTCCAGCTCTCACATCTGTTACTACTGGGAATACCATAGTTCGAACTATGCAGAGTGTAATATCTTTAATTTTTACTAATTTTGCCATAGCTTTCCTTCTCAGGAGCAGGACTTGCCATTTACTTTGTCACTAGCTGCTTCTGCACATATGTGTGGAAAGGGTTTGAAAGTCAAATAATGAAAGCAGACAGCACACTCTTTATCTCCTTAACTCTCTTGCATTTTTTGGAGGGTAGGAATGTCCCTCAGGCTCCAAGCTATCAGGAATTACTGAAGCCAGACTATTTTGAACTTTTCTATACACTTAAAAAAAAAAAAAGAAAATCCTAATTTTTTGAAGTAATTTTATACTCATGGCCTACACTGCCACGTAGCTATTACATTCCCCCAGTGGCTCTGCAGGATATTTTACCTAAACTGCTATTATATGTGTCTCATAAGAGTTACTAAAAATCTTAAGTGTCACTTTACTGAAATTAAATTATGCACATTTATAAAACATTGAAGCAATGAACACAAGCTTGATGGAGCTGACAGATGTGTCTGGCATGCTACGGTCATAAGGTCACAGAGTCAGACGCGACTAAACGACTAAATAACAATAATTAAACATTTTTAGTACCAGTGAGGCAGGCAGTGCTGGTAATGTTTAAAAGTAGAATAAATAGAACATCGTAAATACACAGTAGTAGTATTTTAATATTGGTAACCATACTACTATTCTCCCCTTCCGGTTCGCTACCATGACATGGTAAAGGGGCTTGTGTACCGCAGTTAAACTGTAGGGTCATCCAAGATGGGCTGGTTATAGCAGAGGGGTCAGACAAATTGTAGTCCACTAGAGAAGGGACTGGCAGCCCCCCAAAGGCCATATGTAGTACAGTGGCTCTCCAGTGTTCAGTACTGTAGAATATAACTGTTTTGAACATATTGTGTGGTCTCCAAGCTTGTAAATATATAAGAAACTTCATTGGCGTCCTAGTTTCATCCCTTGATTGAGTGTTGGTTATAGAAAAGGCACTGAGAAGGGGGTTTCCCAAAACAGTACCTTTCTTAATACTCCAAAATAGCCACAAGAACTACCCAGAACTTTTTTCCAGTGTTCCAAAAAAGTGTCTAAAAAGTGTTCATATTGCGGAAATCCTGGTCAAAGAAAGTGGATCCACAGGGTACCGCATAACAGTTTGGGGAAACTCCTGTCTAGTACATTGAACAGTTTTGGGTATTGTGTGTGAGCTAAACCATACACGGAACGCAAAAAACATATACTAACATTCACACATGACATTGTAACATCATATACATATACAATGTGATTAATTACATATTATTGTAGCCTTAATTGTCTTGAAATGTGTGAGATAGTTGTTTATGAATTAGCCAGACAAACTGGCAAATATTCACTTAAAGAACCACTGAAGTGTGAAATTGATAAAAAGCAGAATGTTTTTATAAAGTTTAAAAAAATACAATCTTTAACTTTTATCTATTTTCTTACATTTTGCTTCATTGGCAGCAGACATTTGCTTTTGTTCCTAGAGGAATTCTAAACCTTGCCAGACTAGTAGCCCTATTAAATTCCCCCAACGTGAAAACCCGGAGCCCATAACGGAGCCCACTAGACTTGCAGCCATTAAATTGGCCTCATAAAGCTACCGGCAAATGATCTGCGGGATTCATGCAGAAAAACCCTACAGGATGTTAAAATCGTAACTCTGTTGCCGCAAAGCCTTTGATCTGTCTAGATGTTACATTCGCAAATCGCTATTGAACTGCTACAAATCCACTAGGAGGTTAAAGTCCTATTCGTTGTGCTGTAAATGCAAATATAAACCCACTACTGTAGTTTCAATGAAAAGGGAAAGTGATGTCAGGTATCAAAATTAATAGCACAACATTCTCAAGCTCGCAAATCTGCAATATAAAATAATTTTTTTCATGTTTCATTTCTGTGTTTATCGATCCCGGCAATCAGTGTGTTAATACATATAACGGAACTCACATGGACTAGAATATCATATTTACTGATTTATTAATATTACATTATTTCTGGAAGGCGGGTCCGATCAGAACTCGTACTTAAAACCTGTAAGGGATTGAAATCTAACCTCCATTTTTCAGTGACGTAGTTATGACTATCTCATTTGCCATTGTCTCAGTCTAAACCTGTAACTACCCTCTCAAGTAGTATTTTGTAACTCATTGGTTACTTTGAGACAGTGCAACTCCTGTAGTTAGAAGTACACTGTCTTCATGAGCTGCAGAGGGGAAAGACCATTTAGGAATTATTTGTAAGATTTTAGACAAAGAAACTAAATAGATAGCTAGTTATAGTGTCCCTTTAATCTATTGTGATCCTTTAATGTGTACATTTATCAATTATTTGCCACTGCTCACTTTCATGAAGAGGTGCGAATGGCCTAAGCTGATGCCACAACAAAACAGTAAGTTACCATTAGTATATGAATCAAGTAAATTAATTTATAAAGTACAATAATCCATGCCAAGGAAATTACATTAATCTAATTATTTACCATTTTTCATGACTGATTTTTGGGACCAGGATGGGACTCCCCTAAACCCCACAAGTAAGGGCCCTTTATAGCCAAAAGCCAAACTGTTACAGCCCCTGAAGTTCTGGACTCTGATATTGGGATTCTAGCACATCTGATTGCGAACATCAAAAGGCTATGAAAAATGGACTTTCAATGCTATTTTAAAAGTAACTAATGTGAATATCTTGTTGCTTATTTCATTTGTTCATTTTTTTCTATCACTGTTGTGTGAAATATGTTGGATGTTTTCCTCCTCTGGTTAGGGGAAGTAAGTGAGTGAACGTTTAACTCCCATAGCATTTCTCGTGACAGAAGCCACTATATTTGCTCCAGGTCTAATGGTACCGGAAAGACCATTAGGCCATGTGCCTCTGCCCCAGGAATAGAAATGCCCTCCACCTCTCCTTGCAAACCTCCCATGTTTCATCAAAGTATAGTCATAAAATGGTATGCTTCATCTAACAGCAAAACCCAGGCCTGGATCTGGGGACATTGAGAATAATATCAGATGGAGAGATTAAAGAAAGAGCTGTAGGATGAACCATAGGGGGTCTGCGAGGGATGGGGCCATGTGAGTTTTTCTGTTTGGTTTTTAAACGTGTCTGAAAGAAGAATAGTTAGTCTCTGTCTGATACACTAATTGAATGGTGTGTGCTTGTACTTGATTATAAGTACAAGGGATTAGGGAGAATGCTTTATTATGTTTTAAAGGCTAATAAGAGCCTGTGACCTATGAGTTCCTGAGAAACGGTCTTGAGGCATGCTAGGTGCTGATAACAACAAAAAATCTCACAATCCAGGGAAGTCCTGTGAACTGAAAGCAGGAGGATTGAGGTGCACGAGAACTCCTTGTCCTTGTGTCATCACACCATTTCTTTTTTCATTCTTTACAGCATTATTTATCAGTGTTCCTTGATTTTACTCTTCATATTTGCTCAACAGATTTGCTCCAGCAAACACCTTTCTGCTCTGGAAAACACCTTATAACTTATCAGAGACAAGGGCTTTAAAAAGGGAATTTCCAGCACAAAGAACTGGCACAATTAGTTATTAAACCACCAATACCTTATAATACATAAAGGTGCAATATAAAACACAGCTTACATGTTTGTTGCATAATTTGGAGTTTTGATGTTGTATTTTGTATTAGCTCAGTCAAATATAGTAACATTGTTTGACTGTATTATTTTACTTTTAAATGACTGCTGTAGTTTAGGAAAAACTTCACGATGGTGAATATATATAACATATATAGTATATAACAACATTAGCAACTGTTTAAGCCACGAGCATAAAACATGTTTTAGACCTCCATTTTTGGCAGGCTGTGCTTGTGTATAGAATGTTATGTTATAACCGCTCCAAATTATCAGGACGTGCTATATCTTGCTAGTGATCAGTGGAGCAGGAGAGAGGACTGGTTTTGTTTTGTCATTGGAGTTTTTAGTATTGGACACCTATCCACTTCCCCTGCACATGCACAGAAGCAGGCAGTAGCCAGGTAAACTACATGTCTGGCTCCTGTAGAGTTGTAAACACCCCTCTTACACACCACCTTTCCAAGAGGGACCAGCAGAAATACAAAACTACATTTTTCCCTGATTTTTAAAAAATAGCTAAATGACTTGTCTCTGCCTAATTATCAGCCACATTAAATTCCAGTGCAACGTGAGACCCACAACGGCTGCGGGTTTGAAATTTGGCCAAGTTTTGGTGCTATTATATTAGGAGGGGCTGTTAGTTACGAGCTGGAGACGCAAACCCGCAACTCATTCGTTGAATGTTGGATTTGCGGCCCTGCGCAGGATCAATTAGTCAAACCTGTAGTTACGGGTTTAGACACAGCCAATGGTAAAATAGATTGTCATCATTACGTCACTGAAAAAGGGGAAGTTAGATTTCAAAGTCCTATGAGCTATAATTACGAATTGCGATCGGACCCACATTCCAGAATAATGCAATTTTAATAAAGCCGTAAATATGATATTCTATCACATGTGAGTTAAAGTATATGTATTAACACACTGATTGCAGGGATCGATATAACACAAATATTAAAATACATGAAATAAAGTATTTTTCTGGGCCAATTTGCGGGCTTAATATTAGTACAGTAGTGTGTTTTTATTTGCAGTTAAAGTGCTACTTTTTGGTCTTTACCCCCCTTTCGAGTCCTCCATTTGCGTGTTATGGTGTTCGCGAGTGACTTTGTTGCAATTTAATAGCATGATTGGAATTGTAGCGGTTACGGGCTTGACAGATCAAAGGATTTACGGCGCAAAGTTCAACACTGCTCATCCCGTAGGCTATTTTCGGCCTTGCTGCGTCTTAACCTGCGGGTTGCTTTAAGAGGCTAATTTGATAGCCTTAAGTCTTGCGAGCTACGTTATAAGCTTCAATTTAACACGTAGAGGGAATTTAGTGGGGCTGTATGTTTTTTGTCACTGTTCATTGAGCATATTTTTTCTTTTGTCACATAATCATCATATTTAGTAGTCCTCTACTACTAAATTGAGATTGCAGTAATACGGAAGATGAGAATGTGACTATAATACTAATTATACTATTATTACTAGTCTAACTGAATATTTGTACTTAGATTATATGAGCGCAGACCTAACAACTGACTTTTAATTTACTTTCTCACGTCAAGTGAAGGCCTAGTGATTAATGTTTTAAAATAAATGCTGTATCTCTGGTCAAGACAGGAGCACCATAGTTTTTAAAGAAGTGCTCTTTCCATGGTTGATTGTGGACATACGGGTTAACAAAAAAGTTATTTATGTTATTAAATTAAAAAAAAAAATTTGAAGTGTCCTTTCTCACGTCAGGTGAAGAGTTTTTTTTATTCATTATTTTTTTCTTTTAAATGTAATCAACTTTTAAAGCTAACATAGTTCAACTGAAAAATTATACATACACAACCAATAATTATTTTAACTATTATAAATGACATACAAGCATGCATGGTATAAGTTACAGTACACATCTTCCAGTTTATAAAATGCTGTTATTTAAATAATTCTAAAAAATATTCTTGTCATGGCTTCCATATCATTCAAGTTGTTTTATTACTTTTAATATATTTACTTACCCCTCTTTCTTTAGTATAAATAGAATTTATAATATCCAATAATTCACTCCAGTTATGGATATTTAGTGTTTTCCATGCGTTAGCCAATTTTTAGTTATATGCCATTGAGTTGTGGACAAAAGTGTTTTAGAAGACACATCAATTACTTTGCGATGATCCAGGCAGAGGTGGAGCCACCGTCGCTGCAACTGGTGCAAGGCACCAGGGCCCCAGGCCTCTGAGGGCCCCCTGCGTACCTCCCGAAGTCTTCTGTGGCCCCCACAGGTCCTTGGTGGCTCCCAAGGCCCTCCTGCGGGTCTTTGGTGCCTCCTTTGGCCCTCCCTTGCCCCCACAGGGGGTAAGTAATAAAACAACTTGAATGATATGGAAGCCATGACAAGAATATTTTTTAGAATTATTTAAATAGCAGCATTTTATAAAGTGGTTCCCACGGCCCTCCCGTGCCCCCATGCTTCCTCAGTGGCTCCCTCAGCCCTCCTGTGGCGACCGTGGGTCCTCGGTGGCCCCCGTGGATCATCCCGGCACTGGGGAGCTAGAGTTCATTGAGCGATCTATGAATGTCAACATGTACTATGACATACTGAAGAAGAGCATGATCCCCTCACTGGGCCTCAGGTCAGTATTCCAACATGATAACGATCCAAACACACCTCCACTGCCTTGCTAAAGAAGCTGAAGGTAAAGGTGATGGACTGACAAAGCATGTCACCAGACCTAAACCCTATTGAGCATCTGTGGGGTATCCTCAAACAGAAGGTGGGGGAGTGCAAGGTCACTAACATCCACCCGCTCCGTGATGTCATTATGGAGGAGTGGAAGAGGACTCCAGTGGCAACCTGTGAAGCTCTGGTGAACTCAATGCTCACGAGGGTTAATGCAGTGCTGCAAAATAATGGTGGCCACACAAAATATTGACACTTTGGGCCCAATTTGGACATTAACACTTTGGGGTGTGCTCACTTTTGTTGCCAATGGTTTAGACATTAACGGCTGTGTGTTCAGTTATTTTGGCTGTACACTTACTACTTTACACCGTAGCAGAGTCTCATTTCTTCAGTATTGTCACATGAAAATATATAATACATATTTACAAAAATATGAGAAATATGAGGGGTGTACTCACTTTTGTGAGACACTGTATGTATATATATATATATATATATATATATATATATATATATATATATATATATATATATATATAGTAAATAAATAGCACATCTGTGTTCACATTTGAATGTCTAAAACAAGTTAAAAAACCTGCTTCCAGCATTCTGGGAAGCTAAGCTGGGACATGCAAATGTTGATATTTTATATATGTACTGTGTGTGTTGATATTGGAGGGTCATCACGAAATGCAAAAAGCAAAAAAATAAATGTGCCCGTCCCCTCCTGGGTGGGGATGGGGGGGATTTTCTTTTTTGCTCTGGGGCCAGCATGCACTAGCTCCACTACTGGATCCAGGGGTAGGGGCTATTACTGCCCCTGCTATAGACAACAGGTCAACTACCCACATGGACTGTTGGGTTCTTGGAAATCTCAGTCAGGGTCTCTCCATCAGGAATCAGCATATTTTAGACATTTCTCGTTTGTTTCCAAGTTGTGTGTTGTGTACAAGGATTTCTTCATCATCGTGATTAGTACAGAGCAGGGGATACAAAGAAAGCAATGGCATAATCTAATTACACCTATTGAATCCACATTAAATCTAAAAGACAAGTGTTTTTATGCTCCTGAGTATAGAGCTGATAATGTGGTTAGTTTCTTACATACTTAAGAAACATGAAGTATTTGTCAGACCACAGAGGTACTTTAGCAGGTCAAACATAATGTAATCCAGCAACCAGTATTTACTTTGCAATATATATATATATATATATATATATATATATATATATATATATATATATATATATATATATATAAATATCCCATGAATAAGTTAATGGCCAGTACAATATACAGCCAATTTTAATGCTCTTTAAAGAGCCATTTAACTCACTGTAAGTGCTCTTCATGGTGTGAAAGAGCACAAGATTGTATGTTTTTTTTTATTACACTAATAACAGATACAAAATTAAAGTTTTAAGTTTGTTTACATAACAAAGTATATCCTGCCTACTGGCTGTTGCATGAGTATTAACAGATAGCCCAGCGCACAGCAGTGAATACAGTGATTGATAGCTGTTTCCCTGCACTCAGGAATGCACTGACCAGTTAATCTATAACTGACCTGTTTGGGTGGATTTGTTAAGGGTACCTTTTTTTCTCCTGCTGACTAGACAGAGCTGTAGCTGACGGCCTGGAAGATTTTACGTTTATTTGATTTCAAAAATTCTAAAAGTTATTTCAACAAGCTTTTAGGAGATCTTTACTGTATTATGGTCCAAATTGTAATGAATTAAGTAGCCCTTTAAGAAGAAATCAACTTGTTAATGTGACAGTCTTTTTAATCGCAAGCCGTAGTATGGAAAGAATCCACTATAATATTTAACAAAAGGTCTGTAACACCTGCACTCTGCTTACTGCGCCAGCGTCAGACGTTGTTGATAAATTAAATAGTGATGAGCTCTTCGCAGAGCAGAGTAATTATGATGCCGGGACGCACACATGAGCATGTCCCAGCCGCCAATGTGCAGAGCGTCAGAGAGAGAAAGACAGGAGAGAGAGATAGGAGAGAGGGAGGCAGACACAGGACATAGAGAGAGGGAGGGAGAAAGCAGAGAGAGAGACAGCAAAGACAGAGAGAGACAGACAGGTGAGAGAGAAAAGACAGGAGAGTGTATGAAAAGACAGGAGAGAGCGAGAGAGAGAAAAGACAGGTGAGAGAGAGAGACAAGACAGAGTGAGAGATGGGAGAGAGAGATGAGACATGAAAGTGAGGAGAGAGAGAGAGAGAGGCAGACACAGGACATAGAGAGAGGGAGGGAGAAAGCAGAGAGAGAGACAGCAAAGACAGAGAGAGACAGACAGGTGAGAGAGAGGGAGAGAGAAAAGACAGGAGAGAGAGATAGGAGAGAGGGAGGCGGACACAGGACATAGAGAGAGGGAGGGAGAAAGCAGAGAGAGAGACAGCAAAGACAGAGAGAGACAGACAGGTGAGAGAGAAAAGACAGGAGAGAGTATGAAAAGACAGGAGAGAGCGAGAGAGAGAAAAGATAGGTAAGAGAGAGAGACAAGACAGAGTGAGAGATGGGAGAGAGAGATGAGACATGAGAGTGAGGAGAGAGAGAGAGAGAGGCAGACACAGGACATAGAGAGAGGGAGGGAGAAAGCAGAGAGAGAGACAGCAAAGACAGAGAGAGACAGACAGGTGAGAGAGAAAAGACAGGAGAGAGTATGAAAAGACAGGAGAGAGCGAGAGAGAGAAAAGACAGGTGAGAGAGAGAGAGACAAGACAGAGTGAGAGATGGGAGAGAGAGATGAGACATGAGAGTGAGGAGAGAGAGAGAGAGGCAGACACAGGACATAGAGGGAGGGAGATCGCAAAAAGAGACAGCGAGAGACAGACAGTCGAAAGAGAGTGAGAGAGAGAGACAAAACAGACGAGTGAGAGATAAGAGAGAGATATAGAGACATGAGAGAGAAACACAGGACAGAGAGAGAGACAAGACAGAGATAACGTGAGAGACTGTACAGAGAGAGACAGACTGCATAGAGAGACAGCACAGACAATTAAAGATAAAAATGATATGATACCGTCATTGATGACGGGCAAGTTACTAGTATTATTATGAATCACAAGTAGTGTCATTACATTTGTTATCTGCCTTTGGTATGTTCCAGTTTCCCCCCTCTATAAACATGAATATAAATCAGTTCTATAAACTTGCTTTCAATTGCAATCCATATCTTTCTGAGAGTGGACTCAATCTGTATATGTTCCTCATTTTTTTAAATAGGGAAGCAGCACCAAATAATAGAACAACACGGAATTCCCCTTTGTTGTGTTTTTTTCTTGTTTAGAAGTCAGTTTGTAGCTCAGGTTATTGCCGCCCGTCACACTGTAATGTTCTCAGGGAGGCCAGGAAGCCTGAGACTGATAAAATAGAGCTTTGCTGACAGCCCCCGGAAAGAGGAAGCTCTAACCTCACCAAAGGAAACAAGTCACTGCCCATCTGTCTCACTTGACCAGTCTCAAGAAGAAGCTTCAATTTAATACTTCAAACTTGTTGCAAGGAAGCAGACGCTCATTTATTTTACCGATCAATCGTTAAGTGTTAAGACTTGTGAGAATTCCCCAGCATGCCATTGGGACTCAACACAATGGTTCTTGCCTAATGGCTACATCTATAAAAAGATCGCAGTCGCTCGCTGTCTCTTTCGAGAGGAGAACAATGTGTCGCTTGAACTTAAGGTTAGTGACATCCAAGACTTGAATGGATTACCATAATACCCAAACCAGTGCAGATGTGACTTGCTGTATATATACTGCTTTTTGTATTTGGAAAAATCTAAATTGTGGTAAGAATGACTATATTTAATATAACATATGTTAATGTTAATATAATATTAATAACACTGTTCTTAATTCCTGCATTTTCCATCATACATTTAAATGACCACTGAGGGGTTATATTTATAGTATGCTCTCACACTATAATAAAAAATATATCATTAGTTTTTTTTGTCTCCAGTTGTGCTTTAATAGCAGTAGGCATGTTGCCTTTGTTTCTTACAATATTAGATACCTGAGAGGAATATTTGGAAATTGTGGATTCAGATAATGTTAAGTTGTATTGCTATTTCACAATCCGTCTGTAGGATAACCTGCCTTGTCCAAAATGGAAATGCCCATAAGACAAACAGAGATGTATAAATATAATATTGTCTCTGAAAATGCCTTTATGCTCATTGATGTGAATGTATTAGTTTGGGAAAAAATGTCACACCTTTTGTGAGGCATGTAACAAACTACAGTGGCCCTTTTAAAGAGCGCAAAAAAAAGTCTATGTATTACAATATATGTAGGGAGAAATAAAGATTTTTCTTATTAAAAAAACATTTAGCATAAAACAGTGTAGGATTTTAATTCTATAAATCTTTTCTCAGTCCCTCCCCTCAGTCTCTAAATGTTATCACTCCTTGTTAATTGCTCCTAATCATTTATGGCGTGCACATGCTCAGATCTTTGGTAGCATACCAACCTGGCCAGCATAATCTGCAGTGTTGAAATGCTTCAGAAGATCTGAGCATGTGCAGCTTCCATTGACTGAAAGCAATTAGCAGGGAGAGATAACATGGAAGTGCAGGGGTAGGTAGGTGAATCTGTACAGACCTTTTTGTGTCCCAATTTAATTTCCAAATATGTGCATAAGCAATGAGTGATCTGAAGAATGGTGAACTCATAATCATAATGCCAGCTTTTGCAAATGATTTGTGTTTTGTTTGATGTAGAGTCGCATTGATAGATTCAGTGTCCCTTTAATTTCGACGCCTCTGGCAGATTAATGAATTGATTGCAAACTCTGCAAGGCTGGAAAGTGATTGTGTGAAATCCAATAGCGCGTGTTGTAGTGTACAGACAGATATAGGCAATATTGATGATAATTTGTAATCCCGTCATGTAAAATATGACCTTGAACAAGTCTGTGGGCATCATATGCAGTGAGATTTAGAGCATGAAATTAGCATGGGAGAGGTTCTGCTTAAATGATGTATTATAATGCATTGTAAATTAGATAGGAATAATATCACTGAAGTATTTTCCCATTTTGAACCCAACAATTCATTAATTTCTTTATCATTTAGTTTACTTGTGGTTAGGACAACCACACCCAGTCATATGGAATAATCCTTGCAAAAGAGGAAAAAGACTTAGATTAAATAAATTACTTATCACTTTAAATAAAATGTCCGATTAAAAAAAGATATCACTGTTATACTTGGATTATTCATTTGGTTATTGGATTATCCAATCCTCCGAACTGTCACTGCTGCAAATACTAATCCAGGGCTACAACTCCCAGAATCCCCTGCAAAGAGAAAATTGGTAAAAAAGATCATTTGGGATTCTATACAGAATCTAAAAAAAACTTGGAGATTAGCATACACAACAGGGGATTAAAGTATGGTATGACTTTAGTCTATAAGTAATAAAAAGTACTTTCTCGGTTAAATGTTTTTTTTTAATTCCATCTGTGTGAAATTAACATTGGCATTTGCAATTTTTATCTGTCAAACTTTCTGAGCCACTAACCAAGTCTCTTTGCTTTTACTCTTCGGTGTCTGAGCATGTCTACTCTTTTCATTTGCAAGTGGCCTTACTCTTGATATAGAATCCAGTCCAGTGATAATAAATGTATGTCTCCTCCCTCCAATAAAATAAATACTGTTAGTTCTTTCACCATCTATTAATAGACATTCTATACTCCCACTCTTCTATACTCCCACTCTTCTATACTCCCACTCTTTTATACTCCCACTCTTCTATACTCCCACTCTCCTATATGCTCACACTCCATATAGTTGACTTGTTATCACTGCCCACCTGAGCTATATTTGGCAGGGTCATGCAAACCACCCACATCGCTCACAGGTTTGTTCAGAGAATGAGTAGGAATAATCTATTTTCATGTCATTTCCCATGAAACGGCCTGCAGCATGAACTAGTACCATCTGCTCTTTGTGTGGGGGTTTGTTTATAGACATCTATCTCTACAACTAAAACCCTGGTGCCTTTTAAAGAGGAACTTAATACTGATACCATTTTATTTAAGACTTGAAACACAATTCTTTTTTTTTTTATGCATGCTTTAAACAATATTAAAATTGATGTATGATGGTAGATTTCATTGGCAGACGAGAATGACTCCTTCATCTTTATTACGGCTCACTGGCTGAAAGTGGCAAGCCCCCAGATCAGTTAAAGGTATATTTAAGTTTCATTGATTATGAATGCATCTGGTAGAGGAGAATCAGTAGTGTATGCAAACATTTTTTTAATGAAAAATACAATAAAAAAAACATTATTAAACATGGTGTGTGTGTATATATATATATATATATATATATATATATATATATATATATATATATATATATATGGATTGAAGAGCAAGGCATTTGTGGGCACATTTGCATGTCCCAGCTCAGCTTCCCAGAAATATCCTTAAGTATATTAGTCTGGCCTCACTCAAAAGAGTGACCCAGCCCCGAAATACCAGAGGTACTCTCAGTGTAATAACTGGTTTTCTTGGAATTCTGAGCTGGAAGCCGTTTTTTTTTTTGTAATTTGCTTAAGACATTCAAATGTGAACACAGATGTACTATTTATTTATTTACTATATATATATATATATATATATATATATATATATATATATATATATATATATATATATATATATATTGTGATTATTATATAAATATATATCTTTATAGGTTAGATCTATGGACATGATAATCTGCTCTGAGAGTACCTCTGGTATTTCGGGGCTGGGTCACTCTTTTGAGTGAGACCAGACTGATATACTTATGGATATTTATCATTATTTTTTATTTTTACGAACTGGCTATGTTCCTTTTTATTATTTTTTTTGCTTATCACCAAAACTGTGAGGGTTAATAAATCAAGTTTCAAGCTCACTAATCTAACACTTTTTCATTTCATCCCATGTCTCTTTATGCCTAATGTCTCTACATGTACAGCAGACCAGTATACACCAGATTACTCATATTGAGAGCAGGAAGCAGACCAGTGACCAGATTCAACCACATTCTCATATACTGTGTTCAGGACACTTGTGACATTTATGATTCATAATGTCCAGTTATGGTCATAGCATTATTTTAAGTTACATTGCTGATCTACAGATACATGCATTGCTGAGATCTCGGACCATATATTTTATTTGCTGGTAATATTTGATCAAAATTGAGAATGGAGCATCTATGAAGTGGGACAATCTATATTTTGAGCACTGTGATATGCAATTAGAGGTTAACAGTGGAACCTCCATATTCGTAGAGAGACGAGCTGATACTAAATCGGACAAATATAGAATTTTCATAAGAATATTGGATTTTTGGACTAATAATGGATTTTTCAGGACGAATATTGGAGCAGTTTTTATTGGTCAAAAAATAGACGTATATAGAATTTGCCGAATATAGAAGTGCCAATGTACTATAATTGCACATTCCACAGTATTCTAAAAAATAAACAGCCGTCCAATATATTTTAACTTCTTTCACTGAATCATCCTGTATGATGATTGGCAAAATTCGGGTCTGTCCTGAATGGGCATTTAACACCTCTGTCTTTCCCTGTTACAAAAAATCTTATTAAAATTCTAGAATTAGAATAAAGGCCACCTTAGATTAGTCTGAATCATTTTAGCGATCAGGTCTACGAAAAAGTGGGGAGTAGTAGCAAATTCAAGATGAGGGAAAAACTAGTGATTTTCCAACTAAAAATATATATTTTTTAATTACAGTGACGGTAAAGGGTATTTATACTAATTAGTACTATCATTTTCACTTTACTGAATGGCTGCAGTTGCATTTTCATGATTGGCATTGTACCGCCTGTAACAAGTTTACCACACACCACTGTCTTCTTGTAAGTTGAGTTAGTGATTGTTTCCTCCCATGACAAGCACCCTTCTTCATTCTGTGTTTTCCCCAGGAAAGCGAAGAGTCAAATTTATTTTTATACACTAGCGACTTGCCCGTCAAAATATTACGGCAATAAGATTGTAAGGGCGGTAAATTTTGTTGGTGTTCAAAGATGCCTTGGCACTCATTGCGAGACTTGCGCTGAGCGCCTTCGGCGCTCATTGCGGGGTTGTTGGTTGTTTGTGTGCTATGAGCATTGTTTTTTTTTGTTAATGCTAATGAAATAATGACTAAAATACTACATTAATATATTTTACCTATTTTGATGTAATATATGCAGGAAGCATTGTGCAGAAGAGCTGGCAATCGGTTTTGATGTTGCTGCAGCATACAATGTGTGTTTGGAGTGCTGTGGAGCTGCTGTGTAAGTAATGTGTGCAGTGTGTAGTGTAAATAGTGTGCGTGAGCGAGCCAAAT
This sequence comes from Discoglossus pictus, assembly GCA_027410445.1. Taxonomy (NCBI): domain Eukaryota; kingdom Metazoa; phylum Chordata; class Amphibia; order Anura; family Alytidae; genus Discoglossus; species Discoglossus pictus. The sequence continues at coordinate 44,695,899 of CM050163.1, forward strand.
CCGTTAGGGTAGCTGTGTACTTCCGCATTGTGTAAGTTAGTGTTGTAAAATGGTGCCTAATGTGTGTTACGCGTGTGTGGCTGACTTGGCGTCCTTGTTCTTTGACCACGTCCGTCTTTTTCTAAAAACCCGTAGGTGTTTGGTGGTGTTTTGCGTCTTTAGAGTCCTGGAGCCTCGTTTTCGGTTTTTTTCGGCTGCCATTTTTTCTCTCGCTTAGGGGATTTTCTGGTGTTTGAGTCAAAATGAGGTGTAACTTCACTTTTCGATGTCCTCGGTGCCTCGCCTTACTGTGGGTAAGCTTTTTATGTGTTTCTTGTGTGTACTTATGATGTTTTTCATGTTTTCATGTGCGCGGGATTCGGGCGGTAAGGTCGTATTTTTGCGATGTTGTAATGTTTTTTTTTTCTAAGTTCCGTGTCTCATATTTTTTTCACGTAAGTCTGTAAATTTTGCGAGGTTCGCAGTTGCTGGCAAGGAGTGCCTTCGGCGCTCCATGCCAGCAACTGAGGCCCTCGCTTTGCGTTAGCAACAACCCGCCTGCTCACAACTATATATGTGACTAGCGACTTGCCCGTCAAAAAATGACGGCAATGTTATTGTAAGTGAGCTAATGTTGTTTGGTGTGTAGATATAATACATTAATAAATGAAAATACTTTACCTATTTGGAAGCATTGTGTTGAAGAGCTGTGAATGTGTTTTGACATTGCTGCAGCATTAGTGTTGTGGAGCTGCTCTCTAAGCGTGGTGAATGTGTGCAGTGTAATACTGTGCGTGCGCGATGCGAAACCGTTCGCGTAGTGCCGTACTTCCGCATTTGCGTTAAATGGCGGTTTATATGTGTGATGCGTCTTTGCGTATTGTCCGTTGTTGGTTTGTAGTGGTTTTCGAGTTTGGTGTGGTGTTTTGCGAGTGTGGTGTGGCGTTTTACGTGTGGAGAGTGCTGTAGCCTCGTTTTCGTTTTGTCCGTCGGCCATTTTTTCTCTCGCTTAGCGATTTTATTAGTGTCTAAAGTGTTTTATTTTTATTTAAATGAAGGTGTAACTTGTTTTTTTGAGGTGCTGGATGGTTCCTCTTGCTGTAGGTAAGCTTTTTATGTGTGTGTTGTGTGTATTTATTGTGTTTTAAATGTTTGTATGTCGGCGTGTTGCGTCCGATGTTTGCGAGGTCGTAATGTGTGGTAACGTGTTTCGTAGGTTGTTTGCGTTCCTCGTAAAATTTAGCGAGTGTCAGGATTTGTGTGTCGTGTTTTTTGAGTAGCGACGTGAACTTTGCGAGGGTTTGAGGCCCTTGCCCAGTGACCTCGCCAGCAACTGAGGCCCTCGCTTTGTGAGGGGCCTCAGTTGCTGGCATGGAGCGCCGCCAGCAAGTGAGGCCCTTGCCCAGTGACCTCGGTACGCGAGGGCCACGGGCTCGCTATGCGAGCCCGCAAGTGTGAGCAACGGACCGTACGCTCACAACTATATATGTGATAGGGAAGAAATAGGCATATATAGAATTTGTAAGTACCCGTTTTTGCAGTAGTCCCAGTACCAGTTTTGCAGTAGTTGTCTGTTCAAGAAATAGAAAATGTATATATACATTTATATATAGGATGCATTTCTTTATTATGTTTTTTAGCCAAGCAAGTTGGGTAAGTAACTCACCACCCTGCTAATTTCTTTCACCCATGAATTCAATTGCAGTTATATATTGTATGTGTGTACTAGATACACATAATGGGAAAAAGGCTTTTGGCCGTCAATGAAGATATATATATATATATATATATATATATATATATATATATATATATATATATATATATATATAGTATATTTCTGTTTACGTTTGAATGTCTAAAACAAGTTAAAAAACTTGTTTCCTGCTTAGAATTCCGAGAAATACACCTATTACTCTGCATTCTGGGAATCTGAGCAGCGACTATATATATATATATATATATATATATATATATATATATATATACAGTAAACTCCCCGGTTATCTGGCACCTAACCAACCAGTTTAAGTGCTAATGCGTTTTTAAAGGCATTTTGAGGGGTTTTGGTGTGTTTAAGGGTCGTTAAGACCCTTAAATTCGAGGACTCACGATTAACCCGGAAACTACACTTGTCCAGCAATAGGGAGTCCCCATAGGTGCCGGATAATGGGGACTTTACTGTGTGTATATATATATATATATATATATATATATATATATATATATATAATATATATATATTCAGTGATGACCAAAAGCCTTTTTTCCCATTATGTGTATCCAGTGTGTGTGTGTGTGATTAGGCCATTCCAGTGTGTGTACTGTGTATTTGTGTATTTTATTTAGTCCTGTGTGAATTCAGTCCATACTGATTGTGCTCTCAGTTAATTTTTTGTACCTCAATGAAGCTGTGAGCTGTACCATGAGATGAGCAGGTCATAGCAGAGATGTCATACAAATTGCAGTCCACTGGAGAAGGAAATGGCAACCCACACAGTATATTTGCCAACCAGGCATGCTGTTGTCCATAGGGTCACAGAGAGTTGGATACGACGGAACGACTAAACACACATTTAATGCAATACTTTAATTTAGACACTTACGACTACCTCAGCCCCCCAAAAATATAACACACAAGGCATTCTTGATGATGTGAACAATTGTTTCTATTAACTTGTATGTGTTTGAATTTAACCTATTATGCTGTTTGTGTCTTAATAAAAAACTTTGTTGAAAATCAGAATTTACCATAATATATGGCTTCCATTGATACAGCCAACTAGAGGACACATAGCCAGAAACTGATCTAATTAGATATAGAGCTGGTCCTATCACAACTCTATGGTTTATTGATTTTATACCTAATGTCACCATTATACATAATGTTATTTTACCTGGAGGTTAGCCGGCCCATTAAGTTGTGCCAGATGTGCTGTGACCCGGCTGCTCTCAGACAGTATGTAATGTAGGAGGGTGCTGTGCTCGCTATTGTGTGAAGAGAAATACGAGTGGACTTCCTATATGCAAAGATAAATAAACCCACACGACTTACAGTAACACCGTGGCCACAAAGTCCTTGCAGACAGGTAACCATAATGTCAAGAATCTTGTTTACGATTTATAAGAAACATCTATAATTTAATCAGTCCGTGTTTTTAAAAGTTGCCCTAATGCCAACGTCTACCTAAATTAGTATGCACATTCTCAGTTACTGTATTGACACTACACAACATTGTTGTTGTTCATTTGTGTGTGACTCTCCATGATTCTCCTCTGAGTGCCTTTAATCTTTCCCAGGATCAGAGTCTTTTCTAGGGAATCCTGTCTTCTCGTGATATGGCCAAAATATTTGAGCTTCAGTCTCATGATCAATTCCTAGAGTGAACAGTTTGTCCTGATTCCCTGAAGTACTGATATATTGGATCTTCTTGCAGTCCAAGGGATTCTAAGCTTCTCCAGCACCACAATTCAAAGGCATCAATTCTACGGGGCTCAGCCTATTTTATAGTCCAGCTCTCACATCTGTGTGTTACTACTGGGAATACCATAGTTCTAACCTTTTTATACAACATTATATAGATGTCTTTAAATTACCACTTTATCAAATCATATTAAGATGTCTGGACTCCAGGTGCACATTAAGTCCTATGCAAGTGCTGCTGTGCATCAGTACTTGCAGGCACTATGCTGGTGCACCTATCTATTTCAAGCTTTACTGTTCTATTATGTGATAAAAATATGAATTACTTTTTTGCCTTCTGAATAAATGTTATCACTTCAGTGGCCATTTAAACACTTAAATGCAGAATAAAATAAGTATTGAGGGTTAGTCAAATGTGCGTTTTGATTTTAAGCTCAAGAGACTGACCCTCCATTCTTCTACAATGTGTTAAAACTATTTTTGCCTCGTACTTAACCACTGTATTGCCCTACAAAATATGTTGACGCGTTACAAATAAACAATAATAATAATAAGTATACACAGCCACTAGTTAAATTATACGAAAGTGATTCTAAATAGGATTGGCATTTATATAACAAAAACTAGATCACATTTCTGTCTATACATTCATTACCGGTGTGCCCGTTAAGATTACAGTGCAAATAATCTACAGGACATCTGCCAATAAATGTATTTACAGGAATGTGGTCTAGCACAATTGTTGAATGTATTACTTTATTATGTCTTTTTGCATAAAGCTAAAAAGAGGAACTAAATAAGAGAAAAGGGAACAAATATCTTTAATAACTTCACTGGACCCTTACTAATGTCAAGAGCATTTTGGTTTGTAGTTTGTTCAAGTGAGTTATAATGTACTATTTTAATACATCAGGCACAAGTTACTTCTAATGTTGATGTCTTATGAATGAACACAACAAGCCTTATTCAATTGAGGCTTTGGGAGATCTGGGCTTCTGTAAGGGAGGCCATAACTTATTTTAATATTAATTGGCTTCTTTTTGCGGGCTCTGATCGGGTTATGGGATCCGGCCTCCGATTCATCACGATGGTTAACATTGCAAGTTAATGCCCATCAATGCCTTTGATCTTTTACAGCCGGAAGAGTTCTGATAGCTAAAATGGCAAATCGCTGTTCAATTGCTCCAATTCCCCTCGCTAAGCAAGCAGTCAAGGCGCAAATTGCAAAAGTTGAACCACAAGTTACGAGTTCCAAGGAGGACTCGCAAAGGGCTTACAGACATGTCCGGAGCACTGTAAATGTAAATATACATATACATTACATGTAATATATACACACACTACTGTACTTTTATTAAAAGGGAAAGTGATGTTAGGTCTTAGAATTTATAGCACAACATTCTCAAGCTCGCAAATCAGCAAAAGAAAATACTTTATTTCATTTACGTGTTATATTGATCCCGGCAATCAATGTATTACTATATATAATGGTACTTGCATGTAATAGAATATCATATGTACGGTTTTATCAATATTCCAATATTTCAGTAATGTGGGTGCGATCGTATTTGAAGCCCGTAGGACTTTGAAATCCAACCTTCATTTTTCATTGACGTAATGATGACAATCTCGGTTTCCATTGGCTGTTTCCAACTTGGGAGTTACGGCCTTGCTTAATTGATCATGTTCAAGCTTGCAAATGCTACATACGATGGCATGGTTTAACTAACTTGCCAAATTGAATAGCACCGTAACTCGAGCGCGCTGCGGGCCCGCAGGAGGCCCTCATACATACGCCCTACATCCCAGACGTTACGGCCTTCGAATTAAATGAGGCTCAAAGAGGTGTAGATTGAAAAGGGATATAACCCGTAGTACATACACAAAGTTATTACATTTTTAAGAGTTTGTACTTTTTTTTTTGTTACTGGTCTTTCACTTTCTAGGAATAAAGGATCTTTGGTGTCAGTTTTTAAAGAGATTGCAGTATATTTTATCGTTGTGCAATAATGATCAGTTTGGTAAGACATAAACAGGAATTATAGAAGCACATCATCTCTTCCTAAAGATAAAGGGGAAGTGGAAATCTCAAATTATCTAGCATTTATTTATAAGAGCAGGTTTCGAACAGTCCAGTGATTCCCCCATTCATACAAGATAGTGCTGAAATGGTTAAAAACATAATGCAGTGTTGAAGAAAAACATATCCACAAAACCCGACATTCTTCTCCAAAACCCAGTCATGATACTAACACTTCACTTTATGTGGATCAGCAACAGAATAACATCCACAATATCTGCCACTGACAACAAATATATACAAGACATAAACTTTTATAGTATTTCCAACATACAGGAAATGGTACATTCCATTATTACCTTCTAGAAAATGGTACATTCCACCACCTCCCATCGGTAGACCAGTAAGATATCACATATTATAATTGTCAAACTGCGAGTTGTCGTCACGCTTTGCAAGCTCGCGAAATGTGCTCGGGGAACTGCGTCTCTCGCAAAGCGAATGTCCACATTTGTGGAGGTGGAAGCTCTACGGTGCCTCACTCTTGGTTAAAAAAAAAACAGAATAGCAGGACTTTCCCAAAAAAAAATATGACCCGCAGGACTTAGAAAAAAAACCTACGTGATGAGGATATCGGGACTTAGAAAAAAAAAATACGACCAGCGGGACTTAGAAAAAAAAAATAAGAGGTTGCAAAAATACAAAGTCAAAGGCCGAAACGCGTGCATCAAAAAACAACAAAAACACAGCAAAATAACAAAAAAATGTTTTAAAAACTCGCACAGAGCATGTGGGACAGCCAAGCCAGGACGTCTCGGTGTTCGGTTGCACGCAAATTTAAGTTGATTTTAAGCATTTTCGGCACTTGAAAATCGTCGAAACGAGGAAAAAAATGACGGACAAAAAAAATTAAGACGAGGCTACACGACTCCTAACCACGCAAAACAACGTCAAGCACATAAGACTTTTACGAGGTACAAAATACACTATTAGGAAGGACTGAAAATGATCCATACCCGTGTAACACATCGACAATCGCCGCCATTTTACAACACTAACTTGCAACTAATAACATTACCAATTTAAAATGGAGATTTAAAAACGGTTTGGCCTCGCTCACGCAGCCTATTTACACTGCACACTTGACACATAGCTGACACTTACACCTCAGGTCAGCAACAGTTAAAATGTACATTTTAAGCTGCAGGAAAATCAAAAGAGATTGTTATCTCTTCAGGATATTGATTGCTCGATATATTAATTACAAATAGGTAAAGTATATTAATGTATTAGTTAACCTGCTGGGCGGTATGATTATGTCAGTATTTATTTAGAATGTTAAAGCGGTACATTAAAAAATGCTGACATAATCATACCGCCCTTTCCCCCTTATCCTCCTCCCTTTCCCCCTTATCCTCCTCCCTTTCCCCTTTCCCTCCTCCCTATCCTCCTCCTCACTTCCCCCTCTCCAATTATCTCCATTTCCCCCTTCCCTCTCCTTTTCTCCCTTATCCTCCTCCTGCCTTATCATCCTTCTCCTCTCACCTTCTCCCTTTATACTCCTCCCTTGCCTCCCCTTCCCCCTTATCATCCTCCTCCTCCCCCCCGATCATCCTCCTCCTTCCTCCCGATCATCCTCCTCCTTCCCCCTAACCTCCTCCTCATTTCCCCCTCTCCAGTCCCTATCCCCCCTCTCTCTCTTCTTGTTACTGTGATCAGATGAGCTCCCTGCTCATCTCTACTCCCCGCAGCATGTCTTCCGGCAGTGAAGTGACCGGCATATGCTAATGACGTGATGTCACAAGCGCGTCACGTCATTAGCATATTCTGGTCACTTCCCCGCCGAAGACATGCTGCGTGGGGAGAGATGAGCATGGAGCTCATCTGATCACAGTAACAAGTAAGGAGAGAGGTGGGATAGGGACTGGAGAGGGGGAAGTGAGGAGGAGGGTAGGGGGAAGGAGGAGGATGATCAGGAGAGGAGGAGAAGGAAGATGATCTGGGGGGAGGAGGATGATAACAGGGAAGGAGGATGGAGGAGGAGGAAGGGTGTGCTGAGGGGGCCCAGGCAATTTTGGCAGAACTGGGCCCCCTGCAGTAACCCCGAGTGTGGCTTGGGGTTACCGATTTAGAACCAGTAAATTAACCCCCGAGCCACCCTCGGGATTACCGCTTAAATGGTTAATTAATTCATTGTCATTAAAAAGTATATATTTAAAAAAAAATAAGCAGGAGAGAGGATTGCAATGAGCGCCGAGGGTGCTCAGAGGAGCAAAAGTACACAAGGGGAGAGGCTCGCGATGAGTGCCAAATGCTCTTAGTGCGGGGCTTCTAATAAGCGCCGAAGGTGCTTAGACGACCAAAAGTCTTACTTTGTGTGGCAAACAGCATTATACCTGCCTTACAATTTTATTGCTGTCATTTTTGCCGGGCAAGTTGCTAGTTATTTATATTTTGCAATCCAATAAAAGTGGAACATGCCGATAGCATGCATCAACCATGCCTGATATATCACATTGTCTGCGCACAACACCCTTAATTTGTAATCTCTAGTCATAGGTCAAGTTGTTGACATCCTGATCATCCTTGGCTTTGGCCTTGTGTACTGCTGGAGTACATTTTTGTTTAGACTCAGTAGCTGTTTATGGCCTCTAGTAAGCTTGCTAAATCTGGGGCATGTAAATTTAACTGTTTTAAAGCTTACACCTAGCCAAATATTAAGGGTACCTACAAAGGTAATACATTATATATATATATATATATATATATATATATATATATATATAGTATATACTAAATAATGTTTGGATATTTGTATTTCTTAACGACAGCAGCTTTGCAGCAATATTTTATTGGAAATAACCCTAAAACTTTATCAAAAAATTGCGATAAGTATCTGGAGATGATGAAGTAAAACTAGCTTTATAAACCCTGAGCTATAAAAAAAAAATTTTTATAAAGTGTATAATTTCTATGTTTTTGTGGAAATTACTGTTGTATGAATATGTCTTGTATGTGTAAAAATAATAAATAAAAAAATATAACCATTAGTCAGAGTTATAGATAGACTAGAGTAATCATTAATATATTATTGATTATTAACACACTTCATATTAATGACAAACTCTTTTTAATTTGCTGAAATATAAAATCTTAAAATATTTGTATTAATTAACTTATTTATGAATCATTCACTGTTTTTATTGTCTTTCACCAAATAAAAAATGTTGAAATGTTATTTATCATTGAAATGTAATTAGGTATGTTAAAGAGCTATGGATAGATCATTGATTGGTATAATTGGTCTAATCAAATTAGTGCAAAACTAAATAAAAATTTAGTGTGTTGCATATACTATTAATATCTCAAAGTCGGTCCCCATGGTCATTGGAAGGTAACAAGTTGGTTCACGTATAAAAAGGTTTAGAGGCACTGATTTAAATCCTAGCAGTCACAAGTGCATCATACTGTCTCTGAAGATGGCTTGGTCAGGGATATACTGAGGTGATCATTCATATATAATGGAGAGGGTGAAGCGCTCTCACGCATTTCAGGGACTTTCTGTATTTTAATAGTGAAACCAATGTGGCATTGCACGGTTCTTAGTTTGCTCCCAGTCATTTGACTATTTCATACCACAGGATGTCATTGTGTGCACGCCTGACCTTTGAAAAAACAGTGACCCACTTAGGTAAAGACAAAGAACGGCAGACTAAGCAGGTACTTAAAGGACCATAAAAACTACACAAGTATGTAACAGAGTACCAACACTAACAGGCATGGAAGACAGGAACATAAAAAATGATATTTTAGAGTACATCTTAATATGCAGAAGATTCTGATTCTATCAAGTGGGATTCCATCTTGAACTGCGAGTGTGACCATAGTATGAGGAGATTAGCAAAGATATGCAGACTTTTAGTATTTATATTATTTATATTTTTATAACAAAAGTTGTTAAATTATTTATTTTTTAAATATATATATATATATATATATATATTATTAAAGGACTATTCCAACAAATACCATATATTTTCTAATCACTATTTTATCCACTTTTTTGTATATTTATAATTCCCTCAAATGGGGTGACAACTTGTGCCTTTTTCCCATATAGACCAATTAATAATTTTTATTTTTTTATTTTCTGTATGTGTTTTAATTTTATTATGTAGATATTGTGAACATCTTGAATTCATGGCTGCCTATCAAGAAAGAAGAAATAATCTTGGGAGTATACTTTATAACGCTTTAATAAATGGAGTTCACCATATTCGTCTATAGGTGCTCTCTGGTTTTATTTCTTATCAGATGAAATAGTACTACTTTATAAAAAACATGGTTTATATAAGAAATAGACTTTAATCATATTCCATAAAGTAAATTCAAGAGTTCCTGTTATACTGTAATTTAATAATCATGGTAACCAAATCTACCACTCCTCGGCCAATGAAGGTGTCCTCATCTCTTCCTTCTATCTCTCTCTCATCTCTATCTATACCCTAGTTTGATTTTTTCTCTCTCCTCGGGACCATCGCTTTAATATTCCACCAGTTCTAGAACTCTTCCAAGCTCATACCTTTCTCATCAGTATCTCCGCTCCCCTGGAAATCCATAATTTTACCACTTTCAATGGTCTGTTTAAAAATTATCTTAGCAAAGATACTTAGCAGCATCTTCCTTTCCACATGTATTTACCATAATGTGTCTGTGTGCTTTCTTCCCCCAAATAAGTAGATTGTAAGCTCTTTTGAAGCAGGGACTATGTAACCCATTGGTTGTCTATATGTTAAATGCATTTATATTGTAAAGTATGCCAGATCCTGGATAAGTACCGTATATACTATAAGCCAAGTTTTTCAGCCCTTTTTTAAGGCTGAAAAAGCCCCCCTCGGCTTATACTCGAGTCACCCTGTGTCTCTTTCCCCCCTGTGTCTCTTTCCCCCCCCCTCCCCTGTGTCTCTTTTACACCCTCTCCCTTGTGTTTCTTTCCCTCCCCCTCCCTAATCCTCCCTCCTTCCCTCATCCTCCTCATCCTCCCTTCTCAACCCCCCTCCTCATCCTCAGGGTTGAGGAGGGAGGACGAGGAGGGGGTTTGTGGAGTGAGGACGAGGAGGGGGTTTGAGGGGGGAGGACGAGGAGGGGGGTTGAGGAGAGAGGATGAGGAGGGGGGTTGAGGAGAGAGGATGAGGAGGGGGTTGAGGATGAGAAGGGAGAATGAGGAGGGAGGGGGAGGGAGAGAGACATGAGGGAGGTGGGAAATAGACACAGGGCATGGAGAGGGGGGAAGAGACACGGAAGGAAGAGGGGAGAAGAGACACAGGGGAGGGAGAGGGGGAAGAGACACAGGGGAGGGAGTGAGGGGGGAGAGACACAGTGGAGGGAGAGGATGGGAAGAGACACAGGGGAAGGAGAGTGGGACACAAGAAAGGGGCACAAGAGGGACACAGGGGGCAGCACATTTCCCACCCTCGGCTTATACTTGAGTCACTAAGTTTTCCCAGTATTTTGTGGTAAAATAGGTGCCTCGGCTTATACACGGGTCAGCTTATACTCGAGTATATACGGTACATTCAGTAGGTGTGTGTTGTCATTCCAAGAGAAAGATAATGGAGCAAGGATGGTAGGTTAATCAGTATTGGGGTTGGTGAACATGTAAGACAGGCTTATCTGGTAGCAGGTATTGCTAGCTGAACAGAGGTGAGTGATTTGTTTGCTTCTATTAAATGACATATTAAGTGTCATTATTATAATATGCTTGCGTGAAGAAATGTAATTGATAAGAGGCATTTTTTTTGAAAAATTAAAACAAATACTGTTTAAAAAAGTTAAACTATTGTGTTCAATTTTGCTTTAATAGTGTCAGACATTTTATTCTTGTTTTGCTTTTGGTAAATAAATGAATATATTGGTATCTTCGAGCTGATAGTATCTACTTTGGTTTATCTCCATTATGCTGTTTGATTTAACTGGAAACTTCTAAACATGTAATCTGACATTTTGTATGTAGAGTGGAAAGCGTGTTTCTCCCGCTGTGACTTCACCCTGAACCATATCTAGAAGCTGGAAGATAAATGAGCTTTGTGAGATGTAGAGCCTTAAGGTTCATATAGAGTTCATTTAATATAATGACGGGTTTGGAATCCACAAATTAGATATAATTGGCAGTAAATGGAGGAATCCTCTTCATGTGGGAAGCAAAGCATAATAGCATGTAATGTACACTACAAAAAATGTCTTACCGTAATAAGATAACATGCAGCTCATTGTCAAAGAGCTTATACGTATGCTGTGTATATTACTTAGAATTTCGTGCGTTCGTCTCTGCTCACCATGTTGTTCTTGTGTAGAGGGGGCAAAGCACGGGGCCGAAAACAGATTAGGGGCCGTCTGCTACTGTTAACTGCCTGAAATATAGGGTTCTAATCACCAAAATGGTGTTCTGATAACCAATATATCATTTTAGCTTTTTTTATTGACACATAACATGTATATAGATGTTGCAAGGAGGCCCTCGAATTATTTTGCACTGGGGCCCTCAATTCACTAGCTCCACCACTGCTTGTAGGGATAACAAATCAATATGTTGCAGTGATATATTCTATGGTCATGTTGCTTAATATTGGACACAAACATATGTGAGAGATGGTTTATGTAATTATGAAGTGTATGCAAGATTTACTTGTTAACTAGCCATGTACATTTTTATGCAAACTTCATAGACCCCAAAAATAGGGAGAAATACTTAGATGGTATATATTGAAGGACACAGAGAACATTAGGACTAGAAGAATCGACCTAATATATGAGGCACCGGTGTATATTACCTCTTCCTATGTTGAATCTAGAATTTCTAAACAAGAAAAGAGCTACTGCTAGGTCCAACCAGTTTCGAAGTATTGACATGTCACATAAAACCTTGTAAAGAAAAGATTATTCAGTAGATTCAGCAACATAAAACAATAAATCTGAAATACATTTGTATGTTCTTCACTGCACTGCTTTGTTTTTTTTTGTTTTTTTATTTTTATAATATTAATAATATATAAATATAGCACTTTCCTCCCAGAAGGGACACAAAGCACTTTAGAAGTGCGAATAACCGCATTGTTCTATATATAGTTGGCTCAAACTGTTTTTAGGTCTATTGAGTGTGACAGTGTGTCAAGAGCTGAATACCAACTGGATGCCAACACAAACATGCCCGTTATCAGAGTGGGTGGCATCCAACGCATTTTATTTGTTTTATGTTTAATGGCTCAGTGATAATCTAAGTGATTATCAAACAATGTTTAGTGACCTGTGACTGTACAAAAGCAGTCTGAAACATTAAGGAAGTACCTGCACTTTCATCAGTTAGAGAACTGGCACATTAAAGTGACACAGCGGAGGTTCCAGATATTGTATCATTTAAAAGGTAATAACAGGTGCTTTTATCAATTGGATGTTACATTGCATTTTCCTACAGTAAACATAGCATTCAAGTTTGCCATTCTGAATTATCAGTCTGCCTTTCTGATCCACCCACAACAGCTTCATATATTTTGTAAATGAGAGAGAATTGCTGATGCATTAGGTTTATTGTCTTCAGTGAAGTCGCCTGCACATAGAGCATGTCTAGTCTCATTTTGTGTGGATGACTGCACTGAAGACAATGAGCCCAGCTCCCCTGGGCACGGTAGGCGATGCCAGTTCTGGAATGCCAAACACAGTCCTGGGGTTTTAGTACTTCCTTACTGTGTACAGGTTAGGCAATTACTACCTCAGACATGTGATAGCCTCACCCGTGTACATGCAGGGAAATATTGAAATCTAGGGCCATGTTCTGTGCGCCAGGTTCGTCATCAGTAATTAATGACTAATTAACAAATTATATGATCAGTAAGACTGACACAAAGCTCAAAATGGTAATCTTCAATGTTAGTTTACTGTAGGATCATTATTTTTTTTATATAACATTCAGCTGATAAAGTATTTATTACCAAAAGTTTTAAATTATATTTTGAACATCCATTGTGTCACTTTAACCTAATAGGGTAAAACTGCAGAACATTTCCAGATATGTATTAATGTTAAACTTTAGATATTAACAAGTATTTTTTCAGTTGAATACACTTACATCGAAATCCTCTTCTTATATTATTTTAATCTATTATAACTTGCTAAATACTCACTTGTGTTAGCACATGCTCAAGTTGATTGAAACAAGTGGTTATGTTGCTGAGAACACACTCTAGTACTTGCCAACACCACCCCCTATTTTAATCCTTCTTAGCCTGTACAAACCTCCAGACGTGATTAGAGACAAACTCAAAAGTAAGAAGCAGAATGAAAACATATTTTAGATAACACTTAGTTGTTACTAATTAAAGTTTTAACATTATAAGCATAATAGGAATATTTTATTTAATATTATTTACTGAAGTTATTGCATCTCTTCACTAGAGTGTGGCGTGATCTCTCCAATACCAAAAAGAGTCTCAATGTAATAGCAATGGAACTGAAGAGGTCTCTTCTTGCTATGGAATAGGGTCTCACTTTAGTGAATATAACCCATTCATTTTCTAACTACAAAAGTTGAAAGGTTAAAAACTAGAAGGTTTCACTGAAACATCTAGAAGATAGAAATGGATATCTCATTACATTTACAACCTGTTTTTTTAATTGCAGGACAATGGCGACTGGAGAGCCCATCTGGCCAACTCCAATGAAGGCTATAGGAGCACAGAATCTACTGACAATGCCTGGGGGAGTCACTATCTCGGGATACCTACACAAAAGAGGAGGCAAGCAGTTTCAGCTCTTGAAATGTAAGTTCCAGACAATTTTAATTTTATGTTTATTTTTACAATAATCCAATAAATGCCAATGTTGTATTAATGGGATAGTGCTGGTTTCACTGCTTGATGGTGAACACTATTTATATCTACTAGAGGCAAATAATTACCGCTCTGGATGACATTTCCAGTTTGGTAAATCTAATTAGGGGAATACTGAAGACTAAATGTATAAAATGTTTTTTGAAGAACTAGACATGTCCTGAAATGATCAAACAGAAACATCATGGTTGAGGTGTTCTAATCTCCAATGGTCCAGACTCTGCTCATCCTATGAGGTTCTGTACACCAAGCCAGGCACAAGTATAATAATAGTCAATAATGACAATAATAATAAGTTCTACGGCCTTATATAAAGAGACAAGGTCAATATCTTGAGCCACTATGGAGTCTGAAGTATATTGTCACAATACAAGGTTATAATAATGAAACTACCTAGGAATATAAGAGAGCCACTTATAAACAGAGATATCAGGAACATACAGAGGCCAACTGATCAGAACGGTGTGTTCTTTTAGTAGGGACTAAACAATAAGCATAGACGGATTTACTTCCAATTTCCTTATTTACTATGTTACATATACATTTTACTACCCTCTCCACCGATATAAAGAAATATACTTTTCCTGGCAAAACTCATTTCATTGTCATGACTCAGAACTGGAGAGGAGGACCTCATTTCTGTCACATGTTTCCAAAACAGAAACAGACAAAGCTTAACCCCAATATAACATAACTTAATACATGAGAGACTGCATTTATGTTTTCCGTTTTTTGTCCAATAAAAGCCTAGTTCTTTGAAAGCATGCCGTAATTTGGGGCGTCAGTGGTCCTATAATGACACCTGTCTCTAAGTGCAAACATCGACGCTTCTTGAGACTATGAGGAAATAAAAAGATGTAGGTGGGGGATTAACTAAGCAGGAACAAGCTGTGTAAACATAAACTAACCTATTTATAACGCCATTCTTTTCTTTCTTTTTGAAATTATATGTAAATAAAAGTTTATTCAGTTTGAACAAATAACATTTTTGGCATATTCTTAGCATGACTTATATCCTTGTTCTCCGCAGTCCTGTTACTACAATGAGACTGTGATCTTGTGTATTGTGGCGTGGGTATTATAACTTGTAAGGACCTCGGCACTTGGGTATCTTCTTTAGCTTAAATGTTATCATCACAATCTTACCACTTGGAGCCTGCCAAATAATTTGCTTGTGCTTTTATTCCATGCAAACACTTTGATGGCAACTAATGCCCAGATTACTTAAATGCCCAACCATTGTGCTTTTTATATTTTTTATAATAATTGTATGTGTTTGACTTTTATTTCATATATCATTTGACTACCTAACCTGAAAAAAACTTCCTCCACATTCCTGATTAGTTTAATTAACAAATCAGACTTCTTAAACGAATATAGACCTTGCAAATTTTTGAGCATGCATTTGAAAGAGTATGAGGTATATACTGTATATCTTAAATGATTGAGTTGAGAAAGGAAAATGGAAACCTTCATTAAAAAAATAAATGCAAAGTTAAAAATGGAAATATTTAGATTTTTTTTTTTTGCTTTCTAATATAATTTTTCCCAGTATCAAGCTTAGTTGTTTAAATGACCATATAGAGCAAGCTGACTTAAGGTATTTTAGGTGAATAATAATTTGCTTGACTTTATCTCTTTTCATGCAAAAATATGTTGTAATATTTAAAATATGGTCTTTTATATCCATGATAGAATATGTGAAATTTCTATTATGTATTTTCTGTACCTTGTTATAGTTTAGTTCACATTTCTAATTGACTTTCTTGAACATATCTACCTACCATCAATGGATATTATTTACAAGTTATCTCTCTTGTACGAGACATGGACCAGATATTCACTAAACTTCTACCAGTTTCCTTTGCCCCTATTGTAGGTCCAATGTAATAGGAATAAAATCTGGTATAGTATAGAACAGTGTTTCTTAACAGCCAGTCTTATGACTAGAGCCAGTCCATGAGACCTTATGTGCTGCTTCTCAGAAACAAAGAGGGATGAGGGAGAGTCCAAAACTGTAACATACCGCTACAATTAAGACATAGTTATAGATAGATTATTTATTTATCCTATTCAAATATATGCAAGTCTACATGGAAATTTAGTATTTCACATATAGTATCACCCTGTTAAAAATGGTATGTATCTTAAAGATGATCTCCATGAGCAGAGCAGATAACTAGCGGTTCCCAGAACAAAAAGGTTGAGAGCCAGTGGTCTAGAACAACGGTTCTCAACCTCTCCTCAAGGACCACCAGACAGGCCAAGATTTAGGTACAACACTGTTTGAATACAAATGATGCAATTAGGTTGTTGAATGCTAATTGCTCTTCTTGGGTTAATACAGTATTAAATTAAAGTCATGGCCTGTTTGGTGGGTCCTGAGGAGAGGTTTGAGAACCCCTGGTCTAGAAGACACCAAAGCACTCAAGTCTCAACAGAGGTTCACATGAAGAGTATGATTATAGTAGAGTTGTTGTACTTAAACATTCATTAGACACATTAAATATCCATTAGTTAAAGTCTGAAAATCACTGCACTGTCAAGATTGTAACATACAACCCATCTAAGCTGTTATAACATTTACGTGCTTGAAAGTACCAGATAGGACTTGAAAGGGGGTTAAACACCTGTTCATAGCACTGTAAATGCAAATAAAAAAACAATTCTGCACTTTAAAAGATGAAAGACATTAGAATTAATTGCACAACAGTCTCAAACTCGCAAATCTCCAATCAAAAAATTGTGTGTCCCTTCGGTGTCATAACAATCTTGTGAATCAATGAGAGATGGACTAGAACAGTATCACCATTCATTTTTATTATTTTGTACATTGCAGGATTGTGAGTCTGATCGCATATGGGAACTCTAAATGCTAATTGATTGATCTTATACTGCTGTAATGATGATGATCTCACTTTCTATTGGCTGTTTCTAAATCGGTAGTTATTGCCTTGCTGAATCGATCATGTTCACGCTCTGAAATGCTACATACGATTATATGGTTTAGGCTTTCGGCCCGTAACTTGCGGGCTTGTTCAATTGAATCGCTCTGTAATTGTAGCAAATAAAATTTCAAGCCCGCAGACATATGGCCTGTACAACGCAATCTGCGATTGAATGAGGCTCATTGTCTCTGATGTGCTTTTTTGTTTTGATATTTCACGAGAATTTGGGCAAAATACTGACATGAGCGTACACAGAACCGTAGCTTACACTCTGTGCAGACAGTTAATCTGCTATTAGAGAGGTCACTAAAGAGCCTGCTGTGACAGATGTAAAGCCACAAGCCTATGTGGTCATCATCTACTGAGAAGCAGCAGTCTGCAACATACAGGGTCTGGTTTGTGCAACAGTATTTGTACATAAGTGACTGAATTAGAGCATCATACTAACTAAATAATGTTACCAGACAGGAATAATGACGCTTTAAATAATATATACATTTAAATATTTTAAGTTGTGCTTCTTTTTCAGAAAAAAACACTGAAATGTTAATTTTTATTTAAGTGTGTTAATGTTTTGGGACTTTTGGGAGCTTAAATTGATATGAAACACAATTCTTTTTTTTCATGCATTTAGAAGAGCAGCGTTAAACATTACCAAAGTGGTGTTTTGCTTGCAAAAATATTAAATAATGTATTTTTATACTTCATTGAAACTAACAGGAACGGCACAGATCATATATATTCTGTAGATTTCATTGGCAGACAAGTATGAGTCTATAATACTGCTCATTGACAAGCCCGTGGGTCAATTAAGCATTTTAATACATTTTTTCTGCTTTGAGAGCATTGTTTGAATCAAAAGACATTATCAAAACACAGAAAAAAATGCTTTCAGTGTTCCTTTTAAAGGGCCTACAATTTTGTTTTATATGAAAAAGCACTCCTAAAAAAAAAAAGATTAACTGTGTAAAGTTATGAAATCCATCCATTTACGCTTTGTGGACGCTGTTGAGTTAAGTTCAGTTTTTATCACTGACACTAATTAATAATTAACAGGCAAGTGTGGAAACTTATACACACATATTTGTATTTCTATAAGTGACCTCTTTCAACTTTAAAGAAGGCTATGCCAGAGGTCTTTTTTTTTTAAATAAATATTTTGTACAGAAATAATGCTAGGCAGTATTAGGTGTTAGACAAACTGGTAAAAGGGACTGATGCCCCTACTTCGTAGAGTTTATAGCCTAGAGGGGAGGAATGGTCGTCACCAGGCTGGAGGAGGTGCATGATGTTTGAGTCAGCACATTGTATACACTGGAGGTGTCTGTGGGTATGGGTATTGTTCTCAGAGTTTACATAATAGTCGTCTTTGAAAAGATGCATTGATATAGGTTTGTGTTTTGTTTTGTTTTTTTTGGTTGTTTGTTTTAAAAAAAAGTCCTATATATAATATTTTTTTTTTTTTGCGTCGTTCAGTCATTTTTGATTCTCCGTGACCTCATGGGCTGTAACACACCAAGCACATCTTTATGTCCATGGTCAAGCTGATCCACTTGGTATTCATGGCAGAGATACTGTAGTGGATTGCCAGTTCCTTCTCCAGTGGACCACAGCATACAGCTCCTGATATTACTGGTCTCCCATCCAAGTGCTGACCAGGCCCAACCCTGCATGGCACCAAATCCTAATCGCTGAATCACCAGGGATCCCATAATTTTATATCACATATATAGTTCTCAGCAGTGCGGGCTTGCCAAAAACCGTTGGTAACGCAATGTTAAAACTGCGGCCCCGGCGAAGGCAGGCAAGGAGCACCAAAGACAGTCCTTGCGCTGGTGGAGATGAGCACCATAGGCGCTCATCCCTACGACCCCGCATGACTTTGGCAGCGAGCGCCAAAGGCGCTCATTGCACTGGTGGAGATGAGCGCCATCATACCTACGACCCGCGGGACTACAGATCAACAGAAAATTCAAATACACAATTGACAGTGTGAGACCCGTAGCACTTTGAAAAAATTGCCTGCAAAAAGTATGGCCCGTAACACTTTCAAAAGGACACCGCCACTTACCCAAAAAAATACGACCAACAAAAAATACGAAGCTAACGGCCAAACCGTGCACATCGAAAAACACAAAAAAAAAAAAAATACAAAATGGAAGTGAGGTTGCATGCGAATTTAAGTAGAATTTGCAGAGTTTCACCACTCGAAAATCACCTACCGAAGAAAAGAAATGGCTGCCGAAAAAAACAAAAACAAGGCTACACGACCACTAAGCACGCAAAACACTGCAAGGCACAAACGACTTTTACCCAGGAACATACGAGGTACAAAATATACTATACAAACTACGCTAACACATACACAATCGCCGCCATTTTACAACACTAACTTGAAACTACTAATAACATTACCAATCTAAAACGCCACTTTATACAACTAAACAAACGGCTTCCCCTTGCGCACGCAGCCTATTTATACTGTACACTTGGCACATTGCTGACACTTACACCTCAGGTCAGCAACAGTCCAAATGTACATTGTATGCTGCAGGAAAATCAAAACAGATTGTTAGCTCTTCAGGATATCAATTACTGGATCTATTAATTACAAATAGATAAAGTATATTAATTTATTATTTCATTAATTAAGTAATTATTATTAGAAAAAAATATAAAAATAATAATACCAGAGGACAGGCTCGCAATGAGCGCCGAAGGTACTCAGAGGACCAAAAGCCTTACTTTGTGTGACAAACCGCATTACCTGGCTTACAATTCTATTGCTGTAATTTTTTGACGGGCTAGTCGTTAGTTACCGTATATAAAAGTTATTACAAAGGAGTTTGTTTAACTATTTTTCTGCTTGATTTGTTTGCTTTTAAAGTGAACAAGGTGTTTAGTTTACTATTTATTATTTTTCTGTGTGATCCACAAACTTCCAGTACTTGTAAATATTACTTGTATTTGGGAATGCTAGGTTCTCTTAAAGAAGTAGCTCTGCCTAAAAATCAAAGGGCCTTCTTTAAAAGACCAAGGTGAAATTAAAACTGTATCTAAAGATCAACAGCCTTATTAAATTGCGATTCGGCAACTTGAATAGGGCTCTATATAAGCACATAGCATATTTTTTTACAGAAGTTTTTAGTTAGTGAAGACCTTGCTTTTGGATAGAAGTTTACTAACTAAAAACTTCTGTAAAAAAAAATATGCTCTGTGCTTATATAGAGCCCTATTCAAGTTGTGGATTTTAATAAGGCTGCAAGGGTGTATTTTATATTGCAGTTTGTTGCTACAAGAAGCCTGCATTTTAAAGAATAGAGATGTATTTTGATTTTATTTTATGATATTCTTTCTGCCACTAATAATTAACTGAATTCACAGCTATAATCTGAAAAGCCCTGGTTCTACTTAGAATGACATTTTTGAAATATAATAAGAGACTTATGTTGTCATTTCTTCTGCCTGTTCTATGCAAATCACATCACTCGTTGTGGAATTTGTCTTTTATCGCTCCAAGTCTGTTGGTTCATATAAGAGCAACATAGAACTGACTAAGATGTGAAAAGTTTTATAAACTTACACTTATTCAGACTTTATTAAATTTACTGATTTTATTGATTTACGTTCTTCTTCCTCAGGGCCACTGAGATTTGTGATTGTACACAAGGGCTGTGTGTATTACTTCAGAAGCAGCACCTCGGCATCATCACAAGGAACCTTCTCATTAAATGGCTACAACAGGTGGGTAAAACTACATTTCCATCTGTCACACTGGGAATGGTACATCCCACCCCAAGAACAGAGCGGTGCCTATCATGGACATTAAGGAAAAGCATTGTTGGCTCAGGATCTGCGTGAACTAGGCACATAGACTTAAATAAATGAGGATTAACTCCTTATTCAAGGAGCTAACTGTTTATTTAAAGCTGTTTTGTCCAAGGTGGTTTGCAAGCTTATCAAAGCAGTACAGTTGTTGATAGGAATACAAAATAATAAAAAAGTCAAAGCATGGGGTGATGGGTAAGACAATGGATTAATATCCTGGAGATGCCACATTCTGTCTTGGCACTACCGTAGATTTGACTCCAGCTATTTACTGATCTAATCAGCACATTCTGTTTACATTATAACATTTTATAAATCATCAGCATTATTTTATGTGTATCCCAAGAGTGCTTGATTTTTACTGCGTTTGTCCCCACCAACTTCATCAGATGGGCTGAAGGGTGATGGAAATTGTCAAATAGCAACTTTACCGTGGGCAGAAAATGGTGTGGTACAGACCTTAAATGCTCTGTCTCACGACACTTAAGGAGAATTGCCTAGCATTTGGATTACACACACACACACACATATATATATATATATATATATATATATATATATATATATATATATATATATATATATATATATACATATATATATATATATATATATATATATATATTCTGTATTTTATTTTAAAAATATTAAATTATTATTTACAAAAGTTTTAGTCGGCATTAATGAAAATCTGTATATAATCATGGAAAGAATATTTATTTTACCATTGCCTACTTTCCTTTACATTTTTCACTACTTGTTTCCCAGGGTAATGAGAGCGGCAGAAGAAACCACATCAAACAACGTGTTTCCCTTCAAGATGGTTCACATTAGCAAGAAGCATCGAACATGGTACTTTTCTGCTGCTTCAGAAGAGGAAAGGAAGGTAATGTACTTGTAATAAAAGCATTTCCATTTTCTAACCATGTATTTTTTGTAAGCACAAGTGTTTTACCTTTTATAGACAAGCCTACTTTCTTAAGTTATTTCCAGATTAATCAAGGTGGTTCAAACACACCTGGCTCCTTCTAATATTTATTGAAAATTAATTTGCTCAAATAAGATGCAGCTACCCACCCATATACAGAGCACATCTGATTATATCCAAATGCATAACATTTTCAAGGATCCAGTGTTTAATGGAGCATATGAATGTGGAAAGATTGAAGAATAATAAGCTACTAGAAAAATGCAACCAGAACCGATTTGTTTCTCATTCAGATATGAGAAATAATATACAGTGGACCCTTGATACTGGTTAATTGGTTCCAGAAGGCACGACGAGCAGCAAAAACACGAATACCAGACTCCTATAAGGAGTAATATAAATTGGTTTTAGCAAGCTCGCTAATTACCAAGGTAGAGCAACGAGTACCAAGGTTTTTTTCTCATCTAGAGGTGTCTAATACCGAAATCAACGAATTTGGAGGTAGTCGAGTACCGATCGTGTGTGTGTGTATATATATATATATATATATATATATATATATATATATATATTACAGACCGGTTCTAAAGAAAGTGTGTTGCAGCCTTTTTTTCTGCTGTTGTGTTTAAAGTGATCTGGTCAAACCTGTTATTCAATAGCACAAGTCAATATTTTACACATAACATGAAAAATTTACAACCTTTCAGATTAAACATTGAGGTTGTAAACTGTAGGTTTTGAGGCAGGATATTGCTTTAAAATGTATGCGCAATGAATGTTATTCCTGAACATGACTGCTCCCAGAAAGAAATATAAATATTACAGTATGTAAACTTGGCAGCTCCCACTAGTTTCCTGCTAAATAGTAAAACTTAAGTTTTCTTTCCAAAACAGATAGTACATTAGTGAAGAGTAAAACGAAATATATATTTATCTTACATAGTGCAGAGGGAAAGGATACATTTGGTGTTCTAGAGCAAGTTGAAAAGATACATTTATAGTGGTACCTTGGTACTCGTCATTGGTTGCAGAAGGCACAAGTACCAAAGTAATGTAAATAGACTCATACAGGTCTTAGTAATCGTGACGAGTACCGAGCAATAACGTGTGCTGAGTTGTTTTTTCTCATCAAGACGCATCGAATAACGAATTCAACGAGTTTTGTGGCAGATGAGTACCGAGGTACCACTGTACTTCAATTAGTGTTTTTTTGTTTTTTTTTGTTTCAATATTTTTTATTGTCAAACAAAGCCAGTGTTGTTACAAACATTTTGCTTAATAAAGTTTTACAATCTTTAAGAAGGAATTTGTTTGTTATGCAGGGTATATTAAATTAGAGTTTTTTTAAGAGGAAAGATACAATATTTTCCATTGTAGAGTGGAAGGATATGTTTTTGTTTGATAAGATAGCATGGAAGGATACATTTCTCTCTACGGAGTATAGTGTAATAATATATTTAGTTATATAAAGTACAATGGTAGGATATGTTTTTTTTATTGTATGAGTTGAAAGATACATTTTCTTCCATCGCAGAGTGGCAGGATATATTTTTGTCCTTTAGGTCAGAGTGGAACGATACTTTGTCTTCTGAAGATTTAAGTAAAAGATATTTTTCTTCCTTAGACTATAGTGAAAGAAAGTAGTTTTCATCCATAGTGCAGAGTGGGAGGATAGGGATTTTTCACCATAGGTCACAGAGGAAGGATACATTTTCTTCTCTTTAAAAGAGTACAGTTTTATTATTATTATACTAAAGCCACAATACTTTTATAGAATTAAAATTTTGAAACATGAGAAGTGACAATGATGTTCCTTATTACTAATCTAATTATCTTAACTTTGACATAATAAGCAACCATAAATGGTCAGATTTTTGCAAAGTGAAAGACTCTGCAAGACACTTTAAAGGGCCAGTTACCGCACCATAAGTGCTCTTCATTATGTGAAAGAGCACAAGATTTTATGTTAGATATTATCTATTTTTTATAACATATAACAGCTAAAAAACTATTTTTTTAGGTCTGTTCCCAAAACACACTGATTAATAACATCTTCTGACAACGACCGTTGTAACTCCGGTGCAGAGACAGATTTTTATGTTTTTCTTGGCATTCAGGAATTCTACAGTCCAGCAGTTAACCCACAGGGTAACTTATTTAAGAGATTCTAACACTCATTTCTATTCACATATGAACTTATGAAGGGTTAACTCTAGTTTTCCTTTGCTCTCTGCACTTTAGCTGTCGGTCTTTCTGGCAGCTTGCCAGTGACACATGTCAAAATACATTTAATCAATAAATATCTTAGTGAAAAAAGAACAGATTTCAAAAATTCGAAATGTTGTTCAACATGCTGTTAAGAGATCTTTACATTGGTGTGCCCCACATTGTACTGAATTAAGTGGCCCTTTAAATAAGAAACCTTGGAGTTTCAACAATCCAGTTTTTCCATTGAAAAGTGTCATCTTCTACAATAAAGTACTTTCAAAAGTAGTGTATGAATTGCATATTTTAGTAAAATAATCCAGAATGAATGGATAAACTGTTGTAAACTATATAGTGTGTTGTATAAAAATCAATACTTCTGTTTCAGAGATGGATGTTATCCCTGAGGAAAGAAATTGACCGTTACCATGAGAAAAAAGAGACCGTAACAGATTTAAGGTAGATATTACATGTTACGTTTGGTCAAGTGAAATCTATGAGGTGTGTTTTGTTAAAATGCTGGGCTTCTGGTAGGACATGAGCATAATGTAGGCCATTTTGTTACATCATTTAGCACAGGATCAATGGAAAGCACACCAAGGTATACCACCTAGAAAATGCAACTGAAAGATCAGCCCAGTGAATAAATGGATCCATTTAGTAATGAATAATTTTATATTATTATTATCCTTTATTTGTAATGCGCCAACATATTCTGTAGCGCTATACAGAGTATAAAAGTGAAATATTAAAAATGTGTATATATTTGTTTAAGTTCTAAAAGCTTTCTGCACATTATCAGATTTAGTATTTCAAAAGACCACTTAGAAAACATGGGGCCACATGGGTCTTTTAAAGTAAGACAACAGCAAGAACGGGATGTCTGGTAGTATGGTGGTAGCGTAGAATGGCTATAGTTAATGGTTATGGTCAAACTATAGATGAGCTAGTGGTTACATGAAGAATTAGTATTTCTAATACATTAGAGAACATTAGACATGATTGCATATTTTAAAATATTGGTAATATTTTGTGTGCCAAAATGTTGGATGCGGGAATAAAACGGATCTGTTTCTTCTCAGTGATACAGATTCAGATTCTGACAGCTTCTATGGCTCTGTGGAACGGCCGGTGGATATTAAATACACTCACAATCCAGCAGATGGTAATAAAAGATTGTACTTATTACACTCATGTTCATTTTACATTTATGCATATTTTAGCCTTAAAAGTTGAAATTTTTACTTTTCATAATGATTTTTAATGTAGCGCTTTTGGTTAAAATAATACTGGATGTGGATAATAACTATAGAAAATACATAAATGTTTTAACCTCAAATTCACATTGAAGTCAGAGGGGATTTTAGCTGCAAACAGGTTTATTAACTTTTTCTACAATAATGTGAGCTGGGTTTTAGATATTTACAAAATGTATTTATTGTATTTAGAAGCAGTTTCAAGATGAGAATGAGCCATAAGCTTCTACTTTTGGTCAGTTTTGATATAAACGTTATACTAAAGAGAGATTTGGTATAGATTGACTGGATAGAAAAGGAGTTATAATTAGTAGAACAAGCAATAAATAGAAATAATTATAAGGATAAAGAAAGATGGGGAAGTTTAAAGGATACTAAACTCCCATATTTATAATATGGGATTTTAGTGAGTTGACATACATAGAGTGCTTCCATATCAAATCTCTTGACGGTTATTTTTTTTAACTCTGAAAATTGGATTTTCTTAACATTAATCACACCCAGTGAACCTCCCTCAATGATTAGTCTCTTATTAGTCATTTTTTTACAAATAACAAAATATTGCCTATTTGCAAGAATTCAGAACCTACTTTGTGTATCTTTAAGTAAGAGCTAAGGGTGATGCTATAGTATCATAGCTATTGACCTTAAATTCCTTTTGCCTTATACCAGTTTTGTTAGCCTTTTTTTGATAATCAGTCACAGTACTTATTTGTATAGATTATGAGAGCTTGTAACCCTATACACATTTGGTATCAATGTATTATTAAATATATGCTTCATTTAAAAAAAAAAACAGTTTGGGATATTTAAAAGCCTGTATCTTAATATATATACTGCAAAACCAAAGAACTGACACGTCTTATTCTACTTAATTAGATAGCGTACAAGATGAGGAAGATGATGATGATGAGGAGGATGATGACTATGTTCAACCAGATGGATTTGATGGTAAGTTTTATATAGGCATATGAGAAATATCCTGTGTATGCATATATAGTAATACATTTTAAATGGATGTAAATAATATGAATCTATTTTGATATATTAAAATTGCTTAGGTGCCTGTTATTTAAAGGGCCAGTGTCAGAGCTTTTCATGCTAAACATTTTTCACTGTACTTATATGTAAGTGTGCAAGCAGCAGCAAAGCTAAGCTTTAGGCAGAAGATATTATTTAAAAACAGTTTATCTTATTAGTGGCCCCTGCTGAACCTCTCCCCATCTCTCTCATTGTTCTGGGCACTGATAAAAAAACAAATATTTCAGCTGATATATTAATTATGCAGGGTGGGTAACCTGGAGCATCCTCACTTTGTAGATGCATGGGGTTATGAGATTGTAACTATAGCCCCCTTACCCTACATATTATACTCCAGACTACCCGCCTTTCCTAACTGTTATCTCGGTTGAAATGTTTGTTTTATTTTCAGCACAGATCAAAACAATGAGAAGGGTGGGGAGGGGTACAGCAGCAGCTATTAATGAGGTAAACTGTATTTAAAATGATAATTTCTGGGTAAAACTTTGATTTGCTGATGTGTTTTTAATAGAATTTAATGGTAAAATAAAAAATAGATTGGCCCTTTAAATGTCTAACCATCTTTACAAACAAATATTTTCTAGAAATGTAAAAAAAATGTATCCATATATAAAATTTGATATTGGACCTCATAATTCATCTAGACCATATAAGCTCTCTCTGTGTGTGTGTGTGTGTCTATATATATATATATATATATATATATATATATATATATATATATTTTTTTTTTTTTTTTTTTTTTATTATATATATATATATATATATATATTTAGTAATTATTAATATATATATATATATATATATATATATATATATATATAGATTAATAATGAGTTTTGCAATATAATTTGATACCTTTTGTATTGGTCAAATGTATTCTTTATAGTTTGTCCAATACAAAAGGTATCAAATTATATTGCAATACTTATTAATCTTTATATATATATAGATTAATAATTACTAAATTACTAGATTACTGGACATTCACGGCTGCTTCACTCTTCAATTAATGTATGTATGTATGTATATATATATATATATATATATATATATATATATATATATATATATATATATATATGTGTGTGTTTATAGACAGCATTTGTTGATTTTTAATGGCCTTGCTCAGAAATAACTACTTTAGCTTTCATTTTATGATACAATAGTTTGTTTCAACATTTTTATCTTTAGGTTTCTTCATAATACGAAGACATGACAATAGAGAGATATAACCATCAAGGTTTCATTACTGACAAACTAATACATTTATTTATATACTATTAAATATTCATATACCGTACTCTTCTCATATTAGTCCTATCCACATAAAAAACTTTTACAATAGAGGAAATAATTGGATTAAGTAGCTCAGAAATGAAAGTAGCCATACAGATGGGATATGTCAGTCATTTGGGCCCTCATTCTATTATCGGCCGTAAATCGGCCGTAAGGCTGCGATTCCTTGCGAGGGTTCAGTTAACTCGCGATTCTATTATACGGCCCCGCAAGGATCTCCTTTTACGGCCGGCCGCATATCTTGGAACCGGCCGTAATCTGTGAAATATAAAAACTGAAAAATAAATTCAAGCCTGCACTGTACAGCTCTGTAAATGCTAGGGATCATATTGGGGGACATGAGGATTAAAAGGAACCCACTCTCAAGCTTGCACATCTGCCCAAACCCGAGTTCAAATTAACTGTTTATTTTCCGGCTGCGGCGTGGGCGTGTCTGAAGTGCTCCAAGCACTCTGGACTTTTTACATGGATATTTTACGGATATTAAAAATAAAATATTTTACGGATTTGAGTACAGGATAATTATGTGCTATTTTTTCTAACACCTAAAATCCCTTTATAGTCTTCTCAAAGTGCAGGATGGCTTTATTTGAGCTATTTTATGTGCTTAATTGGTGCTAGCGAGACCTTTTTCCTGCAAGTAACTGCGGCTCGCTTTTAGCCTTGCAGAGAGGTTTCCCGGAGCAATTGAATTGCAAATCTCTTGCGGCCGTTTAAGATCAAAGGCTTTCCTCCGGCGCGAGCGGCCGCAAGAGATAGCAAGGCACCGGCCGCAAGCCTGCCGGAATCCCCGTCCGTAAGGGAATAGAATAGCAGAATAGCTTGCGGCCGGTCCTTGCGGCCCCGCAACGGCTGCGGCCGATAATAGAATGAGGCCCTTGGTCATTTATTATCATGGAAAACACTGGTAACCAGGCTAAACATAAAGAAAGAGTAGGCATTCCTTAATCTATGTTAGCATCAGATAATGTTGTTGTGTGGACCAGGAAGAAGCAAGTTTGACATGTTTTTACAGTATGCTATAATCTATAGTGAGATAAAAAAAACTCTTATACAAACTTTCAGCAAAAACAAATGCATATCCATAGTAATACTTAAAATATCAGTGTTCAACCTCTTACATGTCCCCAAGATTACATGCCTGCCTTAGAGTTGAAAGACAGTTATCCCCAACTTAAATTTAATTTACAAGATTTAAGGAAATAGGCCCTCATTCAATTGCGATTTGGCCAATTGAATAGGGCTCTAAATAAGCACATAACATATACTTTTTAAATAAGTTTTTAGTTAGTAAACATCTATCCAAAAGCAAGGTTTTCCCTAACTAAAAACTTCTTTAAAAAATATATGTTTTATGCTTATTTAGAGCCTTATTCAATTGGCCAAATCGCAATTGAATGAGGCCCATAGGCATTTAAATGTCAAACCAGCCTCTAGGAGGAAAAAAACAAGAATACGGTCACAAGCCTTGCAGAAGTTATATTATGTAATTTTACCCATTTGTTTGCTGTATGTTACAAATGTTGCGCTTTAAATTACTTATTTGGTCTTATTCAGAAACCGCACCATCGTATCCACCACCTCCAGTTCCAAGAACTCCAAGAAGTCCTGATGATATGCCAAAGAGACGATCCTTGTCTGATGTGACTGGTGCTACTAAGCAACTTCCTCCTCTGCCCCCTCCAAAAAAGAGTTTACCTGACCTTAAGATCGGCGAATTGCAACGTCTGAGAAGAGAGTCTACTGGCATCACAAATTACAATTCAACACCTGTTCCTATTGTACCAGCTCACAAAATCAGTTTGCAGACTGCTCCACTTCCCCCTCCCAAAAAGTGTTTACCTGACTTAAAAGACTTGCCTTCTTCAAGAAAAGATTCCTCTTGCCCTCAGACTCATGAAACATTTGAGCCAGGTATAAAGCCACCATATTTACCATCACATCCATCATCTAACACAGTAATGGACCCACCACTTGTCCAATCTATGTTCTGTTCGAAGAAAGTCTTAACAAACTCTGAAACTAAGGGGCCAAAACTTATTTCACAACAGCCCTGTGATATGGGG
Source organism: Discoglossus pictus (assembly GCA_027410445.1). Lineage (NCBI taxonomy): Eukaryota > Metazoa > Chordata > Amphibia > Anura > Alytidae > Discoglossus > Discoglossus pictus. The sequence continues at coordinate 44,725,775 of CM050163.1, forward strand.
ATAAACCAACTAAATAAAGAACTCTTAACCAAGCTCAAAACTGGAAATGTTTCTGGGTGTCTACTTGCTCCAGTCCCACCAGCCAAACCAGCCACTCAAAACTCCGTAGCACCACCAAACAAACTCAATTGTATACCTCCAGTTCCACTAGTCAAACCTACATTACATTCCCCCGTGTCTCCAGCATTCAGAGTCACCGGTCCAACCCCTCCAGTTCCACCACTCAAACCTAAAATATTACCTGAAAAGCCATCTGAAATGGCGTCTTTGAAAGACACACCCATGCCAGGATCTGTCAAGCCACCTCTGCAGAAACCACCCACAATACCCCGAATTACTGGAAGGAAGTTTGACAATGATAAACCTGTGCCTTCACCGATACTGTAAGCATACAACAGTAATATTTACTTGCTTGTGTATACAGTGCTTTTATCCAAGATGCTTTGCATGGTACATCATTGTTTTGGAGTATAAGGAAGTAAAACTACTGAACAAACATAATAGGTTGTTCATTAAGGTTTGTGTTTTTTGCTGAAATGATGCAAAAGGCAACATCAAGGTCGTGGGCTCAATAGGTAGAGGACAAATAGGGAGAAAAAGTAGTACATGGGATGGAATGAGAAAGAAAGTGGGTCTTCGATGATTGTGTGAAGGTTCGGAGACTGTCTAATGTGAAGTGGAAGAGAAGTGCAAGGAGTGAGAAAGAACGGAAATAGGACTGGGTACATGGTGGGAATGGGACAGTGTGCGTGTTGAGAGAGATTCAGATCATAGAGAGATTTGTGGAAGATCATTGAGGCAAAAAAAGGAGAGACAAGGCCATCAATTTATAGACAAAAGTTGGGAATTTTAAGATGCAGCAGTAACAGACATGAAGGTATTGGAGGGTGGAGGTGCAGGGGAGATTGTATTTGTTGGATTAGAGTGATTGCATGGACTGTAAGATTGATGAGGAGTGAGTGGCACTTTAGCCCTTATAAAGTATATTCATGGCTGAAGTTTTAATTGTTATATATTAGATGGTAGTAACTAAAGATCAGCAGGGACTTTTAATGTATTTAGCATTTATGGCACACTTGGCTGCTAAATTAACTAATTTAACCAGTAAGGAATGTCAATAGACATTATGAGCTAACATAACTTGATAAACAAAGAGACATATTCCGATTTACTCTATCCAGTGTGACTGAGTCTCACTAAATTTAGTAATATCCTTTGGGTCTATTTATATATCTTAGGGCCATATTCAATTCCAGCCTCGTAAGTCCAATGTGTAGCACGTAAGGGCTGGGTGCTTCAAATTTGGCTGTTTAATTTGCTATTAAATTAGAAAGGGCTGCTAGCTACGAGCCAGAGATGCTATTTCGTAACCAATTCTTGGCCGTCGGGGTTGCGTGGTCGAACGCAAACAATTTAAGCATTCACGTTGTTACGGGTTCAGATGGAGCCAATGGAAAAAGAGATTGTTAGCGTTATGTCACTGAAAAAGGGGAGAGTAGATTTTGAAGTCCTACATGCTTCAATTCCAGTTTGCGATTGGACCCACAGGCCAGAAATAATGCAAAGCCCGCTGGGAGCAATGTTACCAGGCTAATTTAATATCCGTAACACGTAAAATCGGAGTTACGGGCTTCGTTTTAACACGTCGACCCAAATTTAATAGGGCTGTTAACTAGCACTCACCGAAAAATACTTTCACTAGAACAATATTAACCTTCCTAGTGTTAATCCCGAGTGTGACTCTGGGTTAATCTTCTCTTCCTAAATCGGTAACCCCAAGCCACACTCAAAGGTTACCGCAGGGTGGATGTGGAGGGGGCCCAGTGCTGCCGTGTTTGCCTGGGCACCCTCAGCACACCATTGCTATTCCCCACCTTCCTCCTGCTCCTCCCCATCTTCCTCCTCCACATCTTCCTCCTCCTCCTCCTCCCCCCTTATCCTCTCTCCTTCCTTCTTCTCACCTCTCAAGTCTTCTTAGCCTCTGATCAGCTCCTGTTGCTGATCGTGGCTCACAGCGCGTCTTATGCCTGGAACAAGCATAAGCGCATGTCATTAGCATATGCTGTTACAAGAAACAGGCATAAGACGCGCTGCAAGCCTCCGATCAGCAGCAGGAGCTGATCGGAGGCTAAGAAGTAGAGAGGGGGGGAAGGAGTGAGGGAAGAGGAGGATGAAGGGGGGAAAAGGAGTGTGAGGGGGAAAGAGGAGTGTGAGGGGGAAAGAGGAGTGTGAGGGGGAAAGAGGAGTGTGAGGGGGAAAGAGGAGTGTGAGGGGGAAAGAGGAGTGTGAGGGGGAAAGAGGAGTGTGAGGGGGAAAGAGGAGTGTGAGGGGGAAAGAGGAGGATGAGTGGGGGGAGGAGGAGCATGAGGGGGAAGAAGAGGATGAGGGGAGAAAGGGGGAGGAGGAGGATGAGGGGGGAAGAGGTAGATGAGGGGGAAGATGAGGGGGAAGAGGAGGATGAGGGGTAAGATGAGGAGGATGAGGGGGAGAATCAGGAGAATAAGGGAGGGGTGATCAGGAGAATAAGGGAGGATGAGGAGGATAAGGGAAATGGAGGCGGGGCAAATACGGGGGGAGAGGGGCGGAATGGAGGAGGAGAAGGGGGATACAGGGAAAGGGAGGAGGAGAGGGGGAAGGGGTAATGGTATCTAAAGGCGGTATGATTATGTCAGTATTTTAGAGTGTACCGCTTGAATATTCTAAATACTGAAATAATCATACCGCCAGGCGGGTTAATAAATATATTATTCAGGAACTTTTTTAGTGAGTGATTGAGCACCAGTTTTCCACTTAAAATGTATAGAACAAAATGTTCTTACTTTGCTAGGAAGTTCCTTTAGTATAATCACTGATATCCCAATTGTGTATATATGTTTCCTTTGAAACTTATACTAGGAAAGCTCCTAGCATTCACTTGATCATCCATGACTGGCTATTGAGTATTGTCATGTTCTACAGTTCTACATTTTAGTTTTGATGTGCTCTCTCTAGGAGATCGCCACCTGACGGCCAGAGTTTCCGAGCTTTTGCACAAGAGACGCCGGTTCACCATACAAAGCAGAATTCTACTAAAGCAGCCGATAGTGACAGTGATGATGACTATGAGAAGGTGAGAGGGCAAACATCATTTCAGTCATCAATTTTATTTTGTGCTACTATGTGTTTTTGAAACTATGGAAAAAGTGAGCGAATGTAAAAAAAAAATGGGAGAAAGCTTAATGATAGGGTCATGAAAGGGTCATGAATATAACAAAGGAACAGTTTGGGGAGTATTTGTAGAGAAGTGCAGAGATAAAGGAAGGTGCATTATGTTAAATTAAAATAATAAACTGATATATGCTTCCTTTCAGGTCCCATTACCTGCCAGTGTTTTTATTGATACCAATGAATCTGTAGAGATTGAAAGGTAATGTATTGTCTACCATAAAATTTACATTATTTTCACATTGATAATATTAACTCAGATACAATACTTTTCCCATTCCATGATAATCTATTGGTAATAGATGTAATTGTACCAAATAAATGATCTGTCATGTTGTCTGACTTAAGCACTTCCTGAAAGCATGAAACTTGATGGCATGTATTAATTTATTGAACAGAGAAAGAAGAGGTGGGGGCTTATTAAATGACTGGAGCTTTTGGAATTTGACATGTGACACTTCCCCTCCACATGTTATGAAGCAAGCAGCTTGCATCAATAAGTACAATTACAGTCCTAAAAAATATAAACACCCCTCTCACTTGCAACATGCAACATTCAACAAAGAAAATTAGATGTCTCCAAGGCATGCAGAGGCATCACAATTTATTCCTGAAATGTTAAATTAGCTTAATAACATTTTTGCAGCCTAATTTGCTAAAAATTTTCAAACAACAAGGTTGCCGGGGTAGTCCTTTAAAGCCATATTTCACAGAACTGCCCATGCCTTCAGATGTGTCATAAGTAGATCTTAGACTAATTATGTCTATTATTATGTGAAATTCTTAAAAAAAGAGAACTATAAATATCACACTGCAGTGGATATACCCTTGCTGCTATAAAGAAAATATTTTTGCACAGCATGTAGAAGGAATTACATTATTGACCCTTTTAATGTTTTACATAAATGAAGATATTGTTTTATTCCAGGCTTTTCAAAGCTACAAGCTCCAGAGGAAGCCCTCTGAATGGACTGTTCTGTATTAGGAATTCTTCAAAGGCCGGAAAGGTAAAACGCACACTGCATACAGATTCTGTAACTGCTTACTACAGCTTTCATTTTAGATGCTATTTTTACAGTTATTTCCTATGTTTCCTGAAAGGACACATCACAGATATGGTGAAAAAAATAATAAAATGTCTCTGTAGGAACAAACATTCACTGTGTGCCTGATAACTCAATGGAACTGATATAATATCATAGATATATCATCCCCAAGTGATCTCTGAAAAAAACACTTTACTATGACTATTATTACTACATATTGTATGTTATTTGAAGCATATTCCATAATGCTACTCATTTATTTTATTTGTTTAAAATTATATAAAGCTCCTTTATCCAAGGTGCGTACATAGGTTGGAGTTTGCTACTGAAAGGGTGCAACGGTCCAGAAGCAAGATTAGGGTTTTGGATACAATAGGTCAAGTCGAGAGATAAAGAAAATCAGATTGAAAGGATTTAAGTTGTAGCAGGTTTGGAAAGAGAAGGGAAGTAGATCTTCAGGAAGATGCAGAATTGTGTAGGGTTGGAGACTTTCTAATATGAAGTTGGTGGTGAAGTGCAAGGAAGTAGAAAGAACGGGAGTGGGACTGTTTTTTAGGGTAGGAATGGGACTGTGAATGTGGGGAATGTTGTGGAACATAACGGGGAGACTAGTAAGGCAAGATATGGAGGGGCAAGTCCTTGTAGGGATTTGTAGACAGGGGTTACAATATCGAGAAGACAACTGTAGTATACAAGCAAGGGTAGGGGAATGCAGAGAAGGTTGAATATTTAACATGCAGAGGCATTTTTTTAGCCATATTTGCTTTACTACACATGTATGTTAATGAGTGGTGAACTAAAAACTAGGTTTAACATGAAAAGTGAGTATATTAGTACTTTAACTGGTTTTTACCCCTTCAATATTACTCTCATGTATATATGTGTCACAGACCCCTTTTCCAGTTCCTGGACCATTGAGCCACCATAAAGGACAGACTGCTTGGCTCCAGCCACTGGACTATTGAATTGTAATCTGTTTGTCCCATTGTTTGCCAGATAAAGTTAATGTACTCTATTTGAGCCCTGGACCACTAGACATGAAGGCAGCATTATGTGTATTTGGAAGTTGGCCTATTGTTCACAGGTGCCAGACAGGATGCCAGACTATTAGACCCCTATGTGGAGTCAATCTCCTGTGTTTTTCAGACACTAACTGCCATTATTTTGTTGTATACACCCCCTCTGTATCTAACCCCTATAAATATTGTTGACTTTCCAAAAATAAAACAGTCCACTGCTGAAACATATAGAAGTGGTATGTTATTTGCTACTGGTGGCTGGTTCTGAAAATTAAGATTTACCATGTATAACATGGACTGTCATAAATGTAGCTAATAATAATGTGAACAAATATGTTATATTAAATAACGTATTAATATAATATTGTATTTTTTCAAAGGTTTTGGTTGTATGGGACAAGCTCGCTGACAAAGTAAGAAACTACAGGATATTTGAAAAGGTTAGTTGGAATTCTAAATATTTAAAATGTCACAATAAATATTTTCTTATATGTAACAGATAAACAACATTAATACAACAACATTAAGCAAAAAAATGTATTATAAATATAGCCTAAATAGCATGGATAAGTAGCATCTGTGGATGTAACAAAACAGCAGTGATGTAGGATTCAATGGCTTTTCTTTATAAGATTATGGCAGATACATAATCTTCTTGGAGTGGCTGAAGATGGTCTTTTGTTAATATTCTACTTGCACTTGATTTTCTAAGGAATAGTTATATCACTTCCACCTACTTTTTTACATACCTCTTTATAAGACACATCCAATAGTCCTTTACGATTTTCTAGATAGTAAAAAAAATGGTGCATTTATACAATTACTTGCACTGTTTTCAATGATCCCCTAAGCTGTGAACGCTCTGCGCCTCTCCACTCCCTGAATGAAGTATTGTGACTGGAGTTAATCTGCCCAGAGGAATGTGTCAAATTAAAAACCACTCTCTGAAACACACATTAGTAACAGGGAGCCGTGTAAGCTGAGCTGCTAGCAATGTACAAACATACTTTCTACTCACCACCCACTATCATACTACAGTTGTGGTATGCCAATTTTAGTTAGCCCTCCCCCTGGGTGGATCCACTCCAGACACAATACTTCATTCAAGCGGTTGTGAAATCTTTAGCTTTCATGATTGATGATAATTAAATGCACAGTAAAAGTTTTAAAAAGTGTTTTTTTTTTTTCTTTTCTTATATAACCCTACCTAACAATTCTTTTGAAATTGGTAATTTAAGCTTATGCTGGAAGACAATATTCGTTCTTTTACAGACAGGAGAGCGAGAGAGTCAGGAGAGCGAGAGAGACAGGGAGAGCGAGAGAGACAGGGAGAGCGAGAGAGACAGGGAGAGCGAGAGAGACAGGGAGAGCGAGAGAGACAGGGAGCGCGAGAGAGACAGGGAGCGCGAGAGAGTCAGGAGAGCGAGAGAGTCAGGAGAGCGAGAGAGTCAGGAGAGCGAGAGAGACAGGAGAGCGAGAGAGACAGGAGAGCGAGAGAGACAGGAGAGCGAGAGAGACAGGAGAGCGAGAGAGACAGGAGAGCGAGAGAGACAGGAGAGCGAGAGAGACAGGAGAGCGAGAGAGACTGGACAGGGAGAGCGAGAGAGACTGGACAGGGAGAGCGAGAGAGACTGGACAGGGAGAGCGAGAGAGACTGGACAGGGAGAGCGAGAGAGACTGGACAGGGAGAGCGAGAGAGACTGGACAGGGAGAGCGAGAGAGACTGGACAGGGAGAGCGAGAGAGACTGGACAGGGAGAGCGAGAGAGACTGGACAGGGATACAGAGACACACAAGATAGAGAGAGCACAGAGAGAGAGAGAGCAGAGAGAGAGAGAGAGCAGAGAGAGAGAGACATTGAATCTGCTCCATGATCTCGTATTTGTTTGTCTTATAAGAATTTATAACTCTTAACAACTAAACAAAGTATAAAAACAGCAATAAAACAAATATTGAATTGATGAGAGAACTGGATAGGTTTCTTATGAATATGGAACATTGCAGAAAACTCATTTACAAGTGTGAGGTTGGTTCTTCAAATATGAAATGAGGTTGGAGATAGTACTGAGTAGTGACATCCAAATGAGGCTCTCAGTACATCACGTAACATGGAATCAATTGAGGTTCATGTGCTGCTCTCATTCAGCCTTCAGGACATAGCCATGGATTAGGGTTACATTTATTCACTGTAAGCTGATCTCTGCTCCTAACAAATAGATGAGGCAAACTGGGTCTAAGAAAAATGATTTTGCACAGAACTAAGTTATTATTCAGTAGGAATAATCATCTGGCAGTGGCCAATAGTTACTGTGAAATTTTAGTCATGTCCTAGGTTCACCAAAGACGAATATGAATGATTTTGTGAATTGTTTCCTGACTGAATTTATTATGTATAAGATATACACACGTGGGTAGGTTTCCTGGCTTGTGCATAATCCATCCTGTGCTTTGCTTAAAGTTGTGTAATACAGTAAGCATATGCTTAAAGGAAGCCATGTTTAAAATGGTATTCAATGGCACATTTGCATGTTGCTGCCCAGGTTCCCAGAATGCAGCGGAATAACTGTATTTCTCAGAATATTAGGCAGGAAATACATTTTAACTTGTTATAGATATATAGTGTTCATGGTAGATATTATGATTTATGTTTTTTTTTTATAACATTGGCACTATAAACATTGCAATAAACACTGAACGTACTGGCATTCTAGAAAATATTCATGGCAGCAAAATGGTTTAAATTGTATAATTTCTGTGTAGTATTATGACATAAACCACACAAGCCTGTGAATACATGGAAGTATATTGCAATTAATGTTATGTAATATCCATTCCTTCCTGCATCAAAAAATATCTAAAATTGCACAGTGTTATTAAAACTATATTTTAGGAGAGATCTTTAAATGTTCAGTAATGTTTGTGCAGCTGTAAGCATACTAAAGAGAGAGACAGGACAGAGCGAGAGAGACAGGACAGAGCGAGAGAGACAGGACAGAGCGAGAGAGACAGGACAGAGCGAGAGAGACAGGACAGAGCGAGAGAGACAGGACAGAGCGAGAGAGACAGGACAGAGCGAGAGAGACAGGACAGAGCGAGAGAGACAGGACAGAGCGAGAGAGACAGGACAGAGCGAGAGAGACAGGACAGAGCGAGAGAGACAGGACAGAGCGAGAGAGACAGGACAGAGCGAGAAAGAATACAACAATTAAAGGGACAATAAGATACTACATTTAGTCTCATACATTTAAAACAACATGTTTTAAAAAATTAGAAACATTTAAAAAGTGGTGTGATGTCTGGAAAGCATGCTTCACCCTGCAGTGTAGTCTCTCCAGTGATGGAGCTTCCAATCAGACTTTAAAAAATAAGTGTTGTTGTTCTTCAGTCCTTCAGTCGTGTCCGACTCTCAATGAGCATATGGACACAGCATGCCAGGCGCATCGGTCTGTTTCTGGTTGTGCTTATCCATATGGTTTTATTAGCAAATACTGGAGTGGGTTGCCATTTTTTTTGCGATTTTTCTGATCTCTATGCAATGATCTGCCCATCTTGGGTGACCCTACATGGTATAGCTCACAGTTTCAGGGTACACAAGCCCATTCACCACAATAAGGTAGAGATCCAGAAAGGGGGGGGGAATAAATAGCAGGCAGTTATTTTTCTTATTTCTCAGTTTGCTCTTTAATTTCCGTCAGTGTTTGTATACTTCCTTTTTTACAGTAACCCGCAACTTCTTCATTCTTATAATGTCTTAATGCCCTGCCTTCTTTTCCCATACAATTTAAGTTTCTATTCTTTTTTTTTAATGCTTATAGTTTTACTGTTTCTCTACTCTAGCTAATTCAGAAAGACATTCGTAATGCTGAGCACTTTGTTCTTGAAGATGTATTTGCAATAGAAATGTGGGAAATACAGATGAACAATACCTTATTCTGATAATGTTCTCTCTTCCTGCAGGATTCCAAAGTTTACCTTGAAGGAGATATAATGTTTCCTGATGTTGGCAGCTTGGTTGAACACTACTATGGAAATAAATTACCCAGCCATGACAATCTTTTTCTTATGCACGCTTATGGGTGTGCTAATCCAAGGTGACACAAGGTTTCCGTCACATGACATGACCATAAACTAGACTGGCTCTTCTGGGAGCCATGGATACATTGTGGTTTCACATGTCCCTTGTTTATTCTCTTGAGGTCCATAGACAATGACCTATGGTGCAATATGGTGGTGCCATTTCTAAGAGTGTGGATACCAAAACATTCAAACCTAAACTGCTCTGGATTACAATATCTCAAAGATTCCTTGTTCACTTCCGTGAAGACACGATTTCTAAAGCGAGACTACGAATTTATAATAAATATATAAACAACAATCGTCATTTGGGTTCTAGCGCTGGGATGGAATTTTCTAATATTTTTGTTTTAACATTTCCCTGAGAAACTATTTCTTTATTTGACTTGATATCAACATTATAGAAGAAGAGGGATGTTCTATTCAAGTTTATTACAAGTACACTCCCTACCCAGGCCATGCACTGAAGGGAATATAAATACTAAAACAAGAGAAATCACAACAAATGCTATTTTGCCTTCTTTTGTCCATTCTTAATATTGAAAACTGACAGATGCGAACATTCAGCTCTCTCTACTTGTTTTCCCTTTAGAAATTCTAAGGTTTCGCAATGCCATCCAAGATGAAACTTAGTTGAATTTGTATACCTTATGTTGTTGACTCATTGTTAGGTATACAATCACATATACAATACAAGAATTTGTAGTGCAGGTTTAACATTGCACTTAGTTGGCTAGATTTGTATTAGAACAGTAATTTGGAAGCAAATCTAAAGGCAAGTTTTCACAGTAGTATATTATTCCAGGGTGGTATATTTCCAAATATCAAGAGTTTCACAGTTGTATATTTCTATAAAGCCCATTACAACTCTAGTAGTAACTATAAAAAATAATTTTCAGCTTATCCACAAGTCAAACAAACAGGATGGTCCCTCCCTGTATAGGATGTTAAAGAATGAGACCAACTGCCTATATAAAGCACAACCCTACAGCAGATCAATCATGGACATCCAGGAAACAGATATTATCTGTCAGCAGCTCAGTAGATTAATAGAAAGTTTCTTCTTGTTTTCCATTGAAAAAATAGAAAATGAACAAACACATTTTCTTTAAATAGCCGAATTTAAACATATTCAGGCTATATTATTGATTATAGTAGATACATATGTTCTGAAGTGACAGCAGGTTTTATTTCTGTTAAATTAATTTTAATAGAGCCTTTACATTGTTGTGGTGGTTCCAAATAAGGTGCAAGGTAATAGCAAGTACTTCATTTAATGTATTATAAAAATGCATTTACTTACAGTAAGCTTATATAGAAGTTTTACCTGTCTATATGATGCACCCAACAAGCTCATGGTATAATCTAGTTCTGCAGTGTTATGGTTAATGAGTACTGCATGCATTGTTTATAGTCTAAAAGCATTTTATGGGACAAATGTAAACTCATGCAGACCCCAGGAAATAATTAGGTTAGAGATCTGTAATTGCTCTGATTCATACCATTAAATAGTTTTAATGTTAAAACCCAGGGGAAATAGGAATGCTTTATAATCATTACAATGCAGAAGTACATAACAGCACAAGCTTAATGGGTGGTACTCCTCCCCATTCAGCATGCACATGTTAATATATGAGTTTGGAGTAATATTGGCTCAGTATCACAAAGTCTCTGGCTGGTATATTGGTCTAAGTTTATTGAACATTTTAGCAACAATTTATACATTCATTTACCACTATTAATAAATAAAGGCCACCTTGAATTAGTTAGGGCAATTTTGCTAATATCAGAGGGATTTTGCCATAATATATTCACATATTTTATAACAACAAGGATAAATATCATTTCAACAATTAATCTTTAATAATCTTTTGTCACGGCGATATAAAATAATCCAGGATTTGGAATGTAGAAAGTTTAAAAGTGGGCTAATCCTTTGAGATATATTGTACCCAGTAGTTTATATACTCGCATTGGAGGGGCAATAATATCTCTCCCCTGTAGTCATGTGTGTTTTTATATAACAGAGCTATCCAACTCTTAGTTATTTACCCTTTCTGACCATCCATCTCCTTTATCAAGGGACGGGACCATCCAGGTCTCCAATGTTGACTCCTTTCAAAATTTTCAAAACATATGGATAAATAATAATCTGGTGAACATATTTGAAATTATTACATGATATATTTGGAGCAGGCTTATTGGAAAATTATTTTTATACAACAATCAGATATATTAGAAGGAGTCCTGTCCTGGCTATATGCCAGAGTCTATATGTATCTGCACAATCAGCATGAAATCTTTTAACTCCTTCCTCCCAAGTAATAATAATATATAAACTGCCTATATAGTTTACTAAAGTGACTATATTATTTACTAAATACAACAAGATATCTCTGTCCACTCATGGGACCTCTTGTTTGTTTGTTGGCTTAGTTTGCGTTGATTGGCATAAAAAACAATATATTCACTCAAGAAGACATGACAAAACAGTGAATATATATTTAAAAAGCTATAAGGATGAAGATAACCAAGCAGTGCATACTGGAATGTATATTGTGCTAAGACCTTCATATAATTGGTGCACTAATTGTTACCTATTAATACATTTTGGATTCAAAATTCTGATTTATGTTATGTTTTCATTGCATTAGCAGTCAGACATAGGCAAACAACTTTTTACATGACTGAAATATAGATATATTATTTTTTATTTTTCACGAATTTGTATATATATATGTTTTCTTTTTTGGTTTTGTATAATTATATTTATAATGTCATCTGTAAACATTGTTCATATAGTAATTGTTATCTTTGCAGCAGACCATTGAATAGCCATTCTACTTCACATTCCTAAAGGCACCTTGTGGATTAGAATCGCTAAAGTTGGCTCCTTGAGATATTTCAAACACTACAAATTTCACCTCTCATAGGGGAATTGGATAACTTGTCTGAGTTTTTAAAGCATTTGCACTTTACAAAAAATTCTGGACATACGTAACGATGTTATCCATTTTAAATATATGTATTTTTTTAAATAATTGGAGAATATAGTGAAAATAAGATATTAGTAATGTATTATACAATCTGTCACTGATTTCTAGACATATGCATGATTAGTACCTGCCCTATTAAATGCATATTCTCATAGTGTGACAGTGGATAATGGCCCTCATTCAATTGCGATTTGGCCAATTGAATAGGGCTCTAAATAAGCACATAACATATTTTTTTAAGAAGTTTTTAGTTAGTAAGCATCTATACAAAAGCAAGGTTTTCTCTAACTAAAAACTTCTTTAAAAAAAATATGCTCAGTGCTTATTTAGATCCCTATTCAATTGGCCAAATTGCAATTGAATGAGGGCCTATCTCATGGTCAGTCCTGGATTAATAACCTCCCTCCTCACGCAAAGCACCATTGCTGTTGATCTGTTCTTATTGAACTAGTAATTTTTTGTATGAAAAGTTAGTGATGCAAGAAGAAGGCTAACAATTACTTAAAGTAACACAGCATTAGATAATGCAGAAATAAAAAATACAGATATAAATGAATATAATTGCATTTAGTAGTTGTTAACATTATTGAGGGAAATGTGAGATATTTCAGCATTACAGTTAGTATTTCTAGCATAAATTGCATGCAAATACTCTCCTTCTCTCCAGTACACTTGAAGGTGAGAGTTAGCTCTCCCAGGAGGTAATAAAGAAGAATTGCATGACCAGGTGGTATAAATAATAATAATGATAAGTAAAAGACCTTTTTACTATTATTATTTATCCTGTGAGAGTTAATAAGTGAACCTAAATAGAGTTAGAGAGAAGGATATTTTCAGGTAATTTTATGTTTAAAATACTAACCTTGAAGCCTAGTTATCTAACACATGCACCCAAATGTTTTAATAGCAACCTATTGCAATTATATTACTTTATATCAGAGGTGTCCAAGTTTCATCCTGGTGGGCCGCACACAGGCCTGGATTTGAGGATTTCCTTTCTGTGCATAGGTGAGTCAATCAAGATGACTGAAGAAGCGATAGTCTCACCTGGGTGCAGCAGGGATATCATCATATCCAGGCCTGTGAGCGACCCACTGAACTTGTACCCCCTGCTTTATATATTTATTCTTCTTTTGTACTATTGCCGGAATCTGTCACTTTAACTGTAACTTGATAGATACAGTTGCTGTTTTTTTCTATATTAAAGTCACAAATACTTCCTCTTTGAACATGGGACTTGCCCTACATGAAGTTGGTACGACCACGGTTGAATTGCAGCTTTATGAAGCATCACAAAAGCAAACATTTATCTTGCAAGTTCTAAAACAAACCCCAAATATCAAAAGGACTAACAGGTACCAAAGTGCTTCTTTATGCCTCAGGACTATGCCTTTATATCCATAGTCCTTGGAGGTTTGAGAGTGCACTGCAAATCATTGCATGGTCTTGTCTATCCAGCACCATCATGTGTGATCAGGGAAACCACGGGCACTAAACATTATCTCAATCACAAACCTCAGATACAAGCACAAATGGTTAGGTTGCAAACTGAACATTATTTCTATTGTAAATGTCTGTAAATTTTGAAATGCTCCATTTGTAAATTGTGAAATTACACAAATAATTAAAATAAAATAATAACAACATCTTTTATTAGTCCATTATTTTATGTTTCAAACTTTTGACACAAAAGTTAGTCCAATGGGCGCCCCTACTCAGTGCCCATGGCTTTCTACAAGATTTGTCCCTCTTTTAGACAGAATTATGCATTTTTAGCTAAAGGCATGAAACTTGGCAGAGTCACCACTTTGTTGCATTTAGGAAATAATCTGAGACAGAAATATTTTTATAAAGCTAATCAATTTCAGTTTTATTTACTTATATGATTAACTTAGAAAGCATGGCATGCGGTCAGTAAATTAATCCAGTCTTATATTTGGATATTTTACCACTAATCAATAACCCCAATCAATAACCCCATATTTTTTTTAATTTTGTTTAATTGAGATAACATGGTCTGAAACAAGTCAAAGATCTAATAGATTTTCAAACTCTCTGTCACAACCTGCTTCTTCAGTGGGGCTTGATAAGAACCTAGTTCATACCTACCACAGCAGGACTGTGTAGTTCATGTTACTTCTGGCACAAAAGATGGCTTTAGGATAGGAACAACATCTGAAAATATGTATAGAGGATGATGCAGGCAGGATACAAGTGGTTTACAGAACACGATTACTCCCTACTCAGGATACAGGCACACAGTAAATAGCCCCACACATGGTTTAACTTATTACTTAACTCTTATTAATTCAAATCACACATATTTATAACCTAACCCTAGTTATGAGCGACCAATGCCAACAATGTACATTCTTGATTAGCTGATCAAGACATGCCTATGTGTGAGATGGAACATTTCGTAACCACCAATTTGGCCATGGTGCATTCTCAGTCGCCTTGGGAGCACATGACCTACAAATCATCCCAGGTGCACAGCACCACCTGCTCTGCAACAGTCAGTTTTAGAGGTCATTTCCCCATTCTGGAATAACCACATACATAATACAGAGTAACAGTATAAACAGTACATCTATATCTTTACAATTACAGTGCTCCTAAACTTCAACACCAAGATGTCTGGCCCAATCCAGCATCAACCCACTCAGTCCAGGCCTGGATACATTGTTCTTCACGGTCTCTAGGGGCTTTGGCCATGACACTCTCATGACACTCCATGACACTCTTCTATCTTTTGAAAAACTTGCCTATCTTCAAAGTAAACGGTTTATAATTAAAATTGGGCAACATACTGAGACAACAGGTATGGTACAGTGAAAATCTCAGTTTCCAGAATATTTATTCATAATTCATAATACTGTCGACTTTCCCGTAAAAAATGACGGCAATATAATTTGAAGCCATGGCTTTGCTGTTTGCCACACAATGTAAGGCTTTTGCTCCTCTGTTGACCTTTGGCAAGTTAGTGTTGTAAAATGGCGGCTTTTTTTCTATGTGTTACTTGGCTCGTGAGTATTTTATGTCCGTTGTAATGGTATATTTTGTATCTCCTATGTTCCTGGCTAACTTGTACGTGCCTTGCTGTGATTTTCGCTCCTCGGTCTCCTTTAGCCTCATTTTCATTTGTTTCAGCCGCCATTTTTTTTGTCGCTTAGACGATTTTTGAGTGCCTAAACTTGGCAAATTTGGCTTAAATTCACGTGCAAGCTCACTTCCAGGCTTCCTGGCGTTTCCCCACCCCCACCCCCGTGCTGTGTGTGAGTGTTTTTAAATGTATTGATTTTTTCGACTTTCGCGGTTCAGCCGTTAAAGTCGTATTTTTGCAAAGTCCTGGGTTCCTCAACTGCTTGCAGCCTAAGTAAGTCCCGTGTTTCTTAACTGCTTGCAGGCTAACTCCCGCGTGTTTAAATGCCTCAACGGCTCGCCTCGCAAGGCTCGCAGGAGCGCTCATTTAAGTCTAAGTCCCGCGTGTTTCAATGCCTCAATTGCTTCACGAGGCAAGCAGGGCAGGCGCTCATCGCCTAAGTGCTCCAAGCTCGGAAGGCTTCTATAACGTTAACGGCCCAATTTGCAAGGCTTGCGAACGTGACAACGAATCGCAGTATAACAAATATTATATGTGATACCCCTCATTTATGAAAAAAATTTAATCCCAATATATCTTAATTCTGCCAGATAAGTTGCGCCCCAGATATGGCTAATTTATATCATTGTTTGTGGGAATGTCCCAAGATACAATTTGTGGGAGATCAAATCATTAAATAAATAAGCTAAATATCACCATTGAATAAATTTGCGAATGGGTGAAATTTGGTATTCTAACACAGAGAGTTTAAGATCATTTCAAAAGATAATAAACAGTTACTTCTGACTAGCAGCTTCAACACACAAGGCATTATTAACAATGTGGATACAAAAAATCACTCCTACTCTTTAATTGACAATTGTCAAATTAAGATTATTATTCAGTATGGGTTTGGTGGAAACTCAATCTCGTAAAGAAAATTTGGTACATTTTTATATGCATGGGGATATATATGTAAATATCTTGTCAAAAGAGCAAATAATGAATACATTTTCTTATACATGCTAGTATTATATGGAGATTAATTCATGGTGGGTGTCCAATCAAAGTCTTGGTGCCAATTCTGTCCTCATACAGTATACTTCTGATATTCATTGTACCATTTTCCTATATATAATCTTAAATACAAGCAATGTTTCACATTACTCTGATGCCATATGAATTTTATATATACATTAATAAATGTTATATTTTCGAAAAATACATTTGCTATTAGTGAACTAGTTTGTGCAAATAAGTATTTACTAGTTTTAAGCTATTATCTTGATCACTGATATATATTATCCCTCTGGCACCACAATATATTCATTGTTATATTTCACCACCAATATTTATTACTATAGAAAGGAGCACTTTCATTCAGTGTAGTTATTGGTTTTCTTGGTTGGCCACCATTTGCCTGAATGACAGTTGGGTCAAATATGAGTTTGAAAATTCAACTCTCTCAAACAAAATCCATAATATTATGGTGTGCTAATCTCTAACTAATTTAATGAATGTTTATTTTATGTTTAGTTTGGGGTGACTACATTTTTCAGGGCACTAAAATTATGAGTGTCCCGGTCTTTATTAATCAGGTAAATAATATTAAATTTATTAAACTAAGATAAATTATAGTTTAAAAGGATATGCAGATAATAATATAGAAAAGGGAGCAGATCTAAAACTGTTGGTCAAGGCTTACACATGACTGATCACAAGTCTTCTTATACCCAGGATACATATGTCAGACACCACATGGCATCAGAGCATAAGTTCTTTTTTCAAACATATTTTTCTGTAAAATATGCTCTTTCTGCTGCACTATTTGAAGGTATTTACTACTCTATGGCCCCCATTCAATTGGCCAAATGGTAATTACCGGAGCCCGTAAAAAATTCAATTATATTCAATTGCTTTCTTTTAGCTACTAGCAATCCATTTGCGAGTTGCAGGCTCAAAATCCCTGCAGTTGTAAAAACATAACTCCGTTCTATCTACTGCTTTGATGTTCCAAGCCAGCAAAGGTTACCAGTGCTAATCCATATTCAATTACAACAATTCAACAAGCCCGCAATTTGTAATTTGTCCTGTTTGTAACACTGCAAAAGCAAATATAAACACACTACTGTACTTTAAAATACTGGGAAAACGATTGAAGACATAATTAATTGCACAACAGTCTCAAGCTCGCAAATCTGCATTAATAAATATTTTTTTTACGTTTTATTTCCATGTTATAGTGATCCCAGGAATCAAGGAGTAAATACATATGAAGCCACCCACATGGACCAGACCACTTGATTTATTGATTTTTATAGATTTCTGGATTGCAAGTCCGATTGCAGATTGGACTTCTAAACACTAATTGATTGGATTATAAACTCCATGTCTTACTGACGCCATGATGACCGTCTCATTTACTATTGGCTCTGTCCAAATTGTAACTTACGGGCTTGCTTAATTTATCACGATCATGTCCTGAATTGCTTCTTATGGGTTCATGGTTTACGTTTTTAGGCTTCAAACGTCAAAGGAGGAGATAGGATAGAGTTACGTTTTTGACAACCACAGTGATTTTGAGCCTGTAACTCGCAATTGGAATGCAAGTAGCAAAATGTTGCCAATTAAATATCAGTAACATTTACGTGCTCCATTACGCGCTCAAGTAATTGCGATTTGGAATTAAATCGGGGCCATTATATTTACCGTATATACTCGAGTATAAGCCGACCCGAGTATAAGCCGAGGCACCCATTTTACCACAAAATACTGGGTAAAATGAATGACTCGAGTATAAGCCAAGGGTTGGAAATGTGCTGCCCCCTGTGTCCCTCTTGTGCCCTCTGTGTCCCCCTCTCTCTCCGTGTCTCTTCTCCCCTCTCCCTTCCCTGTGTCTCTTCTTCCCTCTCCCTTCCCTGTGTCTCTTCCAACCTCTCCCTTCCCTGTGTCTCTTCCCCCCTCCCTTATCCCCCTCCTCAACCCCACTCCTCAACCTCCCTCCTCATCCTTAACCTCCCTCCTCATCCTCAACCTCCCTCCTCATCCTCAACCTCCCTCCTCATCCTCAACCTCCCTCCTCATCCTCAACCCCCTCCTCAACCTCCCTCCTCATCCTCAACCCCCTCCTCAACCTCCCTCCTCATCCTCCCTCCTCATCCTCAACCTCCCTCCTCAACCCCCCATCCTCAACCCCTTCCTCAACCTCCCTCCTCAACCCCCCCATCCTCAACCCCCTCCTCAAGCCCCCCATCCTCATCCTCCCTCCTCAACCCTCCCATCCTCATCCTCAACCCCCTCCTCAACCTCAACCTCCCTCCTCATCCTCAACCTCCCTCCTCATACTCAACCCCCTCCTCAACCTCCCTCCTCATCCACAACCCCCTCCTCAACCTCCCTCCTCATCCTCAACCTCCCTCCTCAACCCCCCTTCCTCAACCTCCCTCCTCAACCCCCCCATCCTCAACCCCCTCCTCAAGCCCCCCATCCTCATCCTCCCTCCTCAACCCTCCCATCCTCATCCTCAACCCCCTCCTCAACCTCAACCCTCCTCAATCCTCCTCAACCCCAACCCTCCCTCCTCAAACCCCCATCCTCAACCCCTCCATCCTCATCCTCTCTCCTCAACCCCCCATCCTTAACCCCCTCCTCAACCCCTCCTCCTCATCCTCAACCTCCCTCCTCATCCTCAACCTCCCTCCTCATCCTCAACCTCCTCAACCCCCTCCTCAACCTCCCTCCTCAACCCCCCCATCCTCAACGCCCTCCTAAACCTTCCTCCTCAACCCCCTCCATCCTCAACCCCCCATCCTCAACCTCCCTCCTCAACCTCAACCCCACTCAACCCCAACCCACCTCCTCAACCTCAACCCCCCTCAACCTCCCCCCTCAATCCCCCTCAACCTAAACCCCCCTCCTCCACCTAAACCCCCCTAAATACCACCCGGTATATGCTAATGACGCGGCGCGCATGTGACGTCACGTGCGCGACTGCGCCGGGTCAAGGAGCGGAGGCCGGAGCACAAGCAGGTAAGTGAGGGGAGAGGGGGGAGGTATTTAGGGGGGTTTAGGTGGAGGAGGGGAGTGGAGGGGGGTTTAGGTTGAGGAGGGGGGAGGGAGACACACGGGGGGTTAGAGAGACACGGGGGGGGGGGTTAGAGAGACACAGGGGGAGAGTGGCTCGAGTATAAGCCGAGGGGGCCCTTTTTTGCCTTAAAAAAAGGGCTGAAAAACTTAGCTTATACTCGAGTATATACGGTAATTAAAACATTATACTTACCTCCAGTCTCCTGGTGTTCTGCCCCGGAAGCATCCGCGCTCTTTAAAAAAAAAAAAAAAAACGACACACATCCGCCCTGGCGGATGTCTCCGACGCTAATGAGCTCCCTACGGAGTGTTCCAGAATAAAATTGGCAATGGCGGCTTCTGATTGGCTGAAAACGCTGTCTATCAAATTCAGCCAATGAGAAGACGCCAATTGTGAACCAATGAGAAAGGGATACACCCCAAAATACCACGCTAATTGGATAACGCACCTGTCAATCTTTATTTGTACCAATCCGAAGGCTTTATTGCCATCAGCCAATCACAATAGAATACACCCCCACGTACTGATTGGTGAAGACATCTGTGCCTTCCCATTGGCTGTAATACTGATTGACATTGATAATAGCTAATGAGAAGGCGCAAATCCTTCACCAATCAGTACATGGGGGTGTATTCCATTGTGATTGGCTATTGTCAGTGCAACCAATCAGACTGCGCAGATGCCTCCAGCCAATCACCCTGTGGGGGTGTATTCCATTGTGATTGGCTGAAGGCATCTGCGCCTTGTGATTGGTTTAAATAAAGATTGACAGGTGCATTATCAGAGTGGGATTTTAGGGTGTATCCCTTCCTGATTGGCTCACACATTGGCGCCTCCTGATTGGGTGAATTTGATAGACAGCGGTTTTAACCAATCAGAAGGCGCCATTGCCTATTTTCTTCCGGAAAAGTCTCCGGGAGCCACATTAGCGTCGGGGATGTCCGTGAGTGCGGATGTAAGTATTTTTTTTTATTTTTTTTACAGGGCGTGGCAGAAGATGAGGCCAGAGACATCACGGGGAGGTGAGTATAATATTTAGAATGTTTAGAATGTTTATTTATGTACTGTAAATGTGTTGCACTAATTATAAAAAAAAAATTCCCTAGGTGTCTGATCTGAATGGACATCTGCAAAAGTAAGTGGTCTTAATTATTTTATTTTAGCTTAGAATTAGATTATTTTATATATAGATAGCATTTATTGTATGTTAGCTAGGGGTATGTGTTTTATATAGATAGCATAGCATGTATTGTATATTAGATTGTGGTATTGATTTAGATAGATTGTGTGATGTATATTAGATAGATAGGATGTATATTAGATTATGGTATTTATTTAGATAAATTGGGGGATGTATATTATATAGATAGGATGTATATTAGATTATGGTATTTATTTAGATAGATTGGGGGATGTACATTATATAGATAGAATGTATTGTATATTAGATAGGGGTGTATTGTATTTAATTGTATTGTATTATATTGTATTGTATTGTATGTATTATATTGTGTGTAATATATTGTATGTATTGTATTGTATGTATTATATGTATTTCCTTTTCTGGTGTGTGTATTTTTATTTTCTGTAATGTTCCTTTTTTCATTTTTTGTGACTTATGTTTTTTTGTTTTCTGTAATGTAGATTTTTTATTTTTTGTGACTTAGATTTTTTATTTTATGTAATGTAGGTTTTTAATTTTTTGTGACTTTAGGCTTTTTTATTTTATGTAGTTAGAGTGGTGGGGTTATTAGGGGTTAGGTAGGTAGTGTAGGTGTTAATAGGTTAGTGTAGAGGGTGTTTAGTTGATATTTAATGTTTTATTGGGGGGGTATAGTGCAGTGTAGTGTTTATACTTAGTGTCATGATGGTCCTTGAGGACTGTCATGGCACTTATGTGGTTAATGTTGGGTTGTAACAGGCCCATAATGGTCTTAATATACCCTTATGGGACTGATGGGGTTAAATAGAGGCTTATGAGGGTCTGTATGGACCCCCATGAGTGACAGGGTTAATTAGCGGTTTATGGGGTTCTGTATTGACCCCCATGAGTGAGGGGGCTAATTAAGGGCTTATCAGGGGCTGTATTGGCCCCATGAGTGAGTGGGTTAATTAAGGGCTTATGGGGGGCTGTATTGACCCTCATGAGTGACAGGGTTAATTAGGGGGTTTATGGGGGTCTGTATTGACCCCATGACTGAGGGGGTTAATTAAGTGCTTATGGGGGTCTGTATTGACCGCCATGACTGAGGGGGTTAATGAAGGGCTTATGGTGGTCTATATTGACCCCCATGAGTGACAGGGTTAATGAAGGGCTTATGAGAGTCTATATTGACCCCTATGAGTGACAGGGTTAATGAAGGGCTTATGGGGGTCTGTATTGACCCCCATGAGTGACAGGGTTAATGAAGGGCTTATTGTGGTCTCTATTGACCCCCATGAGTGACAGGGTAAATGAAGTGCTTATGGGGGCCTGTATTGACCCCCATGAGTGACAGGGTTAATGAAGGTCTTATGGGGGTCTATATTGACCCCCATGAGTGACAGGGTTAATGAAGGGCTTATGGGTATCTATATTGACCCCCATGAATGACAGGGTTAATTAGGGGTTTATGGGGGTCTATATTGACCCCCATGAGTGACAGGGTTAATGAAGGGCTTATGGGGGTCTGTATTGACCCCCATGAGTGACAGGGTTAATGAAGGGCTTATGGGGGTCTGTATTGACCCCCATGAGTGACAGGGTTAATGAAGGGCTTATGGGGGCCTGTATTGACCCCCATGAGTGACAGGGTTAATGATGGGCTTATGGGGATCTATATTGACCCCCATGAGTGACAGGGTTAATGAAGGGCTTATGGGGGTCTATATTGACCCCCATGAGTGACAGGGTTAATGAAGGGCTTATGGGGGTCTATATTGACCCCCATGAGTGTGGGGGGTTAATGAAGTGCATATGGGGGTCTGTATTGACCCCCGTGAGTGACAGGATTAATGAAGGGCTTATGGGGGTCTATATTGACCCCCATGAGTGAAGGGGTTAATGAAGTTCCTATGGGGGTCTGTATTGACCCCCATGAGTCTCAGGGTTAATGAAGGCTTATGGGGGTCTATATTGACCCCCATGAGTGACAGGGTTAATTAGGGGTTTATGGGGGTCTGTATTGACCCCCATGAGTGAGGGGGTCAATTAAGTGCTTATGGGGGTCTGTATTGACCCCCATGAGTGACAGGGTGTTAGTGTATATTTGTTTTCTTTTATAACGGGTCCTTTAAGGACCCGTAACGCAGGGATTTTGAATTTTCATTGCAGCGGGGGTCTCCGATCGCGTGCAATCGGGACCCCCACTGCGATGGTTAATGGGTTAATGCAGGTCTCCAAGCTTATCTCGGATCCCATGGGGTTAATGCGGGTTTCCGAGCTTATCTCGGATCCCTTCTTGGGTAAGTTGTACGTGGCTGGATTTGAGCCTCGTTTTCGTTTTTTTCAGTGGCCATTTTTTCTCTCGCTTAGGGGATTTTGGTGTGTCTGAACTCGGGAATTTGGACTTAAATGGAGATGTAACTTCACTTTCACAGGTCCTGGGTGCCCCCCCGCTTGCTATAGGTAAGCTTTTTATGTATATTTTGTGAGCATTTGGTGTGTTTTGCCTGTTTTTAGGTGCACGCGGTTCTGCAATTTTTCGTGTGTGTGGGTGTTTGTTACATTAAGGTTGGTTCCGAGGTCGTTTGTTTTTTTTCGAAGTTGTGTGTGTGTGTTTTTAACTGCGTGTGAGGTGCCTTGGAGCCTCCACCTCCGCAAATGCGGCCCCTCACTTCGCGATGGTCCACATTTGCGGACAAACACAGCCGACGTTGGAGCCTTCATCTTCCGCAAATGCGGCCCCTCGCAAGCGTTAGCAACAACTCGTATGCTCACAGCTATATATGTGATTACAGGAGGGTAGAGGAGGAAAGAGAGGGGAATACTGGAGGAGCAGAGGATGAGAGGTAGAGGTATGGAGAGAGGGAGAACCTAGGTCAGGGAGGGGAGGTACAGGTGGAGGAGAGCAGGAGGGGGGAGGGATGTGTCCCCAGATGTAGGTACATAAAGAGTAGTGGCAGAGGGTCAAGGGCCTGATCCTATGGGGAGAGGTAGTGGGGTGAGAACCGGAAAGCCAGGAACCCCAGGCACAGTTGGAAGGGCAAGAGGCTATGGAAAAGTACAGGGCCCAAATTACAGCCTAGAGGAGATGGACGTCCTCATCAGGGAAATACGTGCCCGCTATATCATCATACATGGTGGGAGAGATGTGAGGCCCAGCGAGAAGGCACAGGCCTGGAGTGAAAAGGCTTCAGCTGTTGCAGCATTAGCGGTTGCAAACAGGGATGTAAAGTCTGTCAAGCTCAGGTATGACGACAGCCGGCTGAAGGTGAAGAGGAAGATGGCAGAGGAGGCAAGAGCTGAATGTGCAACCTGTGGTGGGCCACCAGCCAACATCACATATTGTGGATGGGAGCGGACCCTGAAGGAGTTGATTGAGCCAGCGGCAGTAGTGGGCCTTCCAGGACAGGTGGACACTGGTGTGCCGAGATCCATGCAATGTGAATACCATATACACCATCACACCCTCATATGCACACACATGAACCCCACACATTGATGTATGAATTCAGTGGGGGGTGGGCAAATACCACTGCAGATATGTATGTATGTATAATTAATTTTCTATGGCTGGTGTATACAATGAGCTGTATCACCCCTGGGCAGGGGCTCCTACACCCCTTCCCACATACATAGATAAGTTCCACTGGGCATGTCAGGGAGCCAACGAACAACCACACCAAACCTGGCGACGTTGTCCTGGCCTCAGCCATCAGCACAGCTGCCACCTGCTACAACAACATTGGAGCCATGGCAAGCCACAATCACTCCCACACAATGGGGTCCCCCAACATGGCCTAACACTCCAGCCCTCCTGCCGACACATCTGTCCCTCCTGCCGTCACCTCCAGCCCCAATGCCGTCAACTCATGCACTCCTGCCGACACCTCTGGCACTCCTGCAGACACCTCCAGCCCCAATGCCGACACCTCTGGCACCCCTGCCGACACCTCCGGTCCCAATGCTGTCAACATCAGCCCCAATGCCATCAACATCAGCCCCAATGCCGTCAACACCACCACCCCTGACTTTGAGGGAAATCATAGCCTGTTTCAACAGGGAGGACATGACACGGAAGAAACAAAGGACTGCGAAGCTCCTGGAGAGCAACAGATCGCTCTATTCTGAGGTGAGGAGGCACAATCGAAGGATGGAGAGCAATGAGGAACAGGCTATTCAGGGCAGGCAGCAACTCATCCAATTTGCCGAACGCCAGCTCATATCTCTCCATCTTTCGGTTGCACAACTGCAACCTGAGACGGTGGCCTCCTCATCTAAGACATCACCACCAGCTCAACCTGATCTCCAGCCACCTGACGAAGTGGCACCCCACACTCAAACACCACCTAGATGATGGAGAGTGCTGTGTAGGAGGAAGTCTTGTGACCATCCACAAAGTCCTCCTCTTGATCACTCCTCACGGAATAATGATTGGTATAGATGTTGACATACTATTGGCTGGCTACAGAGTGTGTACATGTCTGGTTATGTTTAACATGTCATCAATTGATGTTCAATGTGGATTGACTTTGAGATGAGGTGTAGTAGTTAATCAGAATATTGTTATGATTGATATCCTGTTCTTGTCATTGTAGATGTTAATAGACAAATCTCATAACTATGAGATTCATCTCCGAGAAGAACAATACCATCATGTGAGTAAACACTCAACCCAGTTCCCAACAGGCATTCGATCAGTGTCATTCACCACTGCAGATGGTTCTGAAATGCAATATATGACTACATACAGTGGGGGGGGAAAGTATTTGATCCCCTGCTGATTTTGAATGTTTGTCCACTGACAAATAAATGATCAGTCTATAATTTTAATGGTAGGTGTATTTTAACAGTGAAAGACAGAATAACAAAAAAACAAAAACAAGAAAAATGCAAAAAAAGTTATAAATTGATTTGCAGGTCAGTGAGGGAAATAAGTATTTGATCCCCTTTCATTCAGCATGATTTCTGGCTCCCAGGTGTCTTTTATACAGGTAACGATCTGAGATTAGGATCACTCTCTAAAAGACACCTGTCCACAAAAGCAATCAATCAATCAGATTAAAAACTCTCCACCATGTCCAAGACCAAACAGCTGTACAAGCATGTCAGGGACAAGCTTGTAGACCTACACAAGGCTGGAATGGGCTACAAGACCATCACCAAGCAGCTTGGTGAGAAGGTGACAACAGTGCAAATGGAAGAAACACAAAATAATTGCCTGTCTCCCTCGGTCTGATGCTCCATGCAAGATCTCATCTCATGGAATGATCATGAGTATGGTGAGGAATCAGCCCAGAATTAAATGGGAGGATCTTGTTAATGATCTCAAGGCAGCTGGGACCATAGTCACCAAGAAAACAATTGGTAACACACTACGCTGTGAAGGACTGAAATCCTGCAGTGGATGCAAGGTCCCCCTGCTCAAGAAAGAACATGTACAGGCCCGTCTGAAGTTCCTCCAATGAACATCTGAATGATTCAGAGGAGTACTCTGTGAAAGTGTTGTGGTCAGACTAAAATGAAGCTCTTTGGCATCAACTCAACTCGCCGTGTTTGGAGGAGGAGGAATGCTGTCTATAACCCCAAGAACACCATCCCCACCATCAAATATGGAGGTGGAAACATTGTGCTTTGGGGGTGTTTTTCTGCTAAGGGGAAAGAACATCTGCACCGCATCAAAGGGACGATGGACGAGGCAATGTACCATCAAAACTTGGGTGAGAACCTCCTTCCCTCAGCCAGGGCATTGAAAATGGGTCGTGGATGGGTATTCCAGCATGACAATGACCCAAAACACACAGCCAAGGCAACATATGAGTGGCTCAAGACGAAGCACATTAAGGTCCTTGAGTGGCCTAGCCAGTCTCCAGGCCTTAATCCCATAGAAAATCTGCGGAGAGAGCTAAAGGTTTAAGTTGCCAAACATCAGCCTCGAAACCTTAATGACTTGGAGAGGATCTACAAAGAGGAGTGGGACAAAATCCCTCCTGATGTGTGTGCAAATCTGGTGGCCAACTACAAGAAACGTCTGACCTCTGTGATTGCCAACAAGGGTTTTGCCACCAAGTACTAAGTCAAGGGGGTCAAATACTTATTTCCCTCATTGACCTACATATCAATTTATAACTGTTTTGACATGTGTTTTTCTTGGGGTGGGGGGTTGTTATTCTGTCTCTCACTGTTAAAATACACCTACCATTAAAATTATAGACTGATCAGTTCTTTATCAGTGGACAAACGTTCAAAATCAGCATGGGATCAAATACTCTGGCCTTCGTACCACCCATATACCAGTGAGATGTGATCTCAGCATGTTACAACAATTCCCTGTAGCTAATGATAGTACTCTTTGCTAAAAGATTGTGAGCCTCATTCAATTGCAACTCAATCGTAGTAGGCCTTATGTCTGTGGGCCCGGAAACCATGCTATCGTATGTAGCATTTGCGAGCTTGAACTGATCAATTAACCAAGACTGTAACTCCGGAGATAAAAACAGCCAATGAAAACAGATATCGTCATCATTAGGGTTTTGAAAAATGGAGTTTGGATTTCAATGTCCTCCGAACTTGAATTACGAGTTACGATCGGACCCACATTCCTGAAATATTGTAATATTGATAAAATCGTAAATATGATATTCTATTACATGCGAGTTCCATTATATGTATGAACACATTGATTGCTGGGATCAATATAACACGGAAATGAAACATGAAATCAAGTATTTTTATTTGCCGATTTGCGAGCTTGAGAATGTTGTGTTATTAATTCTAAGACCTAACATCACTTCCCTTTTAATAAAAGTACAGTAGTGTGTGTGTACATGTGCATTTAAAGTGCTACAGACATGTCATTAAGCCCTTTGCGAGTCCTCTTTGGAACCCTTAACTTGTGGACAGACTTTTGCCATTTGCGGGCTTGACGAGTGGTTAGCGAGGGGGAATCGGAGAACTTGAATATCAATTTGCGATTTTTGCGTTTGGAAGTCTTGCGGCCGTGATAGATCAAAGGCTTGGAGGGGCATTAACTTGTGAGGTTAAAAATCAAAATGAATCACAATGAATCGCTGCCCGGAGCCCGCAACTTGATCGGAGCCTGCAAAAAGACGGCAATTGAATAGCAAAATTAAGTTACGAGCCCGGATTTCCCAAAGCCTCAATTGAATGAGGCTCTGTGTTCACAATGAAGCATGCCTTGTTGTATTACACACCCTCAACATATTCTGGGAACGCTGATAGAACAAGACAGAATCAATGTGGTTATCATTGCTCATAGATAATGTTCATGTTAATTGATTTATTGTAGTGTCCAGAGTAAAAACAATGTACTATAGTAACAGCTTATGATTGTTCTTACATGTTCTCTTTATGTTTTCCAGATTCCTATCCACTATTTTGGAATCATCTTTAATGTATAAAAACACACTGTGTGTGGAATTGATTAGTATCACATGATCCATGATTTCTAGCATCTGTTTCATATGGCAGATGGAGACAATATGGTTGCTGTATGCACTTTAATGGTTATTTCTATGAAATGGAGTGTTATATTATGTTCCTATTTCACATCCGATTATGGTTCCTGTGGTGTCCTGACCACATGTGACCCTAGTAGATGCTATGCATTATCCTTATGATGCTGTCTAACAGTTAACCCTTTAGGTGTCCCTTGTTGGCCAACAGCCTCTTGCCCTTCCGGTATCCGCTCTGTGTCTGAAATAAAGCTTTGTTATACCGTTCTCACCATGTCAGTGTGTTTTCAATGGTTGTGGTTATGGGACATGCACATACATCCCATTTGTGTCACATTCCTATATCCCTAAACTAATGAACCCTAGTTACTATGCAAAAGATTAATACATTAAATAATAATAACAATATCATAATATGTCATATAATAATATATATAATAATAAAGGGTTAATACACATGACAGGTCCAATTTGTTATACTGTGGAGTATCAACATTCCCCTTAAGGCCTGATAGGAATATGACAGGAGATAATGTGAATACATTGATAACAAAACACTTAATGGGATGTCATCAAATGAAAATGGGTTTACATCTTGCCATGTGGCCACCAGCAATGGCGTGGGACTTTCCAGGATGGCCATAGCAGAGATTGTCCCTTAGGTGAGTTGGCTGTTGCTCCACGTGCCTCTGCACAGCCTCCATGTGTGTTTGCGGCCCTTCCTGATGGGTTAGAGTAGATTAGTGTGGTGTATTTTCCAAGTTCCCCTTCAGGGTTGCTGCCTTGTGATGGTGAAGGGGCTTGTGTACTTCAATGTAGCGGTGAGCTATGTCATGTAGAGTCCCTCTAAGTGGGCAGGTCATAGCAGAGAGGTCAGACAAATCACAGTACACTGGAGAATGAACTGGCAACCCAATCCAGTATCTTTGGTATGCAAACCTTGTGGAACAGCACAGGCAGAGACCTAGCTGAATGTGCTACAGTCCATAGGGTCACAGAGAGTGAAGGACTGAACAACAAATAATAAAACGTTCCCCTTGATCTATGTGATGTGGCTGTGTAATGTGGCCACTATTTATTTTCCCAATGTAGATGTAATGAGCGAGATGTAAATGCTATATATATATATTCCATTAGAGCCTCTGTGAGTGAGAAGGGGTTAATGTGACAAGCAGTTTCATGTTTTGATGTTGCAATTTAATCAGGTAGTGTGTCTTTAATTGCTTTATGCATGTTGCAGCATGGCTTTTCATTCCAACATATGATGAAATTTAAATTATTTTAAATGCCTATTTTTTATTCAGGGATTGTTGTGCATGTAATTGTAAAGGGTTGAACTTGATGGACTGGAAGTCTTTTTTCAACCTTAATTACTATGTAACTATGTAACTATGTAATGTCTTTCAGTACAAGTGGATTTACCTTAAAAAGTAAAGGCTGATAAACTGCAGAGTGCACTAATTGTGCCCAGGTGAGAGGGGTGTGTCTTGACTGTTAAACTTGTATAAAAGGTTTGTGAGCTGGTTTGGGGTCTGTTTACAAGGTGATTTACCTTAAAAAGTAAAGGCTGATAAACTGCAGAGTGCACTAACTGTGGCCAGGTGAGAGGGGTGTGGCTTGACTGTTAAACTTGTATAAAAGGTTTGTGAGCTGGTTTGGGGTCTGTTTACAAGTGGATTTACCTTAAAAAGTAAAGGCTGATAAACTGCAGAGTGCACTAATTGTGCCCATGTGAGAGGGGTGTGTCTTGACTGTTAAACTTGTATAAAAGGTTTGTGAGCTGGTTTGGGGTCTGTTTACAAGGTGATTTACCTTAAAAAGTAAAGGCTGATAAACTGCAGAGTGCACTAACTGTGGCCAGGTGAGAGGGGTGTGGCTTGACTGTTAAACTTGTATAAAAGGTTTGTGAGCTGGTTTGGGGTCTGTTTACAAGTGGATTTACCTAAAAAAGTAAAGGCTGATAAACTGCAGAGTGCACTAATTGTACCCAGGTGAGAGGGGTGTGGCTTGACTGTTAAACTTGTATAAAAGGTTTGTGAGCTGGTTTGGGGTCTGTTTACAAGGTGATTTACCTTAAAAAGTAAAGGCTGATAAACTGCAGAGTGCACTAATTGTGCCCAAGTGAGAGGGGTGTGGCTTGACTGTTAAACTTGTATAAAAGGTTTGTGAGCTGGTTTGGGGTCTGTTTACAAGTGGATTTACCTTAAAAAGTAAAGGCTGATAAACTGCAGAGTGCACTAATTGTGCCCAGGTGAGAGGGGTGTGGCTTGACTGTTAAACTAGGATAAAGGATTTGTGAGCTGGTTTGGGGCCTGTGTACAACTGGATTTACCTTACAATTAAAGGCTGATAAATTGCAGAGTGCACTAATTGTGCCCAAGTGAGAGGGGTGTGGCTTGACTGTTAAACTTGTATAAAAGGTTTGGGGCCTGTTTACAAGTGGATTTACCTTACAAGTAAAGGCTGATAAATTGCAGAGTGCACTAATTGTGCCCAGGCGAGAAGGCAGAAGTTAATATAAACTGGAGAAGGGGAACTTGTGAGCTTGCGAACATTTTCAGTATCAAGTGCAATTCTAGTAAAAGCCTAGGAGTCTAAATAAAAGGAGGGCCTTCAAAGAAAAGGGAGAGCAGATTTATAGTGCAAAGGAGGAAAACTTTATATAAATATATTATTTTATATTCTTTATTTTTCCCACTGAAATTTCGCAGACAATAATAATAATTATGAGTCAGTCCAGTGGCAACCTTATTCAGTGTACATCCTGTCATATGTATGCAATACTGGAACAGATGATCCAGGGTCCATACCTCTGTGAGAGGTGTGAGCATGTTACCTCTCTGTAAGCTCAAATTGGAGATCTGGAGAGGAGAATTGCAGCACTTACTGATATTGCTCCACTGGAAAGGGGGTTGGTGCTCACTGAGCACAGTTTAGCTGGGCCTAGCATGGAGGGTGGAGCTGGGGCTAGTGAGGATGTCCAGGGAGGCAGCTGGGTTACAGTTACAAGGGAAAGCAGGGGGAACAGGAGGAGGCAGGCCAGTTCTGAGTTGGCAAGCAACAACAGATTTGCCAGATTGAGTGAAACTGTTGGCGATGTCCATTCAGGAATTACAATGCCAGATAGAGCTGTTCCCTCTAAAAGCCGGGCGTACAGCTCTACTGGAGGAGAGGGAGGGCAGAATAGGCAGAACAACAGACAGGTTTTGGTTGTAGGGGACTCTATTATTAGGAAGGTAGACGGGGTGATTTGTCACCCAGATCCCAGCAATCGAACAGTTTGCTGTCTCCCGGGTGCTCGGGTTCGTCATGTTGTGGATCGGGTAGACAAATTATTGGGAGGGGCTGGAAATGAACCGGCGGTCTTGGTACATATTGGTACCAATGACAAAGTTAGTGGAAGATGGAGTGTCCTAAAGAATGATTTTAGAGAACTAGGTAATAAGCTGAAGGCAAGGACCTCCAAGGTAGTATTTTCTGAGATACTACCAGTGCCACGTGCTAGCCCAGGGAGGCAGAAGGAGATTAGGGAGGTTAATGCGTGGCTAAAGATGTGATGCACTAAGGAGGGGTTTGGCTTTTTAGAGCACTGGGCTGACTTCTCACTTCGGTACAATCTCTACAGTAGGGATGGATTGCACCTTAATGATGAGAGAGCTTTTGTACTAGGGGATAGGATAGTAGAAAGGCTGGAGGAGTTTTTAAACTAGTAGGTGGGGGGGAGGGACTAGATATAAGTAATGGGGTAGAAAGTGTAGATTGTATAAGGGATGAATTAACAACTCATAGGGGAGGAGATGGGGGAGGGGTAGTATAGTCAATAGGGAGGTAATACTACGTAATTCAAGTTCAGTGGCAGGCACTTCAGAACTACAGACTCATAACATAAGGTGTATGCTTGCTAATGCCAGAAGCTTGCCAGGAAAAATGGGAGAGTTAGAATTATTAGCAATTAATGAAAAATGGGATTTAATAGGCATTACCGAAACTTGGTGGGATGAATCTCATGACTGGACTGTTAATCTGGATGGTTATAACCTATTTAGGAAAGATAGAGGCAATGGTAAACGAGGAGGAGGGATTTGTCTGTATGTTAAGCCTGAATTTAAGGCTATAGTCAGAGAAGATATTTATGGTGGACCTAGTGATAAAGTTGAAACTTTGTGGGTAGAGTTAAATAGCGGAGCAGCAAATTCCAAAAGAATATTAGTAGGAGTATGCTATAAACCCCCAAATATAGCTGAAAGTGAGGAAATACAATTATTGTTACAGATTGGAAATGCAGCTAAGCACGGGCAAGTTCTTATAATGGGAGATTTTAATTACCCTGAAATAAACTGGATAAATGAGACCAGCAGTTCAGCTAAGGGGAGCAGGTTCTTGAGTACACTCAGGGATCATTATCTGGCCCAGGTTATACAGGAGCCTACTAGAAATGAAGCTATCTTAGATTTACTCATTACAAATAATATTGATATTGTATCAAATGTTGAAATAGGGCAACCTTTGGGAAACAGTGATCACAACACAGTCTCATTTGAGATTGAATTAAAAAAACAACATTTCAAGGGGCCAACAAAAACTCTTAATTTTAAAAGGGCAGATTTTAACGGTCTAAGGGCAGCAATACAAAGTATAGACTGGGACAGAGAACTGATAGGTAAAAACACTGAACATAAATGGACAACATTTAAATCCTTACTAAATATACATACACATCGGCATATACTGTGTGGGAATAAAAGTAAAAGGAGTAAATCACAACCCATGTGGCTTAACAATGATTTAAAGATCAAGATACGGAGTAAAAAACAGGCATTTAAATTATACAAACAAGAGGGGACAGAGACTGCTTTACAGGAATACAAGGAAATCAACAAGGCTTGCAAAAGCGCGGTTAGACTGGCTAAAATAGAAAATTAAAAATGAATTGCAAAAGAGAGTAAGACTAACTCTAAATTATTTTTTAAGTATATTAATGGGACGAAGGCGAGGAAGGAAGCTATCGGAACATTAGAATGTGAAACAGGCTGTCTGAAAATTAGTGACCAGGAAAAAGCAGATGAGCTAAATATGTTATTTTCTTCGGTATACTCAAGGGAGGTACCAGTGGTTGGGACACTGCAACATAATGGGGCTACACTACCTTTGCCAAATAATTGGTTAACACAGGAAGTAATCCAAAAGAGGTTGGAAAAAATAAATGTTAATAAAGCCCTGGGTCCTGATGGAATACATCCAAGGGTACTAAGGGAACTGGGTTCTGTAATAGCCAAACCATTATATTTAATTTTTCAAGATTCACTCAACACAGGGTCTCTACCGGATGACTGGAGAAAAGCTGATGTGATACCTATATTTAAAAAGGGAGCAAGAGCAAATCCGGGGAATGATAGACCAGTGAGCCTCACTTCTGTAGTGGGGAAGCTATTAGAAGGGTTAATAAGGGATAATATACAAGAATATGTCTATTTGAACAGGATTATAAGTAGGAGTCAACATGGGTTTATGAGGGATAGGTCATGTCAAACAAATCTAATTAGTTTCTATGAGGAGGTTAGTAGGAACCTGGATCAAGGCAACTCAGTGGATGTAGTCTTTTTGGATTTTGCAAAGGCTTTTGATACAGTGCCACATGGGAGACTATTGGGCAAAATAAGGGATACAGGAATTGCAGTAAATATCTGCTCATGGATTGAGAGCTGGCTAAAAGACAGGAAGCAAAGGGTTGTTGTAAATGGAACATACTCCGATTGGACTAATGTGGTAAGTGGGGTTCCTCGGGGTTCAGTATTAGGTCCTCTCCTTTTTAACATATTTATTAATGACTTAGAGGTAGGATTGGAGTGTGGGGTCTCCATTTTCGCTGATGACACAAAGTTGTGCAAGGTAATTAAATCAGAAAATGATGTGCTTTCCCTCCAAGGGGATTTACATAAAATTGAGGAATGGGCATCTAAATGGCAGATGAGATTTAATACGAATAAATGTAAGGTTATGCATCTGGGAAGAAAAAATAGCCATGCAATTTATAATCTTAATGGAGCAAATCTAGGTGTATCAGATATTGAAAGGGATTTGGGAGTGCTTGTGGACAACCACCTAGGTAACAGTGCTCAAAGCCAAGCAGCAGCTGCAAAGGCAAATAAAATATTAGCATGTATTAAGAAGGGTATAGAAGCCAGGGAAGGAAGCAAATATAATTCTGCCACTATACAAATCTCTAGTACGCCCTCATTTGGAATATGGAGTACAATTTTGGGCACCACTTCATAAAAAGGACATTTTAGAGCTGGAAAAGGTACAGAGAAGGGCAACAAAACTAATAAGGGGAATGGAGGGGCTAAATTATGAAGAAGGACTAACCAAATTAAACTTATTTTCTCTAGAAAAAGGCGACTAAGAGGAGATATGATTACCTTATATAAATACATCCAGGGTCAGTATAAAGATTTGTCGGGGGAGCTTTTTGTGCCAAGAGGTTTTCAACTGACAAGAGGACATCCCTTGAGGTTAGAAGTAAAAAGATTCCACCTCAAAGAAAGAAAAGGGTTCTTCACAGTAAGGGTGGTTAATCTGTGGAATTCTCTACCAGAGGAGGTGGTGACAGCAGATTCGATAGATAACTTTAAAAGGGGACAGATTTATTTCTAATTAAAAAGGGTATTCAGGGTTATCATGGATAATTAGACAGTAATGATCCAAATTTTTTACATTTCCCCTTGAGACAATTGGCTAAGTCTCGCTTGTTTTTTTTTTTTTTTTTTTTTTTCTATTTGCCTTCCTCTGGACTAATTAATAATAATAAAACAAACAAAAAAAAAAACATTAAATAATTGATTAATAATTCATTAACAACTGATGAATTTATAGTTAATCCGCATATTGCAGATCAGAGGAGATCTTAAAAGGTTGAACTTGATGGACTGAAAGTCTTTTTTCAACCTTAAATACTATGGGCCTCATTCAATTGCGATTTTTCCAATTGAATAGAGCTCAATATAAGCACAGAGCATATTTCTTTACAGATGTTTTTAGTTAGTGAACTTCTATGCAAAAGCAAGGTCTTCACTAACTAAAAACTTCTGTAAAAAAATATGCTCTGTGCTTATATAGAGCCCTATTCAATTGGCCAAATCGTAATTGAATGAGGCCCTATGTAACTATGTAATACTTTCCCCATATTTTAAAGTCCACTGGTGTGTTGATATTGTTTTTTACAGTGTTGAGAACTTGTCTGTAAACCCTTTGCAGGTCCTGTTTGGAGGCCGAAATATTTTTGGCTCCATGTGTTGGCATTATTAAGGGTTTTGCACAAATGGTAAGGTGCCATGATTAAAGAGACATGGAGCCCCATTAAATTGCTTCGATTTTAGAAATCATAGCTAGTAAAGGAGCCCGCAAGAGTTACTGCTATTGAATTGGCCTCTTTTAGCTACCCGCTAACGATCTGCGGGATAGAGGTGGTAAAACCCCATGGGCCATGAAAATCGGAACTCGGTCCCAGCTAAGCCTTTGATTTGTCAAGCCCGTAAATGTTACAAACGCAAATCACTATTAAATTGCTTGGAGTACCCAAGGGCGCACTGGTGTTCGAACCCGTAAATGCCAAATGGAGCCAAAAATATTACGGCCTCCACATAGGACCCGCAAGGGTTTACAGACAAGTTCTCAAAACTGTAAAACGACAATATAAACACACCAGTGGACTTTAAAATATGGGGTAAGCAATGAAAGGCATTACAATTAATTGCACAACAATCCCCAAATACAAAATAGGCATTTAAATATTTTTTTTATTTCATCATATGTTAGAATGGTCATGCATATGCCAATATGATAAGCCATGCTGCAACATGCATAAAGCAATTAAAGACACACTACCTGATTAAATGTCGTCACAAAAACATTAAACTTCCTGCCATATTAACCCTCTCTCACTCACAGAGGCTCTAATGTGGAGCCTGGGATATACATATAATTGCATATACATCTCGCACATCTACATTGGGAAAATAAATAGTGGCCAAATTACACCGCCACATCACATATATCAAGTACCAGAGGAACATTTTAATATTTGTTGTTCAGTCCTTCAGTTGTGTCTGACTCTCTGTGACCCTATGCACTGCAGCACATTTAGCTAGATCTCTGCCTGTGTTGTTCCACAAGGTTTGCATGCCAAAGATACTGGCTTGAGTTGCCAGTTCCTTCTCCAGTTGACTGATTTGTCTGACCTCTCTGCTATGACCTGCCCACCTTGAGTGACCCTACATGGGGCTTGATGGAGGGATAAGGTCCATGACTAGAAGTCGGCTGTCCTGGAATAAAAAATTCTGCTGTGATGGATTTATGTTTTTTTCTCTTTCCCAGATGGTCTCCTGTTGGTCGTTGGTGGTTAGGTGGTTTTTCTTTTCTCTTTCTTGGTGATCCCTCTTGATGTTCTGTGGGTGGGCGGTGGATCACTGTCTTGCCTTCTCCGTTATTTGTGGTTACAGGTCAAGCTTGGGAAGGCTTGGGATCTTCCCTTTCGAATTGTTGGTGATGTCTCAGTGGCCCCTTGCTATACTTGGTTAACCTGTCTGAATGGGCTTTATAGTGATTGTTGTCTCTCCATCGCAGATGGTGTCTGCTGTAGATATCTCGAGTTCAACTCGGAAGCCCAAGCAGTCAAAAACAGCCTCACAAAACTTTGGCCTATCCTCAAAAGTGACGAGTTACTGAAAGATATACTACCAGACAAACCCATTGTCACATTCAAGAGGAATACAAACCTTAAAAATATATTAGCTCCAAGTGAATTAAAAAGTGAGAAACCGAAGAAAAGCATATCAGTCTGCAACACCACATTCACTGGAACATACAAATGTTGGGTAAGTCGTTGCCAGACTTGCAGACACCTGAAGAAAAGGAAAGAAACATAATCACATCCACCCACTACCACAAGGACCATAAAATTCGAGACCTTATCAACTGCAATATGGACCACGTGGTCTACGTTATCAACTGTCACTGTGGAAAACAATATGTGGGCAGAACGAAAAGATCACTTAAAACACGCTATAGAGAACACTTGTACAACACTTCCAAAGGGGTTCTCACCAACGGATTCTCCGCTCACGTAACCACTAAACACAATAAGGACACCAGGGGAACTACCATCCAAGCGGTTAAGAGAATAAAACAAAACAGGAGAAAAGGTGACAAAATTATGACCCTCCGCCAAGCAGAAACCAGATGGATTCATCTTCTGGGAACAATAGAACCTGAAGGTTTAAACCAGGACATAGACCTAGCGGCCTTCTTGGAAAACTAACATCCACCACCTATACTTTCAACACTTGACTGTCCCATGGCGCCCATATCGCGACCACAATCCTGTGGTTTCCTTCCTTTCATACTCTACATTTTTCTACTCTTAATCGCCCACTCATCTAGAGGACATCAATTTTTGGGGAGAAGCTATCATCCTTCTAATCAGCGGATACGACGATTACCCTTGGATTTGAACTCTTTTTGGACCATTTCACAGCGGTCTTCTGACCATATACTTTTATTTGTACTGTACGTTATTACGTTGCAATCTCCAATATGTATACATATGACGGTACCTTCAGATTTACAGTCATGCCTTAAATTGCCCGTAAACTTTCATATATATGTTTGTTTATATATTGTGTATTTTTTGTGTATGTGTATATATATTTTTCAATAATTACTTCAATCATCAACTACAAAGGAGACCATTTCAGATCCCAAGTTTGCCAACATCTCTTCAAACAGCTCACATGAGGATACCCCAGGATATTTCTCCCTTTTTTGGATTTGAAGGTTTTGAGACAGGGAGATAGTCTAGTGGAGCAAGATAAGGAGTTCCAGAGAATAGGGGGAAGCACAAGATAAGTCCTGAGGGCGGGAATAAGAAGAGGTGATCAGAGAGGTGGAAAGAAGAAGGTTGTTTGTAGAATGAAGAGGGCGGGTGGAGGAGTATTTGTAGATGAGGGCAGAGAATAAGTGGGCACTCTGTTGTTGAGGGCTTTGTAAGTTTGGGTCATGATTTTAAATTCTATTCTGGAGGGATAGCCAGCAGAGTGATTGACAGAGCAGTGCTGCAGACACTGAATATTGAGTACGGTGGATGAGTCTAGCAGAGGCATTCATTATGGATAGACGGGAGATGTGGAGGGCAGCAAGGAGCGAGATACCGTAGTGAAGACGAGATATGATGAGAGATTGCATTAGAATCTTAGTTGTGTCGTGTGTGAGGCAGTGATGTATTCTGGAGATGTTTTTTTAGATAAAGCAGGCAGGATTTTGTTAGTGACTGTATGTAAAGAATGAAAGAAAGGGCAGAGTCCAGTAGAACCCCAAGTCAACAGGCTTGAGAGGTGGAAGTGATGATGGCATTGTTGACAGTGAGAGAGATGTGAGAGGGATTGAAGAAGAAGTATAGGGTAGGAAGATTAGGAGTTTGGTTTTGGATATGTTGAGTTTGAGGTGGTGGGTAGACATGCAGGAGGATATATTGAGAGGCATTTGGATACATGTTAGAAGAGAGGGAGACAGATCTGGTGCTGCAAGGTAGATCAAATAATATTTCATTTGACTTCCAATGAGGATGTATAGATGGAGAAGAGGAAGGGGCCTAGGACTGAACCTTGGGGTACACCAACAATCAGAGGGTGAGGAGAAGAAGAGGTGCCAGAGAAGGAGACGCTGAATGTTCGATCTTGGAGATATAATTTGAACCACGAGAGGGCAGTGTCTTGGATGCTGAGGAGCAGAGGATTTGGAATGAAGAGGGTGGTCAACTGTGTCAAAGGCAGCAGAGAGAACTAGAAGAAGTAAAATAGAAAAGTGACCCTTTCACTTGGCAGTCAAATCGGATAAGGGTTTCCTAAGAATGGGTGCAATTATAACATGTTTTAGAGAAGATGGAAAAGTACCAGTATTTAGGGAAAGGTTGAAGAGATGTGTGAGAGCTTGGATTAGTGTGATAAAGAGAGTGGGATAAGCTGAGATGGAATAGGATCCAGGTAGTAGGGCAAAAGGTTGATAGTAGGCTGGGGACTTCGTCCTCGGTTACAAAGTCAAAGGAGTGCATAGTGGCTGTGGGATTGTGGAAGAGAGAAGGGTTGGTGTTCTCAGTTAGTTTAGAGGATGAAATGTGTCAGTCAGGATGAGAGGAGAATTTGATGCAAATATTTTAAATCTTATGCTTAAAATGGCTGGCAAAGTCTTCAGCCGTGAGACAGGAAGGGATGGTGGTGGTGGGCGGAGGAGAGAGTTGAAAGTGGTAAACAAATGTTCTGGGTGGGAGGTCAGAGTTGATATTAATGATGTGAAATAGGGCTGTTTGGCAAGGTTGGGGGCAGCGAAGTAGGAGTGCACTTCTAATGAAGGAAATCTGATGTAGTGCAAAATGTTCTCCATAGCCTTTCAGCATTACAGGAGCACCGTTAAATGTATTGTGTTTGTGTGGTGTGCCATAGTTGTGGATGAGAGCAAGGGTATCTACGTGTGATTATGGGGGCAAGGGTATCAAGGGTGGAAGAAAGAGTCAAGTTGTAACATGAGGTGGCAGTGTCAGGGCTGTTGAGATTGGTGATGGGGCTGAGAAGGGGTTGTAGCAGAGTGGAGAGCTGTTGTGACACAAGTGCTTGCAGGTTTCTGTGGGTTATGGTGGCCGGGGTTGAAGAAGGATTGTGAGAGGAAGAAGTGGTGAGGTTGAAGTTCAAGAGTCGGTGATCAGATAGAGGGATTGGACGGATGACATATAGCCAAGACAGTCTCAGTAATGCATACATGTTTTCCACATAATATCAGTTTGTTCTTCAAAATATATTACCATGAATATGGGATAGAGCTACTGCCAGTGCAGTAGGTGCACAGCACTGTGTCTCACCTCTTGCTACTGCCATCATCCTGAAGTAAAGGATTATTATTTATTATTAAATGCTTTATTTTTACCACTGCAAAATATTTTGTAGCATTATACAGGGGCTAGGTACAAGTAAAACATTTTTTAACACATTGCAAAATAATGGAGGACCCTATCTTTGAGCTTAAAATCAAATGTACATAGTGCTTTCCCTAATTCACCAAGCAAGATTAAAAAACTTGCAATATTAAAATCTAAAGGGATGACTTTTACTTTATTAGCAAAAAGGGGCAGATAATTATTCTTCTAGATCATATACTTTGTCATTTTGTATTGACTCCTTGTATGGAGAGGTTGTGTGGGGGTCTATAGCTGTGCCTAATAGTCATTCAAATATCTACCTGGGGCATAGCCGACTGCCATGTTGGAAGGCTGTGTTTTCACTGATCTCCAAGAGGGCCGCTCATAATTGGCTTAAAAATCAGCTTCTGTTTCAGCCATCCAGCAGTATTATTGGAACAGGAGGTTTACTGACACTGCCTAGAACTGAACCATACTAATATTTTTCAAAAATCGAGGCAGTATTGATCTGGAAGCGTATGTCAAAGTTGAAACCTAGCTAGAAATGTCTCCCAACATGGCAGGAAAATAATTACTTAAGCTCTTTGATTCCTGGATGAACTGCACCTCTGCTGATCATGCAAGCTGTCAACCTGATAATATCTGAGACACTCAGATCTATCATTAGATAAGCCACTTCAGTCGGTTCTGAAAACAGAAGCAACATCCTACTATCAGCCCAAGCTGCCCTACTGATTGTGAAACATACTTGAAGAAGCATGATATTAACATAGAATCAGATCCAGAATTAATAGCAAACTTGAATATGGATCAACTGGATGATGATGCAGCAGATTTACACAAGATTCAGCCTCACCTCCTAACTTGAACTGTGATCAGAGTCACTCATATGGTTACTGCATCATTACAGGAAGGGCCCAGGTTACTTGTATTAAAGGTTATGTGTGCCTGCCCTCCCCAACTGAGAAGGGACAGCCAAAACTTTGTTCAGCTTTGTTCTTTGATGGTCCTAGAGATGCTCCAGCTTTCCTACATCTCAGCATACCAAGTGCCCTCAGCATTAACTTCAATCAATGCAAACTTTTACTATGACTTTCATCACAGGAGTACCAGATCCAAAATAATTTCTGTGCTGTTCTGTTCCTGCTGGTACTGTCATACACATGGGATGGTGCAAGCAGGGCATAGGGTAGCCAGTGTAGATATTAGCTGAATGGACTGTCTCTTCTGGCTCTTGGATCTAATGGACTGCTGCTTCGCGAGGGTCCACATTTCCGGCCCGAACGGCGTCCCTCGTTTGCGAGGGACGCGATTCTTGCGAGCTCGCTTTGCAAGCTCGCAAAGCGTGACAACGATTCGTGGTTTGACAACTATTATATGTGATACTTTCGATAGCAAAATATTTTGTTGCATTTAAATGGAAAAATCCTCAAGTTCCATCGTGGTCAGAAGTTAAAATACTAACAGATAGAAATAAACAAAATGGAACCTAAGAGACGAAATAGGATACTCACAAAGTGGTCCCTCTGGCCCTAGTGGGCATTCCATAACATTATAAAGTAAACAACGGTCATGCAGTTCCGCTTCCTTGCCGAGTCCTTCCGGCCCCTCTCCCTTGAAATAGACTCTTTGCTCATTTCCTCTCCTACATTTACCAAAAGGTAAATTACAAACTAAATGCATTTATTTGAGATACTCAATTTGACTTTATAAATCGCAATACTTGTATATGTTATGTATGTTTTGCTCTATGTACATGTTTGTTTTGGGTTTTTTTTATATTGTATTATGTGAAAATGAAAAATAAATACTACAACATTTTTTTTATAAAATTTACATGAAACATCAATTAATATAATAGTGCAGTTATTAAATATGCCATACATACAAATTAATTTTCAAATGTTCTCATTATACTGTGCCTTAAATTTCAAAATGTCACAGAATTTACTGCTGAAGAAATGTGGAATCCAGGAGATTTCTATATCAAGGAAATTGTTAGATCACAATCGTATACAGTCTTCTCCGCAGTTGTCTTCAGTATGACAGGACATAACACAACTGACCAGATAAGTGACAAATGCAGGAACTCAACATTTATCACACAACTGTCATCATTATCTACGTCTTCCAGGAAAGACCAAATTGTATATTAAAAACTTAGTAAATTAGAGCTGAATTGTCTGTTCTGTAACAATGAAGTTCGGTATCAAACAGTGGGCTACAGTGCCACCTACTGGCAATAACAAAATTCATTATTATATATTACTAGCGAATTGCCCGTAAAAAAATGACGGCAATGAAATTGTAAGTGAGCTAATGCTGTTTAGTGTGTAATAATGAAATATATAATACATTAATAAATGAATATACTTTACCTATTTTAAAGCATTGTGTGGAAGAGCTGTGAATGTGTTTTGATGTTGCTGCAGCATTAGTGGTGTGGATCTGCTGTGTAAGCGTGCTGAATGTGTGCAGTGTAACACTGTGCGTGCGCGAGACCAAACCGTTAGCGTAGTCGTGTACTTCCGCATTGGCGTAAAATGGCGAGTAATGTGTGGTATACGTTTGTATCGGAATATCCGTAGGTGTTTTGTGGTGTTTTGCGAGTTTCTTGTGGTGTTTTGCGAGTTTAGAGTGCTGTAGCCTCGTTTTCGTTTTGTTCGGCGGACTATTTTTCTCTTGCTTCGATTTTTTTTTAAGTCTCTAAACTGTTTTATTTCGAGTAAAATCGAGGTGTAAGTTGTATTTTTGAGGTCCTGGGTGCTCCCTCTTGGTGTAGGTAAGTTTTTTATGTATGTGCTGTGTATTGTGTTTTACATTTTGTAATGTTCGCGAGTTGCGTCCGAGTGTTGCGAGGCCGTAATGTGTGTGAACGTGTGTCGTATGTTGTTTGCGAGTGTCGTAATGTGTGTGTCGTGCTGTTTGGTTTGCGACGTAAAGTTTGCGAGGGTCGCAGTTGCTGGCATGGAGCGCCTTCGGCGCTCCATGCCAGCAACTGCGGCCCTCGCTTTGCGAGGTCCTCAGGTGCTGGCATGGAGCGCCTACGGCGCTCCATGCCAGCAACTGAGACTCTCGGCCACTGCCCTCGCTTCGCGAGGGCCACGGCTCGCTACGCGAGCCCGCAGCGTTAGCAACAACTCGTACGCTCACAACTATATATGTGATTGGACTAACAATTCAGCTTTCAAGGGATGCATCTGTCACCAGGCCCGGATCTACCTTTTTGCAGCCCCTAGGCAGTGAAGTGGTGCACATACCTATCTTCCCCTTTTCTGCGCTTGTACATTGCTCTTTTGCTGTGTGACAAATCACAGACATATACCCAAAACAGACATTTTAACAACATAGCTACTCATTCACACGCTGAGCAATTATTTGTTTATCAAATGCATGCGATGATGGGCTATATCATTTATATTTTTCTGTGGGAGGGCAGAGACCATATGTCACACAAACACATATCATGATCACTTGTATCACATATAAAAACTGAGTAATTATGCGAGTTAAAGGGCCACTGCACA
The DNA here is from genome assembly GCA_027410445.1 of Discoglossus pictus. Taxonomy (NCBI): domain Eukaryota; kingdom Metazoa; phylum Chordata; class Amphibia; order Anura; family Alytidae; genus Discoglossus; species Discoglossus pictus. The sequence goes on from CM050163.1 coordinate 44,769,387, forward strand.
ATGAGACCAGAAATTGAAAAAAATTAAGTCTAACTAAGAGCATAATTAGGTTTTTAATTAATTAGAAAACATAAATGTTGATGCCTCTACTGGACCCTGGGGGAATCCATGATATATTGGTAGAAGTTGTGTGTGAGCGGGGCTTTTACATTTCTGGAGATATGGCTGCATTTCCTGAACAAGAAGTCTGCTTCTGGGCGAATGAGGAGGAAGAGGTGTGGCGCCAATTTAATTCTTCTCCAATTAAGAAATAATGATCACTTAGTCCACACACACAGACAAAACACTGACATTGACACACATAGACACAGATACACATGCAAACATACATACATCAGGATCACTTAGTCCACATGCAAAACACAGACACACACACATAGACAAAGATATACACATAGACACACACATAGACACGGATAAGCACATAGACACATACAGATATACACATAGACACGCACACACAAACACAACACAACAGATGCACAAACAAGTGTAATAATAAAAGCATAAGATGAGTGGCGGACAAGCCTGCTTTAATTTGCAGGGAGCTGCCAGCTAGTCAGAGTACTGATACAGAGAAACTCCGTGCTGCGAAAGGCATTATGTGAAGGAGCAGACCAGGGAGGTGGTGACAGACAGACACCTCATGCTTGATGTCAGTGAGCCCAAGGTACTGACCTGACAATGGCCACACACAATTCCCTCAGATAATAAAACCACAATTACTCCCACTGTGGGGATTTGGTGGCAGGATCTTACCTGCCTATTATATCTACCTATAGAAGTTTGGATTAATTACATTTTAGCATAGCCTTATGTTTATCCCAGGCATGCATACATTTATTAACCCTCCTAGCGGTAATCCCGCCCGTGGCTCTGGGTTAATTTGCTCTTCCTAAATCGGTAACCCCAAGCCACGCTCTGGGTTACTGCAGGGAGGATTTGCCTGGGCCCCCTTCCTCCTCCTCCCTCCTTTTCCCCCCTTCTTCCCATCCCCCTTTTTCCCCCCTCCTTCCCATCCCTAAATACCTGAAATATGCATATGGCTATATGGACTATTAATTAAACCTAATGTCTTTAAAGGTACACTTCCTGAAAATCAAGTTATTTCTTAAGTCATTCTTAAGGAGCTGCTTTATAGTAATTAGTCTAATTGTGTTTCTACCATAACAAAAACAATGGCCTCCATTTAAATGAGCAAATTGTAGTTACAAGAGCCTTAATGGAGCCTGTAAAATAATTTGCTATTCAATTGCGTCTTTTAGCTACCCGCTATCGGTTTGCGAGTTAGAAGTTCAAAATCCCTGCGGTTGTCAAAATCGTAACTCCGCCCCATCTAAGCCTTTTACCTTTCAAGCCCGTAAATGTTACAATTGCAAATCGCTATTCAATTGCTACAGTTCCTCAAGTCTGCAATGGCCTTCAAACCCGTAAATAGCAAATGTAGAAGAAAATCCTATGGGTACCAGATAGGACTCGCCAAGGGATTAAACACCTGATCATAGCACTGTAAATGCAAATGAAAAATCAATACTGCACTTTAAAAGATGGGGAAAGAATGAAAGACATTAGAATTAATTGCACAACAGTCTCAAGCTCACAAATCTGCAATAAAAAAATATTTATTTTACATTTTATTTCCATGTTATATCAATCTTGGTAATCAAAAAGTTAATACATATCAGGCCACCCACATGAGCTAGAACAGAATCGTCATTCATTTTTATTATTTTGTACATTCCCAGATTGCGAGTCCGATCGCATATCGGACGTCTAAACGCTAATTGATTGACATTTAATCTCCATGTTTTACTAATGTCATGATGACGGTCTCATTTGGCTGTTTCTAAATCTGTAGTTACGGCCTTGCTTAATTCATCATGATCACGCTCTGAAATGCTACTTAAGGTGCATGGTTTACGGTTTAGCCTTTCGGCCAGGTAGTTTCGGGCTTATTCAATTGAATCAATCTGTAACTGTTGCAATTGAATGGAGGCCATTGTGTACTAGTATTATCTCACATTTTGACCCCCCCCCCCCATATCCAGAGCATTAGGATACAAATTAAAATAAGGAGCAGCACATTAGCATAAAGGAGCAGCACACACAACACTGAATATCTCAGGAAAGTACAGTACAGTCAGTTTGTTATGTTAGTGTGTAACCACCTTGATGTTAGAGTGTCACTATCTCTTTAAGTATGTAGATGATAGCAAACTAGATGAGCCTGTTAGCTTTTATCTGACATCACATCTATATTTATGTCATTATAATCACAAAGGCTTCATACTGTTTCTAATGAATGGGTGTGACTTGGTTTCATTCTTCATTGACCTTAACGAACTTCTCCTTTCAGGTGAGATATGAGATAAGAGATACAATATTCCTTATACACACAACTTCTCTCCTACATTTTAACTTTCTTTTTAAATGCATATTTCTAAGTGTATGTAGTTGTGTTGTATATTTAATGTAGGAGATACAGCATTGGAAAGATTATAGTACAGTTCCTAAAATAGGTACCACGGTTGTGACAACAAAATCAGTGGATAACTGTAGAGTTATTGGATGTATTTTTGAATAAAATATATTGTTAATGTTTCAATATATATTTTTTGCTTGCCTTTATCTGGATCATTGAACATTTAACTTAATACAAGGATCAGAAGAGTTTAGCAAAATGTTATGTATAGTTATATCGTAATTGAGGTTTAAAAAAGACTTTCAGTCCATCAAGATCAACCGTTTTAGATTTCTGGTCTTTGTAATATGTGGATTATTTGTTAATTGACCCAGAGGAAGGCAAACAGAAAAAAACTCCATGGAAACTTTGCCACTTGTGTCAAACGGGAAAAAAATAAAATTTGTTCCTGACCCCAGATACTGGGAATCAGATTCCTCCCTGGATCAATTCCTTTGCTAGTTATCCAGAATAAGCCTGAATGCCCTTTTTATTCAAAAATAAATACAATCCCTTTTTATAGTATCTATCAAATCTTCTGTCACTACCTACTTTGGTAGAGAATTCCACCCTTACTGTGAATAACCCTTTTCTTTCCTTAAAGTAGAATCTTTTTCCTTCTAACCTCAAGGGATGTCCTCTTGTCCGTTTAAAAACCTCTTGGCACAAACGTTTACTTGACAAATCCTTATAGTGACCCTGGATGTATTTATATAAAGTAATTATATCCCCTCTTTTGTATACTGAAAATAAGTTTAATCTGATTAGTCTTTCTTCATAACTTAGCCCCTCCATTCTCCTTAGTCTTAACATTCCAACGCTGGCACAAACCTATGTTATTGGAAGGGATGAGTTATGGAGTGAAAGGGAATTAGAGGGGAGGTGAACTGAGAAAGAAATGAAATGAAGGATCCGTCAACTATGGGGTTTAATGGAATGAAGGAGAAAACTGAACATATTTAATGTAAAAAAATGGCCTGAACTGAGGACATGAGCCTAGGGGCAATCACGAGCTATTGAACTGCAAAAAAGTATAAAGTTAATACAAGACTAATTCATTCAGGGTGTGCAAAGGGTAGATCTAAATTTACCAATAGACCTTTAAGTGTCAACAGGTAGATCTCGGGTGATAGGCTACGCACTATTTTACAACTACATAGGAACACTGTAATGCAGGTACATTTTGGAATGTCACACAGTAAAGAATCATACCATTTGAATATAATTTACTTACATTTTAATATAATTACTTACAATGTTTTATACTTTTCTGGGATATTATAAGCATCCATCGTTCCCCTTTGACTTACTCCTGCCCCACCCTCACTGCATGGTCACTGGCTGCATGCATATTTTATTTGAAGGACACTACCCAGCTGTGCCATATACACAGATATGTGCCTTGTGCAATGTTTACCCTTCAAGGAACAAGAGCATAAAATCAGTGACAATGCACTGAGTGAGGAAAAGGAAACGGTCAGACATGAATAAATATAGTACAGCAGAAAAAAATACTAAACATATGATGATTTATTCTGAAATGTAACCAAATGATTATATTGACACTAGCGAATTGTCCGTCAAAAAATTACGGCAATGAAATTGTAAGTGAGCTAAGGGTGTTTGGTGTATATAATGTGGCTGATGTAGCGTCGTTCGTTTTCTATGTCGTGCAAGTTTTTCGTAATATTCGTTTTCTATGTCATGCGAGTTTTTCTGAATATACGTAGCTGTTTGGTGGGCTTTTTCGGAATATCCGGGACCTTTAGCCTTGTTTTCGTTTTTTTCGGCGGCCATTTTTTCCACTAGGTGATTTTTGGGTCTCTAAACTCCGAAATTTGTGGTTAAATCAAGGTGTAACTTCACTTGCATAGGGCCTCGGTGCCCCCCCTTGCTGTGAGTAACCTTTTTATGTGTTTGTTGTTTATATTTGTTTATATTTGTTGTGTTTGTAATGTTTTTGGGGTTGCGCAGGTTGCGTCTTTGTTTTCTAATCTCGTAGGTATTTTTCGGCAAATACGTAGGTGTTTGGTGGTGTTTTACGTCTTTAGACTGCTGTAGCCTCGTTTTCGTTTTTTTCTGCGGCCATTTTTTCTCTCGCTTAGAGAATTTCTTAGGCCCTCATTCAATTGCAATTTGGCCAATTGAATAGGGCCCTAAATAAGCACATAACATATATTTTTTAAAGAAGTTTTTAGTTAGCAAGCATCTATCCAAAAGCAAGGTTTTCACTAACTAAAAACTTCTTTAATAAAAATATGCTATGTGCTTATTTAGGGCCCTATTCAATTGGCCAAATTGCAATTGAATGAGGCCCTGTGTGTTTAAACTCTTTTAATTTGAGTTAAATTGAGGTGTAACTTTAGTTTTCGAGGTCCTGGATGCTCCCTCTTCCTGTAAGTAAGCTTTTTATGTATTTGTTGTGTGTATTTGTTGTATTTTTCATGTATTGATGTGCGCGTGTTGCGCCCGTTTTTTGCGAGGTCGTAATGTGTCTCGTATTTTTTTTGCGTTACAACGTAAATTTTGCTACGCGAGCCCTGCAAGCGTTAACAACAACTCGCCCATCAAAAAATTACGGGAATGAAATTGTAAGTTTGCTAATGCTGTTTGGTGTATAATAATCAAATAAATAATACATTAATACATTAATATACAGTGGATATAAAAAGTCTACACACCCCTGTTAAAATTTCAGGTTTCTGTGCTGTAAAAAAATTAGACAAAGATAAATCATTTCAGAACTTTTTCCACCTTTAATGTGACCTATAAACTGTACAACTCAATTGAAAAACAAACTGAAATCTTTTAGGTGGAGGGAAGAAAAATAAAAAATAAAAATAATGTGGTTGCATAAGTCTGCACACCCTCTTATAACTGGGGATGTAGCTGTGTTCAGAATGAAGCAATCATATTCCAAATCATGTTAAATAGGAGTCAGCATACACCTGCCATCATTTAAAGTGCCTCTGATTAACCCCAAATAAAGTTCAGCTGCTCTAATTGGTCTTTGCTGAAATTTTCTTAGTCGCATCCCACAGCAAAAGCCATGGTCCACAGAGAACTTCCAAATATATGTGTATATATACACATATATATACACATATATATACATATATACACGACCTGAACTTAATCTTTAGGATGAAAAGGAGAGGTAATGGAGGGAGACAAAATAAGTGGTGGAATAGTTTGTATGAGATATAAGGGAAATTGATTAAGTAAAACATAAATTAGCTTCAAATCCATATATGGATTGGGCATTTGTTGATCGCTCTAATAAGATTTTAATCATTGTAAACAGGATGTTTATATTCAATGCTGCTGTAAAAAAGGGCGTGGGTTTGATTTCTTAAGATGTATTTTAATCATCATTTTTTTTACACCTGTCATTTTAAATGTCAGCATGGACAACTTCCACCTCCTATCTAAGCACACACTGTATTTGTTACCTCAGCATTTATTTATTTATTGTGGCTACATTGTGTGTATTTTTATTTTACACATGATGATGAGGCAGTCCCAGACCAGGGCACAGATGGACAATTTGTTGAGGGAGAATTTCGACAAAGCTTGCACATGCACTCTGGTCTTCAGCAATGTCAGCTGGATGCATCTACCAATCAGAATCCAAGGGAGGAGCTGTAAGATTAGACTGGGGTCATTGAGGGCAATGGAGCTTCTTAGTGAAATGCATGCCTACATTAAAAAAAAATATAATAGATAAAGACATTTTTCATTACCTACCCTGACTGTCTTCCCATACTTTTGGGAAAACAGATTGGTAGGGAGTCCCAAGGGGATCCCCACTAGACCTGCGGGGACCATCGAGACTCCCAAGGATCCTCACCTGGCAATTAGAGCCCATCAGGTCCTGGGGAATTCTACTAGGCTTGTTGGACTCACTGAAACCTCCAGTATGGCCTGCAGGGCCCATCAATAAGGCCCAAATGGGCCCATTGAGACCCCTAGATAGGCGTGTGGGACCAATAAAGACATGGTGGTACTAAAATTAACTCCTATACCATGGGCTGAAATATGTTTAAATCATATTTCAACCAATCAGAATTGCATACGTTGAATAGTTCCTGCCCCTTGTTTGATTGACCTCCTTAACCAATTCAAATTCATGTGTTGTATATTAGGGAAGAGTGAAGTGAAAAAAATGTAATTTTGGCAGCTAAAGAGCTCCATTGATCAAAAAAATTGTATAGAGCTATAGGATTTTTGTAGACATGGGCTCATGGACTGAAGAGAGGAACCATGGGTTCCTCTAAAAAAAGAAGAGGACTGATTCTTCTAGCAACACGGAAATGCCTGCTTATCAACGGCAGTGGGTTTTGTTGGGGTCTATCTTGGCCCTCTAAACCTAGTTGGGGTCTCCCAGTAGCCAGGGGTCTTGATGGGGAAGGGGGTCTTTAGGGCAAGGGAGCTTCTTTGGAAAGGGGTCTTGTTGGGTTTTAAGAAGCATTGGGAGAGGGGTTCTTCAAGTGAAGGGAGCTGCTTTAGGAAGCGGTTTTGGGCGAGTATTAAGAGGGGTCAGTGGTTGGGGGAGGCGGTCTTGAGTCTTCCTCCTCATCAGCTTAAAAGTTCACCAGCCACCACTGCTATAGACTCAAATGAGTTACTTGCCATTCTCTCCGGGAAATATAATCTATCTTACATCACCTTGTGGAAAAGACAGCAATCAAAAAGTACATCTGCGCTCAGAGGGAAAATGTCATTAGTCTTTGATGACTGTTATATATTTTATGTACATCTATTAATTTCCTAAAGGGGCTACATGAGAAACTCGGAATGTTGTGGAGGGCCGAACCATAGGCTGAACTTAATTCTGCTCAATATTAATTTTATAGCTTTATTTTATTTTCTTAGTGCCAGGAGCAGTATCTACATTATGCTACCGATCCCAGTTAGTCACAACACTGCTGCTCACAAATTCCCCAATTTTCAATTGGCAGTGTTTTTTTTGTCCGGGACACAAATTTGTATCCCACTGTAGGCCACTGTAGTGGGCCGGGCAGGGACAGCCAAAGGGCCGGGTGTGGCCCGCGGGCCGTACAATGCCCTTGTCTGATCTAGACCAGTCCATCCAGAATTGCTTTGTCTCGTTTGCTTATGTTTGAGTGGTGAAGGACACATAACCAAGCAAACCTGCTATTTTCCAGAGACAGTCTGTCTCAATTTCAAGAAGACCAAGCCCTACATAATACTGGACCACCGGATCAACTGTAGGCTTAATTGGAGACCCAGTTTCTGAGATATGTTGAAGCACCAACATCCAAGCATGCTGGGAATATGAACACTGACATGCTGAGGAAAAGCCAAAAGTAAGGTAACACAGCGGACATTCGACAATAGGGTATAATGTTAAATTATAGGAAATAACAAGTACTTCAATTCAATTATCAATATCAATTGAATATTATAATTAAATAATTTCAGTTAAAAACACAGGAACATAAGACTGAATTGTGCCACTTTAAGCTGCCAGTCAGCCTCTGTGATTCACCCATCAAAAGGAGATTGAAACGTTATCTTAAAGAGAGATAATTGCATATAATTATTCCTAATCCCCTTTATTGTTTTCCTAATTGTGGGAATGCCCAATCTCTTTTGAAGCAGCTGACTGCACCAAAAACAATGCCTCAGGGGCTTATTGATAATTAAATACAATCATCTCTCATTAAGATAACTTTTCAATCAGCTTTTGATTGGTGGATTACAAAGTCTGACTGACAGCTCAAAATAGAAAATGTCTTACTGTAGGAGAATTTTTTTAATAACATTCAATTGAAAGTACTTGTTATTATCTATAGTTTTAGATGACACCATATCTGGAACCTCCACTGTGCACTTTAAGGTTGAAAGAAAAGGTGGCCTTATTCTTATAGAATCTCTGTTTCTATTAATCCCTGCATAGAAAAATCCTCACCCCCAGAAAAAGACAAAGAAAAACAAAAGCATTTCTATCTCGGTTCACTAAAAGTTCTCTCTAGTAACAACTCTGCATTATCATTTGATAGGGAAAGAATTGTACCAATGTATTAAATAACAAAAGCTATATTATGTATATTGCTCATAGTCTCTCCCTGAATGAACAAGTAAAAAATGAATAAACAATACAATGCAGTGATATGCAGAACAAACAAAGATCGTACACCCCCTTACACAGTAACTGATGTTGAAAAAATGACTTTTGGTCCACCAAGTTATAATATTTTAGATTGCAAAAACTGTCAAATGGATTATTCTCTAGATGAATATAATACCTATTCTCGTTAGCTGATAAAACTTAGTATGCCCTTTTAATTAGTTAATCTCTAATTAACATGCTATCCCAGCCTCATTTGGTAGCTGATACCATAATAAGATTCCCCTTATTGTGAAGCAATAGAGTTTTATTAGTTTATTTAGTTACTGATTAGCAATAAAATCTGTATTTAATGAGCACACAATTCAATATAGATTTTAAAAATTACATTTGAAACTAGCATTGTTCCTTACTTTCAACATATGAGGTTATCACAACCCTTATTCGATGTCCAGGGGCTGAAACAGGATCTTCTCAGGAAACTGTTCTGATTTTAAGAAATAAAGACTCCCATCAGGGTAATCCTCATGGGCAGATTCTCTCCCTCCCCCTGGACACAAGGTGGGGTGGAGAGCAGCAAATTTATTGAAGACTATAACATTAAACTTTACATTTAAATTGTACAAATAGTGCTTTTATTCCAAATTAGTAATTAGATCAACATATTAAACATTATTGTATAAGCACTACACTAAGATTAAATCTTTTTCTCATACCATTAATCAATTACCTCTTAACTGATGTAAACTGCTTTGCATTAAAGTTCACATACCAAGGCTTTATATTGACCATGGATATATTTATAGAAGGTAATTACGGTATATCAGCTCTTTGGTGACTTTTTGTAGAGAAAATAATTTAATTTGGTTTCATCTTCTCATAGCATAATCCTTCCTTTCATCTAATTATGTCTCTTTAACTTCTCTGAAACAGCAGCAAAGAATATCGTCAAAAGAAAGAAATCTAAGAAGAAAAACTGGTTTTCTGATGAAGCTTTGAAAGTAGCCCGGGAAAGAAGGAAAGCAAAAGGTAGTGGAGATAGGAAAAGATTTGTCCAACTGAATGCAGAATTCCAGGGGATAGTAAGAAGAGACAAGGAGATATTCTGAGCAATATAAAGAGATAGAAAAATATATCAGAATGGGAAAGTCAAGACATCTGTTCAAGAAAATTGGCGATCTCAAAGGAAGCTTTAATGCCAAAGTGGGAGTGATAAAAGCAAACATGGAAGGGACCTAGAAGCAGTGAAAGTGGCAGGAAAACACAGAAGATCTATACAGCATAACCTCAGTAGTTTGTCCAATGAGCTGGAGCTAGACTTCTTGGAGAGTGAAGTTAGATAGGCCCTAGGATCTCTTGCTGATAACAAGACTGCAGGAGTTAATGGACTCACAACTGAACTGTTCAGAATCCTACATTTGATGCTGTAAAAGTGCTGCTTGTGTTATGTCAACAAATTTGGAAAACTCAACAGTGTCTAGTGGGCTGAAAAAGGTCAGTCTACATCACAATCACAAAAAAGGTAGTGCCAAAGAGGGCTCCAATTTTTGGACAATTGTACTCATTTCACCTGCCAAAAAAGTAATCCTTATGATCCTGCAAGCTCAGCTCCAACAATATATGGACCAAGAACTACCACATGTGCAAGCCGGGTTCCACAGAGGCAGAGATCAAATTACCAATATCCACTGGATAATAGAGAAAGCAAGAGAGTTACAGAAAAAACATTTACTACTGCTTCACAGACTATTCTAAAGCCTTTGACTGTGTGGATCACAACAAAATGTACAAGTTGATAAAGAGATGAAGGTACCAGATCAACTCATCTGAAGAATTTGTATGTGGAAAAAAAAAACACGGTCAGAACTGAAAATGGAACAATAGAATGGTTCTAGATCGGGGAAGGAGCCTGACATGGTTCTATGTTATCACCTTATTTATTCAACTTATAAGCGGAGTACATCATGCATAAAGCCAGGATGGATGATTCCAAAGCCGGAAACAATATTGCTGGAAGAAATATCAACAACTTCAAATACTCAGATGATACCACTCTGATGTGTGAAAGTGAGTAGGAACTAAAGGACCTATTGATGAGGTGCCTTAGGGAGTTCAGCTACACCTCACTGACAAGGCCCATCAAACGTTCTGCTGGGGTTTGCCATTTCTCCTGTTCAGGGTAGAATTCCCTGGTATTTCAGGGCTGGATAACTCTATTGGGTAAGACCAGACTGAGGATGCTCTCTATGATGTCCACCTATTAAACCTATTAAGTTTAGTTTGTTCTCTGAATAAGCACCTCTATTTTTTTTTTTTGGGGGGGGGGGGGGGGGTATGGCAAGTCTGCCCAAGCTATTAAAAAGTAAAGATATTAGAACAATATATTTCCAATAGTAACATACAGATGTGAGAGCTAGACCATAAAGTAGGCTGAGATCCATAGAATTGATGCCTTTGAATTGTGGTATTGGAGAAAACTTCTTAGAGTCCCTTGGACTGCAAAAAGATGGAATCAATCAATACTACAGGAAATCATAACAAACTGCGTCTCGCATTGCACTTACGGGCTTCTAATTTAATGTGGCTGATAGTATGGGAAGGTGCATTGAAGTCAGTTGCAGTAGACACCATAGCGGAGGCATTTCCATAATTCCCTATAATATTTACCAATGTGTGAGTAACGCGTCACACTTAAATATTGCGTGAATTGCCGGGACGCACAACGGCAATGAGCATGCACGGTTTCTTGCAGCATAATTACACAGACCAAGAGAGAGACAGGAGAGAGAGAGCCATGAGAGAAAGAGACAGGAGAGACATGAGAGGAGAGTGACAGGAAAGAGAGACAGACACAGGACATAGGGAGAGAGAGAGGAAGGGAGAGAGAGAGACAAAGACAGTAGAGAGAGACATGAGACAGAGAAACAGGAGAGAGAGAGACAGACAAGAGAGAGAGACAGCAGAGTGAGAGACAGAAAAGAGAGACAGGAGAGAGAGAGAGAGTAGAGAGATACATGAGACAGAGAGACAGGGGAGAGAGAAAGAGACAAGAGAGAGAGAAGAGGGAGAGAGACAGAGATAGGAGAGAGCCATGAGAGAAAGAGAGAGGAGAGAGAGAGACAGAAGACAGAGACAGTGAGAGACAGACAAAGGAAATAGGGAGAGACAGAGAGAGAGGGAGATAGGAGAGAGAGAGACAGGAGAGAGAGATAAAGGAGAGAGATAGAAAGAGAGGCAGGAGAGAGAGAGAGAGCACGATATCGTCATTTATGACGGGCAGGTTACTAATCCTCTTCTAATTATCCTCTATATGGCCCCAATCATGACGCATTCTTTGGCTCCTAGAGTCTAACGCACAACTAGCTAATTATATTTTAAAAGTCATAAAATGATTAAATAGCAATATATCTAACATACATGTAGTAATAGTAATGACAAGTCACTAATCAATTACAGTGACTGGGGCGGGACACTAGTTGACATGCAAGATGTCTTATACTCCAGCTGCTTTGAAAGTGGATCTCAGGCAGGACCCATGAGGATAGGGATAGGGTCACAACAACACATAGTACACACATAGTACAAAAAGGGTCAGAGTTAATAGCAGAATGGGTAAACAGTTCACAACTTGTAGCAGTTCATAGAAAAAAGTAAAATGTTGGATAGCAAGACTTCATCAAATACAGTTCAATTTAACTGTTAATTATTTTCAAAAATCAGTTATTAAGCGAATAACAAACAAAAACATAAATAAGAAACAAAAAACTGCATGACAAACTACATTTACCTTAATAGGTATGCACATCTACTCTATTTAAATAGTTAGAAATATTACAAAAGAAAATACATAATATTCCATATTAAAAACATAGATAGATAAACTCCAAATTAGTTGTTCTGTCCTACCAAATTATTCTCTATGGAGAAAACAAGCAGAATTTTATATTAGAGAAGATACTTTAGTTAATTCCACAGTAGCTTTCAAGAGAAAAGACACTTGAGCCCCTCATGTAACCTACTGACCAACCATGTGGCCACAGAAGCACCAAGAAGCCCTGCAAGAACAAGATATCATGATTTGAAGTAGGAAGGTGTAAGATTTATGGGTAATATGAGAAAGCACTACCTTAAAGAAGGGAAGTAAAGTAGTGGAAGGGTCAGGTTGAACACACAGTTAAGGAATTGAAGCATGTCTGGTCTAATCATAAAGCTGAAGCTTACTTAAAAGGGACATGGAATATTTTTGGATATAATATACCTGTTTCTATTTACTTTTTAAGTACTTAGAAGTGCACTATCTTCATGAGCTGCAGATGGAGAAACCAGTTAGAAACTAATTATAAGATTTTAGGGAGAAAAAAAAGCACATAAGTAACGAGATACATAGGTATACAACTACAACATCTCGTCCTTCAGACTAGTCAACTCATGACACTCTACATTAAGTTTCGGTATTTGTCTTTCTCTGTCACCTTCCACACCCCACCCCAAACAACTAACAATTTTCCTCTTCCTTCCAGGTGAACTTGCTCATAGCATAATACTAGACTTTAAGGTCCCTCCACCTCTTGCTATCGAAGCTTTATGGGCAACGTAATCAAAAGTCAGACCATTAGTACAAATCCTCTAGACTACAATAATCACCTGCATCCAGGCGAACTGTAGCTGTTGTAGTCCAACTGTTTGAGAGAATATTATTTCCTTCAATAGTTCACAAAGTATATTATTGTTGACAAATATTTGTTTGAGTCCCTTATCACTTTCTCCCTACGGATATTTTTCTTCCTCCCTTTCCTTAATCTCTACCCCCTTGACAGCATATTTTCTCCCCCATTTTATTACAGGAAATGTAAATTTCTCTTTCTGTTTGCCCAATACTAGTTCAGCTAGATAACATTCTTCTCAGTCAATGGAAGACACAGCTGCTTAGAGGACTAATGTATACACTTTTCATGTTAAAGCTATTTTTAGTGATCCATTAACAATATTAATATTAGGTGCCTGTCAAAAATGACAGCATGATATAGTTTTATACATTGTGTCTCTCCCCCCTCCCCTGTGCCTCTTCACCCCCTCTCCGTCCCCTGTGCCTCCTTCCCCCCGTGTCTCCCTCCTCCCTCCCCTGTGTCACCTTTCCCCCTTCTCCTGTGCTTCCTTTCCCCCTCTCCTTGACCCCCCTCTCCTGTGCCTTCTTTCCCCCTCTCCTCTTCCCCCTCTCCCGTGCCTTCTTTCCCCCTCTCCATCCCCTGTGTCTCTTTTCCCCCTCTCCCTCCCCTGTGTCTCCTTCAGTCCCTCCCCTGTGTCTCCTTTCCCCCTCTCCCGTGCCTCCCTCCCCTGTACCCACTCTCCCCCCTCCCCTGTGCCTCTTCACCCCCTCTCCATCCCCTGTGCCTCCATCTCCCGGTGTCTCCCTCCTCCCTCCCCTGTGTCACCTTTCCCCCTTTCCTTCGCCTGTGCTTCCTTTCCCCCTCTCCTTTCCCCCCTCTCCCTCTCCTGTGCCTTCTTTCCCCCTCCCCTTTTCCCCCTCTCTCGTGCCTTCTTTCCCCCTCTTCTCCCCCCCCCCTCCATCCCTGTGTCTCTTTTCCCCCGCTCCCTCCCCTGTGTCTCCTTCAGCCCCTCCCCTGTGTCTCCTTTCCCCCTCTCATGTGCCTCCCTCCCCTGTGCCCACTTAAACTGAATAAAATTAGCCCCCAAATCTCACCTCTTTGTTATAGGCATTGCTTAACCCCAGACACATTTTTCCACTTGTGGTGGGAATGTACAGTAGTACAGTCGCTATGGACTGTGCCTCTGGAGTCCTGCAAATCACTATACCCCCCACAATCGAAACATGCCTTCTAGGCAAAATCAATCCCTTGATATCTGGAAAACAAAACAAATACCTAAAAAACCTAATGATATCAATGAAAAGCCACATAGCCCAAAAATGGAGGTATTCTACTTTAAACATTCAAGAAGTAATCAACAAGTTAAATAGATTGTACGTTTGCGAGTTTTCAATCTTGTGTCGGTGCATTGGAAACAAGCACTATGTACATTTGAACAGGGACCTCCATTTTTTATTTGGTGTTAATGTGTCTAGCACTACGGAATATGTTAGCGCGTTACAAATAAAGATAATAATAAAAGGTAGTGAAAAATTTCAGCTGAACATTATTCAAATCTTACCAAGAGAGCTGAATCAATGTTATCTCAGCTGAAATCTTTCACTTGCTTTCAGCAGTGTTAAGGACAAAGAGAGGAAACTGTATTTTTAAATTATATTTACTGGCTGAAGCTTTGATTTGCTATTGTTTGCACATTTATTTTTTATATTTATTAAAGGCAAACTAAATACTGGTTTAGCATAAAAACACTTACATTATCCCTTTAAAGTCAACACCACCTCCTGTTGATTACAACCAGGGTGAAACCATTAGCCTCTCATTCTCATAAGGTACAATACCTCAATACACCAATAAAATGCAGAATGGCCACACAATACTATTCATCTCATAAGGTTGATGTAATATTCAGGTAAACCTTATCCATCAGGATCATAAACCTAAGTTCAGGTCCAATAATTACTCTCGAGCTTTCCAAGCTACATCTCCTACCAAAACTAAATGAGTCTCTATATTAATCCACAAAAATACTCATTTTCAACTATTGACCATTTCATATGATCTATAGGTTCTCTATCTCATGGTCAAATGTAAAACAAGAAGTCACCCTTTTAAATATTTACTCCCTCGGTGAAGGTCAGACAACCTTCTTGAGAAAACTTTCACTTCAAATTACAGAATGGAATGAGGACTGTATGATAATAGAAGGTGACAAGTTTTTTTTCAGTGCTCCTGTCATCAATCTGGACACTTTTCATTGTTTTTATCAACCTCCAACCACAAATGTCTCTTCTCGATTTCCAACTATTTCATCTGACAACTCCCACCTCCTACTCATTTCTGTCCTATATTACAAGATTTTGTCAGACACTTTAAAAAATGAATACAATAGAACGAACACTTCTTAGCAAACTAAAAAGTGTATGACCTGTAGTGCTCAAGTGTGCTAAACACAACATGAAATTGTAAATAATAAATGATAAATAATAATAAAATGTAAAAATCTGAACAATCGAAACCGAACAACTTGCAGGGTAGGGGCGAAAAAAGGCTATGGGATGGGACGTGGAAATCTGAACTGCGGGCCAGCAAATCCTTTGTTCTTTCAAGCCCGCATATGTTAAAATCACGCTATTAATTTGCAACAAATTCACTGGCGTTCAAGCACGTAAACCGCAAGTGGGGCCAAAAAGCCTACGGTACTAGAGAGGAAGTCCAATCCATAGCACTGTAGTCCAATCCATAGCACTGTAGTCCAATCCATAGCACTGGGTTTGCGTCTCTGGCCCGTAACAAGTGGCCTGGTTTATTTTAATTGCTCTGTAACGCAGCCCAATTCCAAGCCTGCAGCTGTTGTGGATCTCACATTGCACTTACAAGCTTAAAATTGAATGTGGCTGTAAGAGGAGTGCAATAGATCAATGGGTAATACACCCACTTACATATCTTCCATCTCTTGTACTTGAGACTGCGGGTGTGGTGATTATGTCTGTAGTATTCCAACCAAATTCCAGAAGAAGGAGGATACTACGGTCTCTTGCAGCTTCTTTTACAGACCGCTGTTCATTGGTGCTAGAAAAAAAAAAGAAGAGGGTTTGGGGGGAAAGAAGCGCAAAGAGATCTTGATAGTATAGTATCTTCTGGTAAGTTTATTTAGACAAATATACAGTATACTAGCGACTTGCCCGTCAAAAATGACGGCAATAAAATTGTAAGGCAGGTAATGCTGTTTGGTCCAGACATAAATTTTGTTGTTGTTCCGAGATCCTTCAGTGCTCATTGCGAGCCTCGCGCTGAGCGCCTTCAGCGCTCATTGCGAGGCTGTTGTATTTTTTTTTCTGATAGGCGCTTTTGCTGTTATTGTTTGGTCGGCGGAGATCTTTTTACGCTTGAAAGGCTTTTTGTGGTATGAGCAGTGTTTGCGCTCGCTGTGAGTGACGCAGTGAATGTGTTTATTATGAGTGTTTATTTTTTGTGTAAATTAAATAATAACAAATTAATAAATGAATATACTTTACCTGTTTGTAAGTAATATATGCATTAAGCATTGTGTTGAAGAGCTGACAATCTGTTTTGATGTTCCTTCAGCATACAAAGTAGGTTTGCAGTGTTTTGGAGGTGAGGTGTAAGTGTCAGCAATGTGTGCAGTGTGTAATGTAAATATGCTGCGTGCTCGAGGAAAAGCCGTTAGGGTAGCTGTGTAGTTCCGCATTTTGGAAGTTAGTGTTGTAAAATGGCGGTGAATGTGTGGTACGCGGCTGTGGATGATTTAGCGTGCTTGCTAAAAGTGTATAATGTACCTCGTACGGCTTTTTGAAAAAGCAGTATGTGCTTGGTGCTGTTTTGCATCTTTAGGGTCCTGTAGCCTCGTTTTCGTTTTTTTCGGCTGCCATTTTTTCTGTTGCTTAGGGGATTTTCGAGTGTCTAAACTCTGGAATTTGGACTTAAATTGAGGTGTAACTTCACTTGCAGAGGTGTCCTGGGTGCCCCCCCCCCCCTTTTTTTTTCTTTTCCCGCCTCTTATTTTTTTATGCCAAGTCCGTAATTTTTGCGTTCTAAGTCCTGCGTCTCTGCTAAATCCCGGTAAAAGTGTTCCGGGTTTAACGCCTTTGGCGCTCATTGCCTAAGTGCTCTGTGTTTAACGGCTCGCCAAATGAGCGCCTTTGCCGCTCATTGCCAAAGTGCTACGGGTTTAACGGCTCACTACGCTACGATTCGCTCATCGCTAAGTCATACGGACTCCGCAAACAGCGTGACGACGACTCGCAGTTGGACTATTATAATATGTGATAATGCAGTAAGTATCACACTCACATTTTAGATCCTTAATAATATGAGGTATATACTGGAAATAGTGCATGGAAGGAGGGAGGTATTGCAATCCAAATACCACAAGCACTTTGTTGATGTGGAGATGATGATAAATAATCCTTCATTTAGTAAACCATTAAACAAGGCTGGATTACCTTGAATGAGTGTCAATTGGAGATAGGTCTGGTTTGGGAAACCACACAGTGCTTCAGTCATGTACACAAGAGTGATATGTGCCAACGTGATACTAATAGCGTATTCTATATTATTTCCACACCACTATGAGATGTATTTAAGTGGTGGTATAAACTAGAACTCCAGTGCCTTGCAAAAGTATTCACCCCCCTTGACATTTTTCGTGTTTTGTTGCCTCACAACCTGGAATTAACATGGATTGTTTGAGGATTTGCATCATTTAATTTACAGAAAATGCCCACAACTTTGATGTTTTTTTTTATTGTGAAACAAACGACAAATAGGACAAAATAACAGAAAAAGTCAATATGCATAACTATTCACCGCCTAAAGTCAATACTTTGTAGAGCCACCTTTTGCGGCAATCACAGCTCCAAGTTGCTTTGGATAAGTCTCTATGAGCTTGCCACATCTTACCACTGGGATTTTTGTCCATTCCTCCTTGCAAAACTGCTCCAGCTCCTTCAAGTTGGATGGTTTGCGCTTGTGAACAGCAATCTTTAAGTCTGACCACAGATTTTCTATTGGATTGTGGTCTGGGCTTTGACTAGACCATTCCAACACATTTTCCCCTTAAACCACTCAAGTGCTGCTTTAGCAGTGGGTTTGGGGTCATTGTCCTGCTGGAAGGTGAACCTCCGTCCTAGCCTCAAATCACGTGGTACAGGTTTTGCTCAAGAATATCCCTGTATTTAGCACCATCCATCTTTCCCACAATTCAGCATGATGCTGCCACCACCATGTTTCACTGTGAAGATGGTATTCTTTGGGTGATGTGATGTGTTGGGTTTGCGCCAGATATAGCGTTTTCTTTGATGGACGAAAAGTTCAATTTTAGTCTCATCAGACCAGAGCACCGTCCTCTATACATTTTGAGAGTCTTCCACATGCCTTTTCACAAACTCAAAACGTGCCATTTTGTTTTTTGCTGTCAGTAATGGCTTTCTTCTGGCCACTCTGCCATAAAGCCCAACTCTATGGAGCGTCCGGCTTATTGTCATCCTATGTACAGATACTCCAGTCTCTGCTGTGGAACTCTGCAGCTCCTCCAGGGATACCTTAGGTCTCTGTGCTGCCTCTCTGATTAATGCCCTCCTTGCCCAGTCCGTGAGTTTTTGTGGGTGGCCGTCTCTTGGCAGGTTTGCTGTTGTGCCATGTTCTTACCATTTGGTTATGATAGATTTAATGGTGCTGGTGGGGATCATCAAATATTTGGATATTTTTTTATAACCTAACCCTGACTTTTACTTCTCAACAACATTGTCCCTTACTTGTTTGTAGAGTTTCTTGGTCTTCATGGCAGTGTTTGGTTAGTGGTGCATCTTGCTTTGGTGTTGCAGCCTCTGGGGCCTTTCAAAAACGGTGTGTATATGTAATGACAGATCATGTGACACTTAGATTGCCCACAGGTGGACAACATTTCACTAATTATGTGACCGAAGGCACTCATCACAAGGCCGGTAAGGTAGAGGAAGGGAGAGGCTCACAATGAGCGCCATAGGAGCTTATTGCAAGGCCCGCAAAGAGCCTCCTCCTGAAGCAGGGAGTCCATAAGTGAGGTTGACGGCTAATTTGCTATTCAATTGTCATCTTTTGGCGACTCCCCAACACCTCCTGAGTATTGGCCTTGAAAAAAAAATGGCAAATTTAAAACCCGTAAATATGTTTTTAAACCTGCAAGGACTTGAAAAAAAGTTACAGGTTTAACCACCGCCAAGCCCGCAAATGTTTTCAAAGCTGTGAGCGGGAGCCAAAGAGACATGGGATGGGAGAGAGGGGGAAGAGACACAGGAGAGGGAGAGAGGGGGAAGAGACACGGGAGGGAGAGTGGGGAAAGAGACAATGGGGAGGGAGTGGGGAGAAAGAGACACAGGGGAGTTATGGCGTAAAGTAGAGGGAGGAGGTGATTATGGCGCGGCCCTCAAGTTGGGGGGGGGGGGAAGCCTCGCATTGGGGGGCAAACAGCATTGCCAGGCTTCAAACTGTATTGCCGTCATTTTTGACAGGCAAGTCGCTAGTAGTAATATAGTGTTTGTTTTTTGCCACTACCTAGCCCTAATCCCTAACCAAAGAAATCGGGCTGGCTGCTGCACGCCGCTGTGCTGGCGGGCAGGTAACAATAAAGGTCCAAAATATTAATACAGGAGGTCCAGCTGAAAGCACTATGCGCAGTTATAGTTGTCACAGCAGCATACCTGTAAGAGCTGCTCATCAGGGATCTGAGTTACATACAAATATATTCGGGTGCATTATGAATCATGATGAGGAAGCAAACTTATTACACTTACAAGTTAGTGAAATAGTATATTTCCTCTATTTAAATTTCCTAATTGCTATTAGATTTAAAAGTATATTTATTCTAGTATGAAATTAAAAGGTTCTCACAAGACATATTATCTTAATGCTTTATGGGAAAAAGTAGGTGTGTGAACAGATTTCAAATAAGATCCGTGAAATCTTGGACTTTAAACTACACCAAAGTATTAGGAGTTTGAGTGAAAATCAACAGCATTTACATATAGGTGCAGAAAATGTTTTGTTATTTTTTAGCAGGATTATTGCCAGCTTGTAGTTTGCTTTATAATGAAAATATATACATTATCAAGAAATGTTTAATGTAACAAAATAATTAATGTTTATTTGGGTACTAGCAACTTGCCAGTCATTAATGATGGTATCATATAATTTGATGTGGATGTTCAATTGTCTGTGCTGCTTCCCTCTCTCTACATCCTGTGTCTATAGCTCTCTCCTTCCACTTGCTCCTTCCGACCCTGTGCACGCACTCTCTTCTCTCTATAAATCCCCCCCTGTGTTCGCAATCTCTTCATTCTATTTAGCATGCACGAATATGAAGCAACTGAACTACCTGCACCTGTTGCGCGATTTCCAGAAATTAGTTATTGTAGCTTTCAAGTAATGCCTGCGCAGAAAACACCATGCAGGCGTTACTCACAAGCTACTAATATAGTGGATGAGGAAATCTTAAAACCAAATATATATTTACATTATATATATCACATATATAGGTGTGAGCGTACGAGTTGTTGCTAACGCTTGCGGGCTCGCATAGCGAACCCGCGGCCCCGAAGGCGCTCCATGCCAGCAACTGCGGACCTCCGGCGGGGGGGGGGGGGGGGGGGGGTTTAGGGGGGGGTTTGTGAAGACAACCTTTGATACAACAAGATTGGTTAATGCCAATAATAACATTGGAGGTCTCTCGAGGTGGGAGTCAATCACATAAGGTATGAAACTCACATCGGCAAATCACACTCACTTGAAGTGCTCAGTTAGTGCTGTTTCCTTTCCAGTGCTTACAATGGATGTTAATAATATGTATACTACTATTAGTGACTATATGTTTTATGGATGATTTACAGTGCCTTGCAAAAGTATCCACCCCCTTGACTTTTTACCTATTTTGTTACATTACAGCCTTAAGTTCAATGTTTTGATAATCTGAATTTTATGTGATAGATCAGAACACAATAGTCTAAGTTGGTGAAGTGAAATTAGAAAAATATATACATCAAACTATTTTCTAGAAATAGAAAAAAAAATTGGCATGTGCGTATATTCACCCCCTTTGTTATGAAGACCATAAAAAGCTCTGGTGCAACCAATTACCTTCAGAAGACACACAATTAGTGAAATGACATCCACCTGTGTGCAATCTAAGGGTCACATGATCTGTTATTACATATACACACCTTTTTTGAAAGGCCCCAGAGGCTGCAACACCTAAGCAAGAGGCACCAGTAACCAAACACTGCCATGAAGACCAAGGAACTCTCCAAACAAGTAAGTTACAATGTTGTTGAGAAGTACAAGTCAGAGTTAGGTTATAAAAAAATATCCAAATGTTTGATGATCCCCACCAGGACCATTAAATCTATCATAACCAAATGGTAAGAACATGGCACAACAGCAAACCTGCTAAAAGACGGCCACCCACAAAAACTTACGGACCGGGCAAGGAGGGCATTAATCAGCACAGAGACCTAAGGTAACCCTGGAGGGGCTGCAGAATTCTACAGCAGAGACTGGAGTATCTGTACATAGGATGACAATAAGCTATACACTACATAGAGTTGGGCTTTATGGCAGAGTGGCCAAAAGAAAGCCATTACTGACAGCAAAAAAACAAAAGCGCAGACCTCAATCCAATTGAAAATCTGTGATCAGACTTAAAAATTGCTGTTCACAAGCGCAAACCATCCAACTTGAAGGAGCTGGAACAGTTTTGCTAGGAGGAATGGGCAAAAATCCCAGTGATAATATGTGGCAACCTCAGAGACTTATCCAAAAGACTTGGAGCTGTGAGTGACTTGGGGGGGGTGAATAGTTATGCACAATGACTTTTTCTGTTATTTTGTCCTATTTGTTGTTTGCTTCACAATAATAAAAAAAAAAACACATTTTAAAAGTTGTGGGTATGTTCTGTAAATTAAATGATGCAAATCCTCAAACAATCCATGTTCATTCCAGGTTGTGAGACAACAAAACACAAAAAATGCCAAGGGGATAATTTCCCTTTGCAAGTGGAAAGGGAATCATTTATATATCTATCTATCTATCTAACATATATAGTTGTCGTGATCATGAGTTTGTCTGTCATGCTATGTTAAAATTACAAGCTTGCGCAATAGCGTGACCAGCAAACTCACAATTCCTACAACTATGCCCTGCGGGATGAGTGTGTGCATTGCGCTTGTGGTGCGATGGGAAGAGGGGGGAAAAGGAGGCACAGGAAAGGGAGACTCAGGGGAGGGAGATGGGAAGAGACACAGGGTAAAGGAGAGGAGGGAAGAGACACAGGGTAAGGGAGTGGGGAAGTAGACAGTAGAAGGACACACAGGGGAGGGAGAGAATTTATCAAACTATCATGTTGTCATTTTTGACGGGCAAGGCACTAGTAATTATATATATATATATATATATATATATATATATATATATATATTCTACTGCATTGTTTGCCTAGTGCATCAATACAATGATGGGCTTTACAATATTGGTCTGTTCATGGTTAAATATAATATGATCAATATAATATTTTATTGGTTATTTTAGTTAAAAAAAAAAAAAGGATATAAATGATAAGAATTCTAAAACACATTTAGCTACCAATCCTGTGGCTTCCTCAGCTAGAAAATCCTATAACAAATGTACATATTAATAATCATTCATAAATATGTATAAATAGAGAAACACCACTAGTGGACATCTACTATATGTCAATCGGACTAAAAAGGTGGTTATAATGGCCCATTTTTTGAAAAAACAACAAATGAAAAGATTGTCAATGACCACAGAGTTTTATTAACCGAGGACTTCAGCAAAGTAGTGAAGAGAAATCCCTGGAAAAAACAACGTGATGGTAGATCCATTAGGTCTCTAAAAATGCTGCTAAGTCGATGTCTCGATTCAGTCCATCTGGTTCGAGTGTTCTCAATTTATGACTCCACCATGTCACTGCTTATAGTAGTGGTGCCTCCTCTTCTATCTGGCCTGACCTGTATAGTGATACCCTTAAACACAGTAAGAAGATTAAGGGTAAGGTGTGCATACAGGCCGTTGGTAATTATACCTTTTGAAGTGTTATATATATATATATATATATACTAGCGAATTGCCCGTCAAAAAATGACGGCAATGAAATTGTAAGGTAGCTAATGCTGTTTAGTGTGTAATAATGAAATATATAATACATGAATAAATGAATATACTTTACCTATTTTAAAGCATTGTGTGGAAGAGCTGTGAATGTGTTTTGATGTTGCTGCAGCATTAGTGGTGTGGATCTGCTGTGTAAGCGTGCTGAATGTGTGCAGTGTAACACTGTGCGTGCCCGAGCCCAAACCGTTGTCGTGTACTTCCGCATTGGCCTAAAATGGCGAGTAATGTGTGGTATACGTTTGTATCAGAATATCCGTAGGTGTTTTGTGGTGTTTTGCGAGTTTCTTGTGGTGTTTTGCGAGTTTAGAGTGCTGTAGCCTCGTTTTCGTTTTGTTCGGCGGCCATTTTTTCTCTCGCTTCTATTTTTTTTTAGTCTCTAAACTGTTTTATTTGGAGTAAAATCGAGGTGTAAGTTGTATTTTTGAGGTGCTGGGTGCTCCCTCTTGGTGTAGGTAAGTTTTTTTTTATGTATGTGGTGTGTGTATGTATTGTGTTTTACATTTTGTAATGTTCGCGAGTTGCGTCCGAGTGTTGCGAGTCCGTAATGTGCGTGAACGTGTGTCGTATGTTGTTTGCGAGTGTCGTAATGTGTGTGTCGTACTGTTTGGGTTGCGATGTGAAGTTTGCGAGGGTCGCAGTTGCTGGCATGGAGCGCCTTCGGCGCTCCATGCCAGCAACTGCAGCCCTCGGTTTGCGAGGTCCTCAGGTGCTGGCATGGAGCGCCTACGGCGCTCCATGCCAGCAACTGAGACCCTCGGGCAGTGCCCTCGCTACGCGAGGGCCGCAGCTCGCTTCGCGAGGGCCGCGGGCTCGCTACGCGAGCCCGCAGCGTTAGCAACAACTTGTACGCTCACAACTATATATGTGATATGCTCACATGCTCCCCACATATTGCTTGCCACAGAAATAAGTAATTAGAGACCACATGGTCCGTTTTACAGTTCGTAAAGTCCTTGATTCTGAAATCTTTGTTGTTAGAGGACCTAACCCAAGTCCTATCCTTTTGCTTCAAAAGGTGTACAGGTGCTCCGCTGTTTGCTTCCACATCTATATCTTCTTGTCAGGTTGGTAAATTTAGAGACAAGAGTAGGTGTTTTTCTTTCCTAAGTTCATTCGGAGCGATGATGGTTATATATATATATAAAAATAGAATTATGAGTATTTCAGTAAATTGTGATACCTTTCTTTATTGGAAATACATACTATTTACACCTATACATGAAAAACCAGAGAACTGTAGTCCAAAGCGATATCGGAGTCCTTTGCCTCTTCACCATCGCAAAAATCTGACAGCTGCAGTTCTGCTACCGGCCGACAGATGACATTGCCGATTTTAGCATATAAGGCGCACCGATAGAAGAAGCCTTGAGCTAGGAGAGGCACGCCCGAGGCCCTGGGGGGGTCGAGTGCCCGCGGCAAACATATCGATGGCCTTGCTGTCGATTCAGCGCCGCCAAGTTGCGCCACTTCAGAGGGGAAAGTAGTTCTTTGCCCTCCCTGGAACTTGATGGTGTCCGAAAACTGCAGCAGTCAGTGATGCAGAAGAAATGTGTAGGCAGAGAGCGATAGATCCGATATCTATCCTGTTGTACTAATACTTCATTAAGAGTGCCAATCCTGTTCTAGAGAAAAAGAAAAACGTGGAGGCAGAATTATAAGAAATTGTGTTAGAAAAACAAGAGTGTGTGTGTGTGTGTATATATATATATATATATATATATATATATATATATATATATACGACCATAAGACTGTAAAACGTTTACTAAGTCAATACATAACCCTTAACAACCGTCTGCTTACATACAACCCCAATCTAACCGATAACCTCACTAAACAAACCACTCTCTTGTCAGCTGTATCGTTACTGAGGATCTCATTCATACAGGGCCGCCTTTCTAACTGCGTCATAGTCCTACCCTTTTCCCGCCTTCTTCGCGCAGCCAATCACATTCTTCCTTACTCTCAGTCCGGGCTTTGTCGACCAATCAGCTGTGTCGGTTTTGGCCACTGCAAGGTCGCACCCTTGGCTAGTGTTGATGTTGATTATAATCAGGGAGAGGCGGTGTTGTGGTGGGCGGACACGTGAAAATAGAGATGTAAATAACTAATTGAGAGGCAAGAGGGCGACAGAGAGCGGAAAACTAACCGGAGGGTGGGATATTGTAGTACAGTGTAGGCCTCATCCAATCCTGCTAGATAGGTGGGGCCCCATATTTTCACAAGCAAAAAAAAGACAATTCTCCGCTGGGAAGGGACAGAGCAGGTCGGACCCGGTGACAGAGAGGCCTAACCCTGTGACAGTGCAGGAGGAGGTGTCCATGCGCACATCTCACACAGAAAGGCGCGGACATATTGCACAGAGGGAGGGGAGTGCAGCCATAACATAATATACAGTCTGCAGCAGGAGCCTCTGCCTGGTTATCAGACTCCTCACGGTAAGAGGCCCGGGGCCATATTGTGTGTCCAGCTGCAGATACTGGGCAGTGGCGCAGCCTGCTCTGCAGGGAGGCTGGAGGAGGTTATATTGGATATGATACTGGGACAGGCTGGCAGAAGATCTACAGCATAATCCTGGGAGGCAGCTACTAACATATCTGTGTCCATAAAATGATGCTTGTGTCGTTTAGATGCTGCTATTATGCATGTAATATACCCCCCGTCTCCTATCTTTACTGTAACACCTTTTTGCATCTGTCCTGTTACTGTATTTTGGCAGATTATATGACAAATGGATCTACGAAAGGGGAATGGCACGTATAATGAGGAAAAGCGGCTTTAGGACGAGTTATTTAATTTCTGGGATTGTGTTATAATCAGGAAATGTATATCCAAGTATGTGTAAACTGCAGCATTATTATTACTGCTTAAATAGCCAGTGAGTATGGTTGGGTA
The DNA here is from genome assembly GCA_027410445.1 of Discoglossus pictus. Taxonomy (NCBI): domain Eukaryota; kingdom Metazoa; phylum Chordata; class Amphibia; order Anura; family Alytidae; genus Discoglossus; species Discoglossus pictus. Next base: position 44,795,626 of record CM050163.1, read on the forward strand.
TGTACTTGCCTGATTAAAGGATAGTACCTTGAAAGGAAATAATGTGTGTGTACACATAATTAGTTTAATAAGATAATATCAATTGCAGTTTTTATGCTTCAAATTTTAAGTTGTCGTGGGGAAATAGTATTCAGGACATTTGTATGTATTTCTTTTTTTTCCAGATTCAGCACTCCCACCCAATGCAGTGTAATAGTAATATGCAATAATATTGTTTTAACTACAGCTGTTTAAATAGGCCTCCAGAGAGTATGGTATGTAGGTTGATGATAAGCTGGTGATTGATATGGAAGGTGCTGCACACATTCTGAGCATTGGTATGTGTGTAGGGAGGGTATGATGGTTGTGCATATGAAGCTTTGCAGTTTGGTACTAGTGGGCGTGGGAAGGATTCAGTATTATTCTGGATAAATGTGTGATAATGATTATTCTCATATAATACAGCCCAGATGAGGACCGTAACACTGTATTACTCTCATATGGTACTAGGTTGTAATGTGCAATGTTACCTGTTCTGCAGGGATAAAAAGGTTATATTGGTTTCAGACTTCACATCTGCATATATCGACTGCTGCTATACTACTTGCTTGTAGCAGAAACACTTATGTGAGGGGGATGCTACTAGAGACAGGGTGTGGAAGATCTGGGCATAGGATGATTGTGGAATTGATGTTGAGAAACTGCTGTGTGTGTATATAGGTTGGTAATTTTATAAGTTCTATGGGTTATAAATCTTTGCTGTTGCTTGGGGCACTAGTCATATTATTTTGCCATTAGTTGACAAGAGTATAATATATTTATAAGCTAGACAAGTTGAGTAGCCATTACACTTTCTTTGCAGCCAGTGAATTTATATGAAGTTTCCTAAAAGTTAGGAGCCAGCAGCAAAATTGTAGGAGCTGTGACTCTCTGAATTTGTTAAGCTCTGTTTTGTGGAGTGTAGATTTTTGCTGTTTGTACACCAATAATCAGACATGCCATCCTGTCTTTGTAAAATGTTATTTTAGCGTTTCTCCATAGTCTACTGATGATATGTAAACTACTGTGTACTAAAAACTGACAAGATAAATCGATATATAGCCTGGCAGGGTAGGGCCTTGGTTTAGAGTTGGTCAATTGAGGACGGTGAAGAGATTAGGCTGAGTTTGTGTAAGTACTGTCTGATAAGGAGCAATGTGGGCTTATGCATATATGATGCTAATGTGGTCAGCTAGGATTTGGATGCTTCTGTTTTGGTGACCTAGAATGAAGTGTGTGGATTTACAGCATATATTTAAATAAATCTGCACATACTTAAAAATATGTATTGGTGCTTAGCCTACTCTGGAGTCAAGTGAAAACTTCTAAATGTAACTGTGCAATTGGAAGAGGGAGTGACAGCATAAATCAGGGCCTGACAAATCCAGGGAGCCACAGCTACTAAAAAAATTTTTCTTTCTATTATTGTACATATATTGCCATATAGTAGCCATACTCTTAACTAAACTGGCTGGCATCTACATTTTAGATGCATTTTTCAACCACAGCTTTAAAGCCATGTCAAGGAATGTGTCTGACATACCGTTTATTGGTGTCCACAATGCTCAGACATATTGATACCTCTACACAAGTTAGTGCTAGGAGCCAGCATGAAAATTGTAGGATATGTGACTTCCTGGCTCCTGGGATTTGTCAAGCCATGGGTTGTAGATCATTTCAAGGAAAGTATACTGATTGTGACTCACGTCCTCTAAACTCATATCTGGGTCTATATGTAATCCTGACAAGGTGGATCTAGGCCTTTCAATTCAGAGGCCTATTTTCTTTGTGTTTAAACTTCATTTTTGAAGTGGGAAGTTTTTTTTTTAAGAAGTATGTGACAGAAATGTCTCTTGTATGAAAGTTAGTCTGATGGGGTAAATAGTTGCTTCTTTCTCTTTTATTGTGATGATTTATTAAATTGCAACTCCAGTGGTGACTTGAAACTAAGAAAGTATTGGCTTTACACTTATTATTAGGTCTGTATGATCCATGAAATTATTAGCACTTGCCAACATTGGTGATTTTTGGGCATTTGCAAGTTTTTTTTATTTTTTATTTATTTCATTTCAAGAAGAGTGCATGGGAATTTTCTGTATGTAGTTTGGTGTTTTTGTTTTTATAAGTAGCATTGAGAATTAAATAATTTGGACTATTGCAAGAGAGGATGGGCACTTTAGATTTCAGGAAGCTTACTTCTTGATTTCCTACTGTAGTTCCTGTTAGTATGAAAACCTCTAAGTCTGTTTTATGTCCTCATCTAGTGCTGGTTTTCAACACCGTGCATATGTTAGTTATAGACTAGTATCCACTAGGTTTTGGGTGTATAAAATAAGTCGGAACATTCTGTGAATCGGGGCGGTTGTTCCAATCACATATATGATTGTCATAACTGCGGGTTGTCAAAAGTTGTTGCTGGCAAGGAGGAGCGCCAAAGGCGCTCCTTGCTAGCAACTGCGGACCTCGCAACATTTACGGACTTACAACACACAAATACGAGACGCGGGACTTAGGGAGAAAAAAAAAACATTACGACCTCGCAAAAATACGACTTTAACCGCCGACCCGCGCAAACCTCAAAACATTAAATACACAATACATACATAAAAAGCTTACCCACAGCAAGAGGGGGCACCCAGGACCTCTGCAAGTGAAGTTACACCTCCATTTAAGTCCAAATTCCAGCGATTAGACACCTAAAAATCACCTAAGCGAGAGAAAAAATGACCACCGAAGAAAACAAAGCTACAGGACCATTATAGACACAAAACGCCACCAAAAACATACAGATTTTCTGAAAAAGCCGGACGAGGTCCAAGAACAAGGACGCTAAATCGCCAACAGCCGCGTACCACACATTAGTCGCCATTTAACAACGCTAACTTGCAGAATGCACAGCTACCTTAACGGATTTCCCTCGCGCACTCACACTATTTACACTACACACTGCACACATTGCTGACACTTACACAGCAGCTCCACAGCACTGAAAACACACATTGTATGCTGCAGCAACATAACAGATTGCCAGCTCTTCAACACAATGCTTCCTGCATATATTACTTCAAAATAGGTAAAGTATATTCATTTATTAATGTATTATTTAGTTCATTACCATAAACCAAACAGCATTAGCTCACTTACAATTTCATTGCCGTCATTTTTTGACGGGCAATATTCTAGTCACATATATAGTTGTCAGCAGTGCGGGTTGGCAAAAGTTGTTGCTAACACTGCGGGCATAAAAAGCTTACTCACAGCAAGGGGGGGCACCCAGGACATCTGCAAGTGAAGTAACACCTCAATTTAGGTACAAATTGAAGAGTTTAGACACCCGAAAATCCCCTAAGCAAGAGAAAAAATGGCAGACGAAAAAAACGAGGCTGCAAGGCCCAAAACGCCACAAAACACATACAGATTTTCAAAAAAAGCTGTACAAGGTCCAAGTTACACTATGAACAAGGACGCTAAATCATCCACAGCAACGTACCACACACATTGGCCACCATTTTACAACACTAACTTAAACAATTTCGGAAGTACAGCTACCCTAACAGGTTTTCCTTAGGCACGCACACTGTTTACGCTGCACACATTGCTGACACTTATACATCAGCTCCACAACAGTGCAAACCGACATTGTATGCTGCACCAACATCAAAACAGATTGTCAGCTCTTCAACACAATGCTTTCTGCATATATTACTTCAAAATAGGTAAAGTATATTCATTTATTCATTTTATTACCATGAGGCTAGCAATGAGCGCCGAAGGATCTCGGAACACCAACAAAATTAATGTCTCAACCAAACAGCATTACCTGCCTTACAATCTTATTGCCGTCATTTTTTGATGGGCAAGTTGTTAGTATATTATATCAGGGGTCAAGAGTTGACAAATTTATCCAACTCTGGATCCAGTCAGCCATTTTTTTAGGAGCCACACAATGGAATATATATATACTATCTGTGTTCTCCCTGGAAAATCTAGTTCTGCACTGTTTCTTTTTGTGTGTTGTTTGCTTCTTAAGCAGACTGGCACCTCCTAAAGAAGTGGGTAAAGCACCCATCAAAATCGGGCTGAAGAGAACACTGACTATATGTATAATTACTAAAATGTTTGGAGGTAGCCGTAAAAAAAAAGTGTTTTTATAGATTGAGGATGAGCAGCAAAGTGATAAATGTGACATCCTCTGTGGAAGTAACGTGTATGAGGTGGATGGAACATGAACTTCAGGAGATGATTGTGAAGGGTGATTTATTTTGAGTGTTTGATGAGGTGGGGTAGTTTTTGTATATGATTTTTAATGGATTTAATGGCATGGGTAGGTGAATTATTTGGTAATGGAGGAATAGCAATTTTAGACATCTAATTTAAGCAGGGGATGGGATGAACTTGGGAGCTTGCAAACTGTGAGCAGTTCTGCTGCAACCTCACCCAGTGTTTATCATGCCACATGTATGCACTGCTGGTTTCAGGGTCCTTACCTCTGTGACAACTGTAATCAAATTGCTCATTTGAAAGGGTGTTCACTGAGCATAGTTTTAGCTGGGCCTAGCATGGGTGGGGAGCTGGGTCTAGTGAGTATTTCCAAGGGTTACAGTTACAAGGGGAGGCAGAAGGAACCGGAGGAGGCAGGCCAGTTCTGAGTTGACAAACACCAACAGATATACCAATTAAGTTAAATTGTTGGATGTCCATTCAGGAATTTCAATGTCAGATAGAGCTGTTCCCTCTACCTGAAAGAGAGAGAGGGGGCTGATTAGGTTGTAACATTTTAGGATGTGTCCCCATCTCCCGGAGTTGTCAAGATAGCTTTTGGTGGTGGGGCCTCTGTTAGTTGAAAGGTAGTCAGGTTGATTTGTCACCCAGATCGCTTGCAACCTCACTCCCAGGCTTCCTGTGTCTCCCCCTGTGCTGTGTGAGTGTTATATATTTTTTTTGTTCGCATGTTTAACGGCGCTGCTGGCTGCAATGAGCATCTTTGGCGCTCATTGCAGCCTAAGTGCTGTGCGGCTGCTTCGCAAGGCTTCGTGAGGGATGCAACTGCGTTGCCAACATCGCAAACATTACGAACAGCGCAAAGATCCATAACTATATATGTGATCCATAGCTTGGCTCCCAAAACTAGATGCATTACACCTAAAAGAAAAGAACACCTGTAAACCTATTCTATACACCTTCCAGGAGTATTTCAATGTTTAAAGAGGAGATAAAGAAATTGGAACATAACATTATCAGTTAATACAAAGTTGATAGAAATTTCAGTCACTTTTTAATAAATAAAAACAATTTAAATTGTCACCTTTTTAATGATCATCACACATGAATAAATATTAGGTCAGAATTATTTATAATAGTTAAGATGATAACTTATAAATATCTCAGTTATCTTACTGCCAAAATGGTATAAATGGCAAGGCCATTCACCAATAATTAATTATAATGCAAATATAGGTTAAACTACATAAATTGTATTAAATGCATCTGCTACAAATGGCTGTCCAAAAAACGTAAAGTGCTAATGTGATTCTCAGTATCAATCAATGTATAGGCAAATATTTATAAACTAGGAAATTGCCAGTCAAAAATGCCGGGAATAAAATTGTAAGGCTGGCAATGCTGTTTGCCGCACAATGTGAGGCTTTGTTCCTCTCAGCACACTCGGTGCGCATCGCAAGCCTTTCCTCCCGCCTACTGTACGGGCTGCTCATTGCAGGGTTTGTTAACCTGCAAGTTTAGTGCTAGGGGATGCCATGTGTCTCCACCATCTCCCCCTGTCCCTTCATTGTGTCTTTATCATCTGTGTTTGCGTGCCGCGCGCTGACTGGCGTTTGTTTTATTTTCAAAGTCGTTGCTCAGTCTCATTTTAATCCTGTTTCAGAATATTTACGTTTTTCGGCCGCCATTTTATTCCTTGCTTAACTGATTTTTGACTTTGACTGTTTTAAAGTCTTGCATGCCTTGTGACGAGCGCCCGCGGCGCTCATCACAAGCCCTGCAATGAGCACCCCTGGCGCTCATTGCAGCCACAGGCTCGCAAGATATATCGCCATCAAACCAATATAAATACAACGGTCAAATCTCATCTCTGCATTGTTAAGAGGGAATAGATTACTGAAATATAGAAAATTGAAACAATACCTATGCTGTGATGCCCTACCGTTATTATTTTAGCAGCTTTTGGGGTCCACTACTTATCCCCTAACTTCAATGAGCTCCACTCTCCTATATTATCCTGGTCTCCTATGCCTTTAAATTTGTTGTCATATCACTCTTAAATAACTTGGCTGACCCCTAAGTTTCAAATACATTTGTCAACCCCTGCTACCTATTTAGGAGAGATAGGGGCAATCATAGAAGATGGGGAGGGGTATGTCTTTATAATAAACATGATTTTGAAGTCTGTAGTTGGAGAATATATTTTTGATAGAACTACATTTAAAGTATTTTGGGTAGAAATAAATAGTTGAAGAATAAATACAGTGCCTTGCAAAAGTATTTACCCCCTTGGCATTTTTCTTGTTTTGTTGCCTCACAACCTGGAATTTACATGGATTGTTTGCGTATTTGCATCATTTAATTTACCAAACATGCCCACAACTTTTAAGATGTTATTGCGTTTTTTTATATTATTATTATTATTATTATTATTATTATTATTATTTATTATTGTGAAGCAAACAACAAATAGGACAATAACAGAAAAAGTCAATGTGCATAACTCTTCACCGCCCCCCCCCCCCCCCCCCTCCTACAGTCAATAACACATCTTACCACTGGGATTTTTGCCCATTCCTCCTAGCAAAACTACTCCTTCTTCAAGTTGGATGGTTTGTGCTTGTGAACAGCAATCTTTAAGTCTGATCACAGATTTCTATTGTATTGAGTTATGGGCTTTGACTAGGCCATTCCAACACATTTGCATGTTTCCCCTTAAACCACACAAGTGTTGCTTTAGCAGTGTGTTTGGGGTCATTGTCCTGCTGGAAGGGGAACCTCCGTCCTAGCCTCAAATCATGCACAGAGTGGTACAGGTTTTGCTCAAGAATATCCCTGCATTTAGCACCATCCATCTTTCCCTCAACTCTGAAAAAGTGGGGATGGTATTCTTTGGGTGATGTGTTGGGTTGGCACCAGACATAGCGTTTTCTTTGGCAGAAAAGTAAAATTTTGGTCTCGTCAGACCAGAGCACCTTCCTCCATATATTTTGGAAGTCTCCCACATGCCTTTTCGCAAACTCAAAACGTGCTATTTTGTTTTTTTGCTGTCAGTAATGGCTTTCTTCTGGCCACTCTGCCATAAAGCCCAACTCTATGGAGCGTACGGCTTATTGTCGTCCTATGTACAGATACTCCAGTCTCTGCTGTGGAACTCTGCAGCTCCTCCAGGGTTACCTTAGGTCTCTGTGCTGCCTCTCTGATTAATGCCCTCCTTGCCCGGTCTGTGAGTTTTGGTGGGCAGCCGTCTCTTGGCACTGTTGCTGCTGTTCCTTGTTCTTTCCATTTGGTTATGATAGATTTGATGGTGCTCCTGGGGATCCTCAAAGATTTGGATATTTTTTTTATAACCTAACCCTGACTTCTCAACAACATTGTCCCTTACTTGTTTGTAGAGTTCCTTGGTCTTCATTGCAGTGTTTGGTTAGTGGTGCCTCTTGCTTAGGTGTTGCAGCCTCTGTGGCCTTTCAAAAAAGGTGTGTTCTTGTAATGACAGATCATGTGACACTTAGATTGCACACAGGTGGCCATCATTTCGCTAATTATGTGACTTCTGAAGGTAATTGGTTTCACCAGCGCTTTTTATGGGCTTCATAACAAAGGTGGTTGAATACATACGCACATGCCAATTTTCTGTTTTCCATTTCTAAAAAAATAGTTTTATGTGTATATTTTTCTCATTTCACTTCACCAACTTAGACTATTGTGTTCTGATCCATCACATCAAATTCAGATTAACAAAACATCGAACTTAAGGCTGTAATGTAACAAAATAGGTAAAAAGTCAAGAGGGGTGAATACTTTTTGCAAGGCACTGCACAAGAAAAATATTGGTAAGAAGATGCTATAAACTGTCAAGTATTAGTGGGAGTGAAGAATTGCAATTACTGCTACAGATTGGAAATGAAGCAAAGCATGGTTATTCTTTGATAAATGAGACCAGCTGTTCAGCTAAGGGGAGCAGATATCAAAGTACACTTAGATCGTTATAGACGAAAAATTAGAACAGTGAGCAGTGATCCTAATAGTTTCATTTCAATTACTGTCTTTTTCAAAAACTTAGTTATAAGGCGCAAACAAAACTTTTAATTTTAAAAGGGCATTTTTTAGTGGTACACGGGCAACACTACAGTGTATAGATTGGAACAAAGAACTGGCAGGTAAAAATACAGAAAATGGACATTGTAAAGCTTTGCTAAATATACATATATATGCACATATCATCTGGAAATTTTAAGGAAGTCATGAGGCTTGACATTGATTTAAAGATCATGATGCAGAGTAAAAAGCGGGCTAAAATAGAACAAGAAAAAATCATTACTAAGGAGAATACGACTAATCCTAAATAACTTTGTTTTTTAAAATTATATTAATGGAAAAAGGCTATGAAATAAAATATTGGAACATTAAAATGTGAAACAGGCCGACTGATAAATAGTGACTAGGAAAAGGCAGATGAACTGAATAAATGTCCTCCTGTATACACCATGGGTACCAATGGTTTGGGCACTGCAACAAAATGAGGAATTGGTTAACACAGGAAGAATTCTGATGACTGGAGAAAAGCAGATCTGATGCCTTGATTTAAGGGAGCAATAGTAAATCCAGGGAATTGCAAACCTAAGCCTCATATATTTAATGGGGAAGCTTTTAGAAGGGTTGCTAAGGTATCGTATACAGGAATATATCCATATGAACAAGATAAGTAGCAGTCGACGCAGATTTGTGAAGGATGCGTCATGTCAAACATATAATTAGTTTCTTTAAAGGGTAGTAGGAGCTTGAACCAAGGCAACTCAGTAGATGTAATTTTGGATTTTGCAAAGACTTTTGATACAGTTCCACAGGGGAGGCTATTTTACAAAGTAAAGGATACCTGAATTGCAGTAAATATCTGCACATGGATTGCGAGCTGGCTAAAAGTCAGGAAACAGAGGATTGTTGTAAATGGAATAGATTGGAGTAATGTAAGTGGGGTTCCTCAGGGTTCAGTATTAGGTCCTCTCCTTTTTTAACAAATTAGATTAATGATTTAGGACTGGAAAGTAACATTTCCATATTTGCTGATGGCACAAAGTTGCAAGTAAGGTAATTACTTGAGGAAATTATGTACTTTCCCTCCAAAGAGACTTGCATAAATTAGAAAAATGGTCAGCTACATGGCAGTTGAAATGTAATATGAATAAATTTAAACCTATGCATTTAGGAAATAAAAACAAGTGTGCAATTTATCTAAATGGAAGAAATCTAGTGGTATCAGAGCTAGAAAGTGGTTTACGAGTGCTAGTCGACAATCGTGTAACAGTGCTCAATGCCACGTAGCATCTGCAGAAGCAAGGGAATATAATTCTGCCACTATATCAATCCTTTTACAAATCCCTAGTATTCCCTAATTTGAAATATGGGAACATTTTAAGGAATTCTGGGAAGGGTACAGAGAAGGGCAACACATTTTAATAAGTGGATTTGAAGCATTAACTTTTGAAGAACAACTAACCCAATGAAATGTATTTTCTCTAGAAAAAGAGGAGAAATTATTACTTATAAATATATCCATAGTCAATATAAAGCTTTGTCAGGGGAACTTTCTATGCCAAGAGGTTTTAAATTGAGGAGGTCATCCCTTGAGGTTAAAGTAATGATAGTCAGACTGTGGAACTCTTTACCAGCAAATGTAAAAACTTTAAAAAGTCGTATATATTTTTTTATAAAAAGGTATACTGAGTTTTGTAGGATAATTAGAGAAGGAGACTTGATTTGGGGAGAAATCAGATTTCCAGAATTTAGAGTTCTGGAAGAATTTTTTTTTTTTCCTTTGAGACATTTGGCAAGGTTTCAGTGGGGTTTTTTGTTTGCCTTTCTCTCGATCAGATAACTATTAATTACAAGGATCAGAAGAGATGTTAAAATGTTGAAATTGCCTGTATTAATTAATAAATATATATATATATATATATATATATATATATATATATATATATAATTTTTTTTTTTTTTTTTTTTTTTTCTCATTTATTGAGAAATACAACATTGTTGGTAATGTGACTCAAAATACTAATGTGTGGCTTGTGGTACTTTATAAGCATGAATTGAATGATGGTATTGGTGGTCACTATTTTGGAGACTACAAGAGCAGACAGATACTAATTTGCAACTTCAAAGCAGCAAATTAGTATTCAGGAGCCACTCCTTTACATATAGATGTAGCACAAATAGTGAGGTGACAGTCTTTTTAATCTTTTAAGATCTAGACTATACAAAAATATCTAAATCTGATTCTGAATAATATAGTGTCTTACAACCATATGTTGCAGAATGGTTAGACAGAGCCAAATACTAAAAAGAAAAACATGGACCGTTTCATAGTAGAGCTTTCAAAGGCTGCACTGACTCAGTGGTGATTGGATAACACTGAAGATGGGAATCTCACTGAGAGAGTACAACAAACTACACGGTCCTTACTCTGTGCACAGGAAATTGGTCTGTTTTAAAAGTACCACAAGCTTTTTATTTGTTTGTTTTTCGTCATAATTATGTTTTGTTTCATATAGTACATGTTAAAAAGCAGATATTGGTGTCATAGACTAAGTATATGCATTCCTGCCAAATCAGAAGCAAGTAACAATTGTGTAGTAGATTTAGATGTATCACTAATGCCACACAGACTCATACTGTAATTGTTAAGCCTCCTAATAAAGCAACCTTAATTTTTTCATACTAAATTGCCAAAACACATTACATTTTCAGAGTTGTGATGTCCAATTGATAAGACCTTTTTGTAGAAAATAGAATTTTGGAACTACAATGTTCTTTCATTCGTAAAAATAGTAGTTGTGTACTTTAGAAAACGTGAATGGACCTGACTTGTGTACTATAATACTTTTATTGTGTCCTAAAAAAACATTGAAGGAGGGATTGGGAGGAAACTTAAACTATTTGAGTCTTTATCATTTTGGTAAAGAATTTTAAAACGGAGACAAGACCGTACCAAAATCTTTGTGCTATGATAAACTGAGATTGTTTGCCTGTACATTCAGAACCTTTATGTCAGAGGAGTAAAACTGAAAAACAAATTTTCAAGTAAAATTTGCATCACATTTCAATCCAAAAAACAATGTTAAAGGTATATGCAAGTGAGCTGGGTTATGAATGTTTACCAAAATAAACAGTTACCCTGAAGTTTGCTGAATGTCTTGCATTTGACACCCCCTGAAATTACCAGGGAAAATTATCATACATAATACATTGTGTCTTTTTGGTCTGTGAATTGAGCTGCAGCCCCGTTGCCCCGTCGCCTCTCGTTGCCCCGTCGCCTCGCATGCACTCTCGCACAGAGACACCAGAACGTAAAACATTGCAGGACCGTAAATAAAGCATAAATCCTCATTCGCCTAAAAGACAAATTAGAAAAGGAAGAAGAATCTGAAATGTTTGGTTTCAGTACAATTATAGAATTTATCAAGGAGAGGGTGTATGTCTAAAGAACAACCGTGTAACCGATCAAGCATTTTTACTTGAATGTCATTTTATGGTCCTTTTTAAGGACCCAGTGTAGAAGACTCCTGTAGCTGGCTGTAAGCAGCATTGCTGATTGGCTGCAAACCTGGGCATGCTCACATTTACAAAAATGAATTTTCTCAGGAGCCTAGCTCAATCCTGGGGGTGTAAACATCACCTGCAATGGTGTTTTCTTTTTTTTTTTTTTCTTTTTTTTTTTTTTTAAATGCGACACTAAAAAAATACAGTGCATGCAAATAAATGTAACCCTACACTACCAATTCCCCTCTATCAGATGCATTCATAACCCAACTCGCTAGCATATGCCTTTTAAATCTCCTCATTTATGCAAATTACACTCACTATATAATTACACCCAGTGATCACAAAATGTTTTTTGGTGCTATTTTATTCTCATTTTGAAATCATTGTAAATAACTTATTTTTAATGTGATTTGTCTATATATATATATATATATATATATATATATATATATATATATATAGCAATTATTTCACATATGGTGGGCTAAGAGTGATAGAAGCCCTCCACCGTACAGTAGTACAAATAAGGAATAGTACATTAGTGATTCCACTTGAATGTCTAAAAATAAGTTGATAAAAACTTATTTCCTGCTCAAATTTCTCAGAAACACAGTATATGCACTGCAAGCTGGGAAAACTGGGCGGGACATGCAAATGAGGCCACATAATGCACCATCACTCTGTCAATCCAAACCATTTTAAACATGGCTCCTTTAATGCATATGCTTACTGTATTTCACAGTTTGACATAGCAACGGATGGATTTTTCACAAACCAGGTCACTTAACCACATACAGTACTGTTTCACGGTTACTGCCGATCCTCAGTATGGTGCGATTGCCGGGTTTGTGTGTTGATTGTTGTAAAGAGTATTTCTATACAGCAATTATTTCACATATGGTGGGCTAAGAGTGATAGAAGCCCTCCACCGTACAAAGTACAGTAGTACAAATAAGGAATAGTACATTAGTGATTCCACTTGAATGTCTAAAAATAAGTTGATAAAAACTTATTTCCTGCTCAAATTTCTCATCAACACACAAACCAGGCACTCACACTATACTGAGGATCGGCAGTAACCGTGAAACAGTACTGTATGTGGTTAAGTGACCTGGTTTGTGAAAAATCTATCCGTTGCTATGTCTAAAACTGTGAAATACAGTAAGCATATGCATTAAAGGAGCCATGTTTAAAATGGTTTGGATTGACAGAGTGATGGTGCATTATGTGGCCTCATTTGCATGTCCCGCCCAGTTTTCCCAGCTTGCAGTGCATATACTGTGTTTCTGAGAAATTTGAGCAGGAAATAAGTTTTTATCAACTTATTTTTAGACATTCAAGTGGAATCACTAATGTACTATTCTATATATATATATATATATATATATATATATATATATATATATATATATATATATATATATATATATATATAGTTATCATAAAACACAAGTTTCTAAATCTGAATTTAGCGACCATAAGACAGTAAAACGTTTACTAAATCAATACATAACCCTTAACAACCGTCTGCTTACATACAATCCCAATCTAACCGATAACCTCACTAAACAAACCACTCTCTTGTCAGCTGTATCGTTACTGAGGATCTCATTCATACAGGGCCGCCTTTCTAACTGCGTCATAGTCCTACCCTTTTCCCGCCTTCTTCGCGCAGCCAATTACATTCTTCCTTACTCTCAGTCCGGGCTTTGTCGACCTATCAGCTGTGTCGGTTTTGGCCACTGCAAGGTTATTGTTTTTTTTTTTTTTTTTTTTCATGTAAGGAGATGTAACCACCTTTTTGTCTAAACATCATTACTATAGTGGGTACAACCCACCTAAAAATAGTACATTAACCTTGATTGAAATTTTAAAACAATTCCTGATGTGTGATTTCTATGGACTGTGTAATTATATTTGTACAAGTTTTTTTTACTAAAATGTATTGTTTTGGAAAGTTGTACATTTTTCTGCAGACTGTAGCATGTTTCTATGTTACAGTGGTCCTCTACTATTTGTTAGCATTCCCTTTCCTATGGTTAATTTTGTTTTCTGAAAGTCATTTTTTTTTTTTCAATTGAATTGTAAAACTTCTAGACAGCAGGAAAATTATCAACTGCAACTAACTACCGCCCTATTTCTATTCTATTGGTTTCTAAACTGCTTGAGCATATAGTTTATAATTGCCTTACCCAATTTATTTCCTCCAACTCCCTCGTTGACCCCTATGATCTGACTACTGGCCTTATCACTCCACAGAAACAGCTCTCACAAAAGGGCAGCGAGCAAGCCATTAGTGCAAGTCATAGGGTAATCTCTCCATTCTAATTCTCCTGGATCTCTCTGCTGCCTTTGATACAGTTGACCACCCTCTTCTTATCCAAATTCTACACTCTCTTGGCCTTCGTGACACTGCTCACACTTGGTTCACTTCATATCTTGAAAATCAAACATTTAGTGTCTCCTCCGGCACCTCTTCTCATCACCCTCTGACTGTTGGATGTTAAACTCAGACTGATCTTATCTTCACCCCTTTTTTTAATGACCATCTTCCATCCTCCTCATCACCTCCTCTCACTCCCTTCCTTCAGGACTTTTCTTGTGCTGCCACTACTCTATGGAACTCCTTGCCACTCGTTCCACTAGACTATCTTCCTGCCTAAAATCCTTCACAACCTCACTAAACACGCATCTGTTTAATGAATTTGTCATCTTCAGTCTTAATGTGCACAATTTATCTATCATCCTTCTATATCCTGCCCACACCCTTTAGATTGTAAGACTGTGAGTTTTCGATCTTGATTGGTGCCTTAGGGAAAGTACTAAGATAATATAAATCTAAAATAATTCTACTTTTAGTGATTCTGAAAGTCAGTGGTTCATAAACCAAATATTTGGTCCTGAAATCTCAATCTTTATTATAATAATCAGGAATTGACAATGTATCTAAGGTTTAGGATCTAGGGAGGTTATTTAGAAGCCAGCCAGACTATGGATTACATTTACAAATATATGTATAGTGGCTACAAAGTTAGGAGCTAGCAGCAACATTTTAGGATCTGTGTGTCCCTGGCTTCAGGGATTTGTAAAGCCCTGGTATGTATTGATTAACGTAATATATCTATATGAATGTGCCCCCTCCGTGGCTTGTTACTTAATCTTGTCAATAACAGGTTACTGCTCTCTTGCAGTGTGGTATGTGCTGAAAGTTTTATAAAAATGCTGCAAACTCTTAGCAATGGTTGCAAATGTAAATGTCTCAAATGGATGGGGAAAAAAACCTACAATGTTATTCCGGTCACTAATTTCTTAATTTAATAGATTAAAGTTAATAGAATGATGAATTGGGCGTCACTTTTGTATCTTTATTATGCTTTACTCGTCAATATTGCCATAGTCGTCCGTTTGAGACATTGTTTATTCTGTGTTTAAAAAGTACTGTTTCATAAGCTATTCCACTGTTCTTTCTTGCTGATGGTTTTGTGATTCCAACATTTTTGTTTTTCTTTTATTATCATTGAAGATTAAAAATAAAACCATTTAAAGTGTACAACTTTTAATTCAGACTGAATCCATGGCAACAAATATTCATGCATCTACACGTCCAAAATCTCTGCCATTTTATATTCTATCCATGTCTTCTGACCCTTTTTTTTTTTTGTTTGTTTTTTGTCCTTTTTTTTTTGTTTGTTTTGTTAAATCTATAGATTACAACATTGACCACCATTTCAACAATATTGCTTCTGAACTAGACCCAAACAGGCAGCAGTGGGTTAATGGTTCTGCAGTGGCTGAGGCCGATCCCTCTAGCCCAGGCTGCTTGTAGGGAGGTAAGGTGTAAAAGCTGCTGGTGCTATAACGGCAAGCACTGAGGCAGACCATCCTGTTCACAGCTAATCTGCTGGAATCTTATTCTTCAGAGACTCCTTTTTTATAAGACCACTAATGTGGTCTTTTAAAGGGCTATTTACCTCACTGTAAGATCTCTTCCTGGGTGATTTTATATATATATATATATATATATATATATATATATATATATATATATATATAAACAATTTTATTTAATATTATTACACTAATAACCGCAAAAAAAAAAAATCAAAGTTGTTTTAAGTATGTTAACATAACAAAGTCTCTCCTACCTGCTTCATGAGTAAAACACAGACGAGCCGTGTGGTGAAAACCGTGATTTGATAGCGGTTTTCCCTGCACTCAGAACTGTATTGACCAGTTAATCCATAACTGACCTTTTTCCATGCTCTGCAGAGATGCATTTGGTAATGGTCAACTATTTTGAACTGTAGCTGCAGGTCTGGCAGAGGGCTTGTTAGTGACTCATGTAAACATATTTATATATATATATATATATATATATATATAATATTATATTTCTGAATATTTAAAATACATGCAATATTATACTGAATGAAGTGGCCCCTTAAATATTTAAATGAAAACTGTATTGTGGCGTTTACATTTTGCAATAATATAGTGTATGTGTATGCATGTAGGTATATATCATTTTCATTTGTCTTCATTTTTTTTATTACATAGGAGGGTACATTGAATATTTATTTTTTATTTTATATAAAAATATTTTTGAGCCACAGGTCATCTTTTTTGAGTGTACATGTAACCAATGCTGAAGATTCAGAAAAACCTGAATTTAATAGTGTGTGGGAGAGACATTGTGCTCAAATAGAATGCATGAAATACTGACACCAGATTTGTTGGAAATGATGCCATATGTCTTCTAATCAAATATGCATGCTGTACTGTGGAATAAATCAGATGGAGCTATTTTAAGGTAACATTATATAAATAGTTAATGCAAAGTCTTTATTGCGCTCTTCATGACGGAGACTATTGGTATCAAAGTTTAAAAGCAATTATTGGGAAAGTGAGATGACTTTCCTAAATTGAATTGAAACTGGAATTCTGAAATATTGTACTAACATGGATTCAGATATAAGCTACCTTTTTTATATAATGTCCAACCTAAGGCCAAACATATAAATTACTAGTTCAGCCCCCCTTCCCTCTGCTTTTTTTTCTAGGATCTGTGTTCTCCCTTCTCACACATTGTCTCTCTTTTTGGGGTGGACGGCTAGCAAGTTGTAATTTTGATGATGATGATAATATTCTTATTATAAAAGTTTATTTGTTCTGGCTTCTAAAAAATATATATATTATTTTGGCAGCTCCTAACTAATTTGTCTGTCTCTTATTCTGTTATAAATTTGTCTATCCTTCATATAGAAATATTTATTTCAATTGAGAAGTACCAGAATGCTAAGTAAAAATCTTGAATATATAATAGAACACTGAAAACAAGACCGCTCAGTGGAAATTCTTATATACACAAACACTTGTTTTTCAGTGAAAAACATTGCCATAATTTTAAAATATGTATTCCGCGTTATCTTCGGCTAGTGATATGTATATCTAATTTCAACTAACAGATCTGTGTCCCTTACTTTCGGAGTATGTTTTTTATTTTATTTTTTATTTATTTATTTTATTAATTTTTTATTTATTTTTTATAACTTTTTTTTTTTTTTTTTTGGGTAGGTCATTCATTTGGTTGCATCTTAAAGGACAGAATAATTCATTATTTTCACTCTCACTTTAAAGTACAAAGTGGAATATTTGAAATATAAGGAACTTTGTTTCGGGGTAAACAGAAAGTGGTAACTAGATATTAAGGGCCTCATTCTATTATCGGCCGTAAAACGGCCACAAGGCTGCGATTCCTTGCGGGGGTTCCGTTATCTTGCAATTCAATTATACGGCCCCGCAAGGATCTCCCCTTACGGCCGGCCGTATATCTTGCAACCGGCCGTGAGCTCAGAAATCTTTAAACGCAAAAATATATTCAAGACGGCACTGTACAGCTCTGTAAATGCTAGGGATCATATTGGGGGACATGAGGATTAATAGCAACCCCCTCTCAAGCTTGCACATCAGCCCAAATCCGAGTTTACATTAACTGTTTATTTTTCGGCCGCAGCATGGGCGGGTCTGAGGTGCTCCAAGCCCTCGGGACTTTTGGATATGTGACATAAATAAAAAAAAAATGAATTTACGGATTTGAGTGTAGGGGAATGTTGTGCTATTTTTGCTAACACCTACAATCACTTTATAGTCTCCTCAGAGTGCCGGATGGCTTTTTTATGGCTTTAAAATGTGCTTAATTGGTGCTAGCGGGACCTTTTTTCTACAAGTAAGCTGCTGCTCGGTTTTAGCCTTGCAGAGAGGGTTCCCGGAGCAATTGAATAGCAACCAGGATTTTCTTGCAGCCGGAACTCTTGCGGCCGTTTAAGATCAAAGGCTTTCCTCCGGCGCAAGGGATGGCAAGGCGCCGGCCGCAAGCCTGCCGGAATCCCCGGCCGGAGGGGAATAGAATAGCCGAATAGCTTGCGGCCGGTCCTTGCGGCCCCGCATCTCCTACGGCCGATAATAGAATAAGGCCCTAAGGATTTAGATGTACAAATTGTAGGCAAGCATTCTCCTGTTCAATTTTTTTTTTTTTTTTTAGGTGTATTGAGCTTATGAAGCAGATCTGTTAAATGGTCTTTGAAGTATTGTAGCACTTATAGCCCACTGTATCTTCTGTGCCATCACCTAGTAGTGATATTTTTAAATACATGTAGCATGGGATTTGTTTCATACACCTACTGTTTGTTTTTTCCCCACGGATGGTATCTATTTTGCATTTACAACATGGGATGTGGTAGAATTTTTTTTTGATCATAAAAATACAAAGTCAATCATTGGTAACCTTTCATAATGAGCTGCTGCTGTGCTTGCTTTTTATCTACTAATTGTTTTTTTGTGTATATGAGGCCACCATTTTCCTATTCACTGATAGTATTTGTTTTAGCTATCACCTATTAATCGGATAATCTATGTACATGGAGGAAAAATTGCTCTTGTTTCATCTACAAACTAGACTTTTTGTATATATGATTAAGATTTGATATTGACTTGCATAGTTTTTAAGAATTTTCTTTCTCTTCTTTAGGACAAAATAAGACTACTATGAATGGTGATTCTAGTGCAGGGGTGGTGACTACACCACCCCCAACAAATGCTCCACACAAAGAAAAATACTTTGACCGAGTGGATGAGAATAATCCGGAGTATCTGCGTGAAAGAAACATGGCGCCAGATTTGCGTCAGGATTTCAACATGATGGAGCAGAAGAAGAGGGTGTCAATGATTCTCCAAAGTCCAGTGAGTTCTCAACACTCCTGAGTCTTCATGGGAGAGAAGGGACGGAGGGTCGGATGGGGGATGGGAATAGAAGAGATGGGGGGTTAGAAGGGTCGGATGGGGAGAGAAACATGAAACATTATACTACGAAATGCCATCATTTTTTGACCGACAATTGTCTAGTGTAGGTATTTATTTCAATGTATAACCGTTAGAATCCAGGCTCGTTATTTATGGAGATTCTTTCGGACCGCTTTACTAAAATGGCAATATCTAAATCCATTCTTGATTTAATTTTTAAAAATGTAAACACATTTTCCACCCTGTAACTGATGGTGCAGAGTACATATGGTGACTTTTGTGGTCATTTTAATAGACTGTTGATAATGTATTAGATGGGCTAGGTCCAGAGAGAGATTAAAACATAATTAACCTAAAAAGTATCCGGATATCAAAATGGATATTGAATTGCAAAGGGAGGTCCACAAACGGTAAGCTAGTGAAGACAAAACTGACTGTGAAATATACCCGGGAACACCGGCAAGATAGATTGTGCTTATCGACAGTGGAACCGTTTAAAAAGGAAATCTGTGATAACTAAAGCACAGAAAGAGAAACAAAAAAACAATTTCAAGGGAAATGTATTTTTAGCATTAACAAAATAGTTTAATTTACAGTTATCACTTTCTTTTCTGGATTTAGGGTTTGCTGTCTTTTGCACTATTAATTAATGAACTATAACTGGTCCACAGACTGCCTAAAATAGGCAGTTATTTACCAAAAAGTTGTTTCAACCAGAGAAAAAAAAATATATATATAAAAAGTATATTTCTTCGTATAGGAATCCTCTAGGTTTGTGTATAAATTGAATATTTGCTTTTGTGCCCTTATAACAATTCACCTTTTTAATGGAAAAATGCTTTCATACATTTTGTTCTTGTTTATTTTTGGTACTTTTGTTACCTGGAGCTATTTGGATGACCACTAAACTATGCCAACTGCTAGAAACAGGCACTAACTGGAACTGGATGGAAGTAGAGCTTGAGGTTTATGCCATGTTTACATACTGCTGCTTTAATTGGTCTCATTGAATTAGCAATTTGTCACAAACCCTGGCGGTTTCTGACATTCTACAATTTGTAAATGGTCCATAGTGTGGCCTTTTTCTTTTTCAATGCATTACAGGCCAACTTCAGATCCAATAAATGTGTGTGACTACGCTAATCTAGTAATACACTGAAATATTCTGGGTTCAGCACTTCTTTGCATATGTACATAACCGTGTTTAGGTATTAAATTGCAATTATACTAGCTCTGATTTGGAAACATTTATGCATTTTGTAGGCGTGACAACTTGTAGGCAGTGTTCAGGAGGCACTAATTAGGAATCCGTAAAAATGTAACCTCCAAACTCCGTTTTTGAAATGGTGGAGTGGGGAACATGCAGAAGGCTAGCATTTTTGTTTGATAACTAGATACGATTCAAATTGTCATCACACCCAATCCCCTCATTGGCTTAGAAGCAGACAATGCATCATTCAGTGATATCACATCTCCAGAAATGTAAATGCCACACACAGCACATTGAAAAAGTCTAATGAAGAATTTGTGGTATTGTATTTTTTTTTTTATTATTCTCTTGGTCAAACTTAGGTTTTTAAGCATATATATGTTTTCTATTGTGCAGTGATCCTTCAAACTAGGTACCTGTTTAATCTCTATAAGTAGTTTTTTTTTTTAAAAAGGCTATGCAAAAAAAAAATCACAAATTAAGAAAAGAAAATATTACAATATTGTGTTTTTCATTGTTTCTTTGCTTATTCTGGGCCTCATTCTATTATCGGCCGTAAATCGGCCGGAAGGCTGCGATTCCTTGCGGGGGTTCTGTTAACTCGCGATTCTATTATACGGCCCCTCAAGGATCTCCCCTTACGGCTCAAGCCTGCACTGTACAGCTCTGTAAATGCTAGGGATCATATTGGGGGACATGAGGATTAAAAGTAACCCACTCTCAAGCTTGCACATCAGCCCAAACCCGAGTTCAAATTAACTGTTTATTTTCCGGCTGCGGCGTGGGCAGGTCTGAAGTGCTCCAAGCCCTATGGACTTTTTACATGGATATTTTACGGATAATAAAAATAAAATATTTTACGGATTTGAGTATAGGATAATTATGTGCTATTTTTTCTAACACCTAAAATCCCTTTATAGTCTTCTCAAAGTGCAGGATGGCTTTATTTGAGCTATTTTATGTGCTTAATTGGTGCTAGCGGGACCTCTTTCCTGCAAGTAAGCTGCGGCTCGTTTTTAGCCTTGCAGAGAGGGTTCCCGGAGCAATTGAATTGCAAATAGGAATTTCTTACGGCCGAAACTCTTGCGGCCGTTTTAGATCAAAGGCTTTCCTCCGGCGCGAGCGGCCGCAAGAGATAACAAGGCACCGGCCGCAAGCCTGCCGGAGCCCCCGGCCGTAAGGGAATAGAATAGCAGAATAGCTTGCGGCCGGTCCTTGCGGCCCCGCAACGGCTGCGGCCGCTAATAGAATGAGGCCCTCTGACTGCCAGCATTTACAGTAAATTATATAGATGCAATGTACAAGTTTTTGTTTAAAAAATATATATTTATTTGCAATTAGGCATTTTGTGACGAGCTGGAAACCATGATTCAAGATCAACTTAAGAAAGGAAAAAATCCTACTGGCTTATTGGCATTGCAACAAATTGCTGACTTCATGACCACAAGTGTACCTAGTGTCTACCCATCAGCACCACAAGGTGGAATGGCAGCATTAAACCTGAGTAAGTATGTTGTTTGGAACATTATGCCATATGAATAATTAAAAGGACAATGTAGATTCAAAAAGACTGGTGGGAGAAGAATTTTAGGGCTTTGTCTGTTACCAGGAATTGGTGGCATTTGTTTTGAAGGGTATATGGAGATTGACAATGTTGGTTATTTATACAAATGTCAGAGGACATTAATGAGGTAGATTGTGTTTTTAAAATATATATTCTGACCAGCTTTAATTTGCTCTTTTTTTTTTTTTTTATCCTGGATTTTTAGTGTTGGTTAATGTGAACTGAAAAAATATATTTAAAATGAAAATTGCTTACACTAGCTCTCTAATTTGACCTTGCAGGATCTCAATTTTGCAGAAATTGATTATCGCACTAATACTTACTTTACACCAACAATACTATATCTTGATCAAAATACACCTCAGTTTGTAACTATTAGCTTTTCAATGTTATTACATTGTTTTGTTTTTCTCCTCCTTTCTAGCCCCATTAATTGTCCTTGTCCTGGTTGTGGCATGTTTATTTTTTCAGGTTTGGGAATGGTGACTCCAGTAAATGACCTCAGAGGGTCGGATTCCATAGCTTATGAAAAGGGAGAAAAACTTCTACGCTGTAAATTAGCAGCATTTTATCGATTAGCAGATTTATTTGGATGGTCACAGCTAATCTACAATCATATTACAGTAAGTGCCAAGTTAAAAATAATATTTGTTTGAATCTTGCATTTTTACCAAGAACGTAGGCTATTAAAACAGAGTTTAAATCTTTCAGTAATGCCTGTCTTGTTGTTTTCACCCCACCCGTCATTATTTTATTTTTCAGTAAGAGAGATAGGAAGTTTCAAAGTCTGTGGAAAACAGTGTATCTCCTAATGCATACTTATCTATTTGTTGTGCATTTCAGGTATTCTATTATTGTGCCTCTGATTTTTTAAAAATCCAGTAAATTAGTCTCTTAAATATTTTATGTTTTGAATGGCTTAGCATTCTGCTATAGTTGATTGGGCAGAGCACAGTGCCGTAATGTAAATTAATGTATTAGTTTTTCTCTCCCCCCCCCCCCCCCCCCAAAAGAAAACTTATCAGCTTTTTGTATACTTTGTGTAATATAATTGTTCTATTTACAATCTACTATAATGTATGACATAATATGGAGTGATTGTTTGGATTCAGTGGCTGTTAATATAAACAAAAAAAATGAATGCTGTACCAGGTTATATCAGTATCCTGTTTTTAGTTTCTTCTAAGTGATTCTGTCTACACAAATTTTTTTCACTCTTCATTTTTTTATTTTTTTATTATTATTATAAGAGTGTGAACCTTAGGGATTTCCTTTCTAGGTTTTCTCGATTTTTACCTTTTTTATGTATGTAAAATGCTTTCCCGCTTTCTTTTCTTTTTTTTTTTTTCTGTTTATACTTAATGGAAATACACTTTCAGCTAAAATGCTTTTCAGCAGATTGTTATTTTCTTTTAGTAGTGTGGGTAAAAGGAAAATGCCTGATTGAATGGCTAATTTTTTGTAAAAAGTGGCTAAGACACCAACCCCCCAAATAGAAAAAAGCTATAAATAGTATAAATCTTGCAGCGTTGGATACGTTTTTGTAACTGGAAGCTGTTGGCAGCTATTGCAAGCAGTGCAGGGTTTTTATATGCAATTCATTATTTTAAGTCTACTTTTCTAATATCAGATTTCAAAATTGGTTCTCTGTAATGCTTGCAGCTCGCTTTTCCTTAGAAAACACTAGTCACAGTTTTCTATTTAAAGCGGATTCATAAATGTAATTTGATCTTCATGAATATGGAGCACAGTTGGAAATAAATGTGTGTGTCCTCGTGGCTTAATTATTCCTATGACTTGTAGCGTACGTTTAATATATTGCAGTGCAGGAAACTTTTGCTTGGCCTCTCTCGTCTGTCCTATCCCTTGAATTTCATATGGTCCTTATAATCATGTGGTTGCAGCTTCTCATCCAGATGTCAGGACCATATGACTATGTAGACTAATAGGAAGCTACTGGCTCTGCTGTCCAAATTAGAAAATGACGTATGGACCTTCATAGTTTGGGCTAATAGAGAATTTATGAATGCAATATATATTTTAATAAATGAAAATGATTGTTCTGCAACTATAGTGTCCCTTTTCAATACTTCTAGTCTGACTGCCCTCCAAAAAGTCCGACAGAATACCTGTACTTATTGATCTGCTCTAATACTCATTTCTGTCTTCCACAAATTGTATAAAACTGTTTATGACCTTATTACTAAAGAATATGCTTTCTTGTCGATTTGCAAATTGGTCATTTTCAAATTGGGAAGATAAGCAGAGAGTTCCTCACACCAGTGTTTGTGACCTTGTTTATACAAGTTCCCCCCTCACAAAAGCATTCAGTAGTTACATGGTAATCAGTCAGTGATATATATTGTATTTCCCCTGATTTGTAGGTCCGAGTTAGCTCAGAACAAGAACATTTCCTGATAGTTCCGTTTGGGCTCCTATACAGTGAAGTTACTGCATCCAGTTTGGTAAGTCTTATAGCTCTACTTTATTTTCTGTTTCAGAAAACATTTTAACACTGGGAACAAAGAAAATTGTAAAGAGGTTGGGCTGTTTGTTCACCAAGTTCTTTACTGCAATTAAAGTAATAATTTTCTACTAGGAGGGTAGTACTGCCAGTAAAATCTTTTAGCATGCATAGATTGTAATGAATAATTAAGGCTGAGTGTTCAGTATGTGGGAGTAGTTCGAATTAGTGAGACCTGCCATTTTCTCTTTGTTTAGAAACCCTTTTTTCTTTTTCCGTATGGTTTTGGTTGCAGTTTATTGGGTATTTGTGTTCTGTGTTGCTGGTACCTGGGTTATGACAAGGAGTTCTTGGCATATATTTTTTTTATTATTATTATTATTATTAATAATAATAATTGTACACTGAAAAATCAAGAAGCTAATCAAAGCAAAAATAAAAGTAGTTTGGCAAGCTTGTTTGCTTGAATGCATTGGCGTATATATATATATATTTTTAATGTTGTTTTTTTCTTATTGTGTCATGTAGGTTAAGATCAATCTACAAGGTGAAATGATTGATCGTGGGAGCACAAACCTAGGAGTAAACAAAGCTGGGTTTACATTGCACTCGGCTATTTATGCAGCACGACCTGATGTGAAATGTATTGTTCATATTCATACCCCTGCTGGTGCAGCGGTAAGTATAGCTTTCACTTTTGCTGTGTGTAATATAGTGGGATATTTTTTGATATCCTATGCCTATACAATATTTCTTGTGTAAAATTACCACACTAATATCTAAAGTATAGGGGTGTACTTAAACTGCAAACCATCCTGAGCTGTTGAATAGTTCTCTATTTTGTCTTGCATAGTGTGGTTGCATGCGTACAATGAGAGAAATGTTAAGTCCATTTTCCTAATGAGACCTCTGCAAAAAAACTTATTTTGCAATTTAAGAGTTTGTACAGTGTCAAAACTACCAAGCAACTCTCCACAAAGCAAGTGTCCAAGACTGGGTAAAAAGATGCACCCAGGAATATGGCTGATTTTTTTTATTTTGTTTTTACTTTCTGCCACAGCAAGTTCACTCAATGCACAGAAAAAGACATCTATGTGCTGGTTTGACCCCACTATTGATATCGGATGTATTGTTTTTAGATGTTCCAGATTTCTGACTGAACTTGAGCATGTCCTGATGCCAAAAGATGCTTGGTACAGTGTGTAAATCACTTTGTAAAAGCAAAGTGTTGTTGATTTTGGACACCTAAAAGATGCACTCCGTCCATTCCTTCTATGCCCACCAAGTTAGGTTTTTTTTTTTTTTTTCTCTTGCCACTTTGTCCCTCTAGTTTCCACAAATTCCCTTATCCCGCTTAGGTTCAGCACACCAAATCTCTGCCATGTAGCTTAATATTTTTTTATTCTTAATCCTAACCATTTATGTGATTTTATTTTATTGCAAACAAAAATGTGCCCTTGGACAATAATTCTTTAAAAGAGAATGTCACTAAAAGCTTTTTATTATTGTATATGGATGTTTTTGTATAATGCTTGCCACCTTATACATTTGAATGTGTAATATTGATTCTGTCTATTTTCCTTTTTTAAAAATGTTTAGGTCTCTGCAATGAAATGTGGCCTCCTGCCTCTTTCTCCAGAATCACTTTCTCTGGGAGAAGTAGCATATCATGATTATCATGGCATTCTCGTCAATGAAGAAGAAAAAGTATTGATACAGAAAAATTTGGGGCCTAGAAGCAAAGTGCGTATTTACTTTCAAGTTTTTGGCAGGCATTTTGTACTTTTTTTTTATTTTTTTTACCCCCGTCTTCCTGTTGACAAATTCTACATTTTGTTTCAGGTTCTTATTCTCCGAAATCATGGTTTGGTAACTATGGGAGAAACTGTGGAAGAGGCTTTTTATTATATACATAATCTGATGTCTGCCTGTGAGATTCAGGTACTATTTTTTTTTTTTACTTTTCAAATGTAATTCTCTCAAGTCTTTGCTAAATTGGCAACTATGGGGGGGAGGGTGGTTAATACATGGATTGTTTCACAATTTTAAAACGTCCTCCTGTCCTGACAGTTTATAAAAGTTACGTGCAACTGAGAAATGACAGCAAAAAATTCAACTTGAAAGTTACAAGAAAAGGGCACATTAGATTGTGATATATCTACAAGTTATTAGTCTAAAACATGTGTGGAATTCTAACATTTCATGTATTCAACAGTAGGGACCTTACTCACATAGACAACAGTATATCTGCAATAGTTTATATTCTGTTTCAGGTACGCACGCTTGCCAGTGCAGGTGGACCAGACAATTTGGTACTATTAGATCCAGAGAAATATAAAAAGTCCCGTTCTCCAGAGTCACCAGCTGGAGAAGGAGGTGGATCGCATCCAAAATGGCTAGTTGGGGAACAGGAATTTGAAGCTCTTATGCGAATGTTGGATAACCTGGTAAGATTTTTATATATATTACTGCATATTCTGTAAATTATTAAAAAAAAATGTGTATGCTAACAAATAATGTATACCTAAAAATTTACTATTGTGAGCGAGCCTAGAGGTATAACACTGGAGTGTCGTTTGAATATGCTTTGTGATCCACATACTGTATATGATTATTTACAAATATGCCCAGCTCATTGAAGGGACAAAGCATAGGTTCCGAACATGGTATAATTTTAAAACTGAGTAATGGCATGTATGTTAACATTTTTTATTTTAACATTGTAATTTCTTTCCGTAAACTTACATTGGTGTTTTTTTTTTTTTTTTTTTTCTAATTTAAGCATGAGGGCCTATCTGCATTGTTTTTAGTGTACGCTTTTATGGCATTGATAAAAAAAATGAGTGCGGACTAAGCTAAATGCTACCTGGGGGGTTTTACCAATTAATTCTTATGAATGCTAGGTGACGATATGCTGAAAATTGTGTATCCAGGCACCTAGATGAGTAATTGTGTTAATCTTCTTGGCGGTTGTCCATAGTTGCTAACAGACTGGATGACATGTAAAAAAAAAAAAAAAAAAAATTGAGTAAACTGTAAGTTTATTGTAATTTTACATTTTTTTTTACTAATATTCAGTTGATAAAATACTTATTACCTATGGTTTTAAATTCTACCATATTTAAGAAACTTAATTTTAGGAAAACAAATTCTGTACAGAATACTGAACTAAGCAAATCTGTATATATTTTTTTTCTCCACAAATTTATTCTTAAAGGGTTATAGAACTGGATATCCCTACCGATGCCCTTCTCTTCGAGATAAGGCTAAAAAGTACAGTGATGTTGAGATCCCTGCTAGTGTTACTGGGTACTCCCTTGGCAGCGAAGGAGACTCAGGAACGTGTTCCCCACTCAGGCACAGTTTTCAGAAACATCAGCGGGAGAAGACAAAGTGGCTGAACTCTAGTAGAGCAGATGATACCTCCGAAGATGGGCAGAACGGTGGCAGCCCCAAGTCGAAGACTAAGGTGTGGACGAACATTACACACGATCACGTGAAACCCTTGCTGCAGTCTCTCTCGTCCGGTGTCTGCGTGCCAAGCTGTATAACCAACTGCTTGGTCTGTGCCTACCTTACTGTTCATAGTTGATATAGAGCAATCTTAGGTGGCTGGCACTTGGAGGCTTTGGGAATAATAAAATCTTTGTTTACAAAAGTGTAACCTATGCTAACCCCTAACTGACTTCTGCATAATAATCATGCTCTAGAAAATCTGTGGTACACTTCCTTTTTACTTTGCTTGAAACTGCTTAAGGCTGATTTTCTTCTTGGAAGCATTTTCCAAAATATAGCTTTCTATTTCTCCATTCAAAATCTTTAGAGTTAGACTCCTCTTTTTCAGTACTTTTAATACCTCAAACGTTTTTAATTCTAACAGACCTCTTACATCTTAAGCAGTTTGCTAACCTTAACACCTGTTCTCTCTTGTCTTAGCTCTTCTAGAAAAGTAAACTTCCCAAAGCCTTTAAGTTTTTTTTAAAAGACAGCCTCCTTGTGCATGAGTTGTTGCATGCCAGTAGATGGCCATAATTGAGAATTAACAGTA
Source organism: Discoglossus pictus (assembly GCA_027410445.1). Classification (NCBI taxonomy): domain Eukaryota; kingdom Metazoa; phylum Chordata; class Amphibia; order Anura; family Alytidae; genus Discoglossus; species Discoglossus pictus. Next base: position 44,823,992 of record CM050163.1, read on the forward strand.
AAACCTGGGTGCGGCATGACTAAAGTGCAGTTCGGCTCTCAGCAAGCAATAGCTGATAGCTAAAGCTTTTGTGTGGTTGACCAAATTTGTGATCATATTATTCAATATACAGTTTATTCTCACTCTTTCTCTCTCACACATGCACACTTCTTGATTTTTTTATTTTACATATATATTATGAAAACCCATAGACTAGTCTGCTTGGAGCAATTTTGTGCAAGAGTAACATTGTTGGTAAGTGATGGTAAATCTAAAAACTGACACTGTGCCCTTCCTTTTAAATAGCTCCTCCTTTTATTTATTTATTTATTTAAATATCTTGATACCTTTTTTATGTTTTTTTTTTATTTTACTTTAGACATCTTAAACCATATTTTCCATTAAAATAAAACCAAAATCCACTTTATGGCTGCAAGGAAAGTTTACACTTCAGGAAATGTTTTAAATCCTAGAACATAATTATGCTTATTTTGCTTATTCTCTACTCTATGCATACTTTTTTATAATTTGATTAGTGGGCAATCTAAAATTTAAAATGTCTGGTCAACTTGCAGAAAGTGCAATTCAGCTGATTTTAAATCAGGCCCATTTAGTAAATGAAAATCATTATATATTAATATTTTAGGCACAAACATCTTGCACTAAATGTTTCTCACTGACATGGGACAATTGTATAGTACATGGGCAGGTACAAGCTATTTCTTAGTTCTTACTAAGCTTTTGAATAGCCAGTGTTGTGGGTCAGCATTCAAATTAAGAAGCTAAATACTATTGTCTGATATTTTGTATGGTTTTTTTTTTTTTGTGTTTTTTCATTTGTTCAAATAACAAGTTTTAAAAATGGCTCATTTGAATATTTTGCTTAAGAAATGTTCAAGAACCCGCATGTATCTAGATTGTTTTAAAATGCTATTATGCGTTCACAAGAGTTGTACAAGTAGTACAATTTCTGCTGTTGATGGTGCATTCTATTTTTGTTCTTTGTCCAATTTATCCCCCCCCCCCCCCCCCCCCCTTCAGTACACTTCAGTACTTTTGTGAAGGACAAAATTGATGTCTGCATTCTTTGTGTATTAGAAAGTATTTTGTTATGAGTTGCTTTCATGGTTTATGCATTAATTATACATGCTAAACTTGGTGTGCAACTCTAAATATTTATTCTTAAATGGTAAGAGTTGCATTAATTATTTGCATCAAATACTAGCAAACACTGGGATGTTTTCCTGCAAGAGCAAGTGGGATACTACCAAACATAAAGTGTAAATTATATAGTATTTTAAGCTATTGTGTTTTTTTTTGTTTGTTTGTTTTTTAAAATGAAATCTTTGATACAAGTGTCTTCTCTATTAACATGGCCATTCCCTTTTACTCTTTCAATTTACCCTTTAAAAAAAAATAAGTAAATTATATTTGCACGCACACTGATGTCATCCATGTTTTTCAAATCTCAGGTAAGTCTTAAACATTCCCATATTCTGTTTAAAAGTGTAGGTATTTCTATTACGTAAAAGACCTGTGTCAAAGAAAGATATAATATATATATATATATATATATATATATATATATATATATATATATATATATATATATATATATATAAAAAGTAAACTCAACTAAATCTAAGTTTAATTTTAAGATTTTTGTTTTTCAAAATCGAAACTACAGCTCATTCAAATTCAGATACAGGTTTAGAAAGATAATTGTATGTCCAAATCTTAGTAGCCTTATTTTATCCCTGATCAAAGCAGATTTTTACAAATCTGAACATCTAAAATAAAGTTATAAACACCAGATAAACCTGCACATATTAAGAAAGCCTCAACTAAAGCCTAAAGTTTATCTAGAATTCTTTAATAAGACCTGGTAGACTGACCATTCTTAGGTGGTATTTTAACAGAGAGAATAACACTCCTTGGTTTCCCCTGAGCCTTGCAGGCAGTTGATTTCTAGGAACAAAGTCATTTTGGGGAATGCTGAAGAAATCTGAGTACACAATAATGACAAACCCTTTTTTTTGAACTTTAAACAAACTATTTTGAAAGGTTGAAGGGTATATATGAATACAGTCTTAAACATACTTTTACAAAAATGTAATAATAAAGCCACAATAAATATTATAGGTGCCCTTTTTAAAGTTAGAGCCACTAAAATGTTACAGTGCCACATTATATCCTTCCCTGTAAATGTACCAAACTAAACGCGTGCCTTTTTGTTTATTTAGCTTTTAGGCGTTAGGCAACCAAATCCACAATGGTGGAGTTATGTTTGTGTCTCTCTTAAGACTGTGTCTGCTCGACAGACCATAATTTACACTTGCCTGATTGCCAGCTTATCAGCAAAAGCAATTTACATTTCTTGTTGTGTTTTTTATGTCTCAACATTTAATCAAGATTTTTATAGGCTAAAGTTTAGTTTTTATTTTGTGCTACAATAAACATAGATATGCTCTCCAACATAGAAAATTAGGTAACAAAGCTTTTAAAACCAGGCCTTTTAATAAATATCTACCCCATTCCCTGGCTACTCATAAAAAGTTGCCTGGCTCATCCGTAATCTGGTTGACCCTTAATATTTGAATCATTTTGTCAACGCATGAACTCTACCCATAGTAAACTTCCATCAGCTTGACTGAATATTGTTATTGTATTCATTATGAGCTTGATCTGTTTGGTAGCTTTTTTCTCTCTATGGAATGAGCAAAGCTTTAACACAAAAAAGGAGCCTGCATTAAAGAAAACACAACTGGGTGTAATAAAATTTAAACGCAGCCTAGTGGAAGTCAGTCCAAATGTGTTGGGATTATTTGGGGTATTATTTTTTTTTTTCTTGCATCCGACAACTTTTTTTTTACAGTGAGACATTTTAGCTAGTTACTGTGTCCGTGTAACCCAACTATATGCGCATCTGTGAGAAGTTACCTTATTCTCGGTATAAAGTAAAACTGGCAGAGGTTGTCTTCTTTATGGATTAGCTTTATAGTCTTAAAGGGATAGTGTAGTGCTTTAATGTATATCGTCTTCTAACCAGCACAGAACATTAGAGGCTAGACTCCTCCCCAGTAGAAGACGTGACAACCAAGAACAAAAGGGTTCTTTCCACTAATGCCTCCCTCAGTGTTTTCCTGCCCTAGCTCAGGTTATATGTATACCCAGAAGAAATTCTTTCAGAAGGGATGCAAAAGGATAATCGGTCGCCTGTGGGGCAGGTGTTACTGGGGCAGTGCGAGATCGCTGTGCTCCTTACTTGCACTGATTCCGTTTGTCAGAATGACATGCTACCAGACCTTCAATCTTTTAAGTGTTCTCAGAGTTAACAAGAATATCCATTACAATATTTTTATTACAAGAGTGGATGTACTGGTACAATGATATCCACAAACTGAAGTTAATGTCTTGGAGATTAAAAGAGAGTGGTTGATTAGGGTCTTATCACCCAGTGTAGTGGAGACACTATTAAAAAGTAGTAAGAAGGTATCTTCGTTTAAGCTACCCAGTGATTTGGAAACGTTTTCTACAGTGGTTTAATCAATACTGAAAACTGTCAGACATCTTTGATTTTATTCAGACAGGATTTGACAAGAGGCTGAGGCCAGCTACTTAGTAGCAGCCTTAGGTTCCTTCCTGGTACAACCTATGATTTATAATTGTGATTTGTGAGGACTGCATGGAATATCAGTCTGTTATGGAGATATTCCCTAGTTAGAATCTCAATTGCAAGCTGAAGGCCTTAACCGATCCTCTGTAGAGGTGTGCACTTAAGTGGCTGATGTTTAAGTCTGTGTTTCTGATTATGCCATTCCATCAGTGCACAGAGAAGGAGAGAGTCCATCCCTTTTCTTATAAACAGAATTAGACTTCTGCTGGATTTTAGACCTAATGTGTTTTAGGATTTTCATAGATACCAGGATGACGTGCTAGAAAGTTTTTTTTTTTTTTTCTCACAGCCAAGATTTTGTCAAACAGCATTTTAGATACTCTGGATGTAAAGAGATGTCTCTGTTTCTATCTAAAGAGACCCCAAAATGAAACAAATTGGGGCATTTCAATGAAAGACAATAGGGAGTCAAAACTAACAGATGGCTTCATTAGGTATAGACAAGACTTATCAGATGGAGCAGTGTGCACATTGTTTGTGAAGCATTACAGGATGAATGTTAATGCTGAAGCCCAGTTTGGATCAAGGGCCCGCTCCAGTATGTTTGCTTACTTTGATACATCCCATGTTCTGTGCTGCGTAGAAGATGTTAAGGAAACGGAGAATTTGTTGTTGGTAAATTTTATTTCCTTGACGTCTTTGGGAGCACACGGGCCACCCTCCCTCTAGTACCATTCTTGATTTCTAGTGGTATTGTGTTCATATTGAGTTAGCTTTGTAATGACACGGATGGAGCTTCTTCTTTTTTTTTCGGCTGATCACCTGTCCTACTGAGAAGATTAGTCTCTCTGGTTCTGTGCTGCTGTTCAAGACTTCAAGGAAATAGAATTTACCAGTAAGTTACAAAATTCTCTCTCTATATCAGCGTTAATTAACATAAAAATTACAATGTGCAAACCGCAAATAAAATCTTTACCCCGACCATATCATTAAAAACCGTTTTGCCTCAATGCCACTGGTGTGCCACTCCCGTTTCTTTGTCCAGAGCACTACTGAAAGGCGATGAGCTTTCAACTATCATGGCTTTATTAAAGCCTTACCAGGACAGCCTAATTGAATATTTCAACTTTGATAACATTATTTTCAGTAGTGCTTACAATGGCCCTTTAAGACAGGACACAAACACATGCATCCTGCAGACTCACCCTGCAGTTTATACTGTCTGAAATGTACATGTATTTATTTATTTTATTCTGTGTTTGTCTTTGTAAACAAACACAGTCAAGTTGAATTAATTAATAGTGAAGACAAAGTGAGTATAACATATATATATATAACATGGCTTCATAATTCACATTGCATTTATTATTTTCTTCCTGCCTTGATTGTAGCTCAACATTGCTCAAGGCAGTGAAAATGGCAGGCAATGAGCAACATCTCTGCTGGTCTCTTGACTGTTTTAATACACAGTGCAAGTCTTGAACATTTTTATGAACGGGAGAAAATGATACTATGTTTCATAGGAGGGAACCATAAAAAATGTTGTGCACTGATGATATAAAACATGTTTTTGTTTTGTTTTATTTTCTGCAAACACCATAAGCTGCTGCTTTTTTTATGTTTTTAGATTTCGTAAACTCCATTTTGCTCTGTCATTTCAGTTATATTAAGTCTAAAGCTATGTAACAAAAAACATTATTGAAGCAAGTGGCCGTTCAGCTTTAATTTGGCTGTTTTCCTGTGTAAAACCTATTCATGCTATAATTGTAGCTTTTTAAGATTTTTTTTTATGCGCAACTTTGGTGATGCCCACTCACTTAAGGAATGCATTCCTATAGTTTACCCTTTTGTGGTCTAAGGGCCTGCAATAAGTAGTAATACATTTTTTCTTGCAGGCCCGTAAGGGCCAAAGGGTTAAAGCCCAGTGAGTGACTGTATTGCATCATGTAATCATCTAATGCTTCCCAGTTTGCTTTTGTGTTTGCATGTAGGAGTAGTGAATCAATGATATATGCTTTGTATATACTGTATATTTGGCAGTAAATGTGACATTATATTGAATCATGGGTTTGGTTGCATTGGATCTACAGCTACCCCCAATCTTCCTCTTTTTTTTATATATTATGCTGGCTAGAAATATATGCTACATGAAAGTAAATATACAATTATGCAACAATCTGCACAGTGCTTCTAAAGATGGGATATATATAATGGGAAAAGTGAAGTCAGTAAATACAGTGGATATAAAAAGTCTACACACCCCTGTTAAAATGTCAGGTTTCTGTACTGTAAAAAAGAGACAAAGATAAATCATTTCAGAACTTTTTCCACCTTTTAATGTGACCTATAAACTGTACAACTCAATTGAAAAACAAAATGAAATCTTTTAGGTAGAGTGAAGAAAAAATATAAAAATAAAATAATATGGTTGCATAAGTATGCACACCCTTAAAATAATACTTTGTTGACGCACCATTTGATTTTATTACAGCACTTTTTTTGGGTATCAGTCTATCAGCATGGCACATTATGACTTGGCAAGATTTGCCCACTCTTCTTTGCAAAAACACTCCAAATCTGTCAGATTGCGAGGGCATCTCCTGTGCACAGCCCTCTTCAGATCACCCCACAGATTTTCAATGCGATTCAGGTCTGGGCTCTGGCTGGGCCATTCCAAAACTTTAATCTTCTTCTGGTGGAGCCATTCCTTTGTTGATTTGGATGTATGCTTTCGGTCGTTGTCATGCTGAAAGATGAAGTTCCTCTTCATGTTCAGCTTTTTAGCAGAAGCCTGAATGTTTTTTGCCAGTATAGAATGGTATTTGGAACTGTTCATAATTCCCTCTATCTTAACTAAGGCCCCAGTTCCAGCTGAAGAAAAACCGCCCCAAAGCATGATGCTGCCACCACCATGCTTCACTGTGGGTATGGTGTTCTTTTGGTGATGTGCAGTGTTGTTTTTGCTCCAAACATATCATTTGGAATTATGGCCAAAAAGTTCAACCTTTGTTTCATCAGACCATAACACCTTTTCCCACATGCTTTTTGGAGACTTCAGATGTGTTTTTGCAAAATGTAGCCTGGCTTGGATGTTTTTCTTTGTAAGAAAAGGCTTTCTTCTTGCCACTCTACCCCATAGCCCAGACATATGAAAAATACGGGAGATTGTTGTCACATGTACCACACAGCCAGTACTTGCCAGATATTCCTGCAGCTCCATTAATGTCGCTGTAGGCCTTTTTTGGTAGAATCCCAGACCAGTTTTCTTCTCGTCTTTTTATCAATTTTGGAGGGAGCTCCAGTTCTTGGTAATGTCACTGTTGTGCTTATTTTCTCCACTTGATGATGACTGTCTTCACTGTGTTCCATGGTATATCTAATGCCTTGGAAATTCTTTTGTACCCTTCTCCTGACTGATACCTTATAACAATTAGATCTCTCTGATGCTTTGGAAGTTCTCTGTGGACCATGGCTTTTGCTGTGCGATGCGACTAAGATTTTTTTTAGGAAAGACCAACTAGAGCAGCTGAACTTTATTTGGGGTTCATCAGAGGCACTTTAAATGATGGCAGGTGTATGCTGACTCCTATTTAACACAATTTGGAATGTGATTGCTTAATTCTGAGCTACATCCCCAGTTATAAGAGGGTGTGCAGACGAATGCAACCAAATCATTTTTTTTTTTTTTTTCTTCCCTCCACCTAAAAGATTTCAGTTTGTTTTTCAATTGAGTTGTACAGTTTATAGGTCACATTAAAGGTGGAAAAAGTTCTGAAATGATTTATCTTTGTCTCGTTTTTTTACAGCACAGAAAGCTGACATTTAACAGGGGTGTGTAGACTTTTTATATCCACTGTATATGGTACAGTGGATACTGGCACAAAAGACTATTCATTTTATGTTAACATATTTATATACAAATGAATTTACCAGTCAAGTAAGAATTTACCTGTGTAAATAATTGTTTGAGAACTTTGTGATCATGAATGAATTGATGTTGCACTAAATATACACATTTGGAATACTCTGCTGCAGCATATTCATTGGTTCATTTCCCTATCACACTTGCAAAATGCATGACTGTATAATTGTTCAATGTTTTACTTGCTTTAACATTTATATGACCCCGCCCCCCCCCCCCCCTTTCCCTTCATTTTTATAGTGGACTAAAGAGGATGGGTTACGAACAGCTACATCTGCCGTCCCAAACTTATTTGTTCCATTGAATACAAACCCTAAAGAAGTACAAGAGATGAGAAACAAGGTATTTTCCCCATCCACTTATTTTTTGTGTCTTTAATACTTTTGTATTGTGCTTTGAAAGAATGTGTCACTCACCCCCAATAGATGATTGTAAAAGTAGATTTTGATTTAGTCCTGTAACCATTACCGCTTTAGTGTTCAAGTCGGTAATATTTAGCTTTGTATCATTTTTCATCAGTTGTGCTATATGGTTGTTTAAAGAAATCCTACATTCCTGTTGGGTAAAATGTTTTAGGAAATAAAAAAAAATAGAAACAATCCTTAATTGATTAACCTGTCAAATTTATGGACACTTCAGTTATGATTTATACTATCTCTATCTGTCCTTTCAACTTTGAGTAAATGTCTGATAATCCAAACATTCCTCAGTTACATTTACGTACTGTGCATAACTATTGTTACAGTTCATCTACATGATTTAGTTTCAGTCACTTAGATTCCCTTCGTCTTAACAATACACATCAACTGATGATAAAGGGGCATAGAAACACACTCTGTAGTGCTGGTTATGCAGTATAGTGTACTCCTACCAGTCAGGAACCATATCACAGACTCAAAATGTATGTAGACTCAGCACTGCACATCCAGAGTGCAGACCCATACAGGGACCATTTGTATGATTCCTGGTCCCATTATTCAGCTATATTAAGCATTTTTCTAAAACAATTGTTTATTCTAGAGAATACTGTAAATATACAACCCAGATTAATAAACATACAAATGTTCTATAACTTCAAGTAATATGTTGTTTGTGTGTATTATTATTATTATTATTATTATTATTATTATTATCATCATCATCTCTCCATGAAACTATATAAAATTGAACTTTGCCACAAGTCTGTTTTTGACTGCTTCAGTAATAGCCTTGGACCAGAAAAAGGTTTTGCATATAGAAATCTTAGAGGACACTGGCTCTCGAATATATATTTCTGACAAGAATTTCTTAAGATGCAAGTAACTAGTAATTGTGGAAATAAATACTACAGTTACACAAGTCTGGCTGTGCAAGTATTTTAATGTATCACGAATGTACTTTTTTGGAAATATTTTAGTTGACCAGTGTTTTCACATTCAGTGAAAATACATCTGTAGTCTTAGAACACCTATGCAACACTTTTTACTTTGCTGGACGTGTGTGTGTGTATATATATTATAGGGAATCTCGATCTACAAATTGCAGTGCTAATGTCAAGACAGTATTACATTTTGACCAAATTATATCTGGAACATCCTAAAGTCACGCATCTGGCTTTTCTTTATTGAACAAAACATTGTGCAATACTTATGACCATTGCAACAACTATTGAATGGACAAGAGTTAAAGTGAAATTGTCCTATCACTGTTTGTAATTTACTAATCTGAATTTATTTTATTTATTCCTCAGATAAGAGAGCAAAATTTACAAGATATTAAGACCGCAGGTCCTCAGTCACAGCTTCTGTGTGGTGTTGTAGTGGATCGGAGTATTGTTCAGGTCAGTGGACAGGACCTTTTACATTTTTACCTTAAGAAAAACTTTCTAGAAGTACTTTATATTTCACTAACATTATCCTTTAATTAACAGCGATTATCTTTGTACAAGGTAAGTGTTAAGGAAGCTTTGTTATTGCAATTATGCATAGGTTAAAACACTAGGCATTAAAGGCTTCAGTGTGTGGTATAAGCATGTAAGTGAAAGTTGCTTTTGCTCCTTAGCTGAATGCCATGCATGACGGCGCTTCAATATTTTCTCAAGTTTTAAAGGTTTGGAGTAAGTAGGCTATTTTGAACGTTTCATATCAAACAGAATTAAAGAGATTGCTATAATGCTGTTTGTCTTAGTTGCAATGTGCTTATATTTTTTTTTTGATAACTTGCCCTTGAAAGGTCTTCTCTAGACTAGAAAAAGATTTTTGAGAAAATAGCTAACAACGTTTTGTCTGGAAACCATGAGGTGCTCCTTTTCATCTGGATAGTTTAATTATCCTTTGTTGTTCGAACCATGCAATAACCAAAAAAAGAACATTGACATTGAATACCATAATGTGTTTGCATAGTCACACATGCTCACAGCACAATGTACAGGAGTTAAGTCGCAACTGCTACCAAATTAAAGAAACTCCTATCATATGGCTTTCAAACACCTTATGCAATTAGCTGGAGTTGGAAATAGACCAGCCCATCAGGCAGGTAAGATTCCTGTTTTAAAAGCATTTTAATTTCAGAATAATTTTATTTTTGATTTTATAAATATACATTTTTTGAACTAACAAGTGGTTGGCTAGATACTTGCAGACATTTACTAGGCACTTACACTGGGCCTTTATAAATATAAAATACATAGTGGGAAAGAAAAAAACTTAGATTGAAAACCTGCAGAAAGAATAGTGCTGTGGTAGACTAGCAGAAGAAAGACACAGGATACAGAAACATAAAGTAACATTTGAATGTATTTAATATCTTGTAGATGATTATAATAGGCATCCTAATCGTCTCAGATTTTACCTGCAAAGTTTTATCGTCAGCTCTCTGGTATGTTTTTAGAAAGTTTCTCCATGGGAAACACTAGGGTTCTGCATGAGCAGACCAAGCCTTTCATTTTTGGTAGAAATAATGACCATAGTTATCTGTGGTGCTTAAAATCAGGGCACCACCATGGAGTACTGGATATAAGCCTAAAGGCAGCAGGAAGAGCCAACACACACACAAATGATTGTATTATTGGCAACTATTTATTTTCTTTTTCCCCAATCAATATTTCTTCTATTGGTCTGACTTGGCTTTAGTTCAAATATAGAGAGCGAATAATGACTTAAGATGTGCCAGTGACAACTCATGGACCAGGGTGAATTTGCACACAGTAGGGCAGCTATTTAAAGCTGAGATTCGATCAAATCTGCATAGTTCTAAGTTTACAGGGGTTGCTTGTTTGTTTTTGCCAAGAGATCTATATTTGTAAAGGGAATTCAGGCAGCAATAAATAACATTATAACTTCATTGTGTGTTGCATTTGATTCAGAGAGTGCTTTGGTGAAGTCTGATAAATATTTTTTGAGGGTTGGAGTGCAGGGAATGAGATATTGTGGATGATCTTTTGCTATAATATATATATATATATAATTTCATCATGCACTTGTCAAAGATATGTCTATGATCTACTCCTATAAAATAGTTTTTATTGAAGAGCTAATTAGAAGCTTGTATCTAAAGTTGGATTTCAGGTTTTTGTGAGGCTTTTATAAAATGTGTTGCACTGCATCCACAGAACCATCTCCTCTTAAAAGTTATTTACTTCACACACCCAAGACAACACTGCTTGTTGTTTAACAGATTGCCCAACACTTCCCTTTTTTAGCTAAGTGTTATTGATGATGTTGATTCCTGACTTGAGGACTGTAAAATTGTGTGTTTTTTGTGTGTAGACCAACACCTAATTGTTGTGTGCACACTTGCACTGTAGAAAAATCCACTATACAAAGTTTTAAAATGTCTGATTTGGTTTATATTGTTCTTTAAGATCGTTACCAAGTGTTTCAAAACCCACACAGGAACATCTGAAATATCAGCTGTGATGTGCATTGACATTCTGGTTGTGTAACGGCAAAACAAAGCTTAGTTTGTTTGAGATACTGGTCGGGGAGTAACATTCCATGGAACAAGCGTCTCTAGAGGCCAAAATATGTTTTGAAGATTCAGGTACTTTATAAAAAGGTTGTTTTAGCAATATAGAAGAGAAGCTTCAAGTATAGATTAAATTGGATTGTTTGAGATTTAAATCTGACTCTTCTCCTCGACTTACCATGCACCCAAGAGTGCTTTAAACATGTCATTTTTTTATGACTAGAGTGGCCTATATTGTAGAAAGTTAGGTCAGAGCGGAGGAGTAGAAAAATTCTCATGCTGCCAGTTGCATACCAGAGATGAGCAAAGAGCCTTTTCAATCTCTGGAAGGCAACTTGTACTTTTATCCACATTCTTTTGAATATAACACTGGTTAAGATAACTGGGTCTCAATGAGTTTACACTTCATCTCAAGCTTCTTTCAAGTCATTGCTAAGGCACTTCAAGCAAAAGGTTCATTTTCGCTTTGTGTACCTTGATACATGGTGGATTGGTAAAGCTTTTTGTATATGAATAAAAGGAAGTTCGGCGCTAGGTTGACCCCTTTTTAACCAGAGCGAATCTATCAATATAAAGATATATTACAAACACCTTCTATGTAAGACACAATACAAAGTAAATGTTGTTGCAGTCAATTATATCATATTTAAATATAATGTTAAGGAATCCAATATTGATCAAATGCAATGATAAACATTAGAAAGTTGCTGCTGCTAGAGATATTGGCATTATTGTTACTGTAAATGTATACAGTATAAGATTAGTTCTATATTGCTAGATAGGATAAGTGTCAAAAATATTTTATTACAGCCTTATTAAATTGCGATTCTGCAAATTTTAAAAGGGCTCTATTTAAGCACATAGCATATTTTTTTACAGGAGTTTTTAGTTAATGAAGACCTTGCTTTTGGATAAAAGTTCACGAACTAAAAACTTCTGTAAAAATAGGCTGTGTGCTTAAATAGAGCCGTTTTTAAATTTGCTGAATCGCAATTTAATAAGGCTGCTAATGTTTATAGATCCTGCTTATATAGTGGAGTTCTTTCTTCCACATTATACTATAGACACAGTATAATTAATACCATAAACAGTTGAGCACTTTGACGACCATTACAACTTTCAGAATGTTTTTCCCCCTAAATTTGTGTTTGCTCTATACCATGAACCAGCGTATGTTTGTATATCTATGTGTATATGTAATGCATACGACTGTCAATGTTGAATTCTATTCAGATATGTAATAGTTGGCCTGTGTGCATTCACTCATATTGCCAATTTACTGTACACCTGTTCATGCAAAGTTGTCCAGTCAGCAGCACCGTTCCATTCGCTGTATTTGTGTGCATGCCTCACATCCCATTGCTGTCATGTCTAGTTGCATGCACGCTCCTCGCTAGCTGTACAATATTTTGTAGTTGATGTGAGTTCAGTTTGCTGTGTTTACTCAATTTACTGTTGCAGGATGCACCTCTTTCAGACTGTTCGGAAACTATTGAAGGGTTCGATCTGTCAGAGCAGGCCTTTAGTCCAGCTAAAACCCTCTCAGTTAGAAAGGTATACACAGCCCTGTCGTTTTTAACTTTAATTTAGGTGCTTAATTTGAAAATAAACATTGATGCATACCTTTGCTTTTCTGCCTTGTAGTCAATTAATTGATTCTTTATTTAATAAACCTAATTGATTCTGGACCAGAACACTGTAGGATGGAGATGTAGTGATATCTGGTCATGCATCCGTTTTGTTTTAAACAATTTTACTTTATAATTTCAATAATTAGATTTCCATTGTAAAATAATAATTAATCTTATGTGCCGAAACTTCAATTTGAGAGGCAGCTTCTGTACCATTGCTTTTTAAGCTGTTTATTTAATATGTATTCTATTCATGGCACCCCACACGTGAAATAGTGGGGGGGCCAAAATGAAAATTAGAAACCAGTTTAGGGTGTATATTTATGAAATGTCAAAACAAATGTCAGGCATTAAAACACATACAACAATGCCTCTAAATCAGAGTTCCCGAAACCAACAAAAATCAGATTGCATACCAAATCTCCCCCCCTTTCCATTTTTCAGTATATAAGCCAGTGCTGTCAGAATCTAAGTTCGCAGGATCTGATGTAGGCAGACAAGATGCAATATTGTTTAGCTAAAGAGAAAAAAAATGAACGCAAAAAGTGCTTTTTGTCTGGCCACTTCCTTTCTATTGTACTGCTAAGTAAGTGTACCGAAAATGTCTGTACCATATATAGAATGGAACAAGCAAACTGAAAGCCTTTGATCTGAGGAACTCAATTCAAAGGCAGATGTCTTCTTCATGCTATTGGAAGGGCTGCACAAAATAATCTAACATTTCAATAAGTCATAGAAGCTTGCAGCCGCATTAAATTCGAGCACCGTAAGTGCAACGGCTTTGTTCATGAAATTTGGCCGAGTTACTTTGCTACTACATTCGAACGAGTTTGAGACACAAACCAGTAAACAATTTGCCGGATTTGCGGCATTGTAGCTGATCACTTAAGCAAACCCGTAATTTAGATGGAGCCAATTGAAACCCAGAGAGTCATTATTGCGTCACAGAAAAATGGAGGTTGGCTTTCAAAGTCTTATGGGGGTTCAATTATGATTTACAATCAGACCCACATTCCAGATATAATGCAATATTAATAAAGCCGTTAATATGATCTATTACATGCGAGTTACAGTATATGTCTTAGCACATTGATTGCAGGGATCAATAGAACACAGAATTTAAACAAAATAAAGGATTTTCGAGGGCCGATTTTATTTTAATTTTTTTTTTTGCATGAGAATGTAGTGCTATTAATTCTAAGACCTAACCTCACTTTCCCTTTCCATAAATGTACAGAAGTGTGGTGATATTTGCATTTAAAGTGTTACGGATTGGACTTTAACCCCCTTACGAGTCCTCTCCAGCACTCGTTGGGCTACATTTGCGTGTTACCATTAGTTAGAGGGTAAACACAAAAATGCTGCTGAACTAGTGACTTCACTGACCGTTTATGGGGAAAATTATATTTAAAGTTGAAGTGTCCCTTGCTATAAGAAGTTGTTTGAATTGTAAAGGACTCCTGTGGTCATATTAATATGTACATTTTTAAAGCACTTTACATTCTAAAAGCATTGTTGGAAAATATTTCTAAAGTTTGAGCTTCACAGGCCACTTTCAGGCAGATTCAACACAAATGTTGCTCTTATAATGATGACCACTCCTGGGAAGAGTAAGACCTATAATATTCCGGGAGTTTAACAAAAAAAACAGGGTAGCGTCTTAAGATCTGCAGGCTTCTTTTGCACTGGCTTATGTCGGTGTTAATGAGTCCTGGGAGCATAGCAAAGGAGCTTTTAACATTTGCCAAAGACCACCTGGATGAACCAGAAGATTCCTTGAAGAATTTTCTGTGGACAGATAAATTGAAAATATAACATATTTAAGTATTTTTTTTTCACCTTTCACTCTGCTGCACTATAGTCACATAAACGCATAGTTCTATGCACCTAAACAATGACTGGCAGTTAAGGACAAGACAGCGACTAAGAAACAGCTGCAAAACATGATCCAATTAAAATTTAGGATATTTTCATGTAATTACAGTCCAGGAACAATGTTAATCCATGTTTTTACAAAAAACATTTTCTACTAGAATGCTGCCTTTTTTTATTTTTTATTCAGAAAGCTAAAATGTTTCTACAAATATTTAAATTAGGGTCATAGATTCAATAGTTTATTTTATTTATATATATATATATATATATATATATATATATATATATATATATATATATATATATATATAATTTCTCAAAACTGCATTTTGGCACGCTTGTGCGCCTCGCTTCTCACTCATTGCAGCCAGCGGCGCTGTCACACATGAAAGATGAGCACCAAAGGAGCTCATCTGCGAGCCTTGCGAAGCACGTAGCTTGTAACTCCAAAAACACAAAAGAAGAAAAATAATAATAATAAAAAAACATGTAGACTCAAACACAGCATAGTGAGAGAGCCAGGAAGCCTGGGAGTGAGGTTGCAAGCGATTTTGAGCCTTGTTTACCATGTTTCGTCACTCGAAAATCGACTAAGCCAGGGGGAAAAAATGGCGTAAAAAATCAAAAACAGGATGGAAACAAATCCCTGCAACTCCAGGCACGCAGATCTTTGAAAATACACAACGACACAAACAGTAACCTTTACCGAAGGCGCTCATCTGCGAGACGAGCAGTTGAAGCACGTAGTGCATAACCCAAAAAACATGTGTTTCGTCACTCAAAAAATGGCGGACGAAAAACGTAAAAAAATCTGAAACTAGATGAAACTGATGCTCTGCAATGCCAGGGACGCAAAACTTAGAAAATACACAAAGGCGCAAACCGTAACACTTACCCTAACCACGCCAGGCAAATAGGACTTTGCAAATACAATAAAGCCTCACATTGTATGACAATCAGCATTACCAGCCTTACAATTTCATTGCATGCACTAATACTTAACCCAAGGCAGTAGGGTCCTAAACTACATCGGGAGATATAGAGAGATTCCTAAAATCCTTCGATGTTGCTTACTTTAGACTATATTTTTAAATCATTTATTTATGTTTTGTTTTAATTAAAAAAAAAATCCAGTTTTACTCTGGGAGAAAAAAAACTAAGATTTTAAGCCGTTTAAAAAGCAATCGCACAAACTAATGCCCCGTAAGAAACCGTCATATTCCTTACTCGACTCCCCGTCTCCCTTTTCTACCATTTGAACAGATAAAATAAACACAGAATACTTCTATGAATCTCACCATATTGTTAAGTAACTCCTGCTCTTGCTGCATTGGAAATACAAACCATTGTGATGGTGCTGACAAAATCTGGTCATCTGATTGTGCTAACATGTGAATTGCTTTAGACATCTAACCTTGCTGCTATAAGAAACCCTGCTTACAAATAGCCTATATGGATTGAATGATGTAAGATTAACTACCGTATATACTCAAGTATAAGCCGACTCGAGTATAAGCCAAGGGTGGGAAATGTGCTGTCCCCTGTGTCCCTCTTGTGCCCTCTGTGTCACCCCTCTCTCTCCCGTGTCTCTTCTTCCCTCTCCCTTTCCTGTGTCTCTTCCTCCTCAACCCCCCTCCTCAACCTCAACCTCCTCCCTCAACCCCAACCCCCATCCTCAATACCCCTCCTCAACATAAACCCCCCTCCTACACCTAAACCCCCCTAAAATACCTCCCCCTCTCCCCTCACTTACCTGCTTGCGCTCCGGCCTCCGCTCCTTGACCTGGCGCGCATGTGACATCACATGCGTGCTGCGTCATTAGCATATACTGGCACCCGGTATATGCTAATGACGCGGCACGCATGTGACGTCACATGCGCGCCGGGTCAAGGAGCGGAGGCCGGAGCACAAGCAGGTAAGAGAGGGGGGAGGTATTTAGGGGGGTTTATGCTGAGGAGGGGGAGGGGGTAGAGAGACACACGGGGGGGGGGGGGTAGAGAGACACACGGGGGGGAGGGGGTAGAGAGACACACGGGGGGGGGGGGGTAGAGAGACACACGGGGGGAGGGGGTAGAGAGACACACGGGGGGGGGGGGTAGAGAGCACACGGGGGGGGGGGGTAGAGAGAGACACACGGGGGGGGGAGGGGTAGAGAGAGACACACGGGGGGGGAGGGGGTAGAGAGAGACACACGGGGGGGGGGGGGGTAGAGAGAGACACACGGGGGGGGGGGAGGGGGTAGAGAGAGACACACAAGGGGGGAGGGGGTAGAGACACACGGGGGGGAGAGTGACTCGAGTATTAAGCTGAGGGGGCCCTTTTTTGCCCTAAAAAAAGGGCTGAAAAACTCCGGCTTATACTCGAGTATATACGGTAATAAGGGTAATTACCTTGTTTTAATGTGTGTTTTGTTTTTGTTGTATGCTGACACCGTATATGCTATAGAGAGATTTGACATCCTAAAAAAGTTACATTGTTTTTGCCTGTTTTCTTTATCCTTCTAAGGTGGTCAATTCCTGAGAAACTTTTTTTTTTTTTTTTTTATCTTGCAGCTTTTGAATGCTAATTTATCTACTTTGATGTGCTAATTAGAACCAGACTGCTTGTCTGACAACATTGTTCATAGTATCAGTGTTGGCCATCACAGGGACAATTACTGAGCTGCGAGTGTTGAGCCGCAAAATCAATTATTATCCTTTTATTTGGAACTCGATAAAATAATTCTATAGCTCTATAAAAAGGTTAAAAATCCAATTTTAATACATAGCAAAAAATGGAAGACCCTGTCTTTAAAATATTATGTACAAGACTGAAAATTCCTTGCTCCTATTAAGATGGGGGGGGGGGGGGGGGTCCTGTTTGGGTGACAGTATCCCTTTTTAGGCTGTGCAGAAAGGAGCTGCATTTTGATAGTATAGTAAAACTCAATACCATTTAGTGATCTGCATAGTGTTAAAATGTTTAACTACTCCCAACATTTCATTTTTTTTTATTTTTTTTTTACTTGAGACGGCTAAATGATTACATTTATTACCATTTTTTATATATGTTGAAATTTGCTGTGGAATTTGATATAGCAGCGGTTCTCAACCCCAGCAACAGTATTGATTATATTCACTAAGCTCAAAAGTTGTTTTGTTTTTGTTTTGTTATGTATATCTATATAGATATTGAGCTCTATTCAATACACTTCAGGTATGAATAATTTAGTAAATGCCAAAAATGAAATTATCTACTAATTCTACAATGTAAGGCATATATAACTTTCCTGGATTATGAATGCATTTGATCAGCAGTGTATGAAAACATTTATTTTGTATGAACTAATACCAAAATAAACATTAACAAACTCTTCCCGAGGTCTGCTAAATCTTTTGGATTTGCAAGCAGCGGCTTTTGTGAGTTAACACCCCTGAACATCCCTGATAAAATTATCATAAACTTCATAATTTGTTTTGGCCAATCACAGGCAGCTAATACATTTTAATACAATGTAACAATAAGTGATGGCAGTTTGTGCATGGGATGTGTAGTCCTCATGTAGAAGGAAGTAGGAGGAGTCTGACACTGATCTGTAGATCTCTGCATTGAGCTGCTGGCTTGAAGGTTAGTAAAGGGTTAAAATCCATATTTGAATGCAGTGCTTTTATTGGTAGGTACACTGTGCCTATGTAAGCAGCTCTGGTTGTGTGGGAAACCATGTTTATTTTTAAGTAAAATAAATCTGTGTGTATAGAATGACTCAAAGTAATTTGTGGTTCTGGTAGAAGCAGCAGGTGTCAGATTAGATTAAGGTAAAACAGGAAAACTTGGATATGCCTTTAACATTTTCTTCAGTGTATGTATAAATATACTGAAACTTTAACTAGAAGGCTTTATTGTAAACTATAAATCTGTAGCCTTCATGTGCTTTAGATCGGGAACAATAATGTAATTGGCACTAATGCTAGAACACGAGAACTGAATTTTGAGTTGATAGTCACTTGTGTGTGTTTCGGTCAAATAGATGTCTTGCTTTTCTCCTTAACATAATGCATGTGTTTATTAATATACTTCTAGAAACTTACAGCTTTCTACTTCAACAGGGTGAACTGGTGACTGCATCAAAAGCCATTATTGAAAAAGAGTATCAACCAAGAGTTATAGTCAGCACAACTGGCCCCAACCCCTTCAACAAATTTTCAGATAGAGAACTGGAAGAATATCGAAAAGAAGTAGAACGCAAACAGAAGAACATTGAAGGTTTGTTACCTTGTATGCTTAATTTATTTCTGCTTCTTATTATCTTATTGTATTGTAATAGTCTGTGTGTTGGATTCCTGTGGTTATCATAGTACCTGGAGTGCCCACCGCAGTTCTGCACGATTAAAATAAAAGTTTATATATATATATATAGTTTTAAAATTACAGAATGGTTAGACTAAGGACGTTATAATTCTGTCACTGTGAAGTCTATTCTTTATATGGCACTAGGTTTTTTTTTTTTTTATATTAAAGGTATATGAAATCATCAGGAGTAATAGGTAGTTCAGCTAGTCTAGGTCTGGAAGAAACCTACTGGCAGGTTTTTACATCCATCTATCTATAGAATATTCCTGGTATGTTTATCACTATAATAATTGTCCATGTTCATCCCGTTACGATGTTGGTCACGCAAAGCGAGGCAAGCAGTTGATGCCCGACTGCGAGGCGCTCATTGCAGCCCGTGGGACTTAGGCTGCAATGAGCGCCTTTGGCACTCGTTTCATCTCTCGCGAGGATCGCCACAGGCGCTCCTCACGAGGCCCGTGGGACTTAGCGAGGACCGCAAAATTACGGCCCATAGGACTTAGGACCCGAAGCACGTAGATGAACTGTGGGCCTCGCAAAATTACAACTTTAACCGCAGAACCACCGAACTGACAAGAACACCCAAAAACATAAAATATACCTCAAATTAACTTACACACTCACATACAGCACAGGGGGAAAGCCAGGGAGCATGTGTGTGAGGTTGCAAGATAATTTAAGACATATTTGGAGTTTTTTCACAATCAAAAATCTCCTAAGAGAGAATAAAAAATGGCTGTCAAAAAAAACAGAAACACAACGAAAAAGAGGCCGAAATACGTAAAACTAGCCCGAAGGACATAAAAACGAGCCCTAAACAGTTGCACTTAATGCAAGGCAGTTACACTCATCGGGAGGCACCTCAGATACACAGGGGGGGAGGGGGTTGACAGCCTCGCAAAGAGTGCCAAAGGCGCTCATCGTCTGTCTCACAATGAGCCCAGAAGGTGCTCAAGTGCGAGGCCTATAACATACACGGGGGAGAGGCTTACAATGAGCGCCAAAGGTGATCATTGGAAAGTTTTGGCTCGCAAGGCGCTCCACACGGGGCTCGCAATGATCGCCAAAGGTGCTTAGAGGGGCCATAGCCTCGCATTGTGAGGCAAGCGGCATTGCCAGGCTTACAATTTTATTCTCGTCATTTTTGAAGGGCAAGTTTCTAGTGTTTTATAAACTTTATTAAATATTGACCAAAGCTACAAATCCAAACACCCAGAAAAATATAAATTTACGAGTTACTTGTGTATCTGAAAATCACCAATATTTCAAATCCTCATCCATATCTTATCTTATAATTTAATGTGATCAAAATGGGTTTTAGTGGCATGGGCAAGAAATTGGCAGATGTTTGGCACTATTACAAACTAATAAACTGTCTTTTTGTTAATTGTATAAAACTGAATAATTCCGGGCTGGTGGTGCTAAATGTCACTACTAGACATCAGAAATTAACCACATTAACAGATCTCTTCCACATTTTGATGATATTTGTAGACATACTTGGCCATATCTATTACATTGATTTACACAAGCTTAAAAGTTAAGATGTACTTCTTATTTCTTATATACTTTAACACTGCAACATCCCACCTAGATGAGCTATCACGTTTTGGAGAAAAAGTTCTGGAACAAACCCAGCATGGACAAACTGACATCTTAACTGAGTTTCAAAGCACAAAGTGCCAAGATGCACCAGTGAGCCCACTAAAACAAGGGCTTGTAGGTCAGCCCTCAGCCTCCCCAAAAGAAGTAAAAGAGGTTAAATCTGAACTACTGGAGCCCGAGCTGTTGGGGGAGACTGTATGTAAGTTGCCTCTTATAGCGGCGTCAAGTCCAGAGTTGAAGCTGGAACCTGTACAGCGTAATGTGGAAGAGCCTCAAAAGTCTGGGTCCCCACACAGAGAGTTTCATTCTGCTGTCATCCGGGCACTAAATTACAACTCTGACTGCTTACCTAACATTTCAGGTACTGATCACGCAAAGGGAAATACATTTCTTTAATCAACACCTACCCTCTTTCCGTAATTTGTACTGGCAAATCTTTTTCTGAAACTTCCAAGAGGTAGTTGTGGCACTTTTTTCAGCCATGTGGATTTCTTCCTTTCTTCATTCATTTGTTCGTTCAGGTGGTGGTTGCATCAATACCTCACGGAAATGTTCTCACTAATTTTCTTCCCCATATTATAAAATGTGATGGCTAAAAATACATTGTTGGTTCTCTATTTTATAACTTCATAACAAGAAGGTTGCCAGTAATGTGCAGTTTTACTGACATCCACAAAATCAATATTGAACCCGTTTAATGGAGTAACCAACAAAATATGTAATTATCGGACTGTGCTTAAAATATGTTTCTGATTTGTAACAAATTGCTTCCTGTGATAATAAAGCACATTAATCATGTAACACTATTACACAATCAATACAAATTGTGATGGGAACTAAAATTCTACTCATACTAACTGGTAATGTACCATATGGTAAATTATGTAAAGCAAGCAACTGGGTTCCTGTAGAGTACTATTCAGAACTTTTTCCTCTTATGTTCTTGCTCCACTTTCCAAACCCATATCTCTGAAAGAGTTCTCTTTATGAGAGAGAAAACTATGCCATCTCATTTTAAACCTGGTTGCACTTGTGTGTTAAAAGGGATATGCCAAAGGTCCTAGTTATGGTAGAAACTTTGTTTTAAGAATGGCAGCATCTAAGGTGAATTAGCAATGACAATTTATTTAGGATCCTCTCTAATGTTGGGTCAACATTAAAGACTTTGTGAGAGGTGATAAGCAGGAGTATTATGCCTATGGCTGGATTTCTCATTAGGCCAACTAGGCAGCTGCCTAGGGGTACTTCCCTGTGAAGGGAGCCTCATTTTACACTTAAACATTTTCCTTTGCAAATAAAAAGGAAATGGTATACTTCACACTCGTCGCTAGGGGGTGAACGCCTAGAACTATAGAGTTATCAGTGGGAGGAAGCTGCTGTGTCTAGGAGCGGTAAATATAAATCTGGGTTTGAGTGCTCAGTTGGTTGCATCAGATTAATCTGAGACTTTACCATTCTGAGATTATTTGGATGCAGCCAACTGAGCATTATCCCAAACCCTTTACAAATCAACATGAAAAGTCTTTATCAAATCTCCGCTAAATTTAAATAGATTTCTAGTTAGACCTGACTCATGGTTTTAAGATGCTGTATCTATATGATATGGACTCATTTAGGAGATATTTTAATTGTGTTTTTTAATACATGCTTCTGAAAATCTGCAGTAAATAGTTGCTTGCTTTTAATTTGCTTATGGCCTCATTATAACAATATACATAGTTTGTGGGGGGGGGGGGGGGGGGGGGGGGGGGTAAGGATTGTAAGACACTTTTTAAAATGTCCTTCTAAATTTTACAGAACAATCCGAAGAGCCTGCCGAACAGAAAGAAGTTGCTCCAGACCATGCTTTAATCCGCACACCTCCCAGCACTCCAATTAAACAAGAAGAAGGTACGTTTCTGTTTAAAATCATACTAGCCAAAATTCAATGTTCAGTGGAGCCTGAATGTATATTATCTTGTTAAAGCAGATGTACATGAGAATGTGCATTTTTATATAAAGTTTTATGTAAAGTAAACCACTTTATACATTTATGGTTAACGGACCAGTTGCAAGCTTTTAAAACTGCAAGATTTACATAGTAAACCTGGCAACTGGTTTATATTAATTTGCCCAACTCCTAAGCAGTTTGAGCTCCGCTTGCTTTACAATGATGTTTAGAGGTCAGTGGCTTCTTTTTGTAGTTGTAGATCCATATAAACAGCTTTTCAATGTCTTGTGATATTTTGTGGGAACTTAGTGTGCCCTTTAGCCTGTATTATCCTAATCTTTTAGGTTTGAGCTTCTCATCTGTTTTCAGACTGTAACAGAATGTGGAGCTAATTTCTCAGCAACTATCATTTTTTGTTTTTGTTTTTTTAAGACATTTGGCATAACTACATATAATTGAGCCTTAAAGGGCTGGCAATACTGAATAAAGGTGCATATGAAAGGTTATTATATATTTCATCTTTCTAAATTCCTAAAATATATATATATTTTTTTATAAAGCCTAATTCTTTAAATAACATACTGAAATTGTAAGTCACACAAAGGTCAGAATGTTTAGCAGAAATGAAAAAGGCACAAATAGAATCACATCTAATTTTTTATGAAGTGGTATATTGATAATGTATGCATAAAGCAACTTTCAAGCTCGGTTATTTAAGCCTCCTTATCAAGGGTTATGAATTGATTCCCTCTTGCTAAAGAAGATAAGCCGTCCGATGTACTCCACAAAATTCTGTCTTACATTAAAAAGACTATATATTAAACGTTACAAAAAGTTTCTGTATTTTAAATAAATTGTTTGTTGTGTAGATTAAAGGTATTAAACTAGGACCAAGGAGAAGAAAGCAATCTCTTCGTGACCCAATCAGTTGCAATTTGTGTCATTTTTCATTTCTGCAATAACCTTTTCTGATTCACATTAAGAATAAGAATTTAAACAGCCATACCTTTTTAAAAAAAATTAAAAGCATAATTATTTCTGTAACTAACTTACCAGGACTTTAGTCATTTTTTATGCCATATAGTCCATATTTGCATAACTAAAACCATACCTGTTGGTAATGTATTGGCCTTTGTTTTCCTAATATATCAAATAGAGAACCCAAGGTGTTTATCACAGCTAGGGTAACATTTTATGCTATAACACTAATGTACCTCATACAAAAGACACCATTAACAAAGAAAATCCTATTATGTGATCCAGATTTCAGTCTATATGCTGTAACAAGAGAATATAAACTGCTTAGGAGCAAAGGCATCATATGTTTTGCTGAATGCTATAAATGGCAATTGGTAACAAAAAAAAGTTATTTTGGAATAAAAAGTTGGGTTTTTGTAGTTTATAATAATTTTACTGTTAAAAAGTTAAAGTGGAATTGTATACAGTATTTGACACAAGCCCCTTCATTAGAGCAGCTTCCTGTGCTGTTGGCACTGTGTGTATTGTCCCTCCCACATATTGAGATCACCTGTCTGTAAGATTTCCATTCAGCTTTCCATTCCTTGTCTGTATCATCTCAAGTGGTACCGGCCATTCATTTGACTTTAAACACAACAGCTTCAATGAATGCATTAGATTTTTTTTTCTACTTGTGCTTTTTTTTCTTCTTGTGGCTGCCTTTCAAACAGGAGATGGATATGCTAAAGAGTACCTGTTGCCATAGTAAGTATCATCTCATTCTCTCAACTCTTCCTTTTCTACCAATCCTTGTGTGTTTTGCTTCATTCTATCGCATCTTTGTTATCAGTTCTATTAACTACTGTAAAATATTTCATTTTATGTTCATCTTACTGAACATATTTACTCCAAACTGAAATTAAATGGGTGAATTGGTGTAAAGTCTAGCTGGGACTCCGCACTAACTTACAATAACCAGGCTTAATGCAAGAAATTAATTGGAAACCGGTGTTTAAAAAAGAGAAAAGCTGTGTCTAGCATTTATGTTATGCTTATTCAACAAAGAAATTAGTCCAACACTTTCTCTGTATAAAATCTTGTTCATTTTAGTAATGTGTTTTTTATTTTTTTATTTTTTATTTTTTTTTTAAATATGCTAATGTCTCATTTACAACAACAAATGAGGGCAAAATATTTTTAGAAATTCAAATTTTTTTAAATGGCTCTTAATAAATACCTGTTAAATGCAGTGTTTGGCAGCACCATTACAGTGTAGGACAAATTTTATCTGGATGCTCATCTATTTTGCCAAATGAAAGTTATCTTTTTCTTTTTAGTTCTTCAGAAGAGCATGTTTCAAACACTGGCATTGTATTGGTCCCTTTAATGGTATATTCTTTTTTAAATAATAATAATGTGTAGATTATATTAAAAGGGCACTTGGGTAATATCTTTATCCTCTTCCTAGAAAAAAAAAGCCTTCTAATTTAATACCAAACATTCACAAAGGTGCATTTAACTGACAAAAACTTTGACACCCCATCAGCGAAAGGCTTAGCAATCATGTAGGAAAGCGATTTACCTCCTTAAACATATTCAGTAATGTATTTGTTAATGGAATGGGGTGGAGCCTCTGCCTAGACAAGTGGCTGCGAGTTTCTAATGTTAGACAGACCAGCAATCAGATAATCTGACCATTGTCATCATCAGAGCAATAGCGGCATAATTTGGTGATTAATCATTTGCTCTAATTAATGTTATCCTCCTGCTTGGCCATTATAGGGAGCAAAAATGTTAATTTCATTTTCTGAGACGGAGCATTTTAAACAGATTAATATTGAAATATTGGCCTGTTTATTCGCCTGAGATTAAACCCATTGATGTAGAGAATTTCAGAAAATGAAATTAATCCTTTTTGTTTTTTATAATACTCAAGTAGAGAAGAGGACAGCCAGTAGTGAGTATTATAAAAACTATTACTTTTCAGCATAGTAGAGGTTCTGTAAGTATGATAAATGTGATATCAAACTAATGCTAAAAAAAAAACAAAAAAAAATTGTGGGGCAAATATTAAATACATAACAATTTTGTTAAATTGGCAGCAGTCTTTTACTAAATTTAAATAAATACATTTAAACTCTTACTATTCCACAATATAAGAATAAACATTTTTAAAGGAGAATTGAAGACATTTTTGTTTTACTGTATATTGATCGGGATATTTGCAAATAATGGCATGGATTGCTCTAGGACAAAGCCTCAATACCCGCTCTGAATACATAAAGCAAACCTAGCAATCTCTGTTAAGATGATGTAAGTTTCCTGTAAGTTCTAAAGATTTCTTTTTTCTTTTTAAACCCAATAGCTTGCACAAATTTCTGATGCTAAACCTGCTTGTTTTACATGGTGGCTAGAGTAAACCGGATAGTGTATACAGGGCAGATTGTGATTATAAAATTGTCCTGTTAAGTTCTCTTTGTATGAACACACCCACACTTATCCATGGACTTCAGAGCAAGTGATCAGTAAAGAACTATGTGAGAGACTAATAGTATAACTCAACACCAACTGCTTAATTGGCGTTACTTGTGCACTGTCAAACCTGTTTAAAGGGACAGAACTACTTAAAGGGATATCTAAGTAAACTGGATTAATACATTTCTGCACTTGGGGCCTCATTCTATAATCGGCCATAAGGCTGCGATTCCTTGCGGGGGTTTTGTTACCTCGCAATTCTATTATACGGCCCCGCAAGGATCTCCTCTTACGGCCGGCCGCATATCTTGGAACCGGCCGCAAGCTCAGAAATCTACAAAGTCAAAAATAAATTCAAGCCTGCACTGTACAGCTCTGTAAATGCTAGGGATCATATTTGGGTACATGAGGATTAAAAGTAACCCACTCTCAAGCTTGCACATCAGCCCCAAACCCGAGTTTAAATTAACTGTTTATTTTCCGGCTGCGGCGTGGGCGTATCTGAGGTGCTCCAAGCCCTATGGACTTTTTACATGTATATTTGACATATATATATATAGTATATATATATATATATATATATATATATATATATATATAATATATATATATATTTTTACGGATTTGAGTATAGGGGGAAATTTGTGCTAACACCTAAAAATAACTTTATAGTCTTCTCAAAGTGCAGGATGGCTTTATTTGAGCTATTTTATGTGCTTAATTGGTGCTAGTGGGACCTTTTTGCTGCAAGTAAGCTGCGGCTCGCTTTTATCCTTGCAGACAGGGTTCCCGGAGCAATAGAATAGCAACCAGGCTTTTCTTAACGGCCGATTTCCTTGCGGCCGTTTTAGATCAAAGAGGCTTTCCTCCGGCGCGATTCGCCGCAAGAGATTGGCAAGGCGCCTGCCGGAACCCCCGGCCGGAAGGGAATCGAATAGCCGGATAGCTTGCGGCCGGTCCTTGCAGCCCCGCAACGGCTGCGGACGATAATAGAATGAGGCCCTTGGTAGGCAAAAAGCAACCTATGTGTATGCAGCACACCTCATAAAACATTTTATTTTTATTAACATCTAAAAATCTCTCTAATGATTATTTTGACCCAGGGGGTGTCTAGACAACTTCCTGCTTGCGCCCCCCCCCCCCCCCCCCCCCCCCCCCCCCCAATCAGTATGCAGCATCTGGGGAGCAATATTAACCCACTATTTACCTGCTGTTGCTATCTCAGCCAATCTCCTTGCAGCTTCCTGTCACAGGTCAGTGATGCACTACATTTCCCAGTCTCCTTTGCACCACAGCCAATAGGAGAGCAGTGTTGTCACTGCTGGTATATGACTCATCCGTACTTCCTGTGTATGCTGTGGGCTGTTGCCATAGCAACTAACATAGTGCTAAGTCTCAAATCTTTCTCTAACTGGATTGGCCAAAACAAATTGGGGGGAGTGTTAACCTTCAGTTTAAACTGTCAGAAATTACAATAGATTGTGCTAACTTCAAGGTAAGTGCGTGAAAAATTACCAAAATAAACCTTTAAAAACAAACATTTTTTTTCATACACTTCTGATTCTCCTCCATCACATGCATTCATAATCCAGGAAACTTAGATATCCGTTTGAGCTCCATAAAAAAAAAAAAAAAAAAAGTTATTTTTCCATAAACAGAAGTTAAACATGTAAATAAATGTTATAGCATCTGGAGACTCTAGCGAGCTTCCATTTAAGAGGCAGACTAATGCGAATTCTAAGACAACATGAAGGCTAACTTTATACTGTATTCACTGTTATTATGTGACTAGCCTAAAGCAGTGTTTGGTAGTAGGTCAGATGGCTGTTGGGTGCTCCTTGTCCAGGCTTTGGTCTTGTTGCTAGTTAGCCAATTCCCTGTAATAAGAAATTAGCCAGGTTCCTCTGTAGTAAATAATCAAAGGCAATCCTGTCCTCTGATAATGGAGGGCATGGCTAGGCACAGTAGCATTGACCAATTTGGAAATGCCTTCTGGTGATTGTCATCACTTGAGTGCTTACTTGATGCCTATATATTTAGTTGTAATTGCTCAGTTACATGCTGTAGTGATAACTCCACTTTTATTTACCATTAATTTTGGCCTTACTTTGTTAGGTTAATAGAATACCCTAAAAAAAATCTTCAGTATTTGTGTGGGGGCGTGTTTAACTCGATCAGCCTTTCTAGTTGTTCAAGTTTATTGACACACAGCTGCAACAATTTTGTACACTTTTTTTTTTTTTTTTTTTTAAGTAAAACGTATGGGTTCTTTTTTTTCTTTGTTGCAATTTGACACGTTTAAATATAACTGCTTTTTAACAATCTATTTGAGCGCTTTTTTTTTTTTTTTTTTTTCACCTTTCCTTTAAAAAATGTAAATGACATGATTCTAATTAAAACGCTGTTCATATTCGGTATATTAAACACTTGTACAGTCTTAAACTTAAATTTTGATTATGGCTAAAACATCAAATCAAATCGCATCAAATTTTATTGGATTATTGACTTATTTTTTTCATTGCCTATTTTAAAATATTCTGTCACAAATTATCTCGGTATTCACACCCGCAAAGCATTCATACAGGTGTTTAATATACTGTCATTTATTTTATAATTCATTAGAAATAGCCGGCTAATTATTGCTTGTTGATCCACTAGAATCACAACAGGAGCAAACGTACAAAGATGACAGTGATGCTGCAACCTTCAAGCAAACCCTTCCAGACCTCACCCCCGACGAGCCTTCTGAAGCCGCCTGCTTCACAGCTTTGGAAAACGAGAAGGAAGACGAGAGTACTTCCTGTGACGGAGACCTGACTAAAGCTCCTGAATTATCTCATGATGAGATTCAGGAGCCCCACACAGAGCACGCTGACTCTCCCATCACACCAGCAGCTGAAGCAGTACCCCATGAAGATGCACCTCAAGCAGATGCAGCTCATGAAGATGCACCTCAAGCAGATGCAGCTCATGAAGATGCACCTCAAGCAGATGCAGCTCATGAAGATGCACCTCAAGCAGATGCAGCTCATGCAGATGCACCTCAAGCAGATGCAGCTCATGCAGATGCTGGAAGTGATGAGTCTCCTGGGAAATCCCCATCTAAAAAGAAAAAGAAATTCCGCACTCCTTCCTTCCTAAAAAAGAACAAAAAGAAGACCGATTCTTAAAGACTTGCAGAAACACTGTCATGATTTGAAGAGTCAGTCAGTTCATTAACCACTAGAATGTATCTGATTTTTGTATTGTTCTGTCTTTACATTATATAAAGGAATGCAAGAAACCACAATAACTGAAAGTGCTAGTTACAGCTTGTTTGTTAAAGGTTAAACCAGGAAATGAACTTTCATAAAAGGTGCTAACCTGTGTGTTCAGCAGCTAACCATGAAAAAGGATTGCATACATTTACACATATTCCTAAAGTATAATCCTGTCCATTTTTTGTTTGACATTTCTTTCTTCATGCGCTCATGAATATCTCTAGTGAGTATCTGGAATTATTTGCATAACTACTGATACTTAAACCTGGATCCCTTCCTTACAATTTTTCCGTGTACATCTGGTATTAGAATTGCTTCTGGGGGATACATCATAAAGTGTAAGTGATTAATAAAATGCTGCTGTAATAAACTCTTATGATCTTATCTACCTACATTTCTGTGAAACAAAGCTTCTATAGAGCCACTTAAAATCCAAATAATAAGGAAACTGTAACTTAACCATTAGACAGTTTCATGTCATGATAAATTGCATGTCTGGTTTTCACTGTAATGCATTAGTTCATGGTGTCTACTCTGACCTGGTTATAGGTATATTGGCATGTGCTTTCACCTCTAAACTGTAATGGTCAATCTCCCATTAATTTCCTGTTTGACTTTGCACAGTCTACACTTTGTGTTTTCATTTAAAGATGAGCATGAGAGAGAGGTGCATTCAATGTAAACACGGATTATATGTTACTCTTATCTTTATACATTTTCTAGTTTGCTTTTTGGTACAGTAGGTTTTCTTTTTCACACCTGTATATACCAGTATGTTTATATAGTTGCCACCACATATGCCAACACATATTGTTGAACTATAAGAGAATACTTCTGAACAATGGAGTTTTATCATGTGTCTCCACTGCCTTCCTATAAATGTGTACAGCTATGCTGTTGTGCACGCTGCATCTTTTGACAATATTATCAAAGCTTACCCTTTGGCCCAAGCCTGTCTCTTTCTCAAGAAGCAAATAACCAGCTTTTTATCCCATAAAGCCCCCACTCACTCAACGCCTATTCTACGCACTCAAATTTAATTCATTTTATTAATTGTATTGTGATGGTTAAAGGTAAAATGCAGCCCTGATGTCCTGCATTTGGATCTGCACTAGAAAGATACAATACTGTCTTCACAAATAATTGAATGCACCTTTGATTTGAATTAAACACATTTCTTTGCTGCAACTTGGTCCTGCCAAATACATTATGTTGGCTGCAGAATGAGAAACAAACTATAGTTGGAACCAAAAGTAAAAAGTCTGCATTGGCTTTTTTCCATGGCATCATATTCTAGAACTGGAATGAAAAATAAATATAGTGATCTGCTAATGCACTAAGAGTTATCTGTTTAAAGAATTCTTTACTTCTATGACCTCTTATTTGACCGGCTATAACCTATTTTATGTAGTAATTTGTAATACTCCCATTTACTGGGAACTTACACAGATGCATTACATATTAGGACTGTGCTTGCCTTGTGGGAATTATTGAGCCTTTGGGCTTTAAAAAGGCTCACCTAGATGTTTGGGACGCCATCATATTCCTTGTCTTCCATATTTTCATGTTTTCTTAGTGTATTCGGCAGCATCGAGCACTGGGTTTCTTTTAAAAGTGTTTTTTCTACACACATTAAAAACCTTTTCGATTTAATAAGATTATTTCAATAAGTTTTAAATTGTGATGTAGTGTGATTTTTGAATGGACAACTCGCTAAGCAAAAATATAAGAGGCTTACTGGGAGCACTTTAAGACTTTCATGTTTGTTTCAAATTGTACTAAGGCAGATCAGTCACCTTTTTTTGCAAAATATAGTGTTTACCCACTTTCAAATTCTGGAAATGGCTTTGGAAATTGACTCTCAGCCTTATTTTACTACAGAAACATTAATGTTTTTATCACACATTTGAGCCCACCGTGTAATCGACTTGAGGGACCATTGAATTTGACGTGACACATTTTATATGAGTGTATACATCTTAGTCTAATGTGAAACACTCCTAATTTTTGATTTTTTGTTTTCTAGATCTCCGCTTTCAAGTATATATAGAATATCTGTCCATATTTTATTATACAAAAATCCACAACAAAACTGCAAATGATTTTGTTTGGTTAAATGCCATTACTCATGAATGAGAAATGTCAATTATTAAGATTACTTTTGCAGTTTTCATTTGGTTGAGTAATGGGTGACCGTTGTAAAGACATTACAATGTGGTTGTGGAAGTCATAATTTTCTTTCTTTTCTTTGTCCTGATTATATGTAAGTATAAAGCATGGAATTGACATCATTCACATTTTTACAAAGCAGCAAATAACCAATGCCTTACAATATTGTAACAAAGTGGCTTTACAGGTTTATATTAAAATGTTGCTTGTGAATACATACAAGTAGCTGTAAACTCCCATAAGTAAATGCATCAAAACATTTTTATTTTTTTTGCTTTTACAGATTTTTTTTTTCTTTTTATAATCTCTGAATTGCTTGTTAGGATTTCAAAATGTCATATTGAAAGTGGACCGAAAGCAGCAAATCCAATGCTAATCTAAATGATATTGTGTAGCCAGGACTGCATGGCGCTAGTGACCTTCAGCTTCTGTTTTAACCTTGATTCCTTTGTACACTGATACCATTGTTATTATTTGCAGTTGTTTTGTTGCCCGCTTTGTGTAATTATAGTATTAAGCCATTGCTTTGTTCAGTTGCTCAGTTCCTCTCCCTATTATTCTTAACTATTTTATGCAATGATTTTAGTTTCAGATATTTGTATCGCTGCAAGATGTATAGCAGTACGATACACATTACAGAAAGGTAAAACGCAAGTCATGTATTTTTCTTCCTATTTCCTTACTGTACTGTTATTTCACTCACAAATAAAAAAAACTCTTAAAACGGATTCTGAATTAGATTTTTTTTCATGCCTCTTTTCTAACCAGCAGTTTCATTAAATTCCTGCAGTTTTGCCTTTAAATAATGGCAGGCAAAAAAAAAAGTGAAGTATGTACTCACAAAAGCAATATTTGTCTGACCATGCTAAAACCTGCAGAATTAACTGTGGGGAAAGAATGCTTATGGCTCCTCTCTCTGATGTTAAAAAACGAGCCTGTTATTGACAGTCCACATTCCTACAGGTTTGTCTTGCAATTTTCTCATTGTTCTAAGAATCACATGCATCATTTTAAAAGTACAGACTTAGATAAAGAAATTCTTAATTTTTTACATACCGTGTGATGGAAGAGCATCCATATTCTAAAAATATTTGTATATGGTTTAAAAGAATTATATTGTGGTAAAGGGCATGCCTTTTATTTACCACTACATTGTCCATTTAAAGGAAATGCAGCTGTTTGTATATAAGAAATCATCTCATATAGCTGTACATATGGCCATTAGTGTGATTTTTTTTACATTGTCATTACTAAACAATAGGCCTGTCTTGTGGACTCGTTCAATCTACACAAGCCTTCACATCTGTTCTCTTTTGGTATGAGGGTGACATAGACTGAGAGATGGCGTAAATGGAGCAGAGGTTCTTCAACTCCACCAGAAGCATTATATGTAATCTCTGCATTAAAGTGACACAGGTTACTTTAATCTGGGCATGCTTTTTTTGGTGTATTAACACAACCTTTCTACTCCAATGTATAAACCAATAATATTTGTTTAGAGGTGTAGTTTTGCATTTCTGCAATAACTGTAATATTTACTGTGTCTCTTTAAGTGACACTTCAGAAGAATGAAGCAGTAAATATTTTCAGATATACAGTGCCTTGCAAAAGTATTCACCCCCCTTGGCATGTTTTGTGTTTTGTTGCCTCACAACCTGGAATGAACATGGATTGTTTGAGGATTTGCATCATTTAATTTACAGAACATGCCCACAACTTTGAAGATGTGTTGTTTTTTTTTTGTTTTTTTTTTTTGTGAAGCAAACATCCAATAGGACAAAATAGGAGAAAAAGTCAGTGTGCATAACTATTCCCCCCCCCCCCCCCCAAAGTCAATACTTTGTAGAGCCACCTTTTGAGGCAATCACAGCTCTAAGTCGCTTTGGATAAGTCTCTATGAGCTTGCCACATCTTACCACTGGGATTTTTGCCCATTCCTCCTTGCAAAACTGCTCCAGCTCCTTCAAGTTGGATGGATTGCACTTGCGAACAGCAATCATGAAGTCTGACCACAGATTATTTTATTGGATTGAGGTCTGGGCTTTGACTAGGCCATTCCAACACATTTACATGTTTCCCCTTAAACCACTCAAGTGTTGCTTTAGCAGTGTGTTTGGGGTCATTTAGCACCATCCATCTTTCCCTCAACTCTGACCAGTTTCCCAGTCCCGGCGGCTGAAAAACATCCCTGAAGCCTGATGCTACCACCACCATGTTTCACTTTGGGGATGCTGTTCTTTGGATGATGTAATGTGTTGGGTTTGCGGCAGACATACCGTTTTCTTTGATGGACAAAAAGTTCTATTTTTTTGTCTCCTCAGACTAGAGCACTACCCTCCATACATTTTGGGAGTCTCCCACATGCCTTTTTGCAAACTCAAAACGTGACATTTAGTTTTTTGCTGAAAGTAATGGCTTTCTTCTAACCACTCTGCCATAAAGCCCAACTCTATGGAGCGTACGGCTTATTGCCGTCCTACGTACAGATACTCCAGTCTCTGTGTTGGTACTCTGCTGCTCCTCCAGGGTTACCGTAGGTCTCTGTGCTGCCTCTCTGATTAATGCCCTCCTTGCCCGGTCCGTGAGTTTTGGTGGGCGGCTGTCTCTTGGCAGGTTTGCTGTGTGCCATGTTCTTTCCATTTGGTTATGATAGATTTAATGGCTCCTGGGGATCCTCAAAGATTTGGATATTTTTTTATAGCCTATACTTCTCACCACCATTGTCCCTTACTTGTTTGGGGAGTTTCTTGGTCTTCGTGGCAATGTTTGGTTAGTGGTGCCTCTTGCTTAGGTGTTGCAGCCTCTGGGGCCTTTCAATAAAGGTGTATATATGTAATGACAGATCATGTGACACTTAGATTGCACACAGGTGGACATCATTTCACTAATTATGTGACTTCTAAAGGTAATTGGTTGCACCAGAGCTTTTTATGGGCTTCATAACAAAGGGGGTGAATACATACGAACACGCCAATTTTCTGTTTTCTATTTCTAAAAAATAGTTTTATGTATATATTTTTCTCATTTCACTTCACCAACTTAGACTATTGTGTTCTGATCCATCACATAAAATTCAGATTAACAATTATAGAACTTAAGGCTGTAATGTAACATAATAGGTAAAAAGTCAAGGGGGTGAATACTTTTGCTAGGCACTGTAGTTTAATCTTCTGGGGTAGCATGCATCTGCTATAATTATTTGTACTACATTTTTAACTATATAAATATAGTATTCTGTATTTTAATATGTAAAAGACGAAGCTAACTATGTTGAGGAACATCAACCCCTTGGATCAAGCTTGAATCAACCAATGTACTAGATGGCACGCTCACAACCCACCATGGGACACTAGTTTGGCCATCTAAGCAGCAGAAGCTGCTATGAACTTTTGAGAAGGAAACCAGCTTGTTAGAATTAATGAACACAGAACTTAATACAAAGGCTCGGTTTACACTACAAAAGTACAGTTTGGTTTCATTTGATGTGTAAAGGTGACCCTGTATTTTGTAAAAATTGTAAACCGTGAGCATAAAACAGTTATTAATTATTGCATACTCTCCTTGTGATTGCCTTCAAAACGCTGTGGACCTGGATGTTCTTGATAAAAGTTTTTGCCCTGTTCTACACCTGCCCCCATCACTCCTTGAAAGCATCTATGGTAGCAATCCTTCCTGTTAAAGTCCCATCCCTTTCTGAATAGTCCAACCAAGCACAGATTGATCAATCTTGATGATAGAGCTACTGATTAGGTCTACTTACTGCAGATAGGGATAACCTGAACTCCTGGCTTATTGGCACTTCAGGATTTGAATTGGGAACAGCTAACCGCCAACATATAGCACGTAACCTCTTCCAGTTCCCAACTCTTCTATTTTATTCCGAATGAAGATCTGTCCATGTTATTCTACTCCTCCCAAGTCTATGATCCCAATCTCTTTATAAATATCATCTACCAGCATGTTTTACTTCATCCAAGGAACAAACCTAAATCTGTCTTATCCAAATAAATCCCCTTTATCCAACTTCTGTCTCTGCCGTTTAGTTTGTACCTTGCCTTTCTATCTGTGCATCTAGCTTTATAATAAAACCTGTTTTATTTCTTTGTCACAAACTCTTCCTTCTTTCTCCAAATGGAACTCAATGAAACTGCCAAGTCGAAGGGTGTGTTCCCTATTCCCCAAGGCCCACCCTATTTTGTTTTTGACTGACTATTCTTCCAATATAGATTCTTCACTCTTTTAATGTCACAGCGTCACATCTTGTTAATTAGTAAGGGTATTAGTCTTTCTATTTGGCAACAGTTAAGTTCTACCACCTATAGACTTTTTATTTCCCTCTTAGTGCCCTGTCTTTGTGCTTTCCACTCCCCCAAAAAAGGCACAAATTCATGCATTTGTATTTTCTTCCAGTTTGTGTAACCTTATAGACTTGAGTGGAGCAGACCATGTGGCTTATCTAGATTTTAGTGAAGCATTTTATCACATCTCACCACTGTAGTTTGAACAAACCGGTGTAGGAAATAACAGCTGGTGCTGAAGAGGAATTGGCAGCAAAAAAAGCTAGGAATTTTAATCCAATCTGTAGTTCACTAGTGAGATTTCACATGCATATTGTGTCCACTTTTAGAGCCTTTCTTCAAAGGGATATAGATCACACACCACATTTCATTTGCTAATAACAAAGGCTTATGGCTATGACCTTAATAGGTATAGCATATAGAACATAATGGATAGGGATAATATGATTAAAAAAATCAACCTTCATATAAATTAAGTGATTCAATAAAGTTCAGGAGCAAAGGATTTTCCAGAAAGAGACACAAGATGATATAAGTGGAGAAATTAAAAGCATTTTGAACTTTTACAAATACACAATATTTCAGGCTTTGTTAAACGTAAAATATATACCTACAGTGAGGGGGTAAAGTATTTGATCCCCTGCTGATTTTGAACGTTTGTCCCCTGACAAAGAAATTATCAGTCTATAAATGTAATGGTTGGTGTTTACCAGAATAACAAAAAAAAACAAGAAACACGCATGTCAAAAAAGCTATAAATTGATTTGCAGGTCAGTGAGGGAAATAAGTATTTGATCCCCTATCAATCAGCAAGATTTCTGGCTCCTAGGTGTTTTTATACAGTTAATGAGCTGAGATTAGGTGCACTCCCTTTAAGAGAGTGCTTCTCGTCTCAGCTTGCTACCTGTATAAAAGACAATTGTCCACAAAAGCAATCAATCAATCAGTTTCCAAACTCGCCACAATGGCCAAGACCAAAGAGCTGTCGGAGAATGTCAGGGACACGATTGTAGACCTACACAAGGTTGGAATGGGCTACAAGACCATCGCCATGCAGCTTGGTGAGAAGGTGACATCAGTTGGTGTGAATATTCTCAAATGGAAGAAACACAAAATAACTGTCAGTCTTCCTCGGTCTGATGGTCCATGCAAAGATCTCACCTTCAATGATCGTGAGAATGGTGAGAATTCGACCCAGAACTACACAGGAGGATCTTGTTAATGATCTCAAGGCAGCTGGGACCATAGTCACCAAGAAAACAATTAGTAACCTAAATCCTGCAGCTCCCACCACACCCCCCTGTTGAAGAAAGCATATGTACAGGCCTGCCTGAAGTTTGACAATGAACATCTGAATGATTCAGAGGAGAACTGGGTGAAAGTGTTAGGGTCAGATGAGACCAAATTCAAGCTCTTTGGCATCTACTCAACTCGCCGTGTTTGGAGGAGGAGGAATGCTGCCTTTAACCCCAAGAACACCATCCCTACGGTCAAACATGTAGGTGGAAACATTATGCTTTGGGGTGTTTTTTTGCTAAGGTGACGATGGATGGGGCCATGTAGTGTCAAATCTTGGGGGAGAACCTCCTTCCCTTAGCCAGGGCATTGAAAATGGGTTGTGGATGTGTATTGCAGCATGACAATGACCCAAAACACACAGCCAAGGCAACAAAGGAGTGGCTCAAGAAAAAGCACATTAAGGTCCTGTAGTGGCCTAGCCAGTCTCTAGACCTTATTCCCATAGAAAATCTGTGGAGGAGCTGAAGGTTCGAGTTACCAAACATCAGCCTCAAAACCTTTATGACTTGAAGAGGATTTACAAAGAGGAGTGGGACAAAATCCCTCCTGAGATGTGTGCAAACCTGGTGGCCAACTACAAGAAACGTCTGAAATCTGTGATTGCCAACAGGGGTTTTGCCATCAAGTATGAAGTCGAAGGGGTCAAATACTTATTTCACTCATTGACCTGCAAATCAATTTATAACTTTTTTGACATGCGTTTTTCTTTTTTCTGGGGTCATTTAAATTGTGTAGTGCCACTCCCAACTTTTCCTGAGGGCAACCATCTAGCTCCATATTATAGTTGAAACTTTTTTTTTTATAGAATTACAAAAAAAAAATTCTAGGAATAGAATTAGCTTTTGATTTTTCACTTTCTTAAAGTTTTAAAGAACTGATAAATTAATTAGGTGGCATGCTTTTCCTAAGGATGATTCAAAGTAGTTTTCTACCAAATCACTTTTCTTATTGAGATCCCTTTCTTTCTTTTCCCTATCATTTAAAATTGGCAAAAATAAAGCTCAGAAAGATCAGATTAAATAATAATCCCGGGTTCTTCATTCCCAGGCCTTCTTTTTGCTTTTGCCCTGTATGTTACATTCTGTTTTTTATAAGATTCCAACAGGTTCCCCAGAGAAGTTCATAATACAATATGTCTGGTAGAGGACAGACAAAATTCATATAGAAATTGGGTGCAGGAAACTTTATGATTTGAATTCTTTCGTCTGCAGAGATTTTCCACTTTTATCTGATGACATTCAATCACTGGTCTGAAAGTGTTAATATTTTTGCCTCTTTAGCTTCAGAAGCCAGTGAGAGTTTTATATCTGTATTCTCCATCCAGAAAGCAATAATATTTTTAACCGTGATACAAAATGATTTGGTATACCATATTTAGATAATGCAGTAAACCGGGCTTCCTTAACATCAGTCTCAGTAATCTTCCTTATATCAGTCAGAGCATGACCTATGATCCTGCCATCTAAACCACATGATTGGCTCTGGCATATTAGTTGCTTCTCTGCTGCATCTAATGTCTTCCAGAGGATCTTTGGCACTATTTTATAATCTGTATTAAGGAGCTATTGGGCAGGAGATTTTCTGCCATCTCCTTTCTTATAAAGTAATGTCAGTAGAGACACATACTGAGAGGAGCAATGCCCTCTTTCCTCAAGAGCCTTATTATACAACTGTAATCAAGTATTCCATAAAACATTTATAAAACTCGGAGGGTAACCCATCACATCCAGGGGCTTTATTTAGGGATAATAATTAAATGGCTTTCTCAGACTTATGCACTATGGGACCCTTAAGAATCTAAAGCAACATCCCAGTGTGAGAAAGCGGAATCTGTTAAACTAAGGCACAACAAATGCAAAAGCAAATTTGAGTTTGGCTCAGGGTTAATTTTTCTTTTCCTAAATCGGTAACCCTGAGGGGGCCCAGTGCGGCCAAATTTTTGCTGGGCCCCCTCAGCACACCATTCCTCGTCCTTCCTCCTCTCCATCCTTCTCCTTCCCATCTTCCTCCTTCCCATCCTCCTCTTCCCTCCTTATCCTTCCTCCCCACCTCTCACTAGCCTCCGATTAGCTCCTGCTGCCGATTGGAGCCCCGCAGCGCGTCTTATGCCTTTCTCTGGAACCAGTATATGAGGGGGAAGAGGAGGATGAGGGGGGAAGAGGAGCTTACTGTGAGTTTGAAGCAAGAGATCCAGCCCTCACGGTCTAGTGTACCTTTGTCAGACCATTCTCAGATGGGACACAACCTTAACTCAAGCTAAAGTGACTGCCTCAGGTGTGCTGGATGGTGTTTGTGTGCAAGGAACTGAGGAGAAAAAATATAAGTCTACCTGTTGTGACAAAGAAGCAGCAGCTCACATTGAAAAGCAGGAATAAGAGAACAAAATGAGCACAAACAGGTCCTTTCCACAGCCCTTACCACTAATGTCAACAGTATAAAGTCTGAGTTGGCCAGGAAGGAAGCTTTATACAAAATGTGTGTGCAAGAGATATGTTCAAGTAAGATGGAGAGGAACAAGTAAACTGATGCCTAGAGATCATTTCTAGATTCTGTAAATTACTGCATATTAGGTGAATTATATTTTATGACCAGCTTCTACATTTATTATGGATTCTTTGGATGTTTTGTCCCCCCTTGTGTTAATGTGTCGGCAATCATCTTCTTCACCTCTCTACCTCGTTCCCATTTCAGTTCTCTCTCCCTTTGTTCTCACTCCTGCTTTATTTCTCTCTTCTTCCTTCACTCTCTTGTCCCTGTACTCTCTCCCCATCTTCATCCGTTTTCTCTCCCATCTCTCTTCTCTGCTATATCTCCCCCCTGTCCTTGCATGTTGAGAGGAGGCCCCTAATTTGTTTTTTTGCAGGGGCGCTCCATTCACTACCTTTGCCGCTGGTTTGTTCAGTCTTGGCTCCTTCCTCTTCCTTATCTGCACAGTATCAGCACCTGGAACATGGCTGCCTGAAGGTGTATCGTTGTCCATCCTGGTATCACATTGTCCTTACTACCGTCAGATTGAGACTTCATACTGGTTTAGATGGCAGTCTTGCACCTTTTCTTTTTTCACTTTCACCTTGCAAATTGATTTATTTTCTTTGTAACAATTCTGGGACATGCTGAGCTTTTATGTTTCTTAGTGCCCCCATTATTTTTTTCCCCCCATAAAAGTACTTCCAATGCACTGCTAAATATATATCTAGCAAAACTAGGTCAGTTGTTCCGTCCTTTAATAATAACAGCAGACATGTACTTTGTTCCTAACAGAATTAAACATCTAAAAGAAATGATTCAGATAACTCTATTCACTTCTGTGCAATACTGCCACTATGAATAGACACTTGACAATAGGACTGAATAGAGGAGCAAGTCCCTATAGGATTATCCTCCCTCCTTTCCAAGATGGAAGCACCGATGATACAAGCTGTCTGCTAATTATTAGATTCTTCTAAGAATGCTTCTATGCTCACGGCTTATATGAATGTTAATTTGTTACAAATTTCACAAACATGGGAAATTTTCCAAAACTACAGTGGTAATTTAAGAGATATTCACACAGACTCCTAGATAAAAGCCTTATTCACAAAAGCATTTTGAAAAGATTTTCATCTTTCATGTAAAAAGTTCAGAGACCCCTGGACTGGGGCCAAATTTGTAACACAAAGAGAAATCTGTAAAACTGTAAGGAAAAAGGTGATGACGTCATCAGGGACAATAGAACAAACAACAATCCATGTATATATAATATATATATATATATATATATATATATATATATACACACATATATATCACTGATTGGTTGGTGAGAAACCTCAGCCAACAAAACGGTTAAAAAAATTAATAACTATATATACAAAGCCAATCATCTGAATTGGCATCCACTATAATATGTAACAAAAGGGCTGTAACACATGCATTATCACAT
Organism: Discoglossus pictus; assembly: GCA_027410445.1. Taxonomy (NCBI): domain Eukaryota; kingdom Metazoa; phylum Chordata; class Amphibia; order Anura; family Alytidae; genus Discoglossus; species Discoglossus pictus. Next base: position 44,865,205 of record CM050163.1, read on the forward strand.
ATAATAATTGTTATAATTGTGAGTTGTTGTCACGCAATGTTAAAAGTTACGGCTTGCCACACAAGTCCAGCAAGACTTAGAAAAAAAGCTCAACGCAATGAGCGCCGAAGGCATTGATTTCGAGGCCCACGATGAGCGCAAGGCCTGCGCAACTTTGCCAATTTTTTTTTCAAGCCCGGAACTCGGAAGCTGTTCGAAGGCCCCCAAAAATGCTCAAATTGATTACAAAATTAACTGACAACAGGGGGAGTGGCAGGGAGCATGTAAGTGAGGTTGCAAGCAAATTTGTTCTTCAATTGGTTTTTTTTGGAGGTCTGAAAATGCCTAAGCGAGGAAAAAAATGGCAGCCGTAAAGACGTCATTTTTTTAAAGGACGCAAATCAGAAGACCATTTCGGCCTTGGGGAAATTGATCAATTTCCCAAGCCCGCAAATGGTTTCAGACCCGTGCATCACAGAGCAGGGAGAGGGTGAAAAGAGACACAGAGGAGGGAGATAGGGGAAAAAAACTCACAGGGCAGAGAGAGAGGGCAAAGAGACAGCGGGAGGGAGAGAGGGGGAAAGAGACTCAGGGGTGAGAGAGTCGGAAGAGACTCGCAATGAGTACCTTTGGCACTTATTGCAAGGCCCGAAAATTGCGGGTTGGACAACGCCCGCAATAAGCGCCAAAGGCGCTCATCATGAGCCCAGTAAAGTAGAGGGGGTGAGAGGCTTGCAATGTATTTTTCAGAATTCTGTGCAGTAAATAAATATACTTGTGTCTCTTTTCCCTCTCTCCCTCCCTTGTCTCTTCCCCCTCTCCCTCCCCAGTGGCTCTTCTGCCCCTCTCCCTCTCCTGTGTCTCTTCCTCCCCCTCTCCATGTCTCTTTCCCCCCTCCTCCCCTGTGTGTCTCCCTCCTTCTTTGTGTCTCTCTTCCGTCTCTTGGTCTCTTCCCCCGCCTCCCTCCCCTGTGTCTATTCCCCCCCCCCCTCCTGTTTGTCTTTTCCCCTCCTCTCACTCCCCTGTGTCTCTTCCCCCCTCCTCTCACTACCCTGTGTCTCTCCCGCTCCTTCCGGTGTTGTCTCACCCCCTCCTCTGTGTCTCTTCCTCCCTTCTCTCTCTCCCATGCCTCTCACCCCATCGCTATCCCGTCCAGATGCGCGCACAGCCGCTTGCTTTTGCGCCCATCCGGTGTCTCTCACCCCCTCGCGTACCCATCCTGGTGCGCATACATCTGCCCGCACGTGCACACACATGCCCATATGGGCGCGTGCACGGCCGCCCGCTCGTGCAGGTGCCCCCGACGCAATGCGCATGCTCAGCATGATGCAATCAACACACATTCACAGTCACATCATGTTATGACCACCACCTACTTTTGATGTTAGCGCGTTTCCAATGAAATGCGGCATGTGACGTGATCATGACGGTATATAGGGGGACATGTAGGCATTCTGCAAACATATTAACCATAGATGTCATGGGTAAAACGTGTGATTTACTGGACAAAAGGGGATGGTCATTGGCTTTCGGGCCAAGCGTGGCAGTATCTCTGAAATAGAGCAGTTTATGAACTATTCACGTGCTGCCGTGGTTAAAGTGTACCGTGACTGGATAAATTACACTATTGCGAATCAATGGCGTGGAAACTGCGGCTGTGAAGGTGTGTGGGCTTGGATGAGTTGCTATTGAATATCATGTTTATTATGTATGTTCATATATTCACCTCTTTTTTTTAAAGTACCACTTTAATTTGGTAACAACTTCACATGCTGGTGAAATATGCAACAAAATAACAACATTAGCAGATATGCAAGATAAGAAGATAAAAACATTTCAAAGAAAATCTTATATCTATATGACTGTATAATCTAGGAATCCTTTAGACTGGCAGTCTGTCCGTAGATTAAGGGGGTGGGCTATCCTATGGGGCATTATCTGCCCCTGAGATCTATTGTCAAGGCGAGATTTGAAGAGGACATTTTAACATAAGTGAATACAGATCATACATGTGCCCACTTTTCTTCCTACTCGTCTTGGGTTTCTAATCCTTTCACAAACAAAATGCTCCCTCATTATAAAATACAACAGTTAAAAATGAATGGCTGTAATCATTTATTTGAAATTATATAAAAATAGTTTGTTCATTATCTCTCCAGTCTGTCCATAATCAAGTCAACTCTTCAAAATAACATATTATAAATATGACACTTGTGGTCATTTACGTTGGTTACAAATTCAGTTGCTTATTGGCTGTACACATAGAGATTTTTTTTTTAAGGATGGTTGAAGATTTTCACCATCAATTTGTGGTATGCTGATATGTATAAATACTTGTTCCTTCTACTCTCTTTGTGAAGTATTTTCCAAATTACCATTTTGTAAGTAGCATTTGCTTTGTGTGCAATCCTGGGAATATACCACTATTTTTGTCTCTGTGCTTTTTCCTTCCAGTTTTCCATGTTGCCTGCTACTTCACTTAATAGTAGTTAATTGTAGCTGTATTGTATTGATTATTTATTTATCATTATATTGTACTTTTATATTTTAAGCATTTAACATTTATATTTTTTTGAGAATTCTGTTAAACAAGAAACCATTTCCTTTATATTGTAAGCATCAACATTTTTTTTTATTAAAAACAATACTTTATGATTTTTTTTAGGCTCAAAAATATATATTTTTTTATTATACAATGCTCCTTTAAATTTTGCATTGAAGGTTCAGTCACAAGAAATATTTGAGGTACTGCAAGCTATGGGCATTAAATGGTTGCCATGGAAGACCGTATTTTTAGAGCCTTTATCTTCTGCCAAAAGATTTTCAGGAACAAAGTGCCTTATTGTGATAATTGCCCAATTTATTTTTAATGAAGCTGTGTTATGAACAATTTAGTGCAATAGTTAATCTTTCCATACCAATAGATAATCAGTCTTTCTTTTTCTTCTAATTAAATTAATAAGAGACTTAAAAGGACACAAGAGTTTTCAGTAAAATATATTTTAATAGTATTTGTCATGATAAACAGCTATTTAATTGTCATCCTATACAGTTAAAAAAAGAGTGGCAGCAATATTAATTTCAAATTAAATTCTTTATGAATCATTTATAGTAATTAAGAAATTCATTACTATAAAGCTTCTTTTTTTTTAAATGTAGCCATGTACATTTCAATATGAATATGACCTTACACAATGATATACAGTAAATAAAAAAAATGTAATTTATATTAATATAAATATCAAAATATAAATATCAACCATGCAAAAGCCCTTTAAATAGTCCCTTTTTCAGAATAATCAGACCAGATGATTTAAAAATCAGTACAAATAATAGTCCTTTTTTCTAATCAATGGAGCACACTCTGAAGAGAATTTTCAAGAGTAAAGAAATTACTCAACAAAAATGTGTGTTCTTGGCTTCCCACTCAGCAATGCAGGAAATCCACTTTTTATCTTCCGCAGAAGAAAGAAATCTACAGATGAAAACAAAAGAATGCACGACCAAGTGCCATAGTGTAAATCGTAAATTACTTAAATAATAAAAAAGAAAAGAAGCTCACTCATGCATTTAAATACCTAATATATTTGTGTCTAACATTTTTATTTTTTTGGCCAAATTACAGTCCTCTTCATGTGAGTTTCTTGTTAGTAAGACAAAGTCCAATCAGCATGGTCTGTAGCCCCACTTCCACTGTGGATCCTTTATCTGGCCAAAAAGGCAGAATGTTCAATCCAGAATAACCTAATGCTTTTCCAATGTCTCATGCAACTTTCTTTAAAATATATAGATATTATACATAGAATAGTTGATATTTGTTTCCAAATATACTTAAATGTATATATTACTATTCTATGATATACTCTAAAATCACTACTTTATTTAAAAACAGGAGAGCAATCTTATCAAAACACTTTAAAAAAATTACAAAAAAAAAGTGTAATGATGCATCGTAAAACATTTTCTAATCTAATATAAATGTGTATCAAAGTATAAAATGAACAAATCAGCATAAAACAAAAATAACTGTGTTCCATGTGGCATCTTCATATACTAATAGGTGTTAATAAATAAAATAAAAAGTGTATGTCATTTGAACCCACAACAAAACCTCATTTAGTTGTTTGTCAATGCAAGTAAATTTATTAGAAAACTTACATTAAACAGTTTCTTCCTTAAAAAATAAATGAAAAAAGAAAAAGTACAATTAACGGATCATGACATGGAATGTTTAGAATGTGTGATTGAGCTTCAAAATAGTGTTTTGTTTTTTAAACTAATACAGTTCTTTTAGATTTAGAAATAGAAAAAAGATCTACTAAAAATTATACCTTGCCATTTGAAACTGAGATCATTTTTTTACCAAACAAAATCCCAGGATAAACGCAAAATGTCATAATTCTAAAGTCACAAGAAAAGAAAAATGGCTTGGATAGGTTAATTGAACTAGTTTCTACTGTGCATACTGATTTAAGAAATTGCTATTTAAGGAGCCCAATAGCCCATTTGCATTATACCTTTGAGAAAGTGATACATAAAGTGCATTAAATTACTCCTGTGTCAACATCCTGATTTTTGGCTTAGATCAATACAAAAAAGAATAGAAATAGTATCTGAAAAAGATAGTGGAAAATGATGATAAATGTGTATAAAACCATAATCTTATCAAATTAAAATGTTCCTTGAAAATCTTAATCCAAAAATAAAAAAGAAATCTGAATTTGTTTGCAGACAATTTTCTATTGACATCAGAGAAAGGAAAGCCCCAATTCCTAATGTTTATTACAGAGCAGCCATCTTTTAGACTAGTCTATTACCTTTCCTTCAGTGACATAAGTAGATCTGGCAGAAATTCCTGCTGAAAATAACATTTTGCCAAGATATGGAAACAATCAGAACATGTTTTAAAATATGTAAACATTTAAACTGTTGAACTGGAATAGGAATAAGGAATTCAACAAAGAAAAATTCACACCCTGATGCAAACCAAATAAAATTAATACACTTCAAAATCAATTAAATTTACAATTTTTCAAAATGTATTATTATATATAGTATATCATTGTATTAGAGTGAGATCATATATGGGTTTAATTTAAACATTTTTAGTCAAGAATTATTATTGAAAAGCTTACATACAATGTTAGAAAAAATACACAAACATATCATTCCTGTCAATATGTTATAAACTAATACTGATTTCAGTTTCAACTAAAATAAATAGGAACTTTAAAAAAATGGAGGAAATCTTGGATATTAAATTATCACACAAAGAATAACACCAATTTATATATTTACTTACAAAACTTCCTATTGTGTAAACCAATGGGAACAACAAACTGTATAAACTACAGGAACTTTGTATAATGGGTCATACAATAGGTTTAATTTTTTATATAGGTTTCATTTTTTAATTAAAAAAAAATCTGCGCATCTTTTAAAATAATATTTTTCTCCACCTTCTAACCAATTCATGTATGTGCAAAATGATCATTATACTTTCATACAAACACCTCTATTCATAAACTAGTCTGAAAAAATATGATACGTTTTTTCTTTTAAATATGAATATCTCCTGTATATGATTTACAAAAGTCAACATATTCTGTCGTGTGTAACAGAAATAAGTCAGAGGACACCAAAAAAGTAAAAAAAAAAAAACAAAAAAAAAAAACACATCGACAATTTATGTATTTAAAAAAGGTTTATTGTTTACAAAATGCAAGTTCATCTTTATACTTTACAAAACACTGTGATAGTACCAAAAAAAAAAATACACAATTAAAAAGTCTATAAAATATGGACTTTTTAAGGTAGTCTGGCAATGTCAAATAGCTGATTTTGTTAGATCTCCAGAATTTAGAATAATTTAATTTACTTTTTGATCTATTGTGGATGGAAAGCTCACCACTGTTAAAACTATCAATGGGGAGTTTTGACAACAGAGTTTTTGATCTATAAGAATTTTTTTCACCAACAACAGAATCTATTCCTACCAAGGTCGTTAAATCCTAAAACCCGAAGACATTTGTAATAGTAGTTTTCATTCATGAAAACTGTTTAAATACAAAATTCATCCAATATTACATGCACAAATATATAAATGATTTCCCAAATTGTATTCTTTGGTACCAGCCAAACATACGGTATAAAACATAATGTAGTATGTAGCACGGTATAAAACATAACGCAGTATGGAGGGTAACATTGCTAGGAGTGCTAGTACTGACATATTTTTGAAAATGTTAAATAACCAGTATAGCCCTTTATTTAAAATACAATATTTTGAAGAACTACACTTAAATTAGATAAAATGTTTTTAGAATGTAAATAACAAACACATGCTTTAGTTAAATCAACCATTAAAGTTTCTGCCGATCAGCTTTCTGAGGTCGGAGGAGACTGACTAGAGGAAGCTTTTATCTACACAATGGTTTTGTACTAGCTGCAATAAATAGTTTAAACAGGACTAATGGGAAGCTGACTAGTTTACAGGGACACACCATCCTGATACAGTAGCAGATCATATTATTATTCTGCTTTCTAAAAACATTGCGACTATTATTTAGTTTATCCATTCAAAAAAACATACAGAAAAACATGATCACACTGGTCCTTTACGAACTAAGCCACTTTTGCTAGAATTTTCCATTTTTAAAAATATAACTGCAATTTCCAGTGTGTTATTTTATTATTCTTTCTTTTGGTTTTACAGAACTTGTTATTTCCGGTCAGAACTAACAGTGACGTCATAGAGCAGTTTGATGGAAACATTCTTGATAGATTTATAGTTCTCTCGTTTCCTCCACCAACCATTCATTGAAGAGCTTTAAAGTGGCAGTTTTCTAATTTATTTAGCCTTTCTGATCCTCCCATCTAGATCTCATTTCATCTTTAATTTAGCACCTCAATTATTTCATTAGGGCTTTCACATAATCAGATACATTTTTGTTAAGTGGATGGAATCTAAGGTTTTGCACATGCTCAGGATTTCTGAAGTGCAAGGCAATATAAATGCTACATATGATTATCAACCATCATGCACTTAAAATACTACTGTAGTGCTTTTACAAGTAAAGCTCATACTTTTGTTTGTTGGGCATAGACTATTATAAAAAGTATGAAGTTTAAAAGAAGGTAACATGTTTTTATAACTTTTCAATATGTCAGTTTTCCCTCAAGCAGATCTGTTGATCTCCTCCTACATGAGGCATGGCCAACTCTGACTGATGAGACTTTTTTTTTTAGTCCAGCTTCCAGGCAGACTCTGGTTCAGACTAAGCATATTCAGTAAAGGGGGCGAGGCTATGATCACTCATGCTCTGTCACTGCCCTGGGCCTATGAGGGAGCTGCAAGAAGCTTACAATACAGCTGTTACCTCTGTGTATAAAGTGGGGGGAAACTAATGATGCCATGGGCATCAGCACAGGCTGCTTCCAAGCTCCATGATGATCTAGCCTCATGCAGATCTGGCCACACCCACTAACAAGAAAAAGGGAGGAAAGAGAAAAGCAGCTCTGCTTGTGGAGAAACAAACAAATTAAAGTTAATATTTTCCTACTTTTTCATTTTATCCTTCATACTGTTAGCCAGATAATATAATTTAAAAACACAACTCCCCCCAACAATGGCTTCTGCTGCAATGCACCCCACCTCCCTTCTTGTCCTGGGCAATATGTCCAGAAGACAAGCACAATCATCATAGATTGCATTTATTAAGCGGGCCACATTATTTGGGGGCATGCTCACTTTGGGGAGGCTGGGCATGGAATATTCAAGTGTAGTTCTTCAAAATAGTTTATTGTAAATATAAAAGCACAGTGGTCACAGGGGAAGCACTACATAGCTTTGTGGGTAATTAAGTATTGCCTACAAACATTTGTGTTCCAGAATTCCTGTAAATGGATACTGCCACAAGATTCAAAACGGTCTGCATGTAATATCACATCTTGCACATTTCAAACTATTACAGAATGTTTTATTATGTTCTATAAAAATCATACTTGGATTCTGTCCCAGCAGCCAGTGGTCTACATGATGTGAGATGACTTTGCAATATCTCTGCTTGTTACCTAGGTGGGGCAAGGTTTTGTGCTAATATATATTGAACCACAGCATCCCACAGTAAAGCTGAACTTTCAATTTAAATATAAAATTTACAACTACAAGAGAAACAGAGGATGTCAGGCTGCTTGGGGGGGGGGGGGGAGGGTCATGAACTACCACAATATCCCAATATGATCATGAAAGCATACATAATAAACCCATTTAAAGGATCACTGTACTTGTTTGTAACAAACTGAAAACATTAGCAGCTGTGTAGGACATGGACATAAAACATTTTGGGAAAAAGCTGAATTTTCAAAGGCTCTGAGTAAAGGAATACATTGTGTGCTTGTTTCATCACTTCCTGGAAGCTAAATCATGAGAGTGTGCTTAAAAGGTTACATAAATCAGCACAATTTGGACCACATAAGTATAACAATCTCCTAAAAGCATGTTAAAATACTTGTCTGATTTTTTTAAATATGTACATTTTCACTGAGAATTCAAATAAAATAAAATTGGTGCTTATATGTGTAAAAGACGACCCACAGCCTGCTCCATTACTGCAACCAATCAGGTTACAGGGGTGTGCCCCCCATTCAAGTCAATGGTCAGAGTGCTTATATTTCCAGTTTGAAGAGAACAGGCTAAATTTATTTTGGAGCAATTTAGACCAATACAGGGGGATAAATGCACTGTGCTCCATACAGTGATCCCAACAAAAAGAAATATAACTCTTACCAGATCTATCTGTGCAGGAGTGGAATACTGGACTCACCTAAAGCAGGAAAGCTATGGAATAATTTGTCAGTGCAGTGTAGTCTTTGTCTAGATGAAAGCTCTGCTATCAATCATGGCTCACACAGGGCAGACTGCACTCTGCAATCTGCTTATTGCTCATACAACAGGCAGTGGGCAGAACAGACTGTATCTAAACAGACATTTAAAACTTTAGATTTTTTTTTTAGCTGTTATTAGTGTAATTAAAAATAGATCATTTTAACATACAATTGTGTTCTCTTTCACACCATGAATAGCACTTACAGCGAGTTCAGTGCCGTTTAATGATGTTTAGTGAATGGAGGGAGATGCGGTGATGTAGGTAAAAGGCAGAAGTCAAAAGGCTTAAAATGACACCATACTCCTCCCCCCTCACATGCCAATAGTAGATTGCTTGCACCAGGAAATACAAGCACTACACACACACACAACTTCAACCAGAATCATATGGATGACTCCATAATGCAGCAGAGACAAATCCCCCCCAGATTTCTCATTGTGTGTATGTATGCGTATGAATTATTTTAGTTCCTACACCCCGCACATGTATGTACACCTAGACATATTCTAAATACAGTACAATATTTTCTGTCCATAAAAAAATAAGCTAGTACAAATATAAAACAGTGTAAATTTGCAGCAGGTGTACACACATACAAAGACTACACAATGCAGATCCCAACCTGCACGCACATGATACACTGGAATAATAAAGTCACAAAAAGGAAATGCAACCTTTAAATATTTACATTTTACATGCAGTTATTCTTTACTGTGGATTACCATTTCTAGGCTAATTCTTTCACCTGTTATTTTTAGCATGTGTAATAGAAATATTCCCATTGTAGCAGATAGAAGAATCCTCTGCATTCAAGGTCTCCTCCAAAGAAGTTCAATAATAAGCAAAAAAATGATTCCACTGCAGAATAATTTCACATAAAAGGTAATAAATGAAGGATTGCAGTTTTTACTTTCTAAAATCAGTGTAATTTTTCAGAAGAGGATATTTTAAATACAGGACAATGGTACTTCCATATCTACATATTTCTGGGTGATGGCTTATGATGGCGGTGGGAAACTCCGTCCTAAGAGGGGCTCCAATCCAACCCAGGATGTCAGCATCTCTCTCTGCCTGGATCAGTCAGAATGAAACAGACTAAATCATCTGTGCACAAGCAGGGAAATGATCAAATCCTGGCCTATTGGACCACGTTGCCCACCACTGGCTTAGAAAGCCTTGCTGAGCAAGAGGCATTAGTAGGGGTTACAAGATGATCAGTTACAACCACATTTGTAATATAACTAAGTGTCAAAAGATTTGTTTGTTTACCATTTATAGCAAATAGAGAAATACATACAAAACAGAGTTAAAATGTACCTTAAAAAATACAAATACATAAAAAAAATACAAATACATCACTTAAATTCAGTCAGTGCCAGTTGGAGAAGTATTGTATTTTCTGGAATATCAGACTTGCTTTTTTACTTGATAAAACTGACCTGCATTTTTATAGTATATATATGTGCTCTGAGTTATGTATACAATGTGTCTTATATTTCAGAAAATATGCCACCTTTTTAAGTTTGTTTATGCAGCACATATAAAAATACATTGATACTAATAGTACTCATTTGCATACCACTACCCAGAAGCCTTGGCAGTGGCAAAAAGCTGTGATAAAGCAGTTCTTTGGTCCTATTTGAGATGTAAAATGGATTATATAGAAGTGCACTTTATATGATTTGTTTCATCACTTTCTTTACCCACTCTGTGTTCATCCCACTTGGTATCGGTAACATTGCTCTCAAAAACAAAATGTATAATCCCCTGAGCTAAGTGTTGACATTATTAAAATGATGTACATGTGTAAATAAGGCAGAGGGTGCGTCTGTAACAGCTGCTTGCCCATCTCCACGGGGTCTCTTATTCATCCTTTGGATGCAGTTTCAGTCTCCGTAGGAAAAGCAGAGGGATCAGGAAGGCAACGGCACATAAGGTGAAGCACAGCTCAGCTCCAGCTAACCAGTACACTGCAAGAAACAGGAATTACAGGGTTAATTATACCTTATAAAAACAAGACACGTAGATTAGCAACAACTTCAAATGTTTCTGCACAACAAACTAAAATTAGCAGTTAAGTTGTTGGTATAACAGCATTTTCAGACAAAATCATCATTTCAGCAGACTCTGCTAGTGCATGGAGGCTGCCATTATTATCATACTTCCTTTCCAAGACACAAGGGGCGGTTACAGAGCACGGCTTGCAACTATACTTGCAAAGCTGCCTCGACTCAGCCGTCAGGAGCAAGGGGAAAATTGTCCTGTTCTGAAATCTTATCTGAACCTAGTAAAGAATCAACAACTCCCCCACACTCCCCCTACTCTTGCATAGATAACACATATTAGGAAGACACTCCCATTCAGTCTACAAACAAGTAGGAAATGTGGAAGATACAAATAAGGAACGCTTCGGGTACAAGTAGCGCCTGCTAAAATACATATTTTACCTACAAAGTACTTTATGGCACGGCTTACACAGCTGCTAACTTGGCTAATTTGTTAGAAACATAACAAGCAAGTGGTTATAAGCAAATATAAAATTGTAATTTTAAGTAAACTACAAAGTTGTTTTTCTTATTGTAGTCTGCAAGATATTGTTCAGTTTTGTTTAGCTTTAACAGATGATCCAATGTCACACAGTGCTAAAGAAAGTGGTCACACTCATCTCTCAATGGTTTTTCAGTTGTTTTCAACTCTCTGTGACCTCATGGTCCGTAACACACCAGGCACATCTTTATATTCATGGTCATGCTGATCCACTTGGTATTCATGGCAGAGATACTGGAGTGGGTTGCCAGTTACTTCTCCAGTGGGCCACAGCATACAGCTCCTGGTATTCCTAGGTGGTCTCCCATCCAAGTACTGACCAGGCCCAACCCTGCTTGGCTTCAGGGTGGTGTGATCTCTTGGTTCCCTGACTAGAATCAAACCCAGGTTGCAGCGGTGAAAGCACTGAATCCTAACCACAGGACCACTAGGGAATCCTATTTTCCCTATTGCTCTGTTTCTAACATAACAATGAAATTTCTACCTCTTCAGACAATGTTTCTCGAGAGGGATACATAGATATGTAATGAAATAAAATTGTCCTGTAGACCAACAGTGCACAACCATGTCACCACAATACAATATGGCGGATGCATGGCCCAATCAGATTTGAGTATAACGGCTTTAACTCTTCCTTTTAAAATTTATTAAAATGTAAATATCCCAGAAATCATATGCTAGTGAGCTATAAATAAGGAATCAACAACCACTGATAATAAAAATGACCATTTACAGTTAAAAAAATGAGCTTAAGGAAAATATTACACTAGAATAAATGAACTTAGTAAGAGAATGTACTATATACAATAATTAAGAGTCACTGAATATATCAGAGTTGCACAATCTTTAGTGACTCAGAATATACATTTTTGTGATTAGTTGAATAGAGGCAAGGACTTGTAAAAGTAGGTAGCACAGACATTCCTACTTATCTGACGCGTTTCTTCCTATTAAAGGTGCTTCCTCAGAGATGCATCTGTAACTGGCAGGAAATGCTTCTGATCAATCAAACAGCACTTGATCTTTGTTATTATAATTATCTCTTATTTAAATAGAGCCAACATATTGTGTATTGCTTTGTCTCCGTATTATTTTTGTGAGTAATAAATATGATATTTGTGTTACCAGTCTTTGAGTAGAACAACAGCCTAACAGGGAAGACAACAACTGACTATTTTCACCTACTGGGATTCAAAAATGGTGGTGGCCGAGAAAAAACAGTATGTCCTACTCTAAGTGAGCTTCTTGTTTGTGTTTTGAAGATACAAATATACTAGCATGGCCACAGTGTCAACAGTCAGTCAAATTCACACATGCCCCCCTCGCTCGTACATCTGCTGACCCCTCCGGACTCACACCTGCCCATCTCTTTCCAGCTGGGATACATTTGAATAACTTTGCAAGCTAAATATGGCACACAGCAAGTCACTCTGAGGTTTACCAGATATAATAGTCACCCACAACATATCACACACTTCAATGTTAGGAATACATGGAGCAGACAACTTAATAATCTTAAGCCTTCATTCAATTGAGCAAAGTGTTGGTTACTGGAGCCCATAATGCAGCCCGTAAAATAATTCGCTATTCAATTGGTGTCTTTTAGCTACCTGCACACGATTTGCGGGTTACAGTCTGAAAATCCCTGCGGTTGTCAAAATTGTAACTCTGACTCATCTAAGCATTTGATCTTTCAAGCCCGTAATTGTTATAATCGCTATTCAATTGCTACAGTTCCTCAAGCCCGCTAATGTTTTCACACCCGTAAATGGCAAATGTAGAAGAAAATGCTACTGGTACCAGATAGGACTCGCAAGGGGGCTCGCAAATCTGACTTTTAATTTCTCGGTAATCAAGGAGTTAATACATACCAGGCCACCCACATGGACTAGAACAGTATCATCGTTCATTTTTATTATTTTGTACATTGCCGGATTGCGAGTCTGATCGCATACAGGACTTCTAAACGATAATTGATTGACGTTTAGCCTGCTTGTTTTACTGACGTCATGATGACAGTCTCATTAACTATTGGCTTTATCTAAATCGGTAGTTTTAACCTTGCTTAATTGATCATGAACATGCCCTGAAATGCTACTTACGGGTGCATGGTTTACGGTTTAGGCTTTCGGCCAGGTAGACTAATGGCCGGTATGATGTCAACTGCGGGCTCGCATTTGAATGGAGGCCTTAGTGTAATGTTCTCTCATATGTTTAAAGAACTATCTTAATGCACTAACAACATGATATATAAATATATGTTTTAGTTAGGCACTGATAATTAATAAATGTCACATTTAATGATTTAAAAAACATTAAACTTGCTGCTACTGGTATCCACCCACCAATGCAGGGCGGCTTTTTTTCCAGTATAATGATCTTCATTGACTGGAGACTTGAAAATGAGCTTCTACTATTGAGGGGGTCCATCAATTATTATTTATGCTTTTATCAAATCTAATTGTACATAAAACCCTTTAGACCTGTCTCTCAGCCATTCCCGCACTTAATAATCTCATCAGCGTGGAGAAAAACACATAAAAATATGTTTGTAGTTGCATGCAGTAAATTGAGCAAGTGCGATACAAAGCGATATTACAATCTGTGTTTGTTCACTCAGTCGTGCATAAAAGAGGAGGATGATAAAATAAGTCAGCCTGATTGTACGGCCTCTTCCAAAGGCAGGACATTTAAGATTTGTGTGTAATTTGGCATGTAATAGAAGATTTGGCAATGCCTTAAAATGAAAAAAGATCCACCTATATAGAAGTTGCTCTTCTATTCGCTCATAAAAGTTTAATTACATGTGTAAATATGTTATTGCTACCAGTCTTCTTTATGTTAAGTGATGGGAACTGCTGGAGATCACAGACAAATGACTGTGACTGCCTCAGCTGTAACTTGTTTGGCTCTTGAACCTTTTGACCCAATCAGATCACACGGCTCAGCACTGAAGTGTCTGTGACATAAATAGAACACATACTAAATTATTTGAGTATGTCACTAAGTCTGCATTTTAGAAGAGATGTGGTTATACAATTTGGAAATACTACAGAAAAAAATAAACAACCTGGCACTGTTTTGACTTTACAGCTGTAACCAAATGGTAGCAAATGGGCTCAGTTTTGTTTGTAAAGCAGGTTCCCATCTGGCTATGGCAAAAGAGCCATATCGATACTGAGCCACATATTACAGACTGATGCTGGGGAGTCACCCCTAACACCAAAAGATGCTCTCCAGGTCTCACTAAGGGGATGTCATACACACAATGCCCATATTTAGCTTTTTGGATGATATAAATAGAGAGGACACTCACATGTTGCTGATAAGACAGGACCCACAGCCCTCGCCAGAGCCCCCAGGCTGCGGAGTATTCCCATCACGGTTCCTTTCTGACTGGCCGAACCTACAGACACATGCACAATATGAGTAACTGAAAGGAAGATGGCGGCACAACTGTCAAGAACAAGTGATACAAGAATGTGATGTCATCTTACACCTCATGTTCTGTTTGAGGCATCTTGCTCCAGCTCGGAGTGGTTGGTACAGCAGGGACGTACAACACATTACTAATTGCTAAAAATACTAATCACTTATTAGATAGAAACCTGGAAATTTACTGCCAAAATCCAATTCAGAACTTGTGTTGTTCAGATGTCAATGAAAGGCCCACTGTACAATGAAAAATATGAAGAGATCTGAAAACTTGAGTTTGTCTAAGAACATAATTATGCAGGAAAAAGTCATAAAGCTTGTTTTCAACTAGAAAAATAAACATGCCTCCATGATACTTTGGTGGAAGTGTGCATGAGAGAGGTGTTTAATTATATCATTAGATACAATAACTGCTCTCAAAATAAGTTATTTCCTGAATGTACTTCCTGTTTCTGGGTCTGTGAAGGGGGAGGAGTATTGTGCCAATTTCAATCTTATGCCACCTTCCCCACTGTTAGATAAAGAAAAACACCCTCACGACCCAGCTCTCAGGAAGTGATGTAACAAACAAAACATGTCTCCTGTAGAAATAAAAATAATATTCCAACATTCTGATTTTCTCTATAAATGGTTTTATGTCCATGAAAGCTGCTAATGCCAATATATTACATAACACACAAGGAAGAGCTTTTTTTTTTTTAATGTACATTTGTCTTTTAAAGCTACCCATGATCCAAAAATATGAGAGTCTTCTGTAATTAATATTGATTTCTGTGCAGAGTTCATTTACGCCTTCCAAACCTGAGAGTACCATTTACTCTTTTGTGGGATGAGACTTTGAATGCACATGAAGTATCTGTCAGAACAAAGGGAATTTGGCAGTTACAACAGCAAATGCTCTCAGCAGGTCTACATGGAAGCACATACGGTTGCATTTATTTTCCTGTTTGAACATTTGGCGCATTTAACTATTTAAAAGGACCATACAGAAAAAATGATGTCCTTTAATTATAATCTTCCTATAGAGCAAGTACAATACACTTTATATTCCCTCCCGGGTAGGTGTGCTCATCACATACAGATACCATCACACTCACTAGAGCCACAGCTAATGACAGATAAAACAGGAGGATCAGAGCCCCTAGGGCTGGGGGCAGCATGGATCAGACAGACGGGATTAGGGAGGCCCCGCTCTTTTTTCTGTGTATGGGATGCAGTGTACTAGGGAGGCCCCCGCTCTCTTCTCTGTGTATGGGAGGCAGAGCACACACATTTTCCAGATTAATCTGACCTCACAAGGCTATAACACACAGCTATGTCTTTAATATTACAATAAATTAAATATAAAAAATGTATTAAAATAGTTTAAAAAAAAATTAAAATAATACAATTTAAGTGCTTATTAGCATATTTAAACATTATTTTATTAACAAATGCTTAAAAGTTCTCACTTTCAAACAGTCCCTACAAAGGTCTGCCCCCTTTTGCTCATGCACACAGTGCTTCTATAGTACTAGATCAACCAGCCATTTACAGGCAGTGTCTCTGTATAATTTTTGTAACATGCACAATTTTAGCAAATGTTCTTGTGTTTGAGGGCTTTCTTAATAAATTATTGCCTGCTGGCTGGAGCCAAAGGGGAGGGTAGTTCTACTAGAGTTATACTTCTATTTAATTCTATCGTTAAATTCCACAAGAGTGTCATGGCCTTTCAACTCAACAGAGGTCTTTATTGTACTCACGCTCCCAGGTAACTGAGCCTATTTTGCCTTTATCAAGTGTAGTTATTCAGAAGTGCATACTATAAATATGACATTTCAGTTGTAAATGTATTATTATTTTTTATTATTTCTTTATTTGTAAGGGCCACCATATTCCACAGGGGTTACAAAACAATATTTACACATTGGAAAATAATGGAGGACCCTGTCTCCAAGTAATTAACACTCAAAATCCCACATCCTTTACATATAACCATAACATACCATGTGTGGATACGACCGATGATAAACAGGGCACGACGATCGCTGCAGCTGGAAGAGAAAGGAAATGATAAGTATTAATGATAGGCTGAGACCATATATGAAGGCGGTATGATACGTCAATAACGCATAACTTTATTGTGAAGCCAAAATGTATTGTCATTTTCTGTCTATTGCCAAATATGGTATTGTTTTAATCTACATGTAATAACAAGAACTTTATCAGTTGAATGTTATTTGCAGTTTTTAGCTGTAAATCAGCCCATCTAACCCATTCAGCAAGGACTAACTAACACATCTGTTTCATGGCGCCATTTTTGCCAGTAATTGCTGAATATATTGTCATCAGTACAAGTCAAATCCTATGGAGTAATATGACCGATACATTACTGAGCATGCCCAGTCTTTTGTTTCATACATGACTAACACTGAGGACAATAGATTGAGAGCTCCAGTATTCAGTAATTAGCCGGGGCTAATGGGCTTTCCATTAGCCCCGCTTATCGCACTTTTACTTTTAGTGGGCACATTTCCATTATGAAGACAGAACCTTCCTCTGCACTCCAAGTCTCCTCCCACCTCAGGAAGTTGATCAGCAGAAAGGAAAATGTCAGATTTTACTACAACACAATCACCTAATAGCAGGAGAGAGGGGGAGAGAAGAGGGGGAGAGAGAAAGAGAGAGAGAGAGAGAGAAAGAGAGAGAGAGAGAAAGAGAGAGAAAGAAAGAGAGAGAGAGAGAGAGAGAGAGAGAGAGAGAGAGAGAGAGAGAAAGAGAGAGAGAGAGAGAGAGAGAGAGAGAGAGAGAGAGAGAGAAAGGAGACTGAGAGGGAGGAAAAGAGAAAGGAGGAGAGAGAAGGAGGGGAAGAGAGTGGAAGAGAGAAAAAAAGGGTGTGAGAGAGGAGGCAGAGAGTGAAGGAGGGGGAAAGAGAGGAGAGGGTGGAAGAGAGAAGGAGGGGGGGAAAGAGGGGGGAGAGAGTGTGGGATGGGGAGAGAGCTAGGGAAAGAGAGAGAAGGAGAAGGACAGAGAGGAGGGGGGAGAGGGTGGAAGAGAGAAGGAGGGGGAGATAGAGAGGGGGGAGAGGAAGGGAAGAGAGAGGGGAAGTTAGAGCGAGAAGGAAAGGGAGGAAGAGAACAAGCGGGAGAGAGGGAAGGGAACAAGAAGGAGGAGGAGAGACAAGGAGGGGGGAGAAAGAGAGAAAGTGAGGGAGGAAAAGAGAGGAGAGGGGGAGAGAGAGGGGAGAGAACAAGCGGTAGAGAGAAGGAAGAGGGAGAGAGAGAGGAGAGGAGAGAATAAGCGGGAGAGGGAAGGAGGGAGGAAAAGAGAGGAGAGGGAGAGTGAGAGAGAGGGGGGAGGGAGTGAGAGAGAGGGGGAGGGAGAGAGAGAGAAGGGGGTGAGAGAGAGAAGGGGGGGAGAGAGAGAAGGGGGGAGAGAGAGAAGGGGGGGAGAGAGAGAGAGAGGGGGGCGAAGGAGAGAGGGGGGAGGGAGAGAGAGAGAGTGGGGAGGGAGAGAGAGAGAGAGTGGGGAGGGAGAGAGAGAGAGAGTGGGGAGGGAGAGAGAGAGAGAGTGGGGAGGGAGAGAGAGAGGGGGGGGAGGGAGAGAGAGAGGGGGGGAGGGAGAGAGAGAGAGAGGAGGAGGGAGAGAGAGGGGGAGGGAGGGAGAGAGAGGGGGGGGAGAGAGAGGGGGGAGGGAGAGAGAGGGGGGGAGGGAGAGAGAGGGGGGGAGGGAGAGAGAGGGGGGGGAGGGAGAGAAAGTGGGAGTGAGATAGACCGAGAACACACAGAGCGCAGAGAGAGTGAGAGGGTGCATAGAGAGAAACAGAACGGACAATTGAACATGACATTTATGCCAGGCAATTTACTATATATATATATATTTATATATATATATATATATACACACATATATACACATACATATACACACACATACATATATTGATATACACAGTATGTTTGTTAGTTCAGTTTGTGGTTACTAGTTTGCTATTCTCTGTAGGACAATACACGGTGACCTTCCAGGGTCTCTGCTGAATGTAACAGTATCTATGATTTTAAAGGAACAGTGTCAGAGGACATGATCAGGTCATGATAAAACAGTATTAACAATATAATATATCTAAGATTAATTCCACTTAACTACTATGATGTGCATTCTAATGCCTTTCCGGTTATAAAAAATGTCATTAAATACATGTGCAATAGGAGAGAAGAGCATGCCCACGTGTTTAAATCAGAACACACAGTGCTAAAAAGTTTTATTGTTGTTCTGGGGCATCTTCCCTAAAATCAATATTAAATAAATAAAAAAAAATCAACACAACACAATGTAAGAATATGTATTTTAAGAAACAATTTGTGGTCATTTAGGAGCGGCTTTAATAGATCATTAAAGTTTAGTTATTTAATACTGCACTCAAAATTTCTAGTAACAAATCAACTGAACTGTAATATTTATTTATACGTATATTTTTATTTCCGCTATAACTGGGACCTTTGCTATGTCCCTTTAAAGGATCCTGTGACCAAATATTTAAAATAGCTCATATTAAAAGAATTACACTTGAAAATAAGTAACATGTTTTCAGAATATAAAAAATAATACAGTTTCTAATACAGTGGACCCTCGGTATTCAACTACCTGCAAACTCGTTAATTTCAATATTCAGCACGTCTGTATGAGCAAAAGATCATTGGCACTCGTTGCGCTTGCAAAACACTATTTACATTTCTCCTTATGGAAGTTTGGTACTCGTCGTTTTCACCACTCGTCATGCCTTCTGCAACCAATTAATGACGAGTACCATATATACAGTGCTTTGCAAAAGTATTCACCCCCCTTGGCATTTTTTATGTTTTGTTGCCTCACAACCTGGAATTAACATTGATTGTTTGAGGATTTGCATCATTTAATTTACAGAACATGACCACAGCTATGAAGATGTTTTTCTTTTTTTATTGTGAAGCAAACAACAAATAGGACAAAATATCAGAAAAAGTCAATGTGCATAACTATTCACCCCCTAAAGTCAATACTTTGTAGAGCCACCTTTTGCAGCAATCACAGCTGCAAGTCGCTTTGGATAAGTCTCTATGAGCTTGCCACATCTTATCATTGGGATTTTTGCCCATTCCTCCTGGCAAAGCTGCTCCATCTCCTTCAAGTTGGATGGTTTGGGCTTGTGAACAGCAATCTTTATGTCTGACCACAGATTTTTTATTGGATTGAGGTCTGGGCTTTGACTACGTCATTCCAACACATTTACATGTTTCCCTTTAAACCACTCAAGTGTTGCTTTAGCAGTGTGTTTGGGGTCATTGTCCTGCTGGAAGGTGAACCTCCGTCCTAGTCTCAAATCATGCACAGAGTGGTACAGGTTTTGCTCAAGAATATCCCTGTATTTAGCACCATCCATCTTTCCCTCAACTCTGACCAGTTTCCCAGTCCTGGCTGCTGAAAAACATCCCCACAGTGAAACATGGTGGTGGCAGCATCATGCTGTGGGGATGTTTTTCAGCAGCCGGGACTGGGAAACTGGTCAGAGTTGAGGGAAAGATGGATGGTGCTAAATACAGGGATATTCTTGAGCAAAACCTGTACCACTCTGTGCGTGATTTGAGGCTAGGACGGAAGTTCACCTTCCAGCAGGACAATGACCCCAAACACACGGTGTTCTTTGGGTGATATGATGTGTTGGGTTTGCGCCAGACATAGCGTTTTCTTTGATGGCTGAAAAGTAATATTTTAGTCTCATCAGACCAGAGCACCTTCCTCCATACATTTTGGAAGTCTCCCACATGCCTTTTCGCAAACTCAAAATGTGCCATTTTGTTTTTTGCTGTCAGTAATGGCTTTCTTCTGGCCACTCTGTTGTAAAGCCCAACTCTATGGAGCGTACGGCTTATTGTCGTCCTATGTACAGATACTCCAGTCTCTGCTGTGGAACTCTGCAGCTCCTCCAGGGTTACCTTAGGTCTCTGTGCTGCCTCTCTGATTAATGCCCTCCTTGCCCGGTCCGTGAGTTTTGGTGGGCGGCCGTCTCTTGGCAGGTTTGCTGTTGTGCCATGTTCTTTCCATTTGTTTATGATAGATTTGATGGTGCTCCTGGGGATCATCAAAGATTTGGATATTTTTTTATTACCTAACCCTGACTTGTACTTCTCAACAACATTGTCCCTTACTTGTTTGGAGATTTCCTTGGTCTTCATGGTAGTGTTTGGTTAGTGGTGCCTCTTGTTTTGGTGTTGCAGCCTCTGGGGCCTTTCAAAAAAGGTGTGTATATGTAATGACAGATCATGTGACACTTAGATTGCCCACAGGTGGACATCATTTCACTAATTAAGTGACTTCTGACGGTAATTGGTTTAGCCAGAGCTTTTTATGGGCTTCATAACAAAGGGGTGAATACATACGCACATGCCAATTTTCTGTTTTCTATTTCTAAAAAATAGTTTTATGTATATATTTTTTCTCATTTCACTTCACTAACTTAGACTATTGTGTTCTGATCCATCACATAGAATTCAGCTGAACAAAACCTTCAACTTAAGGCTGTAATGTAACAAAATAGGTAAAAAGTCGGGGGGGGGGTGAATACTTTTGCAAGGCACTGTATAATTTTCTAATTCTACTAATTCTACTTTTACTGCTGTGGAATCTGCCATTATAGTCTTCATTACTTCCCGGAAGGAGGGAGGAGACAGGTGAGAGGTGGTAGATACATCTGCCAGTGCTCTCATTATCTCTAATGTAAGCCCATCACATATATAGTTGTGATCATACGAGTTGTTGCTAACGATTGCAGGCTCGCGTAGCGAGGGCCTCTGTTGCTGGCAAGGAGCGCCAAAGGCGCTCCTTGCCAGCAACTGTGACCCTCGCAAACTTTACGTCGTAACGCAAACAAAATACGAGACACGTTACGAGCAATTACGACCTCGCAAAAATCGCCCGCAAGCCGCGGACTTGAAAAAATGAAAAACACAATAAATACACACAACAGCAAGAGGGAGCATCCAGGACCTCAAAAAATGAAGTTACACCTTAATTTAACTCAAAAGAAAAGAGTTTAGACACTAATAAATTCTCTAAGCGAAAGAAAAAATAGCCGCCGAACAAAACGAAAACGAGGCTACAGCACTCTACACACGCAAAACACCACCAGAAACACGCAAAACACCACAAAACAGCTACAGATATTCCGCTAAGACGCATACCACACATTACCCGCCATTTTACGACAATGCGGAAGTACACAACTACGCTAACGGTTTGGTCTCGCGCACGCACACAGTATTACACTGCACACATTCACCACGCTTACACAGCAGCTCCACACCACTAATGCTGCAGCAACATCAACACAGATTGCCAGCTCTTCAACACAATGCTTCAAAATAGGTAAAGTATATTCATTTATTAATCTATTAGTTATTTTATTATTATACACCAAACAGCATTAGCTCACTTACAATTTCATTGCCGTCATTTTTTGACGGGCAATTCGCTAGTTAGTTTATAAAGACATGCCCTATTGAGACAGAAGCTGCAAGAGGTAAGCTTAGTACATACAATGGAAGCCTCCAGTAAAGATTAATTTTTGTTTATTTTTTTTACTTTCCAAAAACATGTTACCTAAATAATAATAACAACAACATCTTAGTTGTCTTTAGTTTGAGGGACAATGCATTTTAAAGCACAGAAAACAAATCATTTTATTAGAGTCCCTCTATCTGTACAGTGTGATTTTTTTAGTGATTATTTACTTGTGTTTACCCCCACCCCCTGCGGGTCAAGACCCACCACTTGCCCAGATATAATTACCTCCAGCCCATCTGTCTGACATATATCTCTTCTGATTGCTGACCTTACAGTAACAGATTATACATCAAAGTGACCAAAACTAAGGCTAAACCCGTGTTTTTATTATCACTTCTAGGGGAGGGTTGCATTAAGTGGCCATTTTATCAAGATGGTCAGTTATCTGATGACCTTTTGAAGAGTTTAAAGACCTATTCTGTGTTGGTCACACCCTCAAATAAGTGTAGGGTTAGATTACCACACTCCTTACAAAGATAGAAATGTTTTGATAAAGATAAAGCCGTCTTTATTTAGCCATTCACTGGCAGAAGGGCCAGAAATCAGTCTTTCTGCATTATACACCTGACCCCTCCCCCATGCACATGAAAGGGTTAAAGCACCATTTAATTGTTTCATTTTAAGGACATGTGAAAATGTTGTTGTGTTTGCATTGTTTAGTCGTGTCCGACTCTCCGTGACACCATGTTGATCCACTTTCATGGCAGAGATACTGGAGTGGGTTGCTAGTTCCTTTTCCAGTGGGCCACAACATAAAGCCCCTGGCATTCCTAGGTGGCCTCCCATCTAAGTACTGACCAGGCCCAACCCTGCTCGGCTTCAGGGTGGTGTTACCTCTTGGTTCCCTGACTGGAATCAACCCTACGTCACAGTGGTGAAAGTACCGAATGCTAACTACTGGACCAACAGGGAACCCGAAAATATTTTTACACAGTTTAAAATAAATAAATAAATAATAATAATATTATTTCAAGCCATGGGAATGTTGTGTACTGTGAGGACCTTCGGCGCTCATTGCAAGCCTCTCCTGGCATGTACTTTTGGTGCTCTGAGAGAGAGATATATTTCTATGTATATGTAGTTAAGTAATAATGAAGGATTTGACCAATAAATTAATATACTTGAATTATTTATAATTGATATATGCAGCAAGTAATAGGCAAAAGAGCTAACAATCTGTTTGTATTTTGCGTCTGCATAGAATATACATTGTGAGTGTTAGTGCCCTGCTTATAAAGTGTAATGAATGTTTGATCTGTGCACTCTAAATAGGCTGCGTGCGCGAGGTAAAAACGTTGGATTATTGTGTAAAGCGGCATTGTATAGTCGTAATGTTATTAATGTGTTACACGTCTCGTGAGTATTTTCAGCCTTTTGTAATAGTGTATCTTGTAGGTCGTAGTGTGATGTGTGAAGTGCTACGCGTTTGGCAGTGTTTTTCGCAGTCCGTGGTCGTGTAGCCTCGTTTTTTTTTGGCTGCCATTTTTTTCCTTGCTTAAGCGATTTTCAAGTGGCGAAAATTGTCTAAATCGAGTTAAATCTGAGGTCCACCGCACTGCAAGACGTCCTGGCTTTTGCCCCATGCTGTCCGTGATGTTTTTGTAATTCTTGGGGGTGTATTTAGTGTGTTTTTATAGTTTTTTGATGTTCGTCGTTCGGCCGCTAATCTCGTAATTTTTAGCGTCTCATATTTTTTTTTCTAAGTCCCGCGGTTGCGAAGCGCTTGCACGCCAATGCGATCCAACGTTTAGGAAGTGTTTTTCGGCTAAGTCCTGCGCTTTGTAGTGGCTTAACGGCTCGCCTCGATATGCGAGGCTCGCAGGCGATGAGCGCCTTTGGCGCTCATCGCCCAAGTGCTACGTGTTAACAGCTCGCCTCGCGAGACTTGCAGCGGAGTGCCTTTGGCGCTCATCGGCTAAGTCCTACGCGTTAACGGCTAGCCTTGCTTTGCGATACTCGCAAGCAATGAGCACCTGCGGCGCTCATCGCCTAACTCGTACGCACCTCGCAAAGCGTGACGACGTCTCATAGTTTGACAACTATTATATGTGATATATAGTACATTTGTGTTCACATTTGAATGTCTAAAACAAGTTAAAAAACCTGCTTACTGCTCAGAATTCCGAGAAATACATTTATTACACTGCAATCTGGGAAGCTGAGCAGGGACATGTAAATGTGCCCACAAATGCTTTGCTCTTCAATCCATAACCATTATAAACATGGCTGCCTTTAAGCTCATGCCCGAAGCATTACACAGCTTTTTTGCAAAGCCAAGGTTGGATTATACACAAGCTGGGAATCCTATCCACAGACAGCAATTTGATTTTATATTCATGACTCATACAGCAGCTGCACAAATAGGTGCATTTTTTCATGAACTTAAGGATTTGTATTCTGTTAATAATCCACTACCCTTCTATAAAATTCACAAGCAGTAAATAATTGACTGCACAGCAATAAAATAGTAGCAATTAGCATATAATTAGCCAGCGCAATTAACATGAGCATTTCATCCGCCCAAAGTCATACAAAGAACCCGGAAAATAAAGGCAGCTCTGTCATGTGTTTGTGATTAGCGCCGGGCGTGGGATGCAGATAACTAATGGCACCCCTCCAAAGTGCAGTCACCGTGTCAGAGAGTAATGGGGGGGCACAAGGTAATCACTGAGGGGCAACGGAATACAAAACTCTGACAGGCGTCAGGAACAAAATACAGAAAATAAAGGTACTTATCAAAAGCTGGATCCCAAAATCAGTCCCACATGGATGAGGTCATATGTTATTGTTACATGTCCTAGATCAGCCAGAATTCCTGTAACCTCAAAAGGGGCCAATTATTACATTTAACCCATTTGTTGGATTCAGTGACGTTTAAAGGGACACAGCCAAGGTCAGAAAAGTATATAAATATAAATAAATAAAAGTATCTGTATGTATGTATATGTATATGTATATATATATATATATATATATATATATATATATATATATATATATATATGGCTACGGAATGAAGAGCGAGGCATTTGTGGCCATATTTGAGTGTACCAGCTCAACTTCCCAGAATGCAGTGTAATAACTGTTTTTCTCGGAACTCTGAGCTGGAAGCAGGTTTTTTAACTTGCTTTAGACATTCAAATGTGAACACAAATGTACTTTTTATTTACTATATATATATATATATATATATATATATATATATATATATATATATACATATATACATATATATACATATATACATACACAAACACACATACACACACACACATACATACAATAGACTCTCAGTTAACCAGAACTCAAGTGACCAGAACTCTTAAGAACCAGAAAAAAAAACTGAATACTGTACTTTAAATACAAATAAAATTTACGGCGCTCAGGAGCCAGGTTGTCATGCCACAAAGTGCTTACAGGCACTTCGGCCACTGTATGTCTCTGCAGTTCAATGTAACCTGGAAGCAGACCGGCATGAGTGACTGAGCCAGGCCACCCTTCAGCCCAACATACCTGTGTGTAAGTGAGGAGTGAAAGCTGCTGCTGCTAGCTCAGCCCTCACTGACAAATATACTTAGCAGAGCATCCTATGTGCAGCTAATCTAGGCCTCTTTAATTAATAACTCTCAAGCAACCAGAAACTATATTTATCCGGCATATACTAATCCCTGTGGATAACTGAGAGTCTACTGTATATATATATATATATATATATATATATATATATATATATATACTAGCGACTTGCCCGTCAAAAAATTACAGCAATAAAATTGTAAGGCAGGTAATGCTGTTTGCCACAGAGAGTAATTGTTTTGGTGGTCTGAGATCCTTGTGCGCTCATTGCGAGGCTGACGCTGAGCGCCTCTGGGTTGGTGTATTTGTTGCTATCATAAGCGCTTTTGCGCTTATTGTAAGGTCCGCAGTGATCTGGTTTTGTGGTATTTTGCGTCTTTAGGGGTCGTGTAGCCTCGTTTTTTTCGTCTGCCATTTTTTCTGTCGCTTAGGAGTTGATTTTCGAGTGTCTAAACTTTGTAAATTTGTCTGAAATCGAGGTGTAACCTGTCTTCCAGACGTACTGGTGTCCTCCCTTGCTGTGGGTAAGGTTTTTATTTTATTTTTATGTGTATTTTTGTGTCTTTTAACGTTTGGCGCTGTGCGCGGGTTGTCTGTTAAGGTCGTATTTTTGCAAGTCCTTAATGGATTTTATCTAAGTCCCGTTTTTTGTTGTGTAAGTCTGCAAAAAAATAATTTCTAAGTCCTGCGGCTCGTATTTTTTTGTGTAAGTCCGTAGTTGGTCATTTCGCATTTACTGTTTTTTTCAAAGTCCCGCTTGTGTGGTTGTTTGTAACTGGTTGTGAGGCGCTGTAGAGCCTCCACCTCCGCAAATGGCGGTCCCTCAAATTTGCGGGCTGCAGCCGACGTGGGAGCCTCCACCTCTGCAAATGCAGACTCGTAGGGGGTTGAAGGGATGAGTGCTTATGGCGCTCATCTCCACCAGCGCAAGGATCGCCTTTGGCGCTCCTTGCCAGCAATTGCGGCCCTCGTGAGGGCCATAGTTGCGGCGGGCTCACATAGCATTAGCAACAACTTGCATTGCTGACAACTATATATGCGATACACACACTACATAAAAGTATAAATTTAACGGGACATGGAAGTTTTCTGGATTTCACTAGAAATATAACATACCTATGCATCTATTTAATTTTATGTACTTTATTTTATTAGGACATGCTTATAAGCTCTGTTTTTTTCTGCCTAAAATCATACAATTTTACCTGTCTGTAGCTCATGAATATACAGACTGTGAAGTGCAGCGTTTCAAGTTACCCTCTCTCAAATAGAATATTGCCACTGATTGGTTACTACGAGACACTGCACAGCCTGTACACTATCCTCATGAGCTGCAGAGGGGAGAAACCAGTTACAAACTATTTGTAATATTTTGAAGCACGCCTTAATAAAATAAAGTACATAAAAGCAACTGGATACAGAGGTATATTCCTAGTGAAGTCCAGAAGCTTTCCGTGTCCCAAGTATAAATTATGCAAAAACATCCTCCCTCTCTGTAAGCTCCTATTAATACCATTAGTCAACTCTCATTGTCTGGGATTATAAAGAAGCAGCACATGTGTAGATGGGTAAATCATAATTTAAGTGTGAAAGTCTCTGTGATGTTTCTGATTTAACCAAAAAGCTCTTTTTCTTCATCATTCAACTGTGAAAGTTCATTAATCAGTACCAATGCAATGCAGAGAGGGAGGATCTTCTCAAGTAGTTTATGCTCCAAATACTCATATTTCAAGGTCACCAATGACAATTATATTTATTTATATGTGCGCTTTTCATTTGCATTTCTTTGTTGTCATTTTAAAAGTTTATCTTCACTGCAAGGGTGGGAAAATGATCTAAAGGGATGTGATACCTGGGATTAAATATAATGATGTAACAAACCTTACTACAAAGTCACTAATACACACGGGTATTACATACTCCTGGCACAAAAACATATAAAGCAAAAGACGTATTTATATTATGCACTTAATGAGCATGTTTTATACAAGAGAAAAGTTTTTATTATGCCTAAAAAATAAATAATATTAAGGGGCCACGTTCCTATCCTCTTATGGTAGCGCAGCACAAGGCATCAGCAGGGGAGGTGAGCATCCGCTAGATGGCGCTGCCGATATTCCGGTGCCATATCATAAGAGTCAAGGCTTAGGTAAACTGTTAGGGTTAGCTCAAGGGCTAGGCTAACATTATAAGCTTAAAACTTCTCTCACATATCGTCAGCGCTGCTAAATATTGGTAGCGCCAGCTAGCGGTTGGAGGCCTCACTGCAGCGGCAGACCTGTCCCGACACCATAACAGGATAGATCTGGGCCTCTATAGAGCAAAAAGTTCTGTCATGCATTTAAAATAACATGTTTTATCCATTATAAAAACAGATTCCTCATGGAAAATAAATGAAGCTAAAATAACAGACAGGCAGATAAAAAACAGCAATGTGTTTGATCCACCTTTATCTTACTAGTGACATAAGAGGAAGTATAAACACGGACTCATAGATAGTCAGTAAATGGTGTTTTCTTATCTGATTTATATTAAAACAATGGGAACCAAACACAATCTGTTGCAGTTCAGACATCCATAAGGCTCACCGCACCTTTGTTTACTTTAACGAGGAGAAGAAAACAATCCAACATTTTTCTACACTGTTATTTCTCAAACATTAAAAAGACATTTTGTATTGTTGGAAACATGATATTTTAATGCATGGTGGCAAAGCCTTTGTTATGGTCTTCTGAATTTGTGACCAAACATTTGGGACTGTAGAATCCCTTTAAATGTGTTTTTAATAATGTCCGTTATGGGCTGATGATCTATAAAACTTTTAAAGGTCCAGTGTAAGCGATAACATTGATTAGGCTTTCTTGGTAAGGCCTGAATAATGTTATCTACAATCATACACTTATTTTCAGTAGTGATCTGGGGTAGAGTTGAGCTATGAATAATTTATTGTTTTAAATCGGACCCAGTTTAAAGAGCTTGGGCTCCAAAAATAGCCTTAATATTGTAAAACAGAGTGAAATGATACATAAGAAACCTGTTACTCAGATATGTTTGTTAGCCTATAATACATAAGTGCCAGCTTATCTACAGTAATAAATACTCACCAAAAGAATAGAGCAGAAGTCCAATTCCCAGCATGGTCAGGCTGTTTGCCCACCCAATGAGCACAAACGCAGGAATCAGTAGGATAATGGCCTGAGGGAGATATTCATAGAGAGTGTTAAAGGGACAGAGCAAGCTGTATATATTATAACAAAAACTACATAATCCCAGTTATATAAAGTATTACTAGAGGGCTGCCATATTGGAATCTTGGATCTTTCCTGTTATAGTTACAGCACAGGTCCGCCACTGCAGTGCGGCGACCAACCGCTAGATGGAGCTGCCGATATTTTGCAGCGCTGCCGATACATTAGAGAAGCTTAGAATAGTAGCCTAACCCTTAAACTAACCTTCACCCTAACAGTTTACCTAAACCTTGACTCTATGATATGGCACTGGAATATCAGCAGCCGAGTGCGGGGGGCGTGCAGCAAACTGTGAATCTCCATAATGCATTTTGAAAGCACACTGCACAGCCATTGATTTACTATTGGTCTATTTTGTCATGTGGTACATAAGGTAGTACGGGAACCAGCACCACATGACAATATAGTTGTGCCGGCACAGGCAGCTGTTAAGGGTAAGGGTTGGGGTTAGGGCAAGGGTTTCAGCTTGAAAATTGTATATGATCTCAGCACTTGTAAACTGTACACAATTTCAGCAGTGCCATCTAGCAGCTCCATGCTGCAACTGCTGAACTTGTGCTGCAGCTGGAGCAACTTTAACAGGAAAGATCCCAGATGGTGATATTGTAAGGGGAAAAGAGGAGCAGTAACTGAATAAACCTAGGGTAGCATTAACCCTTCATACTCCCTGCATCTTTTATTTATCAATTTGCAATAGTACTTGGATGGCAGCAGATCCCTTGTTTTGAGCAGATGTGGGCAAAAAATAAAAACGGTTTCAGTTAGTCAGAGGTTTGTTAAACTTTAAGACATTTGCAGAGTCCCAGTTGAATCCCCTGACACTTAGGCACTTCCTTGTAGTAAAACTATATCAAGATTTATAATTATGTCTGTCAATCTGTTATCCTCCCCTCTGCTTCTTATGTTTGTGTTACATGCTAATTTGTGTTATTTCCAGGCTTATAATGAGTGATTAAATTATTATTATTATTAACCTGTTTGAATCACTCTGAGCATGTGCAACTGCAGTGAGAAAAATGATCAGTGATACAAATATAAGAAGCAGATCTAGAGCATGACAAAAATTACACACTAATTTTAATACAGGAAAATACTAATTATTAAAAATAGATATTAGAGGTATTTTACATAACTAAATTTGATAATCTGCAATAAATTAACACAGCCTTTATATTTATAACTTTTATATGCAATTATTCTTTTTGCCTTCTGGCGGCTCCATTTTCTGTCATGAATCTGTCTGATTTTACACTAATGAGATTTCCATTTGTCCTGTTACAAGCACTGGCAGTTGTAGCTGTAACTTTCTCATTGAGGTTTCGGCTACATTCAGTCTCAGGAAGTGGATCAACATAAACCGAAATGGAGCACAACTATATTTAAAAGGTATTATTTAAAAAAAAGTTTAGGTCCCATCTTATTATGCCTAAAAAATAAATAATATTAAGGGGCCACGGTCCTATCCACTTATGGTAGCGCAGCACAAGGCAGAAGCAGTGGAGGTGAGCATCCGCTAGATGGCGCTGCCGATATAACGGTGCCATATCAAGGCTTAGGTAAACTGTTAGGGTTAGGGTGAGGCGAACATTAGAACTGCTCTAACATATCTGCAGCACTGCAAAATATCGGTAGCGCCATCTAGCAGTTGGAGGCTGCACTGCAGCGGCGGACCTGTCCCGACACCATAACAGGATAGATCTAAAGTTTACTTGAAATATAAGAATGCAGTGGTCCATTAATAACATTAAATTGATAAACCACAAAACTCTTTTCCTTTCCAGATCTCGTCAATGTTTATTGGACAACCACCCAACACAACATGGCAGCCAGCTAAGTTAAAGCCCCCCGGGCCCGCATCTCATTCCTTTACACTAGGAATGGATCTTTTTATCACAGTTTGGCTTCTGATTAAATGCCTTCCCAGCATGCCTCTGGGTCATCATGGTCTGTAGACCACCAGACTGGTAATGACTGATGGTTTTCAGGGGTAATTAACAAAATCACACATTGTATTGGACACAAAAGCACAGGTACCCTTTTCACAGCTTTTATTTCATTTCCTGGCTTGATTCTACGAGCGTATCCTCCCTGGATTAGGGCCATTGTGATTCCAATGAAGAAAAACATCTTCCCTTGCTGCATGCTGCCAAAGAAATCAAGGAGTGCAGGTTAGGGGCAGATCTCACAGCTGGGAACATTTACACTGTCAGAGCTCTGTTTATTCAGCACTAGGCCTGATCCCATCCAGATGTTCACCAGCCTCCACTGGACGTCTTACACATCCACGCAAAAAACTATATTCAGAGAAAAAAAGCGCTGGGATATTCTGATGGGATCCTCAAAACTTACATTTATCTTGCATAGAAACTTGTGCATGAAATTCACAGTTTAAAGGGCCGTACAAATAAAAAACAACAACTAGATAATTAAAGTTCTGCTTGTTTGTGTAAACATGCAAGTAACAGTACTGTCTCTTTAAAAGACCATTGCAGCATCAATATTAGTTGCTGTGTAAGCAATGGAAATAAAGCATTTTGGGGGAATATCTGAGTTTTTGAAGATGTTTACGAGTGCAGGAATCCATTTTGTGTTTACTACAGCACTTCTTGAGAGAAGGATAATAATGTGTGTGTAGATATCAGTGGGGGAGGAGGGAACAGGCAGAGGTCCAGAGCCTTTATTTGAAGACCTAATAAGACTGAAATTGACTCCACACCACCCCCTCCTCACTGACCCAGAAGCAGAACATTGCATCAAAAGGATGGAACCACCGCTCTCCAGAAATGTAAACACTCCTCCCACACATATACAACTTCCACCAATGCATCATGGATCTCTCCAGGGACCCACAGAGGCTTTAAACTGTACATTTTTGTAATTAAAAATTAGCAATATGATTTTTTTTCCTGCCTAATAATGCTCTTACTCAGACAAAAAATAGATTTATAAGCTCATCTGCTTGTTTAAAAAGGCGGAGACATGCAAATCAGAAGACAATGTACCTTACTCTTTGGGAGAGAGAGAGAGAATTGTGCAATGGCCCTTTAATGATGGGAGTACACTGTACTATCTGCAGATTACCCAGGCCTCTATGTCAACAGAGCGTATTTAAAGGCAATTTAGAGAATAAGCTGACTCCGGAGCCGCTTTTCTGCTACGCCTGCACAAAGCATGACACATGGGCCCAGACGAGCTTTCAGGGGGAAAATTCCTAAAAGGTTACAGCTTGTCTAGAGCGAGCTACAAAACAAGCGCGCTGTGTATTGCTCTCTAGATTGGAAATAAATACTAATGACCCTGATACAGAACATCGGATCAGAGCATTGGATCCATATACTGGGTGTTAGTTTGTTTAAATGAAAATCTTTATCTTCCCCATTAATGCAAAGAAATAATTCAACTGTTTAAATTGTATAAGGCTTTACACATAAAGTAAATATAAAAGTCCCATTTATTCAGATAATTGCATTTTTTAGGGGACTACATAATTTTTTTAGTTTATTTTTATTCTATGCATTGAGAAATTCAGTATAGTTTGTGCTGTGTTTTATGCAAATGAGCCGACACTTCCATACTATATTAGATTTTTTGGATGTGCTAATTAGAATCACACTCTGCATGTCTCTGTAAGCCAAAACAATACCTCCCAATGTTGTCATGCAATTGGACCCTGCCTCACCCTTCGCAAACACTACGAGCCTCAAATTTGCAAATGGAGTTATGCATTAGCATAAATGATACACAAAACAATGCTGTAATTCTCCCCGATCCTACGTTCAAAAAGTAAGAGACCCGCACGGTGAAGAAGCAGACACTTAGTAGACTGCCCTGTGAGATGGTGCCCACTCAAGATGCGGTCTAATTTCAGCTTTCTTATATTCTGTAATGGCATCAGACTACACCACCACTAAGGGCAGACAAGAACCAAAATGCCAGGAACATCTCCCCTCCATGGAAGAAACAGCAGACCCCAGGCATACATTTCAACCATCCTACTTTCATCAGTGAGCTGCTGCTGTACTCCCTAGCGAGGCAAGCAAGAAGACCATGTCTGGGTTACTCTATACACAAAGAGTACTTACATACAAACAAAAATAATGTGCGCAATGCACAGCCGAGAGCAGGGAACGCCTCACTAGTGCTGTCTGTCTAGTCTTAGCTCACTTGTGCCATAATAGAGGAGACATTACATGTAGCAGCTCAGACTTGCCCCCAAGTGTACCCCACCCTACTTTACTCATCTTCGTGCTAGATCATTATATCTCAGTAACCCTTGGACTGTCTTTAGTCCCGTATTGCTTTCTTTGTTTTTATTGCCTGACTACTTTTCTCTCTCTTCTCTTGAACAGTCTTTTTCACTCTCTCATGTTGTCCTCTCTCCCCTGCCAGCCAATAATACATTTGCATACATAATCTATGCTTTGCTAAGTAAGCAGCTGGGCATGGATCTAGTCTGTTTGGAAGCCGCACAGATTCAGAACAGTGGGGTTGAGCTCTGCGCCACGGCACCACCTGGTGGTGTAAAAAAACTGCAGGCAAAGAACTATTCCATCCTCCGACGAGGCGCAACTCGTACCGTGCGGAGTCGACAGTGAGGCCATCGCTATGTTTGGCGTGGGCATTCGGCGCCCCTCTCATAGCTCAAGGCCTCTTTTATCGGTGTGCCTTATGAGCCAGATCGAAGGATGAAATAGTTCTTTGCCTGCAGTCAATTTTTTACACCACCAGGTGGTGCTGTGGCGCAGCGCTCAACCCCACTTTTCTGGATCTGTGCGGCTTCCAAATAGAAAAGGACCCTGGGAATTTATTTTGCCCTGATGTACACATTTTGCTAGTACATTTAAATACATTGATTTTCACAAAGAACAGATACTGGTATTCCCATCCTACATCCATAGTGCTGTACTGGGGTAAGCACAAGTCAAAAAATGTTTAACAAATTGAAAAGAATGGAGGGCCCTGTCTTTGAGTTTATAATCCAGCATACCAAGTGCGTATTCCAAAGCACCTTGTAAAATTTACAATCTAAAGGGATTGGGTGAGGTACAGGATGGTGATGGATACATTGTGCATATTAAGGCTGAAGGTGATTTGAAACAGGTATTTTTAGTGAGTTTTTGAAGGATTTGAGGAAGAGGATAGTCTAGTGGAGCGAGGCAAGAGAATAGGGGCAGTGCAAGAAAAGTCCTGAAGGCAGGAGTGAGAGGAGGTGATAAGAAAGGAGGAGAAAAGAAGGTTGTTAGCAGAGCGAAGAGGATGGGTGGAGGAGTATTTTGAGATAAGAGCAGAGATATTTGGCAGTGCTTTATCGTTAAGGGCTTTATACATTATTATCATGATTTGAAGTTTTGTTCTGGAAGCTATGGGGAGCCAGTGGAGAGACTGACATAGAGGAGCTGCAGACACTGAGCATTGAGTATGGTAGATGAGTCTAGTGAAGGCGTTCATTAGGGATTGGAGCACGGGCAGGAGGGTAATGAGGGACTAGTAAGGAGACAGTTGCAGTAGTCGAGGGAAGATATGATGAGAGAGAGAGAATTAGGATTTTAGTTGTGTCTTGAGTAAGATAGAGATGTATATATGTAAGTTACTCACTGATAATGTAAGGGAAGAAAAGCTCATTCTGTTTTTTTCTTAAAGCTTCTCCATAAATTCTGTATCACCTTTTTGCCTCAGACCCACGTCCCATGGGAATCAGTTTAGGACTATGGGCACCACTCTCAAGCAGATTTCAGAATATAGCCACTACTTACGGCACAGTGCCAGAACCCCACTCACAGACTGCCGTTTCGTCCTTTATGGGGCTCATCAGCGTGAAGTTGGTAATGCTAACTGTGTAATGAGGCTGGATTTATGTGAGATTTAGATCACAGTGAGACATTATATTTTTGAGTGTAATGTATGCTTTAATAATTGCAGAAATATTATCAATAAGCTTTCAGCAGGTCTTGATAAGTGGAACTGCATATTGAATGCTGAGGGGTTAATCCATTTGCTGTGCACTCAATTGCTGCTAAAAACAAAGTATTTCCGTTACGCTGAGAGTCAGATATTGCAATCCTTTTGATATGTCAATCAAACGAAGGCCAACAGTAATGACTAGTGGAGGCCACACTTGGATTTTGGATAACACTGCAAACAATTTAAAGGCACACCCAATATTTTCAGCTAAATTGATTGTTTATAAATATGATACAAGCTCTTCCTAATAAAATAAAGTGCATACAAATAAATGGATACATAGGTATATTATATACCTAGTAAATTCAGGAACCTTCCATGTCCCTTTAAGTAGAAATGTAACCCTTAGATTGTAAGTTTGCGAGTTTTCAATCTTGTGTCAGGCCTTGGAAACAAGCTCTATGTACATTTGATTTTATGCTCAAAAACAGGGCCCTCCATTCTTTACAAGGTGTTTAATTTGTTTTCTGCTATGTACTCAACCCCTGTACAGCGCTACGGAATATGTTGGCGCGATATAAATAAAGATAATAATAAATGTAATAAAATTATAGTAAAAGAGAATATACCTTAAATAGATAGCACTTCTTTAGAAAGGAGTAGAATACTATTATTAATGTTTCTTTTATTAAATATTTATTGCTTTGGGCTGTTTTCTAAGATTATTACATTTGTATTTTTGTTTGTTTTTAAAGTTTATATGGCATAATATGTGTACATGACTGTAATGATTTCTTCTCTGGATCCAAACTGGTAAGTGCTATACAAGCCCAGGGCCACCTACTATAGACTACAGGTTAACTACCAACAACGGACCGTTTGGGTTCTTGGAAATCTCTGCACCAGCACCTTGATATCTGGCTGTATCAGTCAGTATCTCTCTATCAGGAATCAGCACTTCCAGGCGTCCCAGTTACCTTCCTGTGGTAGTGACCAGGACAAGTTACTTGCAGGATGGAGATAGGTTCAGTATCGCAGCCACCGGTAGCAAAATGAGAGACACAAGATTTCTATATGTCTCAGTAGTGAACTGTTTTATTTGCTTCCAAAACACAACTACTAAAAAACTACAGACAAAAAACACAGAACCAAAGCACAATCCACATTCACTCCTCCATCTCTGGCCTCATTGATCTGGCACATATCGGTTGTCATCAGGGGGAGCTTTTTTCCCTTGCTCAATTTACAATCCCCAAAGGGCAATAAAAACTAGTTTAAACCGTTATGGCCGGTCCTTTGATCATGCGTGAGGGACTAAGATGGCTGGGGGGAGGGAACAGCTGAGATTTGCACGACTGAGCCAAATATATCAGACGATCACATAACATTAACTATACTCACACATTCATTCATTTTAAACATGACACAGAACACAGTAATATTACATGGGTAATTACATACAAGATGAGGGACGGGCATATGCCATAAGAAATATGAAACATGGTGGCAATATAATTCCCCTACCCGTTTTCCAATGGAGAAGTCTGTTCTACATATAACATATAAAAACTCTATAAAGTGATTGCTGTTCTTTTCAAGTTACAGGTGACCTTAAAGGGATTGTCACCCAAAAATCAAGTTGTTTTGTTCAGTTATTCTTTGAAAACCAGCTCTATGTTATCTGTTTGTTTTCCAAAGTGGATCAATCCTGGGGAATTTTTGTTGCTGCATTTATATGCAAATGAGCAGCTCACACATATTAATTAGCTGCTTTGGTGTACTAATAGGATTACAGTCTCCTTGTCTGCCTCTGTAGTGTCTAAAATAAAGACCCCCAATGTTATCTTCAGTTAGCCCCCTCCCCCACCATCATAAAGCTCTCTGATCCACACATTAGTATACGTAGCCACCCACTCGAATATTTAGCCGCACACATTAGCATACAGAGCTGCCCACATTAGCATACAGAGGTGCCAACTATCATACCGAGTCACACACATTATTATCCTTTATTTATAACGCGCCAACATATTCCGCAGCGCTAACATTAGCATATTGAGCTGCACACATTAGTATACTGAGCTGCACACATTTGCACACTGAGCCGCACACATTAGCATACTGAGCCACACACATTAGCATACAGGAGGTGCCAACTATCGTACCGAGTCGCACACATTAGTATATTGAGCAGCAAAATTTAATCAAAATTATTCAGAAATTATTCAATGTAGAGAACAACTGCTAGTACAATGCATAGCCAGTTTTAAATGCTCTTTAAAATAAAATCAGCTTCCTGTCGGCGAAACGGAGTCCCTTTAAAATGAAACATTGAGTCGCATTTAGTAAAAGGTGAAGTGCTGCATTGCTCCTCTAATCTTAGCAAATATGTCTCACAGATAACAAAGCAGTGACAAGGTCCTCCATTCCTAAACTTTTCTTTGACAATGTGCCACTGTGTGTTTTCTTTTTTTTTTTCAAATGATGGTCTAAAAGCTGAAGAAAACTGATACAAATGTTTATCTGATCTGGGGGCTTGTCCCTGTAACCCAGTGAGCAGTAATATAGGTGTGTACGAGTCATACTTGTCTTCCAATGAGACATATAGACATACATATGCTCTGTGCACTTCCAGTTAGTTTCAATGGAGTTTAAACACATTTTCACACTTTTTTTCATGTAAATTACGGGTTTGGTAATGTTTAAAGCTGCTCTTGTAAATGCAAGACGACTAGCTGTCTATGTAAAAGTCACTGAGCTTGCTAGGTACTCCCCCATGTTGTGGAAACCGACATTAGAAGTTACGCTTTTTTCACCAACACTTGCTGAGCTGATTGGGTCATAAATGCAGGAGGCAGTCAGACTACAGCTGCAGTTCTAAACTATGATGGTTCCATTCATGTTCTCTGTTGTTCATCAGCTCACACCACCTAATATACAGAGGTCTTGCACCAATAAAAGGATGCTGCTAAAGCTGTTACACATATATCTGAACTTGTACATGTACTCTTTCATATAAGACTCACCTTTGTACTGGTGAGACTTCACCTTTATGTACACTTGGCCCAATGACTCCGTGTGTAAGGATAGGCAAATCAATCAAAATAACTAACTCAAAGGTTGTCTGACCTATACATAGGGAATTCCTGAAATCCTGGTCTGTGCTTGGCAATTCTGGAGTAAAGTCACTAATCACAGTGTCAGGCAAAGGGATATTTAAAGATTGCATTTAAAGGGCCACCATGAAAACATTTGTTTGAAGACTAAGCCCATAATTAAGAAGAAAATAAATGTTGAAACCTCTGCAGGACACTGGAGAGATCCATGATACATTGGTGGACGTTGTGTATGTGAGAGGGGCGTTTACATTTCCTGGAAAGATATGTTTGCAGTGAATGATGCAAGGGGCCTGCTTCTGGGCCAGTGATATTCAATGGGCGTGGTGTCTTTACAATGGTTCTCTGTTCCCTCCTTCCCCACTGATAACTAAACCCGCACCCTCGTCATCCAGCTCTCAGGATGTAATGTAACAAACACAAAATGGATTCCTGTACTCATAAACAGAGTCTTCAAAAATGCTGCTTTTTTTCCCAAAACATCTTTATGCTCATGGCTTACACAGCTGCTAATATTGTTAGTTTGCTTCATAACTGCAGTGGTCATTTAAACCCTGTTCATTTAGCTAGTAAATGGTGTCATCCTAAATGTTCTATACTCAGATACAAATATCACCATCTACAGTTTGGGAGTGGTATTACAAGGAACATAAACACTATACTGTATTTATATTATGAACTATAGATTATAATCCCTGTCCTAAATGACCCACCATTGACCCACCACACCCAGCCATAAAGCCAAGACATGTGGTCTGTCTTAAGTGTTTACTTTACTCAGCTGTGCCAGTCAGGAATATATGTGACCTGTCCATCTCTTACCCACCTGTTACTGTCTATAGACACCAACAAAACACAAAGTGTGTAAGAAACACTGTAATTCCACTTTTTTTGCACAAAAAAATAATAATTTAAAACTAAAAAAACTTTAAAACAAAAAAATAGCTCTATAGCAGGGGGATTTAATCCATGAATTGGAACAATTTGAGAAGAAATCTTGTGCTTATACCCTGATTATTTACGTCCCTGATCGAGTATACAAAAAGACTGTAATAAATCACACCCTTGTGATTTTCAAAGCGTTCTACGCCTTTGTATATGATAACAGAGGGTGTGAAACAGCCCCTTTATCTCACCTTAAGTTCTTACACTTTGTTCATTAGCGGTTGTGGGTATAAAAACATTTTAGATAATATCTTTATTTCAGTATTATCATTTATTATTATTACATTGATTTGTAATGCGCCAACATATTCCGTAGCACTACACAGAGGAAAAGAACAAGGAAAAATATAATTTTAACAAACTGCAAAAAATGGAGGACCCTGTTTTGACCTTAGAATCTTTGTAGAAAGTGTTTTTTCCCAAAGCATCCTAGAAGACTGAAAACTCTCTACTTACAGTAGACACTGCTTGTGACTATAGGAGGTCATGTTTATGGCTTCTGACTTGGAGATAAAGTGGAAGTATTGTCCTAATTTTTATTATCTAGACGAGAGTAGAAAGAAGGGCATGGAGGAGTCAGGAAGATTTGTTTCATTGGTGGATTCAGATAAGGACAGGACACCTTCTTCCTCCCTCAGACACAATAGAGACATCTTGCAAGTACTTACTTGCCCTGCTCTGTAACTATGAAAATGAAGTATTACTGTCATGGCAGCTTCCATGCACTAGCAGAATACATAGCTGCTAATGTGTTTTGCATACTTCTCTGCAGAATATAGTAACATAGTAATTGAGGTGGAAAATAAATTTATTCCATCAAGATGAACCATTTTAGATCTCCTCTGATCTTAGTAATATGTGGATTCCTAATTGATCCAGAAGGCAGCAAACAGAACCCCCCCACTGAAACTGACAACAGAAATTGGCAATCAGATTACTCCCCGGATCAATACAAATCAATTTAGTGTTCCTAGGCAAGCTATATATAATAAACTAGATTTACATGGTAAGAAAAAAAATAGCTGTACTCCCTGTGACTGGCAATACTAGACATTGTTAGAGAGACCCGAATGGCTTTGCAAATGCATAAAAATTATTTTCTTGACTTCATTCATTATTTACGAAAAAATCTGAACCTTTTTTTTAAATTTATTATACATATTCATTCAAAAGCAAGATAAAAATAAAATATGCAGTGCCCCTTTACAACGGACTACTGATGTGGAAAGCAGTTGGGCAAAACAAGCAAAAGGGATGATGGGAGTAAATTATTTATACGGCACAGGAAATAGCGATTGTACAGAAATAGGAAATCTGAGCTTTAGGGAAGGGACGTTTTTACAGCAAAATAAAGGATTCCACGAGCATTGGAAAATGTATGTACGGCAACAATAATATTATTAGTGACCCATCCCAAGTCTACACCATCTGGATGTTGTATGGTACATACTGGTCCCATTGCCATGTTGGGACACAGACTTACCTGTTAAACTGGAATCGCTGGTGAGTCAGGAAACTGATAGTATACTCCAGCCCAGAAAACAGGAAGAGGTACAGGAAGTACACCTGCCCCAGTAATCTCAGGTCCCGCAGGCCTTTACAGAAAGGAAAAACCAATTACACGTCAAGTACACCACAGTCATTTAAACTAGTTGTTTTTTTTTAATGCCCTCATTCCTAATAAATCTACCATATTATTTTCAGGGTGAGGTCTTGGAAACGTGAATAATACCAAATTTATTTTCCATTTACAATCCTTTTGCTCTTAACAGTAGCTTGATAAAATGTATTATTCTATTTAATTTTAATTATTTTATGGAATAAATACTAGGTTAAAGTGAAACTGCACAGTTCAGAATAGTTCATATGTAAAAGTAAAAAAAAAAATTGCTAACACAAAAAGCAGAAAGTTATATTTAAAAATAAAATGTGTCAGGGAACTGGGGACATATTAACTGATGTTATTAATTACCGTATATTACTGATTTCTTGATTTATCTCTTTATTAGGTTGGAGAATATTATTTAAACTCACATAGTGCACATGAGCCTAATAATAAAAAAAACAATCAACAAAATACTAATTTACTACTTTGTTGCCCTTTCCTAATAAATTAAGAGTCCCCTTTTACCCCAGGCTGCTGCTGGTCTCAGTTCGGCCCCTACACTATTACGGGTGCTTTGCACCTGCTGCACCTGCCGTTGCTCCGTTTCTGATAATATTCTATTCTAATAGATACTCTGTTACCGTGTTGTTTTCTGTAATATATATAATAATTGGAAAGAATAACGGACATAGCTGTGCTGGAAGATACTAGAGCCCCCTGCTGGAAGCTCTAATAAGAAGGAATAAGGAAAAACTCTCATCAGAAAATGGTTTAAAAAAGCACACGTAAGGAGAGTTGTTGTTTTCTTTTGTTGTTATCATGGGTGTGTTTCAACCTAGAAACACAGGCCTAGGCCAGCACATTATCATGGGGCAGCCTGAAGACGCAGTGCAGTACATTGATATTTGTTTGTGAATGTAAGTTTGCGACTTCTCAATCTCGCACTGTGTATGTCTGATTGAAAGCTCAATAACAGGGCCATCCATCCTTTGCACGGTTTGAAATTGTTCTTGACTTGTACTTTACCCCTGTATAGCGCTACGGAATAGGTTGGCGCATTACAAATAAAGGATAATAATAATATATACACAGAAATGTCTATATAAAGTCATATTTCTGATTTTAAGTATACTTGATACTTTTTACCATAATATATATCTTTTATTGAGTCATATAGAACACAGAAGAAATTAGGCAGAATGACAAGGATTTGAATTCACAGCTGTATTCTGCTTATCTCTGAGTCTTTTAAACTTCAGATTAGAGCTGTGAATGGCGATT
The DNA here is from genome assembly GCA_027410445.1 of Discoglossus pictus. NCBI lineage: Eukaryota > Metazoa > Chordata > Amphibia > Anura > Alytidae > Discoglossus > Discoglossus pictus. The sequence goes on from CM050163.1 coordinate 44,907,305, forward strand.
GGTGAATGAGCAGTAGCAGATCAAAAATATCTAATTTGACCCTGTCACCTCTAACCTGTAGATTTCAATGAAAGTCCAAAATTATATACAATTTTTATTTGTTTCCTCTGCAAGTTGATTAATAGTTTGCAACTTGCTTTTCATGGAAAACATGGACATATCCAACAACATGGTTTCCATTGGTCTGTTATTCTTGAGCACCTGGTAGCACTTCAATTAATTGACAATTGGAGTTTGAGAAAAAGAATGTTTACTGAAAATCCTTATTTTAGCAGTTGTTCCTCTAATTTGTGTTATCTACGCAGGAGATGAGTAGGATGGGGATTTGTTGACTCATTGGTTGATTCAGATAGGCTTTTTGCATATAACATCTATAATATCACAGTAGCTTCCATGCACTAGAAGTTAAAATTAAGATATTTTTCTGAAAATGTTTTTATGCCCATTTTTTACACAGCTACTAGTTTGTTGTATACTTGAGTTTTTCCTAATGTACAATTGTCCTGTAATCAGAACAAGAACAGACAGAACATGTCCAAACCTACTTTGTGGGGAAGGAGAGTCCTTTCTTCTTGTGACAGCTGAAAACTGAAACAGGGAAACTGGACTGAGCAGGTCTGAAGCCCCCTGAAATCCAGCCATCATCGAAGAGGCCTAGAGCAGAACAAAGTGCTATATGTGACATTCAAACACCATATGGAAATATTCAGAAAAAGGCACATAAAGAGTACAGCATTTACATAACATTCTTCAACAGGCTTCTTCAACTCAAGTCCTCGAGGGCTGATAATCATAAAATTCCTTTTTAAGTACAGTTAAATTAAAATGATTGACCGTCTACCTGGATCATCTAAACGTAATCAAGAAGACAAAGGGGAGGGAGGGAAAGAGGTACGGGTAGGGAGGGGGAAGAGACACAGGGGAGGGGGTGGGGGGGAAGAGACACAGGGGAGGGGGTAGGGGGGGGAAGGGACACAGGGAGGGGGGAGGAGACACAGGGGAGTGGGAGGAGACACAGGGGAGGGGTGGAAAGACACAGGGGAGAGACACAGGGGAGGGGGTAGGAGACACAGGGGAGGGGGTAGGGGTGAAGGGACACAGGGGAGGGGGGAGGAGAGACACAGGGGAGGGGTGGAGAGACACAGGGGAGAGACACAGGGGAGGGGGGGGTAGAGACACAGGGGAGGGGTGGAGAGACACGGGGGAGAGACACAGGGGAGGGGGGGAGAGACACAGGGGAGGGGGGAAGAGACACAGGGGAGGGGGGAGAGATGGAGGGGAGGGGGGAAAGAAACAGGGGAGGGATGGAGATGGGGCAAGAGACACAGGGGAGGGAGAGGAGGAAAGAGACACAGGGGAGGGAGAAGGGAGAAAGAGACACAGGGAAGGGAGAGGGGAGAAAGAGACACAGGGAAGGGAGAGGGGAGAAAGAGACACAAAGGAGGGAGATAGGGAAGAGACACAGGGGAGAGAGGGGAGAGAGACAAAGGGAGGGAGAGGTGGGAAAAGATACAGGGGTGGGAGAGGGGAGAAAGATGCAGGGGAGGGAGAGGAGAAAGAGACACAGGGGTGGGGGAAGAGGCACAGGGCAGGGATGGAGATGGGGGCAAGAGACACAGGGGAGGGATTGGGGAGAAAGAGACACATGGGAGGGAGTGGGGAGAAAGAGACACAGGGGAGGGAGTGGGGAGAAAGATACACAGGGGAGGGAGAGGGGAGAAAGAGACACAGGGGAGGGAGGCAGAAAAGACACAGGGGAAGGAGAGAGGGACGGACAGGGTCACAGGGGAGGGAGAGACACAGGGGAGTGAAGGGTGAAATAGACACCTGGGAGGGGTGGAAAGAGACACAGGGGAGGGAAGAGACACTGGGAGGGAGGGGGAGAGACACAGGGGAGGGAAGGGGGGGAGAGACACAGGGGAGGGAAGGGGGGGAGAGACACAGGGGAGGGAAGGGGGGAAGAGACACAGGGGAGGGATAGAGATGGGGGCAAGAGACACGGGAGGGAGAGGGGAGAAAGAAACACATGGGAGGGAGAGGGGAGAAAGAGATACATGGGAGGGAATGGGGAGAAAGAGACACAGATGAAGGAGAGCAGGGAAAGAGACATGTGGCAGAGAGAGGGGAGAAACACAGGGGAGGGAGGAAGATGGGAGCAAGAGACACAGGGGAGGGATGGAGATGGGAGCAAGAGACACGGGGAGGGATGGAGATGGGACCAAAAAGACACAGGGGAGGGATGGATATGGGAGCAAGAAACCCAGGGGAGGGATGGAGATGGGAGCAAGAGACACAGGGGAGGGAGAGCAGGGAAAGAAACACAGGGCAGGGAGATGGGAGCCAGAGACACAGGGGAGGGATGGAGATGGGAGCAAGATACACGGGAGGGATGGAGATGGGAGCAAGAGACACAGGGGAGGGATGGAGATGGGAGCAAGAGACACAGGGGAGGGAGAGGGAAGAGACATAGGGGAGGGAGGGGAAAGACAGAGACACATGGGAGGGTGAGGATAGGAGAGAATGAGACACAGGAGAGGGTCAGGGGAGAAAGAGACACAGGGGAGGAATTTCAATAATGTACACAAACAAGTCTTCATGTGTTTGATAATACAGAAACACCCATTGGGATTTTTGCAAACATGCTTATCAAGCTGTCATCCAATCAGAAGCAGCTTCAAGTCTCTGCTGCATCAGCTGTAACTTGGCACTCCATGCGCTTCATAATGCTGGATAGCTTAAAAACATCTAATGGGCCCTCTTCCATTTAACAGACAGGCTCGTTATGGCACATAGCATGTAAGCACTGCACACACATTAAGATGAATAAATTAGAGTTACACAATACACCATTGTCCATTCTTCTATTGAATAGTAATACAGATCAATAGCCTGTGTTTGTCATGTACATTTTATACATAAACCAAAACCCTTTTACCTATTACTCCTATTACTATATCTCCATATCAAAAGGTAAAATTCCACTTATGTAAATTGCCTTTACAGTAAAAGAACTAATTATTTCCCAACATAATCCTTCCTATTAATCATTGATTACCCTGTTTTAATTGATCTGTCCTTGGAGGGAGGCTTTGAATGTCTTTGCACTGACCCTGTAATCATCTTAAAGGGAAAACAATGATTATTGAAGTGCTTTTAACACCCAATTACCTGTGGCTTGTCTGTCATTATCTTGTGTTCTCCGTCCAATCTCTATTATATAAACATATAGATTTAAACCATTTTTATATTCAAAGCTTTTGTAACCCTAAAAAGAGAGGGTGGATCTTTCCCTTTATGACCATGCCGGCAGTGGCAGCAGCAGTTCCAGCAAGAAGCTGCTAAATGACGCGGCCGATATTAGAAGGTTACCCTAACCCTTGAACCAACCCTAACCGTTTACCTAACCCTAACGCTATAATATCAGCACTGAAATATCGGCAGCGCCATCTAGCGGTTGGTCACTCAAAGGACTGAAAGGGCCATGAATAAGGCTATGTAATTATAAAACTAGTTTAAGTATTTAAAAAATAGTACCTGTTGCTTCAGGATATTAGAAAAGTTGTGTATACTCAATAATTATCTCTTAAAATGCACTGTAAATGCACTCTTTTCAAAAACGACACTTGAAAATAGGTAAATGACTTTTATTTGTTTTATATGCAATTATGATGCATGGCGGGCTTTCATTTTAGTTTCTACTGCTCTACTTCTTGAGGTAGGTGGAGCCTTTGTATGCAGAGGAAGTTTATAAGTGCAAATGGGATTGTGGAAAGCTCATTCATTTGCAAGGACCCACCCTGGACCATGGGGGCATCCATGATACTTTGGTGGGAGTTGTATGTATGTGAGCGGGGTGTTTACATTTGTGGAGAACTCTGGTTGCATCTATTAATCCAAATTAATCAAGTTTATCCATTACTGAGAAGAGAGACCTCACATTTCCGCTGCAGACCATCCAATATTAAGGACAGACCCTTACACACATCACCTGACTCCTATCTGATTTACTCTATCTCTCCGCCTGGCTCCTACTGATTCACTGCATCTGACTTTCCCATTTGCAGGTTATATTATCTTCCACTAGGTGCAGATAACATTACATACTAGAACAATTCATCTCCACTGACACCATCAGCCCCCTTCCCTTTTCTAAGTTTGCATACCTTCTTACCTAAGCAAGCTCTCATTCCCTCCTGACCTTGCTACTCCTTATTCTTTCTTCCCATGTTTCTGCCTCTTTTACTCCCATAAGTAGCAAGTTCTAATCTTGTAGGATGCCTTGAAAAAAAACACTTTCTATTAAGATTTTAAACTCAAAACAGGGCCCCCTAATTCTCTGCAGTTGTTAAAAAAAAAAATGTTCCTTGTTTTTATTCTATGTACAGCGCTACTGAATATGTTGGCGCGTTACAAATAAATGTTAATAATAATAATAATCATTCCTGTTTCAGGGCCTGTAAGGGGAGGGGTGTGGGCATCTATCCCGTTGTTTAATCGCACAGCTATTGCCAGCAAGTAACTGCTAGATGGCGCCGTCAGGTTTCAGGGAAGGCGTATAATTATTCCTCCCTCCGACCTTTACGCGACTACACAGCGCTGAATCGACAGTGAGGCCATCGCTATGTTCGGCGCCGGTACTTGGCCCTCAAAGGCCTCGCTGGCTCCTCTCATAGCTCAAGGCCACTTCGGTCGGCGCTCCTTATATGGGAAGCACTATTCCGGAAAATCGGCAGCGCCATCTAGCGGTTGGTGGCAGCACTGCTGCTGCCAATCCTGTGCGTTGGGGAAGATGGAAAGGACCGGGTGTGGTGCTAATCTGATCCAATTATTTCACAAGCATGATTGACCTCTCCATATTCCCTCCTCTTCCACTCGTCCTTCTACTGAAATATAAACACACAATACATAATAAAACGGATTCCCATATTCATAAAAATGGATTCCCCTGTTTTTATGTCCAGTGGATAAAATAGGCAGACTACATGAGTCCGATCTATCCTGTTATGTTGTCGGGGCAGGTCCGCCGCTACAGTGCGGCCTCCAACCACTAGATGGCGCTGCCGATATTTTGCAGCGCTGCCAATATGTGAGAGAAGTTCTAAGCTTATAATGTTAGCCTAACCCTCACCCTAACCCTCACCCTAATCCTAACAGTTTACCTAAGCCTTGACTATGATATGACACCGGAATATCAGCAGCGCCATCTAGCGGATGGCCGCCAACGCTACTATGTATCTATACTTTTAACAATATATACTCATTTATGCTTTTACAGCGACAAATTAATCTCTGTTTTCCTTTTACAATTTATACTGATGAATTACATGTAAAATAACGCATATGCATGTGCTAAATAAATAAAAACAAACAAGAACAACGCGTTTTATTTGTTAACACTGGGACTTGTATCCAGCTAGCAGTAAGTTACATAGGGAAAACCCGGAGAGTGGATACGTTAGTACACACCCTGCTGTAATGTCACGGCTGG